>JBANSL010000017.1:34725205-35946634 GCA_037127255.1 Persicaria tinctoria | reverse complement strand
GTAGACCTCCACGATATGCGAATGTAGCTACTTCTTACTATGTTCCCCCTCCTAATCCTTCTACCACTACTGAGCATAAAACTGTATCTGTATGTGAGGATGAGTAAACTAAGTTCCTTCAGTATCAAGCAACAAAGTAGTAATCTGTTCATACTGCATCATTCGCCCTACCTTTCTACGGCCTTTTGTTGGGATACGATAATAGTTCTAGCGAAACCCGTCTATTCATTCGTTTGTAGCTTTCTTTCTCTTATTCGGGTAACATTCATTCCTGCTGTTTGTGGGTAGTCTTCTCGGATTATCCTATGTAATAAGAGGTAAGAGTAGTAGGAGCGATACCGTTGTAGCTAGAGCAGTAAATCCCTTTATCGAGAAAGTGGTAATGAAGGGTCTGTAGTAAGCAAACCCAGTAACCGCTCTTAGTAAGACCAGTCACAGGGATATATCGCTAAAGACCAGAGAAAGGCTGACTTCTATTTCAACTGAAACAGGCTTGGCTGGAAGATATTTTCTTAAGTCAGACTGGCTAGAAGCGCTATAGACTGACCGTACTAAGTAATTGATAGGGATGTTGAACACTCCCTATTCCATCTCCTTTATAAAAGAGATCTGAGTGAGGATGTGCCTGGTTCGATAGGCTTGGAAGAAAGAGTCAATTCGATTGTTTTCCAAGTAATGTAAAGTAGGGAAAGATTTAAGAAGAGTTTGTCGAGCAACGATAGAGTTATGAGCTGATCCAATACCAAGACTACTCCATTATCTATTCTCTCTCCTGATAATTGAAAAGATTGGATTGAGTTGGCTTACTTTTCTCTTCGATAGGAGCTCCACTCTCGTATTTAACCCCATTCTTCATATACCGCTCCGTGGAATCGGAAAATAAAAGTGCTTCGTTTTGTTTCTTTTGTGTTGGCAATTTTTGATGTGAAGTTTTTTAATAGTTGAGTGAGGATCTCTATCAGTTTTGTCTCAGCATGGTAAGGAGTTGGTTATGCATCCCCCGCACCTCTTATTGAGCAAAGTGTCAACCTTTCTCTTTATCTCATGCAGTTGTCCAATCTGAGTCTATGAGAAATGCAACTAGTGGTCCAACATTGGATCTTGGTGTGGTACCTGATGTCTAAGAAGGAAAAACGAAAGTTGTCTGGATTCACTCCTTTTATGTTCTTCAACTCAGCCCAGGCATCCTGATCAAAGGTCGTAGCCTTGTTCAAAGGACGATGATCTTAACAAGGAGAATGCACGAGAAAGGTGAGCTCTATTCACTTGGTTTGAGTTATTGACTAATGATTCTGTGATGTAGTTTCACTCATTACAGCTTGCTAGTCGTTTGCGCTAGGAAAAAAAACTCGATGTTGAACAACCATGGGAACAGGAGCGAGAATCAATTCATGGAAGCATAGCTCGTTGAAGAAATGACATGAACCATCTCGTCCACAGGTTTAGGGAATGATAGGTTTCCTACCGTCTCAGATGAATGGATTTGGAGGCATGATTCATTTATTGATTGGGAGGATTGCTCTGACTCAGCTAGTAGGGATTGTTCATCTCCAACAGAAGGACTTTGTTCTGTACTGCAGTTCACATTATTCAGTAGTTATGAAGATCTTTCGACTAACGCTATACGTTCGAACGTACTACTTCTTCATGACAGACAGATGATGTGAACTTGCCAGGCAAATGGAAGCATGTTTTGAACTGGACGAATCTGAACACTAACCACTTTTTCACTACTAAAAGTATGCATTCAACTCATGTCAATATTCATAAGGCGGGGGCAGGATTCGAACCTACAATCTTTAGATCATGAGCCTAGGAAGTTAACCAATTCCTCTACCCCGCTTCAAATCCTTTTCAAACCCTCACGAGCAGAATTGAAAACATTTTCATTTCTTCACCGGGCTTGGACCATGTCTCCCGAACAATCTCAATACATATGGCGCAAGACGATTCCACATATCGCGGTCGGAATGGGATCGGGTGTTTTCACGTCTGATGCGGAACCATCCAAGACACCATCCATATCATACTTGGGGATGGACCTATGATTCGAGCTCATGAAAATGAAGTCATCCTCAAGAGGAAGAAGAAGGCTCCACCATGGGAGAAGACCAAAGGTGCAAGCTTGGATTAATGACGTTTTGGTTCTGAAGTGGTAAATATATAGCTGTGGTGGTAACACCAAGATGTACAAAAAGGTAAGACCATACAAAGGGGTCTTACGTAAGAAGGGATAAACGCTGTACCAAAAGTCCCCTCTATACCTCCAATCCTAACCCAGCACCTACATCGACAAAAACCTACCCACATCTCACAAAAAATACCAAGTCTCTATCAAGTCTCTATCGAGCCAGGTTACCCATTACGTTTTGGTTCGTTCATAGTCATTTGACAGCTTTTCGACGTATCTGTAAAACGGGTTGTACGGATTCAATATTTATCGGATCGAGGCGTGCCATATCTTGTTGGAACGAGGACGAAGAGATCTACAACTTTTCTGTTGAAGGTTTTTCCAGATTCGACTTCGAAATTGGCCGAAAATGCACATCTTTGCAAGCTGTCACTGTTTTGACGGGATTTTAATTAAGTCTTGAACATTATGTTTATTTCCTATTTTTAGTATTTCTTTTACTTAAGTTATTTTAGGAAACTTTAAGGTTATTTTTATTATTTCCATTAGATGTTAGTTTTATCTTATTCTATCATCTAACTCGGTCCAACAGCCCTGTGTGGCCTATATATTCCGAGTTCTCCTATTGTAATTCAATTAGAACATGATGAATAGAATTTAGATCTCTCAAATTGTGTGAAACACATGGAGTGTCTTGTTGATCCAACTAGAGCTGTGCTCGTTGATCACGAATTGGTATCTATCTCAACTTGGTTTGCTTTGTGTTCATCAACTTCGCAAGACTTGGTGAATCTAGTATCCACAAGCCCCCTCCTTGTGCCTTCAAGTTGTCCGCTTGATTGTGTAGGGTTGTAGAGGCGGGTTGTGTAGTCATTGGTATTGGTTCCTACCCTCTGAGGAGGCCTGGGGTCTTTATCTTGTTCTGCATAGATCGACTCAGTCCTTATCGGTCGTGTCTTTTCATTCTTTGTTGCAATTTCGAGTCTTTATCGAGTCTTGTTCAACTTCTTTGAGTCGACATTGAGGACAGCCTCTGTTCTTGGTGTTTCTTGGTCGATCTTGTCCTATCTTGATCGATTCTTGAGAGTCTTGCTGCGTTTCTTTGCTTTCTTGTTGAGTCTTGCATAAATCTTGCATCTTTCTTGTTATTTCTTGCTGCGTTCTTTGAGTTCTTGATCGTTCTTGCTTGTTGTCGAGGATCGGACCAACCTACGGCTAACCCCGTATCAACTTCTCACCGTAGTGCCCGGTTTGTCTTGATTTCCGATTGATGAACAAGAAGGAAAATGGAACTCTTGGATTTTTTTACTTGCCTCTAGCTACGTGTCCAGAGGCCACCCTTCGCTCGCCACCAGTGGAAGCAAGCTAGCCCCCTATGTTGGTTGGGGGAAGAGGGCATTTCCATCGCGAAGGATTCAATCCAACCACAGGTTCCCCTACGGCTACCTTGTTACGACTTCACCCCAGTCGAAGACCCCACCGTGGTATGCGCCAATAAGACCACCAAAAGCCTTTGTGGCAGTAGTGGTACACAGAAGTCATGGGTGATCATTGGTCCGATGCTTCGGGCGAAACCAATTCCCAAGGTGTGACGGGCGGTGTGTACAAGGCCCGGGTAGCTTATTTCCTTCTAAGAAGTCAGATCTCCTTCCTATATTCTAAAAAGAAGAAGAGCCTTTCCTTTCTAAACTCTTGAATTGTAAGGAGAGGCCTCATTCCATTTAGGAGCGCTGTTTTCATCCAACTCAAAAAATCATAAGAGAAGAAAGGTCCACAGAAAGAGTACGCCCGGTTCACGAGGTTCTACCACTGCAGGGCCCAATCATACTCAAAAGAAGAGTTTGATCCTGGCTCAGAAGGAGCGCTAGCTATATGCTTAACACATGCAAGTCGAACGTTGTTTTCAGGGAGTTGCGCAGAAAGAAAAAAGGCTCCTAGCTAAAGGTAGCTTGTCTCGCCCAAGAGGTGAGAATAGTTGAGAACAAAGTGGCGAACGGGTGAGTAACGCGTGGGAACCTGCCGAACAGTTCGGGCCAAATTCTGAAGAAAGCTAAAAAGCGCTGTTTGATGAGCCTGCGTAGTATTAGGTAGTTGGTCAGGTAAAGGCTGACCAAGCCAATGATGCTTAGCTGGCCTTTTCGGATGATCAGCCACACTGGGACTGAGGCACGACCCGGACTAGGGGTAAAGGGCACGTAGGCGGTGAATCGGGTTGAAAGTGAAATCGTAGTGATAGGGAAGAAAGGTGTCCGTGGACTCTCACACTTCTCTTTCGTGCTAATTCGCTTCAACATGGAACATCAAGAAGACAAAACACAAAGGCGGACGCCCTAGTCAGTCTCTTCTCTATCTTTACCAGAAAGATCATCCATGACTGTTACGGTCTATGAAAAAAGAATACTGAGGGAAGAGAAGAAAGGAAGCAGCTCACGATGAGTTGGAACCCACCAGACACTCTCCTCTTATCTCTTTTCGGATCTTTCTTTGAAGTCTGATGAAAAGGAAATAGGGGCTTCTCTCTATAAAGAGAAGGGGAGAGTCCACGGACACCTTTATTCCCTATCACTACGATTCTTTGAATTAGAAAGTCATAGCGGGGCAATGTCACTTCTGTAAGAAAGGGCAGACTAAGGAGTTACATAATCCGCTGCAAAGAAAGAAGAAGGTCCCACTTCTACAGTGGTAAGAGAGTGAGCCTCAATAAAAAAAAAAAGATGAATCTATTTTCTAAAAAAAGGGATTGATAATGGAGAGAAAGACTTATCCAATCGACTCCACTAGGTATCCTTGGCTTAGTTGGCTGGGCTACCCAGTTTTCTTTCTGAAATGGAAAGAAAAGGCTAAGAGCAAAGACTTTTCAAGTACTCGAGGGAAGCTGGCTAGCTCCAACCATTAGCCGGTGCTCATTGACAGGCAAAAAGGTAGAGATTTTTTATTTTCTAGAAAGACTTAAAATATTGAAAATGAAAGTTTCGTTTCAGATCAATTCGCCCCTTCTTTGAATATATTTGACATGCCACTCCGAGGCCCCGAGCAGTCTTGTAATACAAGATTTGGCTACTGATGAATCCATTTTTAATGAAGAAAGCTCCCGAAGAGGGTCCATTCCAGACTTTTAGCAGCAGGTGCAGATGGAATGAAGAATCCCAGAGGCAGGATCTTGAGTGAACCTCAAAGCCATGCCAGCTAAGCAGACTGCCTTTTTTTGAAGAGCAAATCTAGGCATCAGCCATTTCGAAATATGTATTTCGGAGGTAAAACCTCAGCGAAGGTAACCGAACACGAACAAGATATGAAAGATGCTACACAGCGGACCACTTAAACGACTTAGTAGGAGATTTCTTGCTATTGCTTACACCTCAGCAGAGAAGTCAAGTTTTGCTCTCTTTCTCTTTCGCAATTCTTAGTGATTCCATTCGTTAGTCTTTGGCTTGGTCTTCTTTGACCTTGACCCGAAATTCTGATTCAGCTAAAAAGACCGATTTCTATTTTTCTGTAGTGTAGTCCTGTCTCCCTTATTCGTTTTTTATTGAATACCTATTTCGGGCATTCATGATGATAGAGGGTTACCCAGGGTCAATAGAGATCCAATCATCTTTGAAAGAATTCATCGCGTATAGAAAGAAACATAACAAGATTTCTTCTATTAGAAAGACGAAAGAGGAATCTCAGAAGAAAAAAGAAAGAAATGGAGCTTGTACGAGCTACCCACCAACTTCAAATATTGGATATTGATACGAATTCGCCCTTTCCCTTTATGCTAGCTAGACTAATGGAGCTGATCCATCCATTGCACCAGCTTCCCAGACATCCTTGGGAAAAAACACCTTCTTTCATTAGGAGAGAAAAAAGAGTAGTCAGTATGGAACAAGCTACTTACATCGAGATACGTCTTACGGGAAAGAAACCGTAGGGAGTGTCGCTAGAACAATTCATTTACTTCAGCCCCAGGAAGGTGTTTTCTTGAATGAATTGGGGGGCAGGTTTGCGTGCTTGCTTGGTTAGAGGGACCTTCGCCCGATATGAGACCCCTACTTGCTTCTCCGGCTCTTGTTGAGCACTAAGAAATGCAGCATTGCCGAGATAAGAGCGGGCAGAGGAGAACACGGTTCAGCCGATATGCCAACAACTGATGATTTTCCTCCCGATTCCTACATCGATTTCTTTTGGAAAGGTCGCATAAGCAGGGAAGAAGTCAGATTAAGAGAAAAAGGAGTTCCCCACTTTCAAGGAGCTGTTTTTCTGTTATAGTACAACAGACCATTCTCTAACAGACGATTTCGGATAGGAAGAAGGAGGTAGAAGAAACAGCTCACTCACCAATAAAAAAAAATCTTCTGGTGTGGTACAAACAAATCCAAATCGAGCGCACCGACGCGCCAAATCCTTCGCTTGTCAATTCTTGGTGTAAAACTCACACGTAAATGATTGGTGTCATAATTTTTAACTGATCAGGTTTGATTAGTCTCATCAGTGTAAGAATTAGGAATTCTTCTTCAAACTCGTCCCAGAATGGGCGTTATAGCAAAGAACGAGAAGAAAAGAAAAGAAGGAATTTGTCCAATAGTAACAAATGGTGCTTCCACAGGTTGACATCCGATCCAACCTAGTAGTAAGCGATCCGCCAAAAGCAACCAAAATATTCCTTGGTGAATCGGGCGAAAAATTGAACTACGTACATACATACTTTTAAAAAAAGGTAAAGCCAACGGACATATAAAAACTGGTGCTATTGCGGCTACACCTCGCGATTTGTCAGGTATACTACGAAGAATGGCATAGATCGGTAGGAAATACCATTCTGGCACAATATGAGGCGGGGTGGGCATCGGATTAGCAAAAGCTACCCAACCTACTAGATCCTTTACATAAAAATAAGGGTAAGAAGCAATTTTATCCATCTCTGAATGTACACCCAATGGATTATTTGATCCATATTGATGCAATGCGGCCAGATGAAGAAGACTGGCGCCTACTAAAATAAAAGGGAGTAAATGATGAAGACTAAAAAAACGATTTAAGGTGGCATTGTCCACGGAGAAACCCCCCCAAAGCCAAGTCACTATAGTATCTCCTACTACAGGTATAGCGCTAGCTAAGCTTGTAATTACTATAGCTCCCCAAAAGCTCATATTGATGCTGATACGGGGTTAGCCGTGAGATGGTCCGATCTTCGACAACAAGCAAGAATAATCAAGAACTAATAAAGAAACTCAAGAACTTAATCAAGAACGATCAAGAACTCAAAGAACGCAGCAAGAAATAACAAGAAAGATGCAAGATTTATGCAAGACTCAACAAGAAAGCAAAGAAACGCAGCAAGACTCTCAAGAATCGATCAAGATAGGACAAGATCGACCAAGAAACACCAAGAACAGAGGCTGTCCTCAATGTCGACTCAAAGAAGTTGAACAAGACTCGATAAAGACTCGAAATTGCAACAAAGAATGAAAAGACACGACCGATAAGGACTGAGTCGATCTATGCAGAACAAGATAAAGACCCCAGGCCTCCTCAGAGGGTAGGAACCAATACCAATGACTACACAACCCGCCTCTACAACCCTACACAATCAAGCGGACAACTTGAAGGCACAAGGAGGGGGCTTGTGGATACTAGATTCACCAAGTCTTGCGAAGTTGATGAACACAAAGCAAACCAAGTTGAGATAGATACCAATTCGTGATCAACGAGCACAGCTCTAGTTGGATCAACAAGACACTCCATGTGTTTCACACAATTTGAGAGATCTAAATTCTATTCATCATGTTCTAATTGAATTACAATAGGAGAACTCGGAATATATAGGCCACACAGGGCTGTTGGACCGAGTTAGATGATAGAATAAGATAAAACTAACATCTAATGGAAATAATAAAAATAACCTTAAAGTTTCCTAAAATAACTTAAGTAAAAGAAATACTAAAAATAGGAAATAAACATAATGTTCCAAAACTTAACAAAATCCCGTCAAAACCAGCAGCAGCTCAAAGAATGTGGATTTCGGCCAAGCTATAGGACGAATCTGGAAAAACCTTCAACAGCAAAGTTGTAGATCTCTTCGTCCTCGTTCCAACAAGGTATGGCACGCCTCAATCCGATCAATATTGAATCCGTACGACCCATTTTACAGAGACGTCGAAAAGCTGTCAAGTTGCTGAACGAATGTAAAAACGCCAAGCTTCCACCTTTGTACCTTCTCCCATGGTGGAGCTTTCTTCTTCCTCTTGATAAGGACATCATCCGAAGGTGTCTTGGATGGTCCCGCATCAATCTCCCTTTCTTGAAAAGGATTCGTCCTCGAATCCAAGGTCGCATTTGATTCCGCAAAGGCATCCACACGAGCTCCTGGATCGAATACCACATGTCCATGGAAACCCTTCTCAAGGCTGATTGGTGTAGGGATTGACCACTCCTCGATGGTTATTATCTCAGCTTCATCTACAAAATCAAGAAAAGAAATTTTATGAGTGCATAATTCAGATTCCACAATAATGCCATGATGTTCTAACTTAATATGCACTTGAGCTTGGTCAATGATCCCTAAGTTTACATCCAATGCTAGCAAGTTTTCTTCCTTTTTCAAGGCTGAATTTTCAATTAATTCAAGGCTAGCAATAGTAGAAGAATTTGCACCATCAATGATCATATTAGAAACTTTGCCTTTTTCTAAGCATTTAGTATGACATAAATCCTCTCTTTGATTTTATCATCACAAGACATAGGTTGAACATTTAAATTAATCAAAGAATCATCATGTTCATATGTAATGCAAACATCATGATCATAGGCAAGTAAATTAAGATCTTGATCATTATTAACAACATGATTTACATGATCAGTAATCAACGAATTATCTATGCTAGAAGAAACATTAAGTTGAGTAGAAATGGGATGAGTTTCTTCCCTTGCAATTGGTGGCATTTCATCTCTCGGTGGGACTCCTTGTACGAACACCGTATTAGAGCCACAACGCTGAAACTCTATTGTCGCAAGGCTGTTTTCCATCTTAGCTATGCTTGCATTCATCTTAGCTATGTTCTCCATGAAGGTATTGTACCAGTCATTGCTCTGGCTATTAGACATAGCAAATAAAGACAAACAAAGAACTATGTAAAAGTTAGAAAAATATAAACAACCTCACAAGTGTTTCACTCACACTCCCTCTCTTATTGGTATGTCACGCTTGTTGGGGCAATCCGCTTTGGGCAAATCAATAACCAAGCAAAAACTAAGCAATCAAAGTATGTAGTGAATGAAACAAACAACCAAAGTACTCGATAAAAGAGAAAGAGCACTCGACAGCAGCTGTAAACACTTGATTCAAGCAAAACAGATGGGCAATTGCAAGGAATCAACTCGACAAAACAAAGAGATCACTCGACAGGGGCTGAGATCACTCGACACTCACACAAACAACTCGATCAGCACAAGAGAGAACTCGACCAGGGGGAGATCTCTTCGACACACACACAAGAGAGAACTCGGCAAGGGCTGAGATCACTCGACTCAATCAAAGCAAGCACTCGACAGTATCAATGAACACACAACAGTACTCGATCAAGGTGAAAAGAGTACTCGACACTCACAGCAGCACTTTGAATAAGAAAATCAGTGCTTGACACAAAGAGAAAATAAGAAAACAAAGAAAAACTTGGAAATTTACCTCTTTGATTGAAAAACCTTAAGTTATGATGTTGTAGTTGCAAGGTAGGGTTTCAATTTTGTGGAGGTAAGGTAATGTGTTTAGGTTTAGGGTATGTCGACAAGGCTATGGAAATCACCAAAAAGTTTAGTCCTTGGAGCTTTCTTGCACTAGATCAACAAACAACTAACAAACACTTTCTTCTCTTTTTTTTTTTTTTTGAATTTTCGGAACTTTAACTTACTGTTTTTTTTTTTTTTTAAATCTGAAACTAATGCAATAAAACTAACAATAATGAGAAAAGGACTCGAAAATATGATATGTTGGTGATAGATGATAGAAATTCAGCCCTTAAAGATGTATTTATAAACAACTTTGGATATATAAGGTAACAAGATCTATCTAAGCCTCTTAAAGATAAAAGATAGATAATATGGATTAATCTATCAATTATAATCAGATTGTAAAAGGCAAATAGAATAGATATAGGATAGATAAAATATTCCAAAGATAGACAAAGGATAGAAAAGATAACAAACTAGGGTTTCTTGTGTTTATGTGATGTCGACCAAGCTGTGACTATGGGGACAAGGGTAATGCCGTCGGCTAGGAGAGTGACACAAGGGTTGTGCACACTGATCTGGTCGACTCCACGGTCTCGGGTAGGCTTGTGTTTAGGCTATGCAACCACAAACAAAAGATTAGTGCAATAATCAAATAAAGAAACAAGAAGTAAAAGACCAAAACAAGAAAAGGACTCTTTTTTGTGGATTTTGTGTTTATGAAAAAGAAAAGACTCAATCTTGATGTCGGAAACCAAAGCTCTGATACCAATTTGATACGGGGTTAGCCGTGAGATGGTCCGATCTTCGACAAAGGGCAATCCGCTTTGGGCAAATCAACAACCAAGCAAAAGAACTAAGCAATCAAAGTATGCAGTCAAGAGAATGAATGAAATAACAACCAAGAGAACTCAACAAAGGCTGTAGAGAACTCGATGTAAGCAACAACTCAATTCAAGCAAAACAGATGGGTATTTGCAAGAATTCAACTCGACACAAGCTAAAGAGTACTCGACAGGGGTCCATGTACTCGACACAATCAAAGGGAGAACTCGGCAAGGGCTGAGATCTCCTCGACACAACAGCTATGAGCACTTGATCGACAAGATCAGTACTCGACACTCACAAATAAGCACTCAACAATGGTATAAGTGCTCGACACAGCCAGCAAATCAACTCGACAAAGCTGGAATTTAAAGAAAAATAAAAGAAAATTAAGAAAGAATGGAAATTTACCTCTTTTTGATTGAAAACCTTTAGTTATGATGTTGTAGTTGCAAGGTAGGGTTTCAATTTAGAATTTTGTGGAGGTAATGTCTTTGGGAATAGGGCTGTCGATTTAGGCTAGGGAATCACCAACAAAGTGATGCGGGACCATCTTCTACAACTCCAGACACACCCATCATACTTGGAGAAGGACCAATGACTCGAGCTAGAGCTAAGAAGCTTCAAAGAGACTCATTCAACTTTGTGGGTCATGCTTTGTTCTCGAGCAAGGTTCAATTCCCCGAGCCTACATTGAAGACATACATGTGCATTGGAGTGCAAATGGAGGCCGAGCCACCTTAGTTAAAGCTTGGGCCGAATTTCTTTAAGTATTAAAGCTTATTTTCAGCTTAAGAACATTATTGGGCTGAATTGGGCTTTTCTAAGTTATTATTTTTAGAGACCTTATTTATTTATGTTTTTAAGTTTATTAAGCCCATTAGAAAGTAGATCTATCTATTTCTATCTAGTTAGGCCGGCCAACAGGCCTTAGTTCTCTATATATTTTCGATTCAGCTTTGTAATTCAATTGGAACATTCATAATACAAGTTATTCTTCTAAAACGTGTGAAACACTTTAGAGAGAGAGATCAGGCCGGATTGAGCTGTGCTCTCCGTGATCTCGAATTGATTGATAATCTCAGCTTGGTTTGCTTTGCCGTTCATCAACTTCGCAAGACTTGGTGAATCTAGTATCCACAAGCCCCCTCCTTGTGCCTTCAAGTTGTCCGCTTGATTGTGTAGGGTTGTAGAGGCGGGTTGTGTAGTCATTGGTATTGGTTCCTACCCTCTGAGGAGGCCTGGGGTCTTTATCTTGTTCTGCATAGATCGACTCAGTCCTTATCGGTCGTGTCTTTTCATTCTTTGTTGCAATTTCGAGTCTTTATCGAGTCTTTATTCATCTTTGTCGAGTCTTGCTGCGTTTCTTGAGAATCTTGATCGATCTTGATTGCTTCTTGATCGAATCTTGCTGATCTTGTTGAGTCTTTATTCGTTCTTGCTTCCGTTCTTTAATTTCTTGATCGATTCTTGAAGCATCCTTGCTGCGTCGGTTTGAGTCTTGTTATTTCTTTGAGTCTTTCTTTAGTTTCTTGCTTGTTGTCGAAGATCGGACCATCACACGGCTAACCCCGTATCACAAAGGTTAGTCCTTGGAGCTTTCTTGCACTAGATCAACAAACAACTAACAAACACTTTCTCTTTTTTTTTTTTTTTTTTGTAATTTTCGGACTGATTTCTCTTCTGTTTTTTTTTTGTTTTGTTTTTTTTTTAAATATGAAATTAATGCAAGAAAAGACTCAATATAAGGTATAGGACTCGAAAATTTGATGTAAAGGTGATAAAAGATAGAATATGCAGCCCTAAAGATAAATAAATAGGTGAGGCTTTTGTTATCTTTGGTAAGTGGATCTATCTAAAGCTTTAAAGATAAATGATAGATAAATAGGGATTATATCTACCAAAAATCAGATTTATAATAAAAGAAATAGATAAATAGAATTTAGATAAAAGATATATCAAAATTCCCAAAGATAGAACAAAGGATAGAAAGGATAACAAACTAGGGTTTGTCTTTGTGTGGAGGCTGATTTTCGGCCAAGCTAGACTTATGGGGACAAGAATGCCGTCGACTCTAGGGTGAACACAAGGGCTGTGTACACGGCTTGGTCGACTCCACTGGTCTCGGCTAGGCTTTGTGTTTAGGCTATGCAACCACAAACAATCACAAACTCAAGATTAGTGCAAAAATCAATAAAGAATGCAAGAAGTAAAAGACCAAAACAAGAACTGACTCTATTTTTGTGGTTTTTATGTTTAGGAAAGAAAAGACTCAATCTTGATGTCGGAAACCAAAGCTCTGATGCCAATTTGATACGGGGTTAGCCGTAAGTTGGTCCGATCTTCGACAACAAGCAAGAATAATCAAGAACTAATAAAGACGCAGCAAGAACTAACAAGAAAGATGCAAGATTTATGCAAGATTCAACAAGAAAGCAAAGAAACGCAGCAAGACTCTCAAGAATCGATCAAGATAGGACAAGATCGACCAAGAAACACCAAGAACAGGGGCTGTACTCAATGTCGACTCCAAGAAGATGAACAAGACTCGATAAAGACTCGAAATTACAACAAAGAATGAAAAGACGCGACCGATAAGGACTGAGTCGATCTATGCAGAACAAGATAAAGACCCCAGGCCTCCTCAGAGGGTAGGAACCAATACCAATGACTACACAACCCGCCTCTACAACCCTACACAATCAAGCGGACAACTTGAAGGCACAAGGAGGGGCTTGTGGATACTAGATTCACCAAGTCTTGCGAAGTTGATGAACGGCAAAGCAAACCAAGCTGAGATAGATACCAATTCGTGATCAACGAGCACAACTCTAGTTAGATCAACAAGACACTCCATGTGTTTCACACAATTTGAGAGATCTAAATTCTATTCATCATGTTCCTCCTGAATTGCAAAGGGGTGAATCGACATATATAGGCTCTAAGAGCTGCTGGGCCAATTCTAATGTTCTAAGAAGATAAAAGAAGATAGAATAACAACTTAAAGGAATTAATAAAATTACCCCTAAAGTTTCCTAAAATAACTTAAGTAAGAAAGAATACTAAAAATAGTAACATAAGGTGCTCATTTTCGTTCCAAACAGTACAGCTTGCAAAGATGTTGAGTTTCGGCCAATGTCTAGGATGAATCTGGAAAAACCTTCAACAGCAAAGTTGTAGATCTCTTCGTCCTTGTTCCAACAAAGTATGGTACGCCTCAATCCGATAAATATAGAATCCGTACGACCCATTTTACTGAGACGTCGAAAAGCTGTCAATGTTCTGAATGAATCCAAAACGTCATTTAAACAAAGTATCTTCTCCCATGGTGGAGCCTTCTTCTTCCTCTTGAGAAGGACATCATCCGAAGGTGTCTTGGGTGTCTTGGATGGTCCCGCATCAGAATCCCTCCCGCCTTGTTCTCCATGGTGTTGCCTCCTCCAATCTGACCACCGACGCCAGAGTGCAGAACGAAAGCGGCGAAGGTCTGAATTTGGGCCAATATCTGAAATTTTCGGGGAGGGAGAGATCTTGAACGAAGGGCGAGAGGAAGGACTGAGGGTGAGCGAGGGGGAGGAGCCGAGGAATGGTGGCAGCCATGGAAGGGGAAGGCCGAGGCGCGGAAGAGGCGGCTATGGACTCTTGGAAGCGGAAGAGAATCAGTGAAGAGGGAGAGAGGAAAGGAAACTGGATTTTGCACCTGCGAAGCGGCGCTTTTAGGGTTAAAAGTCTGCTTTTTTACCCCTTTAAATTTTAGCCTAAATTTTTGGGGGGAAATTTCCCGCTCTAAAATACATTGGGCGCTAATAATATTTTTGAAAATGTGAATTTCTTTTTTTTTCCTTCATAATTTACATTTAGAAAATAAACCTATCAATACAACTATTTATTATAAATATATATTTCCAATAAGTGTTAGAAAAATTTAATTAGTTATCTATATGTTTTTATAAGATTTTACCCAACATCATTAAACTAATTTAGTATCAGTATCTTATGCGAATTTTTTAAATATAAATTCTAATATTTATAGGTTTGGTATAAAAAAATTCATATAAAAAAGTTTGTAATTGCATAGTATTCATACAAACTTTTATTTCTTAAAATAAGTTTTTTTCAAAACTTATTGAATAGCGTTATTTTTTCCTCAAAACATACTATTAGAGTATTCTAATAAGAAATTTATAAGTTAATATTAAGGTTTTATTCAAAATTTATTAGTTACTTATATGAATTTTCCTCAAAACATACTCTTATAGTATTCTAATAAGAATTTATTTGTCAATATAAGGTTTTATTAAACATTTATTCGTTACTTATTTGAGTTTTACTCAAAACACACACATATAGTTTTTAATAAATTCTAATAAAAATTTATTTGTCAATATAAGGTTTTATTAAAAATTTATTCGTTACTTATTTGGATTTTACTCAAAACACACTCTTACAGTTTCTAATAAGAATTTATTAGTTACTATAAAGTTTTATTAAACTTTTATTCGTTACTTATATGAGTTTTCCTCAAAACATAACCTTATAGTATTATAATAAGAATTTATTACTTAATATAAGGTTTTATTAGCTACTAATGTGAGTTTTACTCAAAACATAACCTTATAGTATTATAATAAGAATTTATTACTTAGTATAAGGTTTTATTAGCTAGTTATATGATTTTTACTCAAAACATACCTTATAGTATTCTAATAAGAACTTACTAGTCAATATAAGGTTTTATTGAACATTTATTCTTTACTTATATGAGTTTTCCTCAAAATACACTCTTATAGTTTCTAATAAGAATTTATTAGTCAATATAAGGTTTTATTAAACATTTACTAGTTAGTTATATGAGTTTTCCTCAAAACATACTCTTATAATAATCTAATAAACATTTACTATATGATTATGTTCAACACTTGTTAGTTACTTATATGAATTTCTTAAAAACTTACTCTTATAGTATTCTAATAAGAAGTTTTAGTTAATATAAGGTTTTATTAGTTACTTATATGAGTTTTCCTCAAAACATAACCTTATAGTATTATAATAAGAATTTATTACTTAGTATAAGGTTTTATTAGCTACTTATATGAGTTTTACTAAAAACATAACCTTATAGTATTATAATAAGAATTTATTATTTGATATATAAGGTTTTATTAGTTACTTATATGAGTTTTACTCAAAACATGCCTTATAGTATTCTAATAAGAACTTACTAGTCAATATAAGGTCTTATTAAACACTTATTTCTTACTTATTTGAGTTTTCCTCAAATCATACTCTTAATAAATATTTATTAGTTAATATAAGGTTTTATTAAATATTTATTAGCCACTTATATCAATTTTCCTTAAAACATACTCTTATAATATTCTAATAAGAATTTATTAGTCAATATAAGGTTTTATTGAACATTTATTCTTTACTTATATGAGTTTTCCTCAAAATACACTCTTATAGTTTCTAATAAGAATTTATTAGACAATATAAGGTTTTATTACACATTTACTAGTCAGTTATATGAGTTTTCCTCAAAACATACTCTTATAGTAATCGAATAAACATTTGCTATATGATTCTGTTCAACACTTGTTAGTTACTTATATGAGTTTCTTAAAAACATACTCTTATAGTATTCTAATAAGAATTTTTAGTTAATATAAGGTTTTATTAGTTACATATATGAGTTTTCCTCAAAACATAATCTTATAGTATTATAATAAGAATTTATTACTTAATATAAGGTTTTATTAGCTACTTATATGAGTTTTACTAAAAACATAACCTTATAGTATTATAATAAGAATTTATTATTTGATATAAGGTTTTATTAGTTACTTATATGTGTTTTACTCAAAACATACCTTATAGTATTCTAATAAGAACTTACTAGTCAATATAAGGTCTTATTAAACATTTATTTCTTACTTATTTGAGTTTTCCTCAAATCATACTCTTAATAAATATTTATTAGTTAATATATGGTTTTATTAAATATTTATTAGTCACTTATATCAATTTTCCTTAAAACATACTCTTATAGTATTCTAATAAGAATTTATTAGTCAATATAAGGTTTTATTGAACATTTATTCTTTACTTATATGAGGTTTCCTCAAAATACACTCTTATAGTTTCTAATAAGAATTTATTAGACAATATAAGGTTTTATTACACATTTACTAGTCAGTTATATGAGTTTTCCTCAAAACATACTCTTATAGTAATCTAATAAACATTTGCTATATGATTCTGTTCAACACTTGTTAGTTACTTATATGAGTTTCTTAAAAACATACTCTTATAGTATTCTAATAAGAATTTTTAGTTAATATAAGGTTTTATTAGTTACATATATGAGTTTTCCTCAAAACATAATCTTATAGTATTATAATAAGAATTTATTACTTAATATAAGGTTTTATTAGCTACTTATATGAGCTTTACTAAAAACATAACCTTATAGTATTATAATAAGAATTTATTATTTGATATAAGGTTTTATTAGTTACTTATATGTGTTTTACTCAAAACATACCTTATAGTATTCTAATAAGAACTTACTAGTCAATATAAGGTCTTATTAAACATTTATTTCTTACTTATTTGAGTTTTCCTCAAATCATACTCTTAATAAATATTTATTAGTTAATATATGGTTTTATTAAATATTTATTAGTCACTTATATCAATTTTCCTTAAAACATACTCTTATAGTATTCTAATAAGAATTTATTAGTCAATATAAGGTTTTATTGAATATTTATTCTTTACTTATATGAGGTTTCCTCAAAATACACTCTTATAGTTTCTAATAAGAATTTATTAGTCAATATAAGGTTTTATTAAACATTTACTAGTCAGTTATATGAGTTTTTCTCAAAACATACTCTTATAGTAATCTAATAAACATTTACTATATGATTTTGTTCAACACTTGTTAGTTACTTATATGAGTTTCTTAAAAACATACTCGTATAGTATTCTAATAAGAAATTTTAGTTAATATAAGGTTTTATTAGTTACATATATGAGTTTTCCTCAAAACATAACCTTATAGTATTATAATAAGAGTTTATTACTTAATATAAGGTTTTATTAGCTATTTATATGAGTTTTACTCAAAACATAACCTTATAGTATTATAATAAGAATTTATTATTTGATATATAAGGTTTTATTAGTTACTTATATGAGTTTTACTCAAAACATGCCTTATAGTATTCTAATAAGAACTTACTAGTCAATATAAGGTCTTATTAAACACTTATTTCTTACTTATTTGAGTTTTCCTCAAATCATACTCTTAATAAATATTTATTAGTTAATATAAGGTTTTATTAAATATTTATTAGCCACTTATATCAATTTTCCTTAAAACATACTCTTATAGTATATTCTAATATGAATTTATTAGTTAGTATAAGGTTTTATTAAACAATTATTATTTACTTATATGAGTTTTCATCAAAACATACCCTTATAGTATTTTAATAAGAATTTATTACTTAATATAATATTTTATTAAACATTTATTAGACACTTATATGAGTTTTCTCTATAACATACTCTTATGGTATTCTAATAAGAATTTATTACTTAATATATGGTGTTATTAGTTACTTATATGGGTTTTACTCAAAACATACTCTTAGAGTATTAATCTAATAAGAACTTATTAATCAATATAAGATTTTATTAGTTCTGAATAGGTAAATATATAGATGATGGCGAAAACCAAGTAGTAACAAAAAGTAAGACCATACGAAGGGTCTTACGTAAGAAGGAGACAACCAACAAAATGTACCACTAAATACGCACCCCCCAATCGGCTCCTTTAAAATAATCAACATATATTAACATAATATATGTGATAGATTTAAAGAAGCCAAATAAGTATAAAGAAATCCGAGACAGCGGGATGTCTAGGCCCCCAAATTAGCTCTCATTTATTCCTGGACTCAAGAATTAAACAAGAGTGAATTTAAGGCCTAGACAACAAACGGACTTCTTTAAGCTATGGGAGACCTACCAAATTAACTCCACTAGTGGCCCATCCTAATAGGCCTACAAAATGACTCATGTAATCCCATAAATACTCCCACCCACTATACGACAAATTTTGTATGAAAGCTAATTTGCAAAAATGATGGAAAATCCATCGTTGCACCGCACGAGACTCCTCAGGCATGCGAATAGAGCAGCAGACCAAGTAAAGCCCCAACCCAGACCTTCAAATATGACCATAACAGCAAGATAATGTTCCTACAGCTCCTCTCCCTTCAGAAGAGCGAACAGCAGCAGCTACACAAAGGAATCGAACAGCACCAGCAGCGCACAAGAAGATCATCCAGGATGATGAGTCTCATCGTCGGACGACCCCTCCTCAATATCCGCAAGCTGGGCAAAGTATTTCGTCACCTTCTCACCCAACAATGGATCTTTGATAGCGGATAGCGCGTTGTAAAGCTCATCCATCGTCAAGGAGACACGGATATCCCCGGGAATACTATTCGAGCATCCTCGAAGCATATAACTCCCTTTCTTGACACCCCCCCCCCCACCTGCCAACATTTCGAAGATGGAGTGCAATATCCATTCAGCCTCATTCTTCCATCCCTTGTTGCAGACAAGCCGGAATCTTCCGCCCAGGTAGTGGCAACGAGCGCTGCACACACTTTGGAGGACACCAGATCCGCCTTGAGAGCCTCTGCACCAACATCGCCCTCATCCCTAGATTGCGCTCGCTGGGCAGGAGATTTAGGCGTTTCTCCCGCACCCACGGTTACATCCGCGCAATCAGTTTGAGTGGCAGCATTGACCACACTCACTTTGCTATCAGCGTTGATTCCCGTCGTGTCTGTCTCCTCTTCCATCTCAGTTTGCATTCCAGTGTGAGTTCTGAAGTGGTAAATATATAGCTGTGGTAATAAACCAAAATGTACAAAAGGGTAAGACCATACAATGGGTCTTATTACGTAAGAGGGAGTGAGAAACTATACCAAAGTCCCCCTATACCTCAAAAAACAATCCTCCAAAATCTCTAGACAACGTCTACTCCTACCAAAGGCCCAATTCGATCCGGGTTACCCATTAGCGGACTGTCGCTTGATGGATAACCGGGGTCGACAACTAGCAATTATAAGACTAGCACACCTAGTAATATCAAAAGGTTCTTGGCTAAATATTAAGCTATTCCGAGCACGCCAAGTATGATAAATAAGTGCTTGAAAGCAAAGAAGTCTTGTCTTGAACACTTTTTTCTTCCGATATTTGCTTGGCGCGGATGCAAACCAATCCAGCCCTTCTCTAAGAGATCCAAACCGGCTAGATATCCCAGCCCAGTTGAAAACAATCTGTTGGACAACCACAATCTTTGGGCAGCAGAACCACAGGTGGTCGATGGTCTCTTCCTCCTCATTGCACAGCTTACAAGTAGCTCCCTCCTCACCAAGCCAATGTTTAGTGATGTGGCCAGTTTGAAGCCGATTCTTCATCGCTAACCAAGTAATGAAGCTCCATTTTCTGCAAACAGGCCGCTCCCATATCATTCCTCCCCAATCGACTTCTTGACTTCGGGTTCTCAGCAATTCATACAACTTTGCGCACGAAACACCTCCTGAATCGTTAAGAACCGAATCAAGGGATGGCAAAATGTTGCTGTTAGGAGGGCTGAGTACAAGGCGAAGCTTCTCCTTAATCCTCACAATCTCCAACCATAGCCACGTATCATCCTTTTTCGGACTGATTTCCCAAAGCTGAGCATCACCCAAGTGGTTAGCTGTGCACCAACGCAGCCAGATACCTTGTCTTTGCAGAGCAATGTCGCCAAAGAGTTTAGCAAACACACAGTTGTTCCAGGTTTGTAGATCCTGGAGACCTAACCCACCTTCACAAATGGGCTTAGTGACTTCATCCCAAGCAACGAGATGACGTTTACCTTCCAAGTTGCCACTCCACAAGAAGCGTTTCATCATACCTTCAATGGTATCGATGACTCTCTTAGGGAGCAATTGAGTTTGGCTCCAAAACGTATTGATGCCAAAACAAACCGACTTGAGCAGCTGTAGTCGACCCGCGTAGGAGAGGTTCCTCGTTGCCCAATTGTTGATAACCTTGCTGAGTCGACTATATAAGTCACCATATTCATGAACCCGAATTTTCCTCGAGCTTAACGGGGTGCCCAAGTACTTTACTGGTAAAGAGCCTTTCACAAACCCAAGCTGAGCAACAATTCCATCAGCCAACGCATCAGAACAGCCAGCAACATAGACAGTACTCTTGTCAACATTAGCTCTCAAACCGGACACATTAAAGAAGTCATCAAGGCAATCCTTAATGATTCTAACCGATTGCAGATCACCATGACAGAAAATAAGGAGGTCGTCTGCGAATGCTAGATGAGATAGCTGTAATACCTTGCATTTGGGATGAAATCTGAACCCAGGTTTAGATGTCGCAAGATGCAGCTTTCGACTTAGAATCTCCATGCATAATACAAACAAATAAGCGGAGAGAGGATCCCCTTGCCTTAACCCCCTTCTCCCATGAAAGAACCCTTCCGGTGATCCATTAATAAGGATAGAAAAAGTAGGCGTGGTGACACACTCCAGAATCAGCTGAATGATCTTCTCAGGCAGCTTAAAGTAGTAGAGCGTTTGAGCTATGAAATCCCAGCTCAAGTAGTCGTACGCCTTTTGTAGATCCACCTTTATCGTGCAGCGAGGAGATCCACGTTTCGTGCCATAACCATAGACGATCTCAGTGGCAACAACGGAGTTGTGAGCAATCGACCTGCCGGGGACAAAAGCACCCTGACTGTCCGAGATGACATCACCCAGCAAGTCTTTAATCCTCCCAGCTATGATCTTAGTGACCACCTGTAGTATCGTATTGCAGCAAGAGATCGGTCTCAAGTCTTTCACAAGGGTGGGATTGGATACTTTTGGGATGAGGGAAATAAATGTAGCATTGAACTGCTTGAGTACCTTCCCATTTCTAAAGATTTCCCGGATAGCTTCACATGTATCCACACCCACGATGCGCCAAGCGTCTTTGAAAAATTGGCTTCCAAAACCGTCCGGCCCCGGCGATTTGTTAGCTCCTATTGACCACATTTTTCTCCTAATTTCATCATAAGAAGGGATCCGAGCAAGGTCTTCGGCTATAGAGCAGTCAAATTCAGCACCTGGGGTGTATTCAGGCCATTCCCACTCACAGAACTAGTAGAAAGTAGCTCCGTGAAGAAACCCAAGATGTGAGCACGGATGGCATCCTCATCTTCCAGCTTACGCCCTGAGCTGCAACTCCTGCAATGAGCTGCAATTCCAGTGTGAGTTACTTATATTAGTTTTCCTCAAAACATGCACTTATAGTATTATAATAAGAATTTATTACTTAATATAAGGTTTTATTAGCTACTTATATAAATTTTACTCAAAATATACTCTTAGAGTATTCTAATAAGAATTTATTAATTAATATAAGGTTTTATTAGTTACTTATATGAGTTTTTCTCATAACATACCCTTATAATATTCTAATAAGAATTTATTGGTTAATATAAGATCTTATTAAACTTTTATTAGTTACTTATATGAGTTTCCTCAAAACATACCCTTATAGTATTCTAATAATAATTTATTACTTACTATAATGTTTTATTAAACATTTATTAGGCACTTACATAAGTTTTCCTCAAAACACCCTTATAATATTCTAATAAGAATTTATTAGTCAGTATAAGGTTTTATTAAACATTTATTATTAAGTTATATCAATTTTCCTCAAAACATACTCTTATAGTGTTCTAATAAGAATTCATTACTTAATATAAGGTTTTATTAAACATTTATTAGTCACTTATATGAATTTTCCTCAAAACATACCCTTATAACATTCTCATAAGAATTTATTAATTAGTTAATATATATTTTTTTTCAACACTTGTTAATTTATGTAAAAAAAATTCATAGGCATATTTGGGCCCGTCAATGGGCCAATCGG
The DNA here is from genome assembly GCA_037127255.1 of Persicaria tinctoria. Classification (NCBI taxonomy): domain Eukaryota; kingdom Viridiplantae; phylum Streptophyta; class Magnoliopsida; order Caryophyllales; family Polygonaceae; genus Persicaria; species Persicaria tinctoria. Next base: position 35,923,959 of record JBANSL010000017.1, on the reverse strand, counting down.
GGAAAACATAGTCATATATGGGCTGATCTGGCCATGATTTTAGCCACGGATTCAATCGTCGCTAAATCATCACTTTATTTAATGGGCTGAGATAAAATGATTGGGCTTCACTAGCTTCTAATGGGCCGAGGATATAAATTTTGGAAGAGTTTGTACCCGAATTTAGCCACGGATTGAGTGTTATCGGATAGGCCATTCATGATATATATCTGGCCCACCTACAATTAGTGACCCAAGGCCCACTCACCACATATGTTCATTTGATTTCCGATGATTAATAGCCACAAATTTAGCGACAGATATTGTGTTGTGGCCATATCAGCGTCGAAAACCACCACGACAATCATATTCGTTGCTACGTTCGTGGCTATTTACTGACACTGATACATATCAAGCCACGAAATCAGCTACGGACATCTGGGTCGTCGCTAATAGCCACGAATGTTTTGGCATGTCATATCAAGATGAGTATTAGCCACGAATATAGCCACGGTCAGTAACTGTCGTGGCCAATGTTATCGCTAATGGCCACGAATACAGGGTCACCTATAATCCGCGGCTAACCTTCTGTAGCTATTTCCTGTTTTTTTAGTAGTGATATTTATTTAGTTAATTTCGAATTTTAATTAATTAGATATATTTATTTTATGTAATTAGGAAATAATAAGGTGGAAGGAAAATATCTCATCTAGGTAATTCCTTTTCCACCAAGTTGTTAATTTTCTATCCTTAGTTAGTTTTACTTATCTTAGGAAAGATTTACATATCTTTAGATTATTTAATTTATTTTTAATTACCAAAACTCTATCTTTTGCACAAGATAGAATTGGTCTATTGTCTATTTAAACTCATGTTTTACATTTAATAAAAATTAGATTGGAAAATTAAATTGTGGAACCTTAATAGGATTTTAAGGTTTCAACAATTCCTCCAATCCAAAGGCTTTCTATATCTTTATGTTCTTCGTTACCATCGACAATCACAAGACCAATTACCAATACCATCACCTTCGGCCAAACACCAAAGCTGCCCAGATTCTGTCGCCATAAGGAACCCAGAATCCGTCGCTGTTGAACCCAGGAATCGTCGCTGGCAGCGGCCGCAGCAGGCTTGCTGCGCCCGCAGCATCCGTCGCCACCACTTGTCGTCGCTGCTGCTGTGTTTGTCTGCTGGATTTTGGCCAAGTGTTAGCCGTCGCTGTTCATTGTTTTTACCTTTGTCTTTTGTTTTGTTTTTCTTACTTGCTTCCGCCGTGATAAATTCAAAGCCTTTATTGTAATTGATTGTAAATATCGAGAATATAGCAAGGATGATTGCAAGATCGGGCCATCAATAGTTTGGTGTTCTTGATCTTGAGCCCACAGGCGAAGGATCGGGGATACCAAACGTATCACATATGACCCCAAGGTAGTACATATCCTGTAAAAGCTGTCACAATCATTACTAAGAAGATTAGAACTCCGATACACCGAACAAATTCCCTAGGACTGCTATAACTCCCATGATATAGACCACGAAAAATATGAAGGTGACCACAATAAGAAACATACTTGCCCCATTAGCCTGCATATAACCGAGCAACCAGCCCCCTTCAACATCTCTCATAACGTGTTCTACGCTGTTGAAAGCTAGATCCACCTGAGGTGTATAATGCATAGCTAAAAAAACACCAGTCACTATCTGAATAACTAAACAAATACCAGCTAACGAACCGAAACCCCACCAATAACTAAGATTGCTCGGGGTTGGATAATCTATCAAATGCTGATTATGTGTGGCAGATATAGGTTGTTTAAGAATCTGTCAACATGGCTATTTACATGCATACCTTGTCAGCTCGATTTCCACGTGAAAGCTACAATCTCATTCGTTATTCTCTGTCCTTATCCCTTCTTTTCCCGACATTCTGTTCAAATTCAGCATCAGGATCGGCTGGGTCAGGTCTTTGCTTTGCAACCGTTCCAGTCTTGGGTGACTCTCAAACCAGAAGTGGAATTCAACTAGTGAAACCCAGATAGGGGACTTCTTTTTGCGGGAATGAGCGTTAAGGGGGATGAGAACATCTCTGGATTCTCCATATCTATCTTAGATCCCAAACAGGGGGAATAGAAAATGAACCGGCATCTTACGAGCACACACTCGATCCATTCTCTACGAAGGCCTACTCAACCGTGTGTCTTGTCCGTACTGATTCTCCCATCTATTCTTCATAGAGAATGGATCCTATCATTGTTCAGTATAGTCTTTGCTCGGGTTCTATCATGGAAGATTGGGTAAATGACTTTGAGTTGCCTTCTTTTCATCGCCTATCAATGGTCTCGATCTTATACAAAGTGAATTACTCATGGGTATGGGTCATGAACGGAAGATGAGTCAGTCAAGTTAGTTGTGAATTCACTTTCAGACCGGTCCTAACGGCAAAGAGAACTTGGCAACCTTCACTCCCGGAACTGCCTTGAAAGAGTCAGCCTAAGGTAAGGCCTAACATAACTACTCTCACTGAACTTGGCTAACTTTTGCTAAGAGAAGGAAGAAGCTTGGTTCTAAGGTGAGTGGCAACAAAATGGATTCGGACAGATTGATAGAGGAAATGCCAAAGAATACTTTCGCTTGCTATTCCCTCTTCAAGAAGTGAATCCGGATCCTCATTCTCATCTCTTGAACTCTCGGCTGATCCAGCGGTAAAAGATTCCATTTCAACCGTTAGTCAAGTCAATCAATGGAAAAAAAAGAAGTAGTTTGGCTTCCATTCCAGAGCGTTGATTTGGAGTTGACCCAGTAATAGGAGTAGAACACAACTGATATTGATCTGCTGCTACATTCGCTGAAAGATCTGTTGCCAGTTCCGATCGATGGGACAGGCGTGAAGGCAAATTCTTTCGATTATCTGACTTTCCCTCGACAATTCCGGAGATGTTCTCAGATGCTCAACGATCGGGGGTTGAGGTGGCATATCATAATGAGTAGCCAGTTTTGATAAAACCGAAGCTAAGGAAAAAGAGAACTACTCGACTAAGAAGTCAGTGTTGCGGGGGACTAATCCCTATCTTCTAGCCAATGCTAGGGAAAGACTCACTCGAAGTGAGAATTGTTTTTCCATACCAAAATCCACGGAGTGCGAACAATTTCTAACCAATTCAATTAAAAAGCTAAAGAGAAGTTACATAAGTACGGAAGTGACAGAGAAGTCAACCTTCTTTGCCAAGGGAGTGAACTATCTGCTCTATCTGATACTGACCTAGATGCCCCAACTCTGGCTTAAAAAAAGAAAGGGTATCCATTATATGAGTGCTCGTGAGTCCTTTCGTTGAGTTACGGAATAGAGATTCCATATCGGCACGGGCGGCGGGCGCCGTCTCATCACTAGCTCACTTCTTCAAATAATCACTTCCAAATAAAAGCTAACTTCATCCACGCCTCTTTCTTGTTTTCTTCACATGTTTCCTCAGGTTCCTAGCTCTCCAAACTCATCCTTGGCAACCATAGATGCGTCCTTCCAACGTAAGAGCATAAATCTGAAGATAAACACAAAAAGAGCGTAGATTCCAAACTTGCAAGACTAAACACTACTGACTCGAACTGCTCAAATAAACATGAAATCAGTTATCTTAAACTCACTAACAGCTTCCTATAATGCCTATATAAAATACGCATTATCAAACTCCCCTACGAACTCGTCAAGCAATAAAAGTAACCTATATGATGCGGGACCATCCAAGACACCTTCGGATGATGTCCTTATCAAGAGGAAGAAGAAGGCTCCACCATGGGAGAAGGTCCAAAGGTGGAAGCTTGGCGTTTTTACATTCGTTCAGCAACTTGACAGCTTTTCGACGTCTCTGTAAAATGGGTCATACGGATTCAATATTGATCGGATTGAGGCGTGCCATACCTTGTTGGAACGAAGACGAAGAGATCTACAACTTTGCTGTTGAAGGTGTTTCCAGATTCGTCCAATAGCTTGACCGAAATCCATATTCTTTGAGCTGCTGCTGGTTTTGACGGGATTTTGTTAAGTTTTGGAACATTATATTTATTTCCTATTTAGTATTTCTTTTACTTAAGTTATTTTAGGAAACTTTAAGGTTATTTTAATTAATTCCTATAGTTGTTAGTTTTATTAAAATCAGCCCATTCGGCCCTAGTTAGGTCTATATAAGCCGAATGCCTTCTTTGTAATCATGCACGTTGAATGATATGAGAAAAGCTCTCTTTTTGTGTGAAACACAATGAGTGTTTGTCGATTGAATAGAGCTGTGCTCTTCAATTGCAACTATTGGTATTGATCTAGCTTGGTTTGCTTTGCCGTTCATCAACTTCGCAAGACTTGGTGAATCTAGTATCCACAAGCCCCCTCCTTGTGCCTTCAAGTTGTCCGCTTGATTGTGTAGGGTTGTAGAGGCGGGTTGTGTAGTCATTGGTATTGGTTCCTACCTTCTACGGAAGCCTGGGGTCTTTATCTTGTTCTGCATAGATCGACTCAGTCCATATCAGGTCGTGTCTTCATTATCAATTTCGAGTCTTTATTAATCTTGTCGAGTCTTTCTTTGTTTCTTGCTGCGTTCTTTATTTTCTTGGTCGATCTTGGACTGTTCTTGGTCAAGATCTTGCGTTTCTTTGCTTTCTTGTTGAGTCTTGCTGCGTCTGTTATAGTTCTTGATCGTTCTTGATTAAGTTCTTGCGTTTATTGTTCAGTTCTTGAAGTTTCTTGCTTGTTGTCGAAGATCGGACCAACCTACGGCTTACCCCGTATCAAATTGGCATCAGAGCTTTGGTTTCCGACATCAAGATTGAGTCTTTTCTTTTCATAAACACAAAAACCCACAAAAAAGAGTCCTTTTCTTGTTTGGTCTTTTACTTCTTGTTCTTTATTTGATTATTGCACTAATCTTTTTGTTTGTGATTGTTTGTGGTTGCATAGCCTAAACACATTTCATCTTCTATCGCTGAATTACACGATTGTTCTATGACAGTCGAATGTGATCCTTATTTGTATTATTGAAGCGAAAGTAATCTTAATGCAAACTTGGATTAATTATGTGAAAAGGGTTAGTAACAATTAGGGTTTATGCGAAAGGCTCTATATTCCTATTTGTTAATAAGGAAAGTTATTTGATGAAAAGGCATAATCTTTTATATCCTTGCATGATTCCTACGCACCAGTCGATTTCGACCACTGACCGGTCGATATCGAGTACTGACAGGTCGATATCGACTACACCTTGGGCGATATCGAGTACCCTTCACTCGATTTCGATTCCGTTTCTTTTGTTTTGCAGGTCTGGAGAAATTTCAACTGACTTCAGTCGATATCGACTACACCTTGGTCAATATCGGGTGGTCCCTAGGTCAATTTCGAGAGCATCTTGGAACTTGAAAGGAGAGCGCTGACACGCTTCCTCGGGTGGTCCCTACAACGGGAGGAAGTCTTGTAATTCATTTGTGTGGTTTAGGGAGTCGATTTGGAATTTATATTTGATATTTATTTCATACTTAATTTTCCTCCTAACATCAATCACATAAAAATCAGCAGGAAAAATCAAATCATCAACCATAATCAGAACATCTTCAACCACCCCCTTGGGGTGAAGTTGAGAACGATCAACAAGCTGTATCACAACCCTAGTTTCATTCAGAGGACCCAGACCCAATTCATCATATAATTTGTACGATATCATATTAATAGATGCACCAATCGTATAAGGAAGAGTAAACATACCCGGGTCTCCGCACTTTTCAGGCAATCGATTTTTAAAAACTAATGATAGATTTTCTTGTAGTTCCTTATCTTCTCTTTCCTTCTCCCGTTGAGATCTTTTGGTTGTGCAAACTTCCCGAAGGAATTTGGCATAACGAGGGACCGATTCAACTAGATTAAGGAGAGGAATATTTACCCGATGCTTTGTTAAAGTATCGAATAGATCCTTGTCATTTTCCCACTTACGATCAAGATTCGAGGAATGAGAGAAAGGTGGTACAGGTTTCAAAACCTCAGAAGACCACTCCTCTGGTGATTTGTTTGAAGATTCAACACCATCCAAAATTGGCTATTTCACTTGCGGTGGTGGCGGGCGCCATTTCAAGGGGCGGTGGGCGCCGTTCCAACAGTGGGTCTCTGATTTCGCTTTGTCCACATCTTCTTCATAAATCATCCCCTTAGGCTTCCTTTCCATATTTTCATTGGAAAAACGTAAATCATTTCCTCCAAGAGCCGTATCCATAGAGTCTTCTCCGAACAAATCATCTTTCCAATTTCTCAACTTGAGTTCTTGTAACTGTTGGGACATATGTCGCATAAGTTCTCCTTGATGCCTTACCATCATCATCAAATCTCTTAAAGCACCCTTGGGAACTTCAGAGTTCATACAATGTGATTCCTGAGCTTCTTGCTTCCCTTGAGCATTCGATGTCGCCATCTGAGTCACCATTTTCATAACAACCTCCGTTAGCTTCGCAACTTTCTCCTCACAACTCTTCACAGGGTAATATATGCAAATGGATTCCCATATTCACTACACCTCATGTACTGCTGAGTCGAATTCGCTAATCCGTCGAAGATTTGCATAGCTTCTTCCGACGTCTTGTCCAGTATATCACCTTCACTTGTAGCGTTGATGACAATGCCCTCCTGATCAAGCAACCCCTCATAAAGATAGAGAATTAAATCCTCTTCAAGAATTCCATGTTGGAGGCAACATGCCTTGAGTCGCCTGAATCTCTCTAGTTAGTCATAGAGACTCTCCTCAGGGAGTTGTTCTATGTTACACTACAAAAAAAAAACCTTTTTAGCAACGGCTGTTAACCGTGGCTAAAAAGTTTTTAGCAACGGATGGACCTATGATTCGAGCTCATGAAAATGAGCTCATGAAAAAAAAAACTTTTTAGCAACGGATGGACCTATGATTCGATCTCATGAAAATAAAGTCATCCTCAAGAGGAAGAAGAAGGCTCCACCATGGGAGAAGACCAAAGGTGCAAGCTTGGATTAATGACGTTTTGGTTCGTTCATAGTCATTTGACAGCTTTTCGACATCTCAGTAAAATGGGTCGTACGGATTCAATATTTATCGGATTGAGGCGTGCCATATCTTGTTGGAACGAGGACGAAAAGATCTACAACTTTTCTTTTGAAGGTTTTTCCAGTTTCGACCTCAAAATTTGCCGAAAATGCACATCTTTGCAAGCTGTCACTGTTTTGACGGGATTTTGTTAAGTTTTGGAACATTATATTTATTTCCTATTTAGTATTTCTTTTACTTAAATTATTTTAGGAAACTTTAAGGTTATTTTAATTAATTCCTATAGTTGTTAGTTTTATTAAAATCAGCCCATTCGGCCCTAGTTAGGTCTATATAAGCCGAATGCCTACTTTGTAATCATGCACGTTGAATTTTATGAGAAAGGCTCTCTTTTTGTGTGAAACACAATGAGTGTTTGTCGATTGAATAGAGTTGTGCTCTTCAATTGAAACTATTGGTATTGATTCAGCTTGGTTTGCTTTGCCGTTCATCAACTTCGCAAGACTTGGTGAATCTAGTATCCACAAGCCCCCTCCTTGTGCCTTCAAGTTGTCCGCTTGATTGTGTAGGGTTGTACAGGCGGGTTGTGTAGTCATTGGTATTGGTTCCTACCTTCTACGGAAGTCTGGGGTCTCTATCTTGTTTTACATAGATCGACTCAGTCCATATCAGGTCGTGTCTTTTGATTCTTGCAACTTTCTTTAATCGAGTCTTGCATTGTTCTTGCTTATTCTTGCTGCGTTTCTTGAGAATCTTGATCGATCTTGATTGCATCTTGATCGAATCTTGCTGATCTTGTTGAGTCCTGTTCAGTACTTGAGTCTTTCTTTGAGTTTCTTACTTGTTGTCGAAGATTGAGTCTTTTTCTTTCCATAAACACAAAAACCACAAAAAAGAGTCCTTTTCTTTGTTTGGCCTTTTACTTCTTGCATTCTTTATTGATTATTGCACTAATCTTGAGTTTGTGATTGTTTGTGGTTGCATAGCCTAAACTTGTGTTTAGGCTATGCCGAGACCAGTGGATTCGACCAAGCCGTGTACACAGCCCTTGTGTTCACCCTAGAGCCGACGGCATTCTTGTCCCCATAAGTCTAGCTTGGCCGAAAATCAGCCTCCACACAAAGACAAACCCTAGTTTGTTATCCTTTCTATCCTTTGTTCTATCTTTGGGAATTTTGATATATCTTTTATCTAAATTCTATTTATCTATTGCTTTTATTATAAATCTGATTTTTGGTAGATATAATCCCTATTTATCTATCATTTATCTTTAAAGCTTTAGATAGATCCACTTACCAAAGATAACAAAAGCCTCACCTATTTATTTATCTTTAGGGCTGCACATTCTATCTTTTATCACCTTTACATCAAATTTTCGAGTCCTATACCATATATTGAGTCTTTTCTTGCATTAGTTTCATATTTATTTTTTAAAAAAAAAAAAAAAGAGAGAAAGAGTTGTTCTATCTAGTGCAAGAAAGCTCCAAGGACACACTTTGGTGAATTCTACAGCCCTATATCGATAGCCCTTCCTATCAAACACATACCTCCACAAAATTGAAACCCTACCTTGCAACTACAACATCCTAACTTAAAGGTTTTCAATCAAAAAGAGGTAAATTTCCATTCTTTCATTAGTTTTTTCTTTTATTTCTCTTTGTTACAGCTTTATCGAGTTGAGCATAGCTGTTTGTCGAGCAATTCTCCTCTGTCGAGTTGCTGAGTTGTTGTGTCGAGTAGATCTCAGCCCTTGCCGAGTTCTCTCTTTGTGGTTTCGAGTTGAATTCTTGCAAATACCCAACTGTTTTGCTTGAATTGATTGTTAATTGCTTAGTCGAAGTACTGATTTCCTTAATCAAGTGCTCTCTTTGCTTTGTCGAGTACTACAGCCCTTGTTGAGTACTCTTGTGTGTTGTTTCATTCATTCTCTTGATTGCATACTTTGATTGCTTAGTTCTTTTGCTTGGTTGTTGATTTGCCCAAAGCGGATTGCCCTAGCAAGCGTGATATACCAATCAGAGAGGGAGTGTGAGCGAAACACAATTGTGAGTTTGTTTATATTTTCTAACTTTTACATAGTTCTTTGTTTGTTTTATTTGCTATGTCTAATCAGGTCACCATGTTCAACACCATGATGGAGACCTTGGCTAAGATAGATGAAAGATTGAGGGCACAAGAGCTTCAGTTCGGCTTACCGGTACAAAGTATTGATTATTCTTGTTTTGGCTCTAATACGGTGTTTGGACAAGGAGTCCAACCTAGAGATGAAGTTCCACCAATTGAAAGGGAGGAAACTCATCCTATTACTCTCAATAATGCTATTCAACATATTGTTCCTTCTAGCATAGATGCTTCTTTTATTGCTAAAAATGTAGAGCATGTTGATAATAATGATCAAGATGTTAAGTTACTTGTCTGTGATGATAATGTTTGCATTAAATCTGAGCATGATGATTCTTTGATTGATAGTAAAGTTTTAGGTGTTCAACCTATGCCTTGTGATAATAATCAAAGAGAATATTTGTGTCATACTACATGCTTAGAAAAAGGCAAAGTTTCTAATATGATCATTGATGATGAAAATTGTTCGAATATTTCTAGCTTTGAAATGATTGATAATCCAGTCTTGAAAAAGGATGAAAACTTGCTAGTATTGGATGGAAACTTAGGGATTAATGACCAAGCTCAAGTGCATATTCAATTAGCACATCATGGCATTGATATGAAATCTGAATTGTGCACTAATCAAGTTTCTTTTCTTGATTTTATAGATGAAGCTGAGACAAAAACCATCGAGGAGTGGTCAATCTCTACAACAATCGGTCTTGAGATGAGTTTCCATGGACATGAGGTTTTCGATCCAGGAGCTCGTGTGGATGCCTTTGCGGAATCATATGCGACCTTGGATTCGAGGACAGCCGTACTCGACGTCGACCAGAATTGAACTTGACCCGAGCTCGACGAAGAGAACCAGATCGACAAGCTGAGGATTACTCGAAGTCGAGTACACACTACTCGAAGTCGACCAGGCTTTGTTGAAGTCGACTACACTATTTTGGGCCATGAGACTGTTGGGCCATTCCGAGCATATGTAGACAACATGGGCATGAACCAAGGCTGGATCCATCATGTTCTATCAAGATCTATCTATGGGAGAAGGATTTTTATCCACTTGATGATATTTAGATAGTTTTCCCTTTAGATAAATGTTCCCTTTTATTTGAGTTTTATCTTTAGATATTAGATAGATATTCCTTCCTTGATTAGGAAGGATTGGAAGCCTATAAATAAAGCCCATGGGCCTAGTTTTTATTCATTTAATTCTCGAGAAGGAGAAGAGGTAGAGAGAGAGAGAGTGGAGGCCAAGAGGAGTTTGTGAAGCGAGAGCGGAATTGTCTTCCTTTGGTTGTAAGCTTTGTTTGGTTTAATTTAATGCAAGTGGTTTCTTTTCCATCAATGATGTCTGCGATTGCGATGAAGAGCGAGTAGTCTACCCACTTCTGGGGTTGGGGCGAGCCCGACGATAGCCATGCGTGTTTGAGGTAAAGATCCGACCTTTATCATGTTTTGAGCATCTACTACCTTTTATGTGTTTATTCTCTATTTAATAGAAATCTATGCTAACAACTTGGATTAATAAACATAAAATCGGTAGATACAATTAGGGTTTCTTGAAAGAGTTATCTAATTGTTGGAAAAGGCGAAAGCTTGATCCTTCGATGCAATTTGCAAGATTATCGTTATTTATCTTGCCTTATGCATGTTTGGTTATCGTTGTTGCAAACCCCGATCTTGGAAGTGATACGGGGTAAGCCGTAGGTTGGTCATATCTTCGACAACAAGCAAGAAACTTCAAGAACTGAACAATAAACGCAAGAACTTAATCAAGAACGATCAAGAACTATAAAAGACGCAGCAAGACTCAACAAGAAAGCAAAGAAACGCAAGATCTTGACCAAGAACTGATGCGGGACCATCCAAGAAACCTTCGGATGATTTCCTTATCAAGAGGAAGAAGAAGGCTCCACCATGGGAGAAGGTCCAAATGTGGAAGCTTGACGTTTAGCTCGTTCATAGTCATTTGACAGCTTTTCGACGTCTCTGTAAAATGGGTCGTACGGATTCAATATTTATCGGATTGAGGCGTGCCATATCTTGTTGGAACGAGCACGAAGAGATCTACAACTTTTCTGCTGAAGGTTTTTCCAGATTCAACCTCGGAATTGGCCGAAAATGCACATCTTTGCAAGCTGTCACTGTTTTGACGGGATTTTACTAAGTGTTGGAACCCCATTTCACCTAGTGTTCCTATTGGGCCGAAATTGGGCTATTTTAAGTGTTATTTCTAGAGATCTTATTTACTTATGATTTTAGGTGTTTTAATTAGATGTTAGATATTATCTTTCTATCATTAAACTCGGCCCATCAGGCCTTAGCATAGCTTATATATTTCGATTTCATACATTGTAAACAGTCAGCTTTCAATGAATAGAATTAGTTCTCTCAAACTTGTGTGAAACACATTGAGTGATGTTGATCCAACTAGAGCTGTGCTCGTTGATCACGAATTGGTATCTATCTCAGCTTGGTTTGCTTTGTGTTCATCAACTTCGCAAGACTTGGTGAATCTAGTATCCACAAGCCCCCTCCTTGTGCCTTCAAGTTGTCCGCTTGATTGTGTAGGGTTGTAGAGGTGGGTTGTGTAGTCATTGGTATTCGTTTCAGTCCTTATCGGTCGTGTCTTCATTATCAATTTCGAGTCTTTATTAATCTTGTCGAGTCTTTCTTTGTTTCTTGCTGCGTTCTTTACTTTCTTGGTCGATCTTGGACTGTTCTTGGTCAAGATCTTGCGTTTCTTTGCTTTCTTGTTGAGTCTTGTTCAGTTCTTGCTTCCGTTCTTTAGTTTCTTGCTTGTTTGTCGAAGATCGGGCCATCACATGGCTAACCCTGTATCAAGAACAGTCCAAGATCGACCAAGAAAATAAAGAACGCAGCAAGAAACAAAGAAAGACTCGACAAGATTAATAAAGACTCGAAATTGATAATGAAGACACGACCGATAAGGACTGAAACGATCTATGCAGAACAAGATAAAGACCCCAGGCCTCCTCAGAGGGTAGGAACCAATACCAATGACTACACAACCCGCCTCTACAACCCTACACAATCAAGCGGACAACTTGAAGGCACAAGGAGGGGGCTTGTGGATACTAGATTCACCAAGTCTTGCGAAGTTGATGAACGGCAAAGCAAACCAAGCTAGATCAATACCAATAGTTTCAATTGAAGAGCACAACTCTATTCAATCGACAAACACTCATTGTGTTTCACACAAAAAGAGAGCCTTTCTATCAAATTCAACGTCCATGATTACAAAGAAGGCATTCGGCTTAAATAGACCTAACTAGGGCCGAATGGACTGATTTTAATAAAACTAACAACTATAGGAATTAATTAAAATAACCTTAAAGTTTCCTAAAATAACTTAAGTAAAAGAAATACTAAATAGGAAATAAATATAATGTTCCAAAACTTAACAAAATCCCGTCAAAACCAGCAGCAGCTCAAAGAATGTGGATTTCGGCCAAGCTATAGGATGAATCTGGAAAAACCTTCAACAGCAAAGTTGTAGTCGAGTACACACTACTCGAAGTCGACCAGGCTTTGTCGAAGTCGACTACACTGTTTTGGGCTGCGAGACTGTTGGGCCATTCCGAGCATATGTGGACAACATGGGCATGGAGCAAGGCTGGATCCATCATGTTCTATCAAGATCTATCTATGGGAGAAGGATTTTTATCCCCTTAAAGATATTTAGATAGTTTTCCTTTTAGATAAATGTTCCCTTTTATTTAAGTTTTATCTTTATATATTAGATAGATATTCCTTCCTTGATTAGCAAAGATTGGAAGCCTATAAATAAAGCACATGGGGCTAGTTTTTATTCATTCAATTCTAGAGAAGGAGAAGAGGTTGAGAGAGAGAGAGAGAGAGAGAGAGAGAGAGAGAGAGAGCGGAGGCCAAGAGGAGTTTGTGAAGCGAGAGCAGAATTGTCTTCCTTTGGTTGTAAGCTCTGTTTGGTTTAATTTAATGCAAGTGGTTTCTTTTCCATCAATAATGTCTGCGATTGCAATGAAGAGCGAGTAGTCGACCCACTTCTGGGGGTTGGGGCGAGGCCGACGATAGCCATGCGTGTTTGAGGTAAAGATCCGACATTTATCATGTTTTGAGCATCTACTACCTTTTATGTGTTTATTCTCTATTTAATAGAAATCCATGCTAACAACTTGGATTAATAAACATAAAATCGGTAGATACAATTAGGGTTTCTTGAAAGAGTTATCTAATTTTTGGGAAAGACGAAAGCTTGATCCTTCGATGCAATTTGCAAGATTATCGTTATTCATCTTTCCATATGTATGTTTGGTTATCGTTGTTGCAAACCCTGATCTTGGAAGTCTTTTTCATACATTGTTTAAAGTTCGAGATTTGCATTCGTTTATTTTACTGTTCCTACTCGACTTCGACCACCCTTGGTCGACGTCGACCATTGATTTTCGATCGAGCAAAGATCGTTGTTGCTTCTATCACTGCAGGAACCCGAAGTCAACCAGACCGTACTCGACGTCGAGTAAGCCTAGTCGACGTCGACCACCACCAGTATCTTCTGTTGCTTGGAATCGACTGTACTGAACCCTGTCGACTACCACCTAGTCGAGGTCGAGTACCCCTGTAGTCGACGACCACTTGTGAGATTTTCCACTGCCTAGGATCCGCTGACTCGCTTCCTCGTAGATCGATCCTGACTTCCCGCTGCTACATCAGGAGAAGGTCTTGTATTTATTTGCGTGGGAATGGATCTGGTTTGATTTATTCGTATTTTATTATATTTTGAACTCGATTTCCTCCCTACAATAGCAAGTTCAAAAGAGGTACAATCGGAATTCCTTTCTAATATGATTGCCAATGAAGAGAAACTTATTCCTCAAACTAACACTCTTATCAAGAAAACCGTGGACCAAGAAAAAACTATTGAGGAACTGTCTAGGCGGGTCAAAAGTCTTCAAATCTCTTATTCATGTCTTGACATTAATGTCAAGACTCTTGACTCATAGAAATCTGAACTCAAGCAAGATCTCTCGTCTCTGAGAAGTGAACATCATGACTTAGAGAACGAGAAGATCTCCCTGAATAATAATTTTCAAGACCAACAGATATCCCTCATAAGTTTTACCAAGTCCAATGGCACTCTTGATAGGATGTTGGGTGAGCAACAAAGTTCTCTAAACAGAAGTGGTATTGGTTACAACCCGAGGTTGTTAAAGAAGCAACACATTACCACTTTTGTGAAGGCAAAACGAAGCAGCACATTTCCTATATGTCACCACTGTGCGAGAAAGGGACATGTAAGAGAGACGACCTGCCCCTATACAAGAAAGGATCCTCATATTATTCGAAATATATTTCCTATTCACTTGAGAAAAGAGCGGATAACGCAAGTTTGGGTCCCCAAAGGCACTATTTTACCAAATATGGTTTATCCCAATAAAGGATCTAAATTTGCTCACTGGTCTGGCCACAAAGGTTGGTTTTTGTTTTGCAGGAGATCACCAAGGTAAAAGAGCAAAAATGGATTATTGATAGTGGATGCTCTAGACATATGAGTGGGAAGAGTTCTCTCTTTCATGACCTAAAGAAGCAATCCACTGGAACAATCATTCTTGGTGGGTGACATCGTTGGTATTGGTAGTGTTGGGAGTGATCCTAACCATAGCATTAAAAAAGTTTATCTTATTAATAGTTTGAAGTATAATTTGCTTAGTGTTTATCAAGTATGTGATAGCGGTAAAGATGTTGGGTTTAACAAGAAAAGATATATAGTGCGCAGAGAAGATATAGGTGAAATAGTTCTAACTGCCTATCACTATAACAACATCTATGATGTGAATGCTGAGCAAGTGGCACAAGGAAGCTTAACCTGTCTAACGGCTTTGACGGATGATCCAAAGCTCTCTGGCACAGGAGACTCGGTCATGTAAGCCCGCATACACTACAAAAGCTTGTGTCCAAAGGGAATGTAAGAGGACTACCTGAGATGGACTTCAAAGGTATTGAGATGTGCAAAGCATGCACACGAAGTAAACAAACACGTAGCTCTTTCAAACCCAAAAAGGTTGTAAGTACTTCTAGATCCCATGAACTTTTTCATATTAGGACAGTAGCAAGGGTTCTATTAGTCACCTTAGTTTGGCCATCAGTTTGGGGGTGGCTAGAAGTAGAGAATAGCAATCTAGTTCCCAATTTATTCCATAAGGTACGCCAAAAATGACTTAAGAATTTTACATCCCTATCACTAACAATGGTTTTAGGCACACCATGCAACCTAACTACTTCTCTAAAGAATAAATTAGCAACATTGGTAGCATCATCAGTTTTGTGGCATGCAATGAAATGAGCCATTTTAGAGAATCTATCAACCACTACAAAGATTGAATCCCTCCCCTTCTTAGTTCTAGGCAACCCAACTATAAAATCCATAGAAATGTCTTCCCACGGGGCTGAGGGTATCGGCAGTGGTGTATAAAGGCCATGGGGCATAAGCTTAGCTTTGGCTTTAATGCAATCTATGCATCTCTTAAGGCAATGTTCTACGTCCCTAAGCATATGTGGCCAATAAAAATGTGATTTTAGTGTGCTATATGTCTTATCCCTACCAAAATGTCCCATTAATCCACCACTATGGGCTTCACTAACAAGTAATAATCGTAGAGAACATCTAGGAATGCACACTTGATCTTTTCGAAATAAGAATCCTTGATGAATATAAAAGCTGTCATTAGGACCCTTTTCTAAGCATTTTCGAAATATATCTCCAAAATCCAAATCAGATTCATACAATTCCTTTATGTAAACAAAGCCTAAGACTCTAGAATCCAAAGTGGTTAAAAGAACATGTCTTCTAGATAATGCATCAGCAACCACATCTGAAATTTGGGTGACCCCGCTGCCTCTGATTGTAGGGAGGTGGCTGTTGCTGTTGTGATTGGTTTGGTGGATCCCTCCATCTGAAATTTGGGTGATCCCGCCACCCTGGGTTGTAGGAGTTTGAGTAGGGGTCATGTCTGGGTCTCTGAGGTCCATTTCCACCTATAGCACTTACTTCAGCGGTGTCTTCCTGGAGTGTAGGACACGCATCAGTTGGGTGGAAGTTATCATTGCAGATTCCACAAGCCTTGATTTGTTGAGGAGTCCCTTGCAGAGTGAGCCTCCTAACCATATCCTTCAATTCAGCAATATCCTTGGCTTGGTTAGAGTCTACCGAGTTGACCCCTTTCTTTCTGGTGGATTTCCCGAAATTTCTAGTCCCCTCAGCCATTTCCTGAATCTTCTCCATGGCTCCCTCTGGCGTGGCATTCAGAATATTTCCTCCGCAGGCGGCATCAATCATCCTTCTATCAGATTCCAGCAGTCCCCCATAGATGTATAGGACTAGGTCCTTCGTGCTGTAGCCATGGAAAGGGCAATTAGCGCAAAGCTTCTTGAACCTTTCATTGTAATCATAGAGGGTTTCATCATCTTCCTGTTCTATATTGCTGATTGCCTTCTTCAAGGTGTTCTCCTTCTTAGCAGGGAAGAATTTCTCCAGGAAGGCCTTGTGGAGCTTAGGCCAAGTATCGATGCTCCCTGTAGGAAGACTGTAGTACCAGTCATCCGCAGCATCGACCAGCGTGAACCCAAAAGCTCTCATCTTTATCTGTGCTTCGGATATATTGTCTGGTTTCATGCTCATGCACACATTATGAAACTTCCCCATGTGCTTGATGGGGTCTTCTCCGGCCAATCCATGGTATTTGGGCAGTTGATGAATCAGCCCAGACTTTAGCTCAAAATGGTTGTCATCCCCTAGAGCAGGGATTGTCACAGCAGGTGCCTGCTGTGTGATGTTTGATGCTGTCAGCTGTCGCAGCGTCTGATTTACATTTCCAGCCATTGGATCGGGTTGTTGGGAATGTTGGTGTTGTTCTCTAAGACGGCGGTGGTATGTCCTGTCAATCTCCCAATCAAAATCAACAAGATGGGGATCAGTAGCACGAGTGCGAACCATGCAAGAGGTTCGCACCCAAACAGGTAATAAGACAAACAAGAACAAAGATAATCCGTTTCCCCGGCAACGGCGCCAAATTTGACAGGCCTAAAGTCGTTATGCCAAATCAAAGTAAATTTCTAAGATGCAAACTATAACAAGTATAGTAGGTAAGTTAGGGTCGAACCCACAGGGAAACAGAATCAATTGTAAGAGCAAGTATTAGTACCCAAAAGTAACCAATTCAAGGGGGAGTTTTGTGTGTAGGCGATAATGACAGAACAAGTTGCAATAAGAGGTTGCGAATATATGATGGAAAAGTATCACACCAGGTAATTATCCGCACAATAATTGAGATGGTTCATCATCGCATTCTATGAGTCTCAAGTTCTAATGTCCAGTAATTGTTCTAAATTCAGATCGTGTAATAGCTTTTAGTCCTACCAGTCCTAAAAGCACTTATCACCAAATTACAAGGGAAAACCTTCACCGAATAATAAAGCGATAGCATTCAAACATGAATTATAATGAGACACAAGCGATTCTAACAACCCGTTAAAATAGCCTGTAATCGAATCTCCTTCACAATCTACCACAAGCAACCTGCGTATGACGATTGGGTTTGCTACAATGAATCTACAACCCCAAACCTGGAATTGGAAACCCTAGCAATATGACTAGTATCGATAAACCTAGGTGATCAATCCAGATTAACCAATAATAAGCAATCAAGCAATAAGATCAGGAGATCGAAACAATTAACAAAGGGCGAACAAGAGTAGAATACTCACAACCAAATCAATCGAAGGCTTCAAAGAACCAAGTGCAACAACGGAGAGTTAGTTCTCCATAGGGTTTGTGAGATTCAGAAAAGGAAACTACGTCTCTGGAAAAAATAACCTCCCCCCAACTGCTGCCTTCTCGGCAATAATATAAACTAATAAAATCGGGTTTAACATCCCGTAAAAAAATATAAAAAATATAATATTAAAACTAATAAGATAGGGGAAACTCGGATAGGAATCCGTCTCCAGGGACTGACGCGGGCGCGTCAGTAGCAGCGCGGGCGCGCCAGTGTTTCGTCTTGCTACTTCCATCTGGTGCATCGACGCGGGCACGTCCTCCTAGCAGCGTGGGCGCGCCAGTAGCAGCGCGGCCGCGCCAAGGTCACCAGCTTCCAGCTGCTTCCAAACTTCTTCACTTCAACTCTTCTGTAACTTGCATGATCCTATGATTTCTTCAACTTCTTCAACAGGTTCTGAATCACCAAGTTCATACAAATATCTCTCACAATGACATGTAAATGATGACAAAAACTACTAAATGCGCTATAGAATATATCGCATGTCACTTGGTATATAGAGCAAGGAATGTACATAGGTTTAAGAGTAGAATAGTTAGGATTACTCCCTTTAGGGCCAGTAGATACCCTAGACGAATCACGTCTGTTCCAAGACGCTTCACCTTTGTCGATGGGCTGTTGGGGTGTTCGGCCTTCACTCCTTCCTTGGGGTTGGCTTGCTCTCTCCCTTGAGCTGCCATCAAACCTCCTTTGGGGCTGCTGCACATGGCCGTGGTACCACCTTTGGGGTTGCCCACTCGACATTCTACCACCTTGGCTCCTGTATCTAGCATTCCTTTCCACTTTCATAGCTAAATGTAAAAGTTCAGTAGGCGTAGAATAAGGAAAGTAATTAATTTCATGAGCTAAGGCGGGGTACAATATTCTAAGAAACCTAGCATTAGTATCTTCATAGGGTTCAACTACATTAGCTCTAGCCATGGTTTCTTGCATTGCATAAAAGGATTCCTCAACAGTTTTGGTACCTTGCTTAAGATTTTCTAAACGTTGTCTAAGCTCGTTAGCATAATGTGGAGGAGCAAACCTACTTCTCATAAGTGCTTTTAATTGAATCCAAGAAGCAATAGGTGCATCAAGGAATCTCCTTCTTTCCTTAACTAGGTTATCCCACCAAATTAATGCAAAACCTTGAAATTCTAGGGAAGCTAGTTGCACCTTTTTATGTTCAGAGAAGTTATGACAAATCCATATTCGATCCATTTTAGTTTCCCAATCAATATATGTATCTGGATTCTGGATTGGTGTTACCATAAAATTGAGGGATCTTTACCTTTACCTTACCTATTCCATCTTGTGCAAGCTCTCTAGGTGCTCGATAATGGTATCGACTTCCTCGATCATTTTGCCTAGGACGTTGCTCCCAATGATTATCCTCTTGGAAGTCGTCGTCGTCCTCTGAGAAGTAGTACTCTCCTTCTTGTTGCCATCGTCCTTTCCCTCGTCCCTGCATAGTAGCAAACACATTATTTCTACCATGTCTCTCCCTTCGTGGAGAGATGTCCTTATCAAATAAAGGTTTAACTATATGAGGAATAACAACATGGTGCTGATTTGCATGAGGATTAGGAAGGGAATTATGATTAGTTACTTCCCTTTTATTGTGAGGCACCGTGTGAGAGCGAAGACGCTGAAGCTCTGTTGCCTTCATTCCTTCATTTATCTTAGCTATGCTTGCATTCATCTTAGCCATGTTCTCCATGAAGGTATTGTACCAATCATTTCCCTGGTTAGTAGACATCAAAAAGTAACAAACAAAGAACTATGTAAAGGTTAGAGAAATATAAACAGCTCACAATTTGTGTTTCGCTCACACTCCCTCTCTGATTGATATATCACGCTTGCTAGGGCAATCCGCTTTGGGCAAATCAACAACCAAGCAAAAGAACTAAGCAATCAAAGTATGTAGTTGAATGAAACAAACAACAAAGTACTCGATAAAGGAGAAAGAGCACTCGACAGCAGCTGTAAACACTTAATTCAAGCAAAACAAAGGGCAATTGCAAGGAATCAATTCGACACAACAAAGGTGCACTCGACAGGGGTCTAATGCACTCGACACTAACAGGAGAGAACTCGGCAAGGGCTGAGATCACTCGACACAAACTCAAACAAGCAAGCAAGGCACTCGATTTGGTGTATAAGTGCTCGACAGTAGCTTAAACAACTCGAAATCAGTTGTACAACACTCGACAACAGTGGGTCAAGCTGAAAAAGAAAAGAAACAAGGAAAGTAAGGAAATTTACCTCTTTTGATTGAAAACCTTAAGTTATGATGTTGTAGTTGCAAGGTAGGGTTTCAATTTAAAATTTTGTGGAGGTAATGTGTTTAGGTTTAGGGTATGTCGACAAGGGCTGTGGAAATCACCAAAAAGTTGAGTCCTTTAGGTTTTTCTCGCACTAGATCAACAAACAACAAACAAACACTTTCTCTTTTTTTTTTTTTTTTAATTTTCGGACTGATTTCTCTTCTGTTTTTTTTTTTTTAAATATGAAACTAATGCAAGAAAAGACTCAATATAAGGTATAGGACTCGAAAATTTGATGTAAAGGTGATAAAAGATAGAATATGCAGCCTCTTAATGTCGAATGAAAGAATCGCCTGGGCCGAGTATGAATATGGCTTGCTTCTATCCATGGACCTGCAAAGTGCAGAAGACATATACCCATAATAGAAAAACTAGAAATGTTCCAAACCAAAAACAAAAACAAAGTCTCAAAAGTCCTAAAAAGTCTATGTACAAGCTCTAGATTTTATAGTCGCTAGGCCGACTTTCCATTTATCCTCAAGGTGGCATCTGCAGGGCCCATGTAGCCTGGGCTTCAAATAAGACTCCATTCTTGTCCATCAGCTGCAATCCTCCAGAATGGATCTTGTTCACCACAAAAGGTCTCATCCTCTTCTTGTTGAATTTGTTAGGGAACCAATGATCCTTTGATTTAGAGACATAGAGCTTGTCTCCAACTTCATACTCCTTGGACTCATCATTGGATATCCTACATAAGCGCACATACCAAGGCAAACCTCTCCCATGTATAGATAAATCTTTAATGGAAATTGGAGAAGAAAGATCCATACCTTGGCTTACCTTCGCAGAGACTTAATCGGGGACCACAGTGTTTGGTCGATCTCGACTAGGGCTAGTCGATCTCGACGAGTCTGCAGGCTCTGGTGGTGGGATGCTCGAAGATGCATGAGTCGACGAAGGGAAGGGCTTGTCGACATCGAGTGGCCTACTCGATCTCGAGTAGGACTCTGCTCCTGGAGGCTTCAGTGTCGAGGAAGCAAGAGCTGAGCCAGCAGGGTGGTGGTCGATCTCGAGTAGCGTACTCGATGTCGACGAGGATTCAGGCTCTGGAGTCGTCAGCATCGAGGAAGGCGAAGTCGAGGCAGCTGAGTGGTGGTTGATCTCGAGTAGCGTACTCGATGTCGAGTAGCCCTCAGCTTCTGTAGTGCTGCTCGATGACGCTGGTGCTGGTGGAGGCTTCTGTTTCTTGTCGAGATCGACTAGGGTCCTCGATGTCGAGGAGTCTTGGTCGATCTTGACCCCATACTTAGTTCCTGTCAAGGCATCCGAAAAATAATTAGTCCATAACGACGTACCTTGGTTTGTGTCGATTGGATTTTCTGCGTCCTCTTTTAGGATTGCCATGATCTCCTCCACCTGGGCCTCCATGTCCCTTTTTTCCAGCTCCTCAGGGGTCATATTTCTGACCTTGGGTTCCCCGCAGGTGATGTAGCCAGCTGAGATAGATTTCACCTCTTCCATTGGACCTGTATGCCTTTCAGTTTTATTAAAGGAATACTCAATTACCTCATCGCTGATGTTGAAGGTGAGCACTCCTTTCGTTACGCTTATGTTGGCATCCACCGTTGCCAAGAAGGGTCTTCCTAGAATAATTGGACAAGCAGGATCTTCTTGCATATCAACAACTAGGAAATCAGCAGGGACAAATAATTTACCTACTTGTACTGGCACATTGTCCACCATGCTTGTTGGAATGACCACCGTGTTGTTCGCCTTATAAAGTCTAGCATCCACAGGCTCTAGGGCACCTATCTTAATCTTGGACCAATAAGGCATTATACTCACACTAGCTCCAAGATCACATAAAGCATTAATTTTGTATGGACCAAATCCAATGGTTATAGCAAACTTACCTGGATCTGGCCTCTTCTCCAATATGTCCAAATGGCTGCACTCCTCTGTAATTTCAGCCATCGATCGCTTTTTGCTCAAAATCTCCTTCAGGAACTTGACATAGGATGGCATTTCATTGAGAGCTTATGTGAAGGGGATGGTGACGTTGAGTTTCTGAAGCATCTTGATGAAGCGCTGAAATTTCTTTTCTGCCGGGTCCTTTGGAGATTTTGTGGGGAAAGGCAGCTTCTTTTTTTGATTTGGAGCCAGAACAGACGTTGGAGGTGCTGCGGCTTTCTCGACCTCGGGTTGGGTGTCCTCGATATCGACTACGCCCTTGTCGATCTCGACCAGGTTGGGTGATGTCGAGTTGTTGTGAAGTGCAGACAAGGGCTTTTGAAGTTTCTCATCGAGATCGAGTAGACCTTCCTCGATATCGAGTAGGCTCTGGTCGACATCGACTAGATGCTGGTCGACTTGCTGGTCTCCTTTGTTCTGTTGTTTTCCGACTTCTGGCTCTTGCAGTTGATGGCCGCTTCTGAGTTTTACAGCAGCGATGTGTCCAGTCTTTCCCTTAGGATTTGGTTCTGAAGATCCAGGGAGCACACCTGACTGTCTGGGGATTCTCGTTGCTAGCTGACCAATCTGTGTATCAACTGATTTTCGCCATATATCAATTTCCCCAAGCCTAGAGTTGACACCTTGCATCTGAGTGTAGACGGAGTTGAAGGACCGCCTAGTTTCTGAGTGATTCCTCCGTATTTCCTCCAGGACTGTCTGTATATCATTTTTCTGGTCCCTTTCCGGATGTCCTGGAGCTCTGTAGGGCGGGGGGTTCCTAGGGACACCTTGGTTCCATTGTGGTTGTGAAACCTTTGGTCCCCCATGTAGCGATTGGACCCCCTGCGTAAGCTACCTTCTCGTGGTGCTCTGCCAGCCTGACTTGCTCTGTGTGTGGGCACTCGGGGGTGGTGTGCCGTTGCGATCCGCATTCAATGCAAGGCTGGTTGACAGAAAGATACTTTACTTGCTTAAGGAGCTTCTTGTTCTGATCTCTGTAGTACTGCTCCCTTACATCAGGATCAATCTCTTTAGGAGGCTCATAGAGGGGCATGGATGGTGCTGGCCTGGCTTAGGGGTTCTCTAGTAGACCCATACTTGTTGTCATAGTTAGTGAGCTTCTCCAGCACACCCCATTCGTCAATTGGTGGCATCGTCAGATACTCATAGCGAGTATAATGGTTGATTCTGTCCTTAGTGACTTGATCAATAGAGTTGAAGAAGATCTCCTGAATGACGTAGGGTGGCTGTCCATGAGTAGGGCAAGATCGCAGCAGTTCTTTGTAGCGCTCCCATGCCTTTGCCAGCGGTTCCCCTTACTTATGTTTGAAGGCGGTGATTTTTTGGCAGAGATGTGCTGTTTTGGCGGGTGGGAAGAATTTATTCAGAAATTCTTGCTCTACTTGGGCCCATGTTGTTAGTGATCTTGGTTTCAGCCGTTCAAGCCACTTCAGTGCAGGTCCAACGAGAGACCAGCGAAAAGCCTTCATCTTGACATATTCCAAAGTTGTACCTTCAGCAAGAGTACGGCACATGTCAGAAAAGTTCGTAATATGTTCAAGAGGACACTCATTAAATCTACCAAAAAAGGCATTATTTATAAGCTCTATAAGAAATTGAGTGCGAATTTCAAAAGAGTTTTCAGGGATAAGAATCGCCGATTCAGGCACGACGAGAGTTCGGTGCATATAGTCCTCTGTCGTGGTCGGGTATTGGGCAAGCTCAGCCTCTGCTTGTTCCTTTGTTGCTTTCTCAGTGGCGATAGCAGCATCTTTAGCGGCCAATTCCTTGGTAAGCCTTGCGATCAGCTGTTCCTGTGTCTCTGCAGCTGCCATGGCTCTTTGCAGTTTAGCTCTGATGTGTAGAAGGAGCTCTGGTTTGTTTAAGCCGTCAAACTCAGGTGGTTGACCAGAACGGCGCATACACTTGTAAATTAACTCAAAGAAAAAGTGAGATCTGACTACCTAAGGCGCGAATGATAGCTTCCCCGGCAACGGCGCCAATTTGTTGTTGCAGGAGATGATGGTCAAGTATGAAATAAATATAAAGTAAAGATCAGACTGACTTCCCTGTCTCAGCAAATAAATACAAGACTTCCTCCCGTTGTAGTAATAGGTTGTCAGGATGGAATCCACAAGGAAGCACGTTAGCAATTCTTAGGTAGCAACAGATCTCACAGACAAGCAACAGAAAGACAGAAATAAAAGCAGAAAAGACAAAGCAAAACAGAAACAAAAGCAAAGACAGAAAATAGCGAAAGAAAGTAAAGAATAAAGCAAAGACAGAGGCACTCGATCTCAACAACAACCTACTCGAGATCGACAACAGCAAGTCTACGGAAACTGAAAAATCGACAACAAAAGCAGAAACTCTACTCGACCTAGACAAGACCGTACTCAAGATCGACTAAGGCCTACTCGATCTCGACGAGCTCCTCCTCTGTATCGACTGGAAAGACAGAAAACTTAAATTGCAAATTCTCGAACCCAAAACTCATATTTTCGACGAAATAAATCAATATAATAAACGACTTCCAAGACCAGGGTATCAACACCACAACGATAACCATGCAAAGTAACACATAAAGGCATAAAAGATCATGCTTTCCATCAAAATAACTTTCGTTATCAACAATAGGCATATAGAGGCTTTCGCATAAGCCCTAATTGTTACTAACCCTTTTCACATAATTAACCCAAGTTGCATTAAGATCACTTTCGCTTCAATAATACAAACAAGGATCAGGTTCAACTCTCGCAAAAGAATCATGCTCATAGGGATAAAAGACGAATTGCATAACAAGATCTGACCTTTACTGCATCATCTCACATGGCCACCGTCGGGCTCACCCCAGCCCCAGAAGTGGGTGGACTACTCACGCCTCATCGCAATCGCAGACATTGATGTATAAAAAGAAACTTGCATTAAACTATATTCAAAGCCTTTACAATCCCGGCAATCAACTTTCGCAGAATGCCAAAACCCTACAAACTTTAGAACTCTTAAAACTTCTCCGTGGAACTACTTGTTTCTGACTGAAATTGAATTCATGAAAAACCAGCCCCTATGGCTTTTATAGCCTGCTAAAAAGATAAATAAAAGCAATTTAGGAATTAAATCTAAAAGGGAAAAAATACATCTAAATAGGTAAGTCTTCTTCATGTTGATAGATCTCGTCTTCCATAGATAGAACTTGATGGAATCGGATAGATTTCGGCTTCCTTCGGCCCCAAGGACTCCCAAACCGAGTAGGATTCGTCAAACCGCGTAACGCGCTCCCGGACACGGCTCGTCGATCTCGAGTAGGGCTTCTCGAGATCGAGTAGGATTCGTCGTCGATTGGCTCTGGCTGGGCTTCTCGGGTGGCTCTGCTCGACAGGCTCGGACATGGCACCTGGGCGTCGTCGATCTCGACTAAGCCTCCTCGAGATCGAGTAGAGGTGGTGCTCGGCTTCTCCGTTTTCGGCTTCTCGACTTGTCTCAGCTCGTCGACTCCGGACATGGCCTCTCAGTGTCGTCGATCTCGACTAGGTGGTACTCGAGATCGAGTAGGGTTCCGGGAGTCGGGTTGTCTCTGACTCAGTGTCCTCGATCAGCTCTGCTCGACCAGGTGTGCTCGGACAGCCTTTGTCGAGATCGAGTAGAGGCTAGTCGATCTCGAGTAAAGTTCTCTCAACTTTCTGCTCTGTTCTTGAAACGCACTTTTTCGAGTCCTCGTTCGTCGGATTGACGCATATGACCATGCGTTGGAAAGCTCTTTCCGAGGGCTATAACTTTCATGAAGACATCAAAGCTTGATTCAGAACGAAGAATGGTGAAAAATGGCCTTTTCTCCAGCTGCACCATTCTTAGCTTCTCCATGAGTTTCCTTTAAGCTCCAAAGTGTGTCCGATTTCTGCGAAATATAACAAAAACTTGTGTAGACCTCCATATATTGCAAATAAGTGTAAACTACACATATTTTATAATATTCTAACCCAATATGCATGAAATGCATGCAGAAATCGATATAAAAGTAACTATAAAACATGGCGAATTAGGCTCACATCAACCTCCTTCTCAGCCTCTTTTCGAACTCTCTCGGCCTCCTCCTCGACCAATTTCCTCACCAGCTCGGCCTCTTCCTCGGCCTTTCTCTTTCTCAGAGCTTCTTCCTCGGCCTCCTTGGCTGCATCTTGTTCCAAGATTGCATCTAGATCCTCCTCTTCCTCCTCTTCGTCCACCTCCTCAGCAATGATTTTCTTTTTCCCTTTTTGTTTAGCACTGAGAGGTTTCTTCGCTGAGCGCTTCTGAGAACTCTTGGTTACTGTAGTCGTGCTCTCAGCAATGGTACTATGGACAGTAGCTGTGACGATTGCTTGTGGTGTGGGTTCTG
Source organism: Persicaria tinctoria (assembly GCA_037127255.1). Lineage (NCBI taxonomy): Eukaryota > Viridiplantae > Streptophyta > Magnoliopsida > Caryophyllales > Polygonaceae > Persicaria > Persicaria tinctoria. Next base: position 35,897,420 of record JBANSL010000017.1, on the reverse strand, counting down.
GTTGAGGAGAAGTAGCAGTGTCCTGGCGTCCCTTGGGGGTGGCGCCAAGACGTTTGGGTGTGGAGGCTTTCTTTGATTTGGGAGCCATGGAGATAACTTAACAGATGACTCCGTTACTTCGTTAGTTTTCAATTTAAAAAGAATAAAAACAAAGAATGGACAGAAACTCAGAAGAAGAGAAGATAGAGAGAGAGACGAGGAAGGGGAGGGCTGGTGGCGCAAGGCAGTGTCGGCAAGGGCAACGAGAAGAGAGGTGCAGGAGCGGAAGGCGATGAAGGTGTCTAGCACTGGCGGCGCGGAGAGAGCGTATGGTGGTGGCGCAGGAGTCGTGGTGGGGGAATTTGGTAATGGCGAGCCTGTCTTTCCTGTCGTTGCAACAATCCAGTAGCTTGTTTTCTCCGGTGGTAGGGTGTCTCCGGTTCCATTGATGGATATGAGATTCTGGGGTTCGGATATTGTTGTTCGGATTTTGTGGATTTGGCTTAGTTTTTGTTTGGATTGAGATTTTGTATACGATTTTGTTTGGGGCTGCTTGGATTAGGGAGGTTTGGAGACATTCTAGGCTCCAATTAGGGGCGGCTGCCTACGGTTTGAGGGTGAGGACAGAGATCTTCTGGAAGCCGGTGAGGATTAGGCGAGGGAAGGAAGTGGTCCGGCGATGGTGGGCAGAGGTGGACGCCGGCGGTCTGACGGTGTGGTGATGGTTGAGGGCGAGCTGTGGAGAAGAAGGCGTCAGAGCTACTACAAGGGAGGTTCGATCGGGGAGGACGGCGGAGCGGCGCCAGCGAAGAGGAAGGGATAGAGATGTTCTTGGGCTTCTCTCCCTGTGGAGGCAGAGGAGGAGCTGAGGAGGAGGAACCCTTCTTTCTCTCCCGGCGTTGGTGAGCGTCTTCTCTTCTTTCTTTCACTTTCTGGTCGTTCCTTCCTTCTTTCTTTCTTTTTATAATTGAAAATTAACGGATTTGTTAAATTTAACCAAGAAGGGCATGAGGTAAAAAAAATCAAAACCTCGGAGGTACCACGCGAAATAGGAAAAATAATTGTATACCTCGCGAAAATTGCAATACCCTGATGTCCACTAAAGTGACCATGTTTTTATACTTATTTATACTTCTTACTCTATTATTATGGGATGAGAATATAGCGAATTTATGTAGTTTATGCTTATTTATAAGAAATAGAGATCTACATAAGTTTTTGTTTAATATTATAGAATTTGAAGCCATTACGAGACGAAACCAAAAAGAGAGGACAAGAGCTGCATTTTACTCGATCTCGAGGAGCTTCCTCGACATCGACTACCATTGAGAGCAGAACCAAGTCGAGAAACAGAAGAAGAAAATAACTCGAGCAGGACTTTACTTGACATCGACTTAACTTCCTCGACATCGACCAAGACCCTGAAGCACACCCGAGCTCGAGGAAGGAGAGGTTTGCTCGAGAAGACAAGGATAAGCCAGGATCAAGCAATTTTCCTCGACGTCGACCAAAACTGATCGAAGTCGACCAAGCCAAAATCGGGCAGATGACTAGGAATCAACCAACCCAGCTGGAAGAAGAGGATGAAGGTCGATATCGACTTGACTTAGTCGATATCGAGTTGAAGCTGGTCGATGTTCACCCCTGGAGCCGAAATCGAGTTGTTGAGCTGAATCCGAGGAATGTTGGTCGATATCGAGTTGACCCCTAGTAGTCGATTTCGAGCTAGTTCGAGTCTTGTTAAGGTTCTATCCCGAATCCAATAGAGATATTTCCGAGAGAAGATTCCCAACACATGAAGATTTAGATATTTTTATCTTTTTATCCTAAGGGTTGAACAATTAATTACCCTAGGATTTATCTAGTTTTACTTATTTAGATAGATTTATTTCCAAGTAGAGTTTTATCTTTAGATATTAGATAGATATTCCTTCCTTGATTAGCAAGGATTGGAAGCCTATAAATAAAGCCTATAGGGCTGGTTTTTATTCATTCAATCATACAATTCAATTCTAGGGGAGGAAAAATAGAGTAGAGAGAGAGAGAGAGAGTGGAGGACGAGGGGAGTGAAGGAGCGAGAGCAAGTTGGCTTCGATCGATTATAAGCTCTGTTTAGTTTATTAATGCAAGCTTCTTTTTCATCAATGATCACTAGTACAAAAAACACATCTTACGGGCAAAATATCTCGGGAGTTGTTAGAAACTCATAAAAGAAACTCGCACAGGAGTTTTTTAAAAAACTCCCGTTAAATGTTTTTATTTTCTATTTTTAAAAAGTACAAAATATTATGTGAGGGGTTTTTAAGTAACACCCGTGAACCACATCCTTTTCCAGGGTGTTTTTGGTTTAAACGCCCGAAAAAAAACCCTAGTGTTTATCAAATTGGCTTTACCCTCTCACAAATCTCAATCGATCAATCAGGTAGATGAAAAAGTCCACCGAAAGTTTCCCGATTTACAGATGATGCCGGCGAAGTATCCCCCATTCCGTCTTCGCCCTCTGGTTGTGCACCCCTCTCGCTCTGTCCTCTTCTATTGACCTATTTCCAGTAGTTTAGGGCTTAACTCATCTCTCATCGGTCGTTTTCCTCACCAAATCGAACTCAGGTATCGATCTCGATCTTGCTCCGTGTTTGATTTCTGATCTGATGATGAGTTGATCTCTCTGAACTGTGCTAAGCATGGTACAGTAGTTCGTGTGTTATCTTGCTCAATGCATTGTTAAAGGGCTGTTTGCCGCTTCTCTCTGCGTCATCTCAAAGATCTGGTGATTTTAGGGTCATCCTTTCTCTCTCTAGTCCTTTTTGCTGATCGAAATTCAACTCAGGTTAGTAATACTTCTTCACGCTTAATTTCTGATGGTGTTCTAAGTGACTCTGAATTGGACAGAGAAAATGGTCGATGATATAAATTTACCGTTGTTCAATCTATTGCTGCACTTTTTTGGGCATATTTCTGGGATTTCTCAAGTGCATTTTGGTTCTGCTGCAACATTTTCTAGTTTTTTTTTTAATCTCAAAGAGGAGGATATTTAGGATGTTTTGCTGCTGGCTCACCATCAAATTTTTTGCTGATTTGTAAGATTTAGGAGCTATTGTTCTTTCATATTGGTATTATACTTTGTAGTGTGTGGTTTTGATTTGTCGGAGCCAACGGGTCCAACTATGCATATTTGTACATATTAGTGCTTATGCTGCAAAGTGACTAGATGAAGCAATGATGTTGATGTTTGAAGACTAGAAATTTGATCTATATGGTCATTTATATTGCTGATAACTTATCTTCTACTTGTAATATTTGGTTCTTATTTTTAATAAGTTACTTAATATTTGATTGTGCTTATTTTTAGCCAATTAATGTGTTTTTGTGTTACCTCTTGTTTTTGTGATAGGATGGGAGTATGTTGGTATTGGGCTAGTTTTTGCATATGCTGGAAATATGAAGTACTAGAGGAACAAAAGCTTAAGAGCCCAAAGATGAGCTAAAGGTGGTTGAAGCCGACATGACTAGCCCATTTACTGATGAAACCACACGAAAATACTTTTAAGGCCACGAGTATTTTGGCCTAGAGGCTGATCAAGTAATTATATATGTGTGTATCTCTGTGTTTATTTTCTGCCCTAGATAGTAGATATGTGGAAATGTCTTTTATAGTGAATTTTATTTCTGTTCCATCCAGGTAAACTTCTTCCAGCAGGGGCAATACCTTGTTTATCGAAAGATGAAAGATTTATCATGGAGACCCCATACAAAGTAGGTTTTGTTTTTTCTCTTTCTAAACTGTATGAATCACCTAAAGATTTATATTCTTGAAGTACTTGTTAGGGAGAATATTTCTAAAAATTTGGAAGGAATAAATCAGCAATGTATTTCAACTTCTTTTGTATCATAGTAACATATACAACTCTAGATATTGCAATCACCAGTAAATGTGATGCTTTGTGGTTATGTGAAAAATTAAATAATGTCCGTTAAATAGAAATATATTGCATGCTGAAACTTGATGAAGCTTTAGCTGTTTTTGTGTGTTTGGCGATTCCCTTGTTTGAGTGAGAAGGAAATTCAACAGAAAAAGTAATGAACACTTAGATTAGAACTAATACTATTTGTATATAATTCCCAATAGGATATAATTTGTAAGGGACAACTCAAGTGAGATGAAACTAATGAGCCACCATTGAAGAGCAAAAGATCTCAAAGGTCAAACATTCTATTGTTTTAAAACTCTGATAAACTGCATAATAAACTACCAGGTAATCCCCGTTATTCATACTAAGTTGGGTCTTTCATCTAACCCACTAACAGCCATGTGACATTGATCATTCTTCCTGCTCTCCCTAACTGCCTATTTCAACCGACCTAGATATTTGAATCCTAACGTCACTTTGTCCTTTTGGTAAAGTTCGTTTATTCTACTGTCTACATGATATTTTCTTGGAGTGTGCAGTTCCACTTTCCCTTTACCACTCTAAGTGGCATTGGATTAACTTGGAGTTGATTAAAAATCCAAGAAGTACTGGTTTATTGTCTTGGCAATATAACACTCATATTTGATTGAAATATTTGAGGCGTACCTTCATTTACAAGCCTGTTTATTCAACATTTATATATTTCTTTTTCTGCCTATTTCTTATGCAGAAAAAGATAGCTCTTCACACTACTTCAAAATATTTTGACCGATGGATATACAAATATTTGAGGTATCTTCGACTCTCTAATTTCTACTGTCATCCGTAAAAACTTTTCGATGCTTGGACTCCTTGGAGACATGACATATACTTCCAACTAGCTCAATTGCAATTTTGGTTCTGCTGCTGCATTTTGTAGTCATTAGTTATATCAAATAAAAGCTCGAAAATGAGGATATGTTGGATGTTTTTTGTTGCTGCCTCATGAGAGCGTAAATGTCTTGATGTTTTTATTTTTCAAGATTTAGGAGCTCATCATAGCATAACTTTGGCAGGTGTACGTGTCTTTGCTGGCCTTATCCAGGTTCAATGGGGAGCTCAGACATTTGATGCTCTAGTGATTGGTGAATGATATGAATCAGGCTATTAGTTTAACTCTATGATTGTCATAATTTTCCTTTAATGTCATTAACTTGGTATATGATTGGTTGGCAAGTTATCATATTATCATTTGTATTTTAAACAAGTATTATTGTATTTGTATGGGTTATTGATTTGTATAGAAAGGATTCTGAAAAAAGGGGCTTTCTACCCTGGTATTTTTTTTAAAAAAAATGTCGGGGTAGAAAGCCCTGTATTTTTAAAAAGGTTACTCCCTTTCTCGGGAGTTTTTTTTAAACTCCTGATAGAAATAGAAGTAGGACGCCTTTTTAGAAAACGCCATTTCTCGGGAGTTCTTATAAAACTCCTGACCGAAAATTGGCTCTCAGGAGTTAAAAACTCCCGTTCGCTTCATAAAAAAACTCCTGAAACACGTCCAACGATAGCCATGCGTGTTTGAGGTAAAGATCCGACCTTTATTATGTTTTGAGCATCTACTACCTTTTATGTGTTTATTACCTATTTAATAGAGATTCATGTTAGCAACTTGGATTATAAACATAAAATCGGTAGATACAATCAGGGTTTCTTGAAAGAGTTGTCTAATTGTTGGAAAAGGCGAAAGCTTGATCCTTCGATACAATTTGCATGATTATCGTTATTTATCTTGCCTTGTGCATGTTTGGTTATCGTTGTTGGAAACCCCGATCTTGGAAGTTTTCTTGTACATAGTTTATTTCGAATTCCGCAAAGATTTGTTCTTTATTTTATTTTACTGTTTTTGCTCGACTTCGACCACCCCTTGGTCGATGTCGACTACTCATTCTCGATCAATCAGATTGCTGTTGTTTCTGTCTCTGCAGGTTACTCGAGATCGACTAGATTTACTCGACTACGACTAAAACTTACTCGACGTCGAGTTGGCTTCCTCGAGATCGACCAAAACATTAGTGACCTTCGCTTACTCGGATTCGACTATGCCTGACCCCCTGTCGACTAACCTTAGTCGAGGTCGAGTACTTTTGAAGTTGACTACCACTTGTGAGATTCTGCTGCTGCTTGAGATCCGATGACACGCTTCCTCGAGGATCGATCCTGACTTCTCGCTGATACATCTGGAGGAGGTCTTGTAATCATTTGCGTGGGCATAATCCGGTTTGATCTATTTTATTATATTTTAAACTCGATTTCCCTCCTTCAACAAATTGGCGCCGTTGCCGGGCAAGCAGTCATTCGCACTTTAGGTAGTTAGATCTCACGTTTTCTTTAAGTTTTATTCTTGTAGTGTATGCGCCGTTCTGGTCAACAACCTGAGTTTCACGCCTTAGACGATCCGGAATGCCTTATACACGTCCACGCTAAATTGAAAAGAGCCATGGCGGCCGCAGAAACACAAGCAGAGCTGATAGAGAGGCTTCAAGTGAGTTAGAAGCCAAAAATACTGCTCTCGCCGCTGAGAGAGCATGCACTGAGCAGGAAGCTGGAACGTAGGAGGCAGGCAGAGGCCGAGCTTGCCCTATTCCCTACCACTGTAGAGGATTACATGCACCCGACTCTTGTTGTGCTTGAATCGGCTATTCTAATCCCTGAAAAAAACTTTGAAATTCGCACTGCCTTCCTTATTGAAATAAAAAATAATGCTTTTTATGGAAGGTTTAATGAGTGCCCTCTTGAACATATTACCAATTTTTCTGATATGTGCCATACTCTTGCTGAAGGTACTACTCTCGAATATGTCAAGGTGAAAGCTTTTTGTTGGTCTCTTGCCGATCCAGCATTGAAGTGGCTTGAAGGAATGACTCCACGATCCCTCACAACATGGGCTGAGGTAAGGCAGGAATTTCTTAATAAATTCTTTCCTCCTGCCAAGACAGCGCTCCTCCACTAGAAGATTACAACCTTCAAACAGAAGCCTGGGGAGCCGCTAGAAAAAGCATGGGAACGATACAAGGATCTACTGCGATCCTGCCCTACACATGGGCAGCCACTGATGTGAGCCTATTTTGCCATGTTTTACATGTACTTTTATATCGATTTCTGCATGCATTTCATGCATATTGGGTTAGAATAATACAGAATCTATGTAGTTTACACTTATTTGCAATATATGGAGGCCTACACAAGTTTTTGTTATATTTCGTAGAAATTGGAGGCACTTTGGAGCTTAAAGGAAACTCATGGAGAAGCTAAGAATGGTGCAGCCGGAGAAAAGGACATTTTTCACCATGCTTCGTTCTGAGTCAAGCTTTGATGTCTTCATAAGAGTTGTAGCCCTCGGAAATAGCTTTCTAACGCATGGTCATATGCGTCAATCCGACGAACAAGGACTCGGGAAAGTGCGTTTCAAGAACAAAGCAGAAAGCTGAGAGACTTAGTCGATATCGAGTTGTTTTACTCGATATCGAGTAACCCATATCGAGCTGGAGCACTAGGAATCGACGAGCGAGCTGGATCTGAGACATTCAAGTCGATATCGAGTAAACACTTAGTCGATTTTTCACTTCCTGGAGCCGAGATCGACAAAGAAGCTGAAGACGGACCAAGCCTTGGTCGATATCGACGAAATCTTCTCAATATCGAGGAAACCCCAAGTCGACTTTGCTCCTGTTGGCTGGAATCGAGTTGCTGAGTGGAAGACAAGAAAATGCTGGTCGATATCGAGCAATTTTACTCGATATCGAGTTGATCCCAGGCGGCGGATTCCGAGCTATCCGGGTTTTGTTAAATTTCTATCCTGAAGCCAATGGTGATATTTTCTATATCAAATTATATCAAGTTCCATCAAGACCTATCAAGATTTATCAACTCCATGGAGGATTTATCCACAAATTAGATATAGTCCTGGTTGATTTATTTCTTTTATTCCATTATTTAATCTTTAAGTAAGTAGATAAACAAGATATAAATATAGATAGACTTTCTTACCTTGATTAGCAAGGATTGGAAGCCTATAAATAAAGCCTCAGGGGCTGATTTTCATTCATTCAAGTCAAGTCGTCTTAGGGCGCAAGGAGAGAGGAGAGAGAGAGAAGGCGAGAGAGGAGAGAGAGAGAGGGGAGGAGGAGGAATGAGACGAACGGTTGTAAGTTTTAGTTTATTTTATGTTAAAGTTAATTTCTTTTATTATGGTTTGTTTCTAATTTCCTTCTTCTAGGGTTGGGGTGATCCCAACATAGATATGTGTGTTTGATTTAGGGTGTCACTATATACACCGCAAATCCGGATTACGGATTTGCACGTCCTTAAGGACGTGCAAGTCTGGGACGGTGCACGTCCGCTAAAAACGTCTTGCACGTCCTTAACAAAGTGCAAGCACGTCCTTAAGGACGTGCAATGCTTGCACGTTGTTAAGGACGTGCAAACCCTAGTTAGGGTTTTGCAGGGTTTAGGGTTTAGGGTTAGGGTTTAGGTTTTCCGACGGTTTTGTAAATTGATAAAATTGTGTTTAGCTATTGGATTTGATGGATTTAGGGTCAAATTAAACAGAACACAAGAATTGTTAAGGTTTTCATTCGGATAATATGCGAATAACGTTACAAGGAACGGAAAAAAAGGTTTACATTCATAATTTTAATAAAGTTGTGGAATACAATCTAGGAAAATAGTAAAGGACGGCCGGACTCGGCACGCAAGGCTCTAAATCTCTCAATCTGAGCTTGAAACGGAGCATCCCATCCTTCGACGCTCGGATGATGATGTTCGACCCATTCTAGTGGAGGCGGCGGAAGAGGAGCGTTAGGACGCAACCAGATCTATGAGAACAAAACTTTAGAGTTAGAGTAGTGACATATGTGTGAAAAGCATGAATAGGTAATAAAAAAGACGTTTGAAGTCGTACCGCGGCAAAATGGTCTTGGTTTCCGATGCAGGCTACACCAAGATTTGCTGATTGGGGAGGGTTGTTAGCAGATGTTGTTTTCATTGAATAAAGGATTATCTAAATTAACATTGACATGAGGATTAGGATTAGGAATAGGGTTAGGATTAACGACCTCTCTTTCATCATTAGGTATCTCAACTCGCTCTTGCTGACCTATGGTGTTCGAACCACTAGGCCTAGAGCTCTCTAATGCAGCCACCCTTGCTGTTAGCGCAGCCAATGATTCAGGAACACCCGTTGTGTTGTTCATGATAGTCGCCATGTTGTTCATCATGGTCTGAAATTGCTCGGGCGTCACTGTTGCACTTGAGTTAGTGGCATTGTTACCACCATTGTTTCCCTGATTAGTAGACATTATAACAAAGACCAAAGAAACAAGGAACTAAGTTAAAGGTTAGTAAAACTTATAAACACCTCACAATTGTGTTTCGCTCACACTCCCTCTCTGATTGATATATCACGCTTGCTAAGGCAATCCGCTTTGGGCAAATCAACTACCAAGCAAAGAACAAAGCAATCCAAGTATATGAATCAAGAGAATGAATGAAACAACACACAAGAGTACTCAACAAGGGGTTGTAGTACTCGACAAACTCAAGAGAGAACTCGACAGGGGTCAAGATCACTCGACTCAAGCAAATACAACTCGATAACAGCAATAATCAATTTGATCCAAGCAACAATCAGCAAGAATCAACTCGAAATAGTCTAATGAGTAGTCGAACAGCAAAACAAGCACTCGACTCAAACAAAAGAGAACTCGACCAGGGGGAGATCTCTTCGACACACACACACAATAGCACTTCAAGAGAATAGAAGTACTCGACACAGCTAGCAAACAACTTCGACAAAGCTGTAAACAAAGAGAACGAATAGAAAAACTCAAGAAAGAATGGAAATTCACCTCTTTTGATTGAAAACCTTAAGTTATGATGTTGTAGTTGCAAGGTAGGGTTTCAATTTTGTGGAGGTGTATGTGTTTAGGGATAGGTATGTTGATTAGGGCTGAGTAGAGGGTTCACCAATGATGTCCTTGGGAGCTTTCTTGCACTAGATCAACAACTAACAAACACTTTCTCTTTCTTTTGAATTTTCGGACCTTAATTTACTGTTTTTTTTTTTTTTTAAATGTGAAACTAATGCAAGAAAAGACTCAAATTAATGTATAGGACTCGAAAATCTGGTATAGATGGTGATAAAAGATGAAAATTCAGCCCTAGTGTAAAGATATAGATAGAATGGCTAATTTAGGTAATAGGATCTATCTTGTGCCTTTTTAGATAGTTGATAGATATAATGGAAATTAATATCCAACAACTTAAAATTTCTGATTTTTGATAGGGAATAGATAAATGGAATTAGATAAAAGATAAATCAAAATTCCAAAGATAGAATAGATAAACAAAAGGATAGAAAAGATAGAACAAACTAGGGTTTGCTTTGTGTGGTATGTAGAATCGGTCAAGCAAGGCTATGGGGACAGAAATTGCCGTCGGCTCTAGGGTGTTCACAAAGGCAGTGTTCACCACTTGGTCGACTCCACGGTCTCGGCTAGGCTTTGTGTTTAGGCTATGCAACCACAAACAATCACAAACTCAAGATTAGTGCAATAATCAATAAAGAATGCAAGAAGTAAAAGACCAAAACAAGAAAAGGACTCTTTTTTGTGGTTTTTGTGTTTATGAAAAGAAAAGACTCAATCTTGATGTCGGAAACCAAAGCTCTGATGCCAATTTGATACGGGGTTAGCCGTAGGTTGGTCCGATCTTCGACAACAAGCAAGAATAATCAAGAACTAATAAAGAAACTCAAGAACTTAATCAAGAACGATCAAGAACTCAAAGAACGCAGCAAGAAATAACAAGAAAGATGCAAGATTTATGCAAGACTCAACAAGAAAGCAAAGAAACGCAGCAAGACTCTCAAGAATCGATCAAGATAGGACAAGATCGACCAAGAAACACCAAGAACTGATGCGGGACCATCTTCTACAACTCCAGACACACCCATCATACTTGGAGAAGAGCCAATGACTCGAGCTAGAGCTAAGAAGCTTCAAAGAAACTCATTCAACTTTGTGGGTCATGCTTTGTTCTCGAGCAAGGTTCAACTCCCCGAGCCTACATTGAAGACATACATGTGCATTGGAGTGCAAATGGAGGCCGAGCCACCTTAGTTAAAGCTTGGGCCGAATTTCTTTAAGTATTGAAGCTTATTTTCAGCTTAAGAACATTATTGGGCTGAATTGGGCTTTTCTAAGTTATTATTTTTAGAGACCTTATTTATTTATGTTTTTAAGTTTATTAAGCCCATTAGAAAGTAGATCTATCTATTTCTATCTAGTTAGGCCGGCCAACAGGCCTTAGTTCTCTATATATTTTCGATTCAGCTTTGTAATTCAATTGGAACATTCATAATACAAGTTATTCTTCTAAAACGTGTGAAACACTTTAGAGAGAGAGATCAGGCCGGATTGAGCTGTGCTCTCCGTGATCTCAAATTGATTGATAATCTCAGCTTGGTTTGCTTTGCCGTTCATCAACTTCGCAAGACTTGGTGAATCTAGTATCCACAAGCCCCCTCCTTGTGCCTTCAAGTTGTCCGCTTGATTGTGTAGGGTTGTAGAGGCGGGTTGTGTAGTCATTGGTATTGGTTCCTACCCTCTGAGGAGGCCTGGGGTCTTTATCTTGTTCTGCATAGATCGTTTCAGTCCTTAACGGTCGTGTCTTTCAATTCTTGCATCTTAAATTTCGAGTCTTTATCTATCTTTATCAAGTCTTTATTGTTCTTGTTGCTGTCTTGCGTCGTTCTTGGAGTTCTTGATCAATTCTTGGTCGAGTTCTTGAAGTCTTGCTGCGTTCTTGTTGAGTCTTGCATAAATCTTGCATCTTTCTTGTTAGTTCCTGCTGCGTCTTTATAGTTCTTGATCGATCTTGATTAAGTTCTTGAGTTTCTTTATTAGTTCTTGATTATTCTTGCTTGTTGTCGAAGATCGGACCATCTCACGGCTAACCCCGTATCAAGAACAGAGGCTGTCCTCAATGCCGACTCAAAGAAGTTGAACAAGACTCGATAAAGACTCGAAATTGCAACAAGAATGAAAAGACACGACCGATAAGGACTGAGTCGACTCAGTCCTTATCGGTCGTGTCTTTTCATTCTTTGTTGCAATTTCGAGTCTTTATCGAGTCTTTATTCATCTTTGTCGAGTCTTGCTGCGTTTCTTGAGAATCTTGATCGATCTTGATTGCTTCTTGATCGAATCTTGCTGATCTTGTTGAGTCTTTATTCGTTCTTGCTTCCGTTCTTTAATTTCTTGATCGATTCTTGAAGCATCCTTGCTGCGTCGGTTTGAGTCTTGTTATTTCTTTGAGTCTTTCTTTAGTTTCTTGCTTGTTGTCGAAGATCGGACCATCACACGGCTAACCCCGTATCAAATTGGTATCAGAGCTTTGGTTTCCGACATCAAGATTGAGTCTTTTTCTTTTCCTAAACACAAAAACCAAAAAAATAGAGTCTTTTCTTTGTTTGGTCTTTTTTACTTCTTGCATTCTTTATTGATTATTGCACTAATCTTGAGTTTGTGATTGTTTGTGGTTGCATAGCCTAAACACAAAGCCTAGCCGAGACCGTGGAGTCGACCAAGTGGTGAACACAGCCTTTGTGAACACCCTAGAGCCGACGGCAATTTCTGTCCCCATAGCCTTGCTTGGCCGATTCTACATACCACACAAAGCAAACCCTAGTTTGTTCTATCTTTTCTATCCTTTTGTTTATCTATTCTATCTTTGGAATTTTGATTTATCTTTTATCTAATTCCATTTATCTATTGCCTATCAAAAATCAGAAATTTTAAGTTGTTGGATATTAATTTCCATTATATCTATCAACTATCTAAAAAGGCACAAGATAGATCCTATTACCTAAATTAGCCATTCTATCTATATTTTTACGACTTTACTCAGCCTTTTGAGGTAGAGTGTGATGCTAGCGGAGTTGGAATTGGTGGAGTCCTTATGCAGGGAGGTAAGCCTATTGCTTTCTTTTCTGAGAAGTTGAAAGGTGCTTGTCTTAATTACTCTACCTATGATAAGGAATTATACGCTTTGTTTAGAGTACTTAAGACATGGTCTCACTATCTATGGCCTAGCGAGTTTATTCTTAGAACTGATCATGAATCATTGAAACACTTTAAAAGCCAAGATAAACTTGATAGGAGACATGGTAGATGGATGGAATTCATTGAAACATTTCCTTATGTGATTAAGTATAAGAAAGGCAAAGACAATGTGGTTGCTGATGCATTATCTAGAAGACATGTTCTTTTAACCACTTTGGATTCTAGAGTCTTAGGCTTTGTTTACATAAAGGAATTGTATGAATCTGATTTGGATTTTGGAGACATATTTCGAAAATGCTTAGAAAAGGGTCCTAATGACAGGTTTTATATTCATCAAGGATTCTTATTTCGAAAAGATCAAGTGTGCATTCCTAGATGTTCTCTACGATTATTACTTGTTAGTGAAGCCCATAGTGGTGGATTAATGGGACATTTTGGCAGGGATAAGACATATAGCACACTAAAATCACATTTTTATTGGCCACATATGCTTAGGGATGTAGAACATTGCCTTAAGAGATGCATAGATTGCATTAAAGCACAAGCTAAGCTTATGCCCCATGGCCTTTATACACCACTGTCGATACCCTCAGCCCCGTGGGAAGACATTTCTGTGGATTTTATAGTTGGGTTGCCTAGAACTAAGAAGGGGAGGGATTCAATCTTTGTAGTGGTTGATAGATTCTCTAAAATGGCTCATTTCATTGCATGCCACAAAACTGATGATGCTACCAATGTTGCTAACCTATTCTTTAGAGAAGTAGTTAGGTTGCATGGCGTGCCTAAAACCATTGTTAGTGATAGGAATGTGAAATTCTTAAGTCATTTTTGGCGTACTTTATGGAATAAATTGGAAACTAGATTGCTATTCTCTACTTCTAGCCACCCCCAAACTGATGGCCAAACTGAGGTGACTAATAGAACCCTTGCTACTGTCCTAAGAGCCATTATTAGGAAGAATTTGAAACTTTGGGAAGAAGCCTTACCTCATGTGGAATTTGCTTATAATCGAACCATGCATTCGGCTACTAAAATCAGTCCATTTGAATGTGTGTATGGTGTTAATCCACTAACCCCTTTTGATCTTACTCCATATCCTATGAGAGACAAAGAATCATTTGAGGCAGGTAAGCATGTCGAGTTCATCAAGGAGCTGCATGAACGAACTCGAGAGAAGCTGAAGCTCAAGGCTGAATACAACGCTAACAAGGCCAACAAGGGACGTCGCTTGGTCACATTTCAGCCTGGAGATCTTGTATGGGTGCACTTGAGGAAGGAGCGGTTTCCAGAAGCCCGGAAGAATAAGCTGTCACCGCGTGGTGATGGACCATTTCGAATCAAGAAGAGAGTGGGCGACAATGCCTACCAATTGGAGCTTCCTGGAGACATGGGCGTGAGCGCTACATTCAACGTCGCGGATCTAATCCCTTACTTCGCTGTGGATGAAGACTTGGATTCGTGGTCGAATCCTTTTCAAGAAGGGGAGGTTGATGCGGGACCATCTTCTACAACTCCAGACACACCCATCATACTTGGAGAAGGACCAATGACTCGAGCTAGAGCTAAGAAGCTTCAAAGAGACTCATTCAACTTTGTGGGTCATGCTTTGTTCTCGAGCAAGGTTCAACTCCCCGAGCCTACATTGAAGACATACATGTGCATTGGAGTGCAAATGGAGGCCGAGCCACCTTAGTTAAAGCTTGGGCCGAATTTCTTTAAGTATTAAAGCTTATTTTCAGCTTAAGAACATTATTGGGCTGAATTGGGCTTTTCTAAGTTATTATTTTTAGAGACCTTATTTATTTATGTTTTTAAGTTTATTAAGCCCATTAGAAAGTAGATCTATCTATTTCTATCTAGTTAGGCCGGCCAACAGGCCTTAGTTCTCTATATATTTTCGATTCAGCTTTGTAATTCAATTGGAACATTCATAATACAAGTTATTCTTCTAAAACGTGTGAAACACTTTAGAGAGAGAGATCAGGCCGGATTGAGCTGTGCTCTCCGTGATCTCGAATTGATTGATAATCTCAGCTTGGTTTGCTTTGCCGTTCATCAACTTCGCAAGACTTGGTGAATCTAGTATCCACAAGCCCCCTCCTTGTGCCTTCAAGTTGTCCGCTTGATTGTGTAGGGTTGTAGAGGCGGGTTGTGTAGTCATTGGTATTGGTTCCTACCCTCTGAGGAGGCCTGGGGTCTTTATCTTGTTCTGCATAGATCGACTCAGTCCTTATCGGTCGTGTCTTTTCATTCTTTGTTGCAATTTCGAGTCTTTATCGAGTCTTTATTCATCTTTGTCGAGTCTTGCTGCGTTTCTTGAGAATCTTGATCGATCTTGATTGCTTCTTGATCGAATCTTGCTGATCTTGTTGAGTCTTTATTCGTTCTTGCTTCCGTTCTTTAATTTCTTGATCGATTCTTGAAGCATCCTTGCTGCGTCGGTTTGAGTCTTGTTATTTCTTTGAGTCTTTCTTTAGTTTCTTGCTTGTTGTCGAAGATCGGACCATCACACGGCTAACCCCGTATCAATCAGAACTTAAACCTTGTTTGTTATGAAAATGATGATGATGAGGTTGAATATGAGCATGGAGAATCTTTGATTGTTAGGAGAGTTTTAAATGTTGTTCCTACACCATGTGATGATAATCAAAGGGAAAACTTGTTTCATACTCGTTGTATAGTTAAAGGAAAGGTTGTAAATGTGATCATTGATGGAGGTAGTTGCTGTAATTTAGCTAGTCAAGAAATGGTTGACAAATTGCATTTACCTACTGTCCAACACCCTAGACCTTACAAATTGCATTGGATGAATGATTGTGGCTTATTGAAAGTAAATAGGCAAGTTAAAGTGCATATTAAACTAGGACATTATGAAGATGATGTTTTATGTGATATAGTGCCTATGCAAGCTTGCCATATTCTATTAGGCCGTCCTTGGCAATCTGATCGTAAGGTTCATGATGGGTTTACTAATCGCAATACAAGAATGGCCGACCCCCACCAACACAGGCCATGTACGCAGCTTCCAAGGTCTTGTGAGCTTCTACCGACGCTTTGTGCGAGATTTCAGCACCATCTCAGCCCCACTAACAGAGCTTACAAAGAAAAGGAGTGAGTTCACATGGGGAGCAGCTCAGGAGGAAGCATTCAACACACTTAAGGACAAGCTCACTCACGCACCTCTATTAGCCTTGCCGGACTTTACTCAGCCTTTTGAGGAGTTGGAATTGGTGGAGTCCTTATGCAGGGAGGTAAGCCTATTGCTTTCTTTTCTGAGAAGTTGAAAGGTGCTTGTCTTAATTACTCTACCTATGATAAGGAATTATATGCTTTGTTTAGAGTACTTAAGACATGGTCTCACTATCTATGGCCTGGCGAGTTTATTCTTAGAACTGATCATGAATCTTTAAAACACTTTAAAAGCCAAGATAAACTTGATAGGAGACATGGTAGATGGATGGAATTCATTGAAACATTTCCTTATGTTATTAAGTATAAGAAAGGCAAAGACAATGTGTGATGCGGGACCATCCAAGACACCTTCGGATGATGTCCTTATCAAGAGGAAGAAGAAGGCTCCACCATGGGAGAAGGTCCAAAGGTGGAAGCTTGACGTTTAGCTCGTTCATAGTCATTTGACAGCTTTTCGACGTCTCTGTAAAATGGGTCGTACGGATTCAATATTTATCGGATTGAGGCGTTCCATATCTTGTTGGAACGAGGACAAAGAGATCTACAACTTTTCTGTTGAAGGTTTTTCCAGATTCAACCTCGGAATTGGCCGAAAATGCACATCTTTGCAAGCTGTCACTGTTTTGACGGGATTTTACTAAGTGTTGGAACCCCATTTCGCCTAGTGTTCCTATTGGGCCGAAATTGGGCTATTTTAAGTGTTATTTCTAGAGATCTTATTTACTTATGATTTTAGGTGTTTTAATTAGATGTTAGATATTATCTTTCTATCATTAAACTCGGCCCATCAGGCCTTAGCATAGCTTATATATTTCGATTGCATACATTGTAAACATTCAGCTTTCAATGAATAGAATTAGTTCTCTCAAACTTGTGTGAAACACATTGAGTGATGTTGATCCAACTAGAGCTGTGCTCGTTGATCACGAATTGGTATCTATCTCAGCTTGGTTTGCTTTGTGTTCATCAACTTCGAAAGACTTGGTGAATCTAGTATCCACAAGCCCCCTCCTTGTGCTTTCAAGTTGTCCGCTTGATTGTGTAGGGTTGTAGAGGCGGGTTGTGTAGTCATTGGTATTGGTTCCTACCCTCTGAGGAGGCCTGGGGTCTTTATCTTGTTCTGCATAGATCGACTCGGTCCTTATCGGTCGTGTCTTTTCATTCTTTGTTGCAATTTCGAGTCTTTATCGAGTCTTGTTCAACTTCTTTGAGTCGACATTGAGGACAGCCTCTGTTCTTGGTGTTTCTTGGTCGATCTTGTCCTATCTTGATCGATTCTTGAGAGTCTTGCTGCGTTTCTTTGCTTTCTTGTTGAGTCTTGCATAAATCTTGCATCTTTCTTGTTATTTCTTGCTGTGTTCTTTGAGTTCTTGATCGTTCTTGATTAAGTTCTTGAGTTTCTTTATTAGTGCTTGATTATTCTTGCTTGTTGTCGAAGATCGGACCAACCTACGGCTAACCCCGTATCAATGTGGTTGCTGATGCATTATCTAGAAGACATGTTCTTTTAACCACTTTGGATTCTAGAGTCTTAGGCTTTGTTTACATAAAGGAATTGTATGAATCTGATTTGGATTTTGGAGATATATTTCGAAAATGCCTAGAAAAGGGTCCTAATGACAGCTTTTATATTCATCAAGGATTCTTATTTCGAAAAGATCAAGTGTGGATTCCTAGATGTTCTCTACGATTATTACTTGTTAGTGAAGCCCATAGTGGTAGATTAATAATGGGACATTTTGGTAGGGATAAGACATATAGCACACTGAAATCACATTTTTATTGGCCACATATGCTTAGGGTGTAGAACATTGCCTTAATAGATGCATAGATTGCATTAAAGCCGAAGCTAAGCTTATGCCCCATGGCCTTTATACACCACTGCCGATACCTTCAGCCCCTTGGGAAGACATTTCTATGGACTTTATAGTTGGGTTGCCTAGAACTAAGAAGGGGAGGGATTCAATCTTTGTAGTGGTTGATAGATTCTCTAAAATGGCTCATTTCATTGCATGCCACAAAACTGATGATGCTACCAATGCTGCTAATCTATTCCTTAGAGAAGTAGTTAGGTTGCATGGTGTGCCTAAAACCATTGTTAGTGATAGGGATGTAAAATTCTTAAGTCATTTTTGGCGTACCTTATGGAATAAATTGGGAACTAGATTGCTATTCTCTACTTCTAGCCACCCCCAAACTGATGGCCAAACTGAGGTGACTAATAGAACCCTTGCTACTGTCCTAAGAGCCATTATTAGGAAGAATTTGAAACTTTGGGAAAAAGCCTTACCTCATGTGGAATTTGCTTATAATCGAACCATGCATTCGGCAACTAAAATCAGTCCATTTGAATGTGTGTATGGTGTTAATCCACTAACCCCTTTTGATCTTACTCCATATCCTATGAGAGACAAAGAATCATTTGAGGCAGGTAAGCATGTCGAGTTCATAAAGGAGCTGCATGAACGAACTCGAGAGAAGCTGAAGCTAAAGGCTGAATACAATGCTAACAAGGCCAACAAGGGACGTTGCTTGGTCACATTTCAGCCTGGAGATCTTGTATGGGTGCACTTGAGGAAGGAACGGTTTCCAGAAGCCCGGAAGAACAAGCTGTCGCCTCGTGGTGATGGGCCATTTCGGATCAAGAAGAGAGTGGGCGACAATGCCTACCAATTGGAGCTTCCTGGAGACAAGGGCGTGAGCGCTACATTCAACGTCGCGGATCTAATCCCTTACTTCGTTGTGGATGAAGACTTGGATTCGTGGTCGAATCCTTTTCAAGAAGGAGAGGTTGATGCGGGACCATCTTCTACAGCTCCAGTGATACGGGGTTAGCCGTTTGATGGTCCGATCTTCGACAACAAGCAAGAACTAAACAAGAAACAAGAAAGACTTAAAGAACGCAGCAAGAACAATGCAAGATTCGACCAAGATAGATCAAGATCGATCAAGAATGTAACAAGACTCGACAAGAACTGATAAAGAATGATAAAGACTCGAAATTTGTAAACAAGAATTGAAAGACACGACCTGATATGGACTGAGTCGATCTATGCAGAACAAGATAAAGACCCCAGGCCTCCTCAGAGGGTAGGAACCAATACCAATGACTACACAACCCACCTCTACAACCCTACACAATCAAGCGGAAAACTTGAAGGCACAAGGAGGGGGCTTGTGGATACTAGATTCACCAAGTCTTGCGAAGTTGATGAACACAAAGCAAACCAAGCTGAGATATGTATCAATCGATGATCAATGAGCACAGCTCTAATTGAATCAACAAACACTCGATGGTGTAAACACTCTTTATGAGAGAATTGTAATTATCAAAGTTCCAATTTGTTTACATGGAAGAATCGAAAATATATAGGCCCTAAGGCTGAGTTTGGCCGGCCATAGTAGATAGAAATAGATAGATCTAATTACTAATGGGCTTAATGAAATAAACCTAAGAACATAAGTAAAATAAGGTCCTTAAAAATAATAACTAGAAAAGCCCAATTCAGCCCAATAATGTTCATAAGCTGAAATTAAGCTCTAACACTTAGATAATTTCGGCCCAAGCTTTATTCAAGGTGGCTCGGCCTCATTATGCACTCCAATGCACATATATGCCTTCAATGTTGGCTCGGGGAGTTGAACCTTGCTCGAGAACAAAGCATGACCCACAAAGTTGAATGAGTCTCTCTGAAGCTTCTTAGCTCTAGCTCGAGTCATTGGTCCTTCTCCAAGTATGATGGGTGTGTCTGGAGTTGTAGAAGATGGTCCCGCATCATTATCGGAAGATAAAAACCGCTTCATTAGGCCGATTTTACTATTCATTAGAGGAAATAACTGCTACCATAGATAATTGAGAATCGCCACAGTAGACCGAAAAGAAAAAACCGCTGCAATAGCCTTTAAAGCCGCCACTATATATAGTCATTGACAAATGCATAGTTAAAACCGCCACTAAACTGCTGCACTAGACAAAACCACCACAAAATCCGCTTCAATAGAGTAACCGCCGCAATAAAATGCCACAATAGGTCTTAATTGTTGTAGTGTGGTATTTTAGGTTGATGCTGCTGAAAAAATCAAGGTTTCGGAACATTTCATTTTTTGACCATTTGACCCTGACTTGTATTTTGGGCGATTTAGGGTTAATGAAGGAAGTGTCGTCTCTAGTGCTCCAAAAAGGCTGAAACTTTGTGGGTAGCTTAGGAACATCATATAACATGGGGAAGTCCAAAAAAACTTGAATTTTCAGCCCAATACGATCCACTTACCGCGTGAGATTTGCAACCCGGTCTACTTTATTTTGGGCGATTTGGGGTTAATGAAGTAAGTTGATGCGGGACCATCTTCTACAGCTCCAAACACACCCATCATACTTGGAGAAGGACCAATGACTCGAGCTAAAGCTAAGAAGCTTCAGAGAGACTCATTCAACTTTGTGGGTCATGCTTTGTTCTCGAGCAAGGTTCAACTCCCCGAGCCAACATTGAAGACATACATGTGCATTGGAGCACAAATGGAGGCCGAGCCACCTTAGTTTAGCTTAGGCCGAAATATTCTAAGTGTTGGAACCCATTTTCAGCTTAAGTGTTCTATTGGGCTGAATTGGGCTTTTCTAGTTATTATTTTTAAAGACCTTATTTATTTATGTCTTTAGGTGTTATTTTTATTATTAGGCCCAATAAGTTAATTATTTTATTTTAATATGTTATTATTTTCGGCCATAACAGCCTTGTAAGGCTATATATGCCGTATTCTCTTCATTGAATCAGATTGGAACTTTTATGAATACAATTCTCTCATATAGAGTGTAAACACATCGAGTGTTTGTTGATTCAACTAGAGCTGTGCTCGTTGGTCATTGATTGATAATCTCAGGTTGGTTTGCTTTGCCGTTCATCAACTTCGCAAGACTTGGTGAATCTAGTATCCACAAGCCCCCTCCTTGTGCCTTCAAGTTGTCCGCTTGATTGTGTAGGGTTGTAGAGGCGGGTTGTGTAGTCATTGGTATTGGTTCCTACCCTCTGAGGAGGCATGGGGTCTTTATCTTGTTCTGCATAGATCGTTTCAGTCCTTATTGGTCGTGTCTTTACATAAATTTCGAGTCTTTATTCAATTTTGTCGAGTCTTGCCTTGTTCTTGCTTATTCTTGCTGCGTTTCTTGAGTTCTTGTTTGAATCTTGATCATCTTGATTGAGTTTCTTGAGTCTTGCTGCGATCTTGGTAAATCTTGCATCTTTCTTGTTCAGTTCTTGAAGTTTCTTGCTTGTTGTCGAAGATCGGACCATCTCACGGCTAACCCCGTATCATAAGTGCCATCTCTAGTGCTCCAAAAGGGCTGAAACTTTGTCTGTAGCTTTGGAACATCTAATAACGTGGGAAAGTCCAAAAAAACTAGAATTTGCAGGCCAATACGATCCACTTACCGCGTGAGATTTGCAACCCGGCGTAGTTTATTTTGGGTTATTTCTGGTTAAGGAAGGAAGTGTCGTCTCTAGTTCTCCAAAAGGGCAAAAAATTTGTGGGTAGTTTGGTACATTTAATAACGTGGGAAAGTGCAAAAAAAAAAAGAATTTGAAGACAAATACCTTCCACTTACCACGTGAGATTTGCAAAACGTCCTAAGGTGGAGCACCCCCGAAACCCGACTCCGGGGAACCAAACGGTCTAGAATTAGTCGTGAAGGTTTCATATGATATTTTAGGTTGATGCTGCTAAAAAAATCCGGGTTTCGAAACATTTCATTTTTTGACCATTTGGCCCCGACTTGTATTTTGGGCGATTTGGGGTTAGTGAAGGAAGTGTCCTCTCTAGTGCTCCAAAAGGGCTAAAACTTTGTGGGTAGCTTTTGAACATCATATAACGTGGGAAAGTCCAAAAAAATTTGAATTTTCAGCTCAATACAATCTAATTACCGCGTGAGATTTGCAACCCGGCCTAATTTATTTTGGGCGATTTCGGGTTAATGAAGAAAGTGTCGTCTCTAGTGCTCCAAAAGGGCTGAAACTTTGTGGGTAGCTTTGGCACATCTAATAACGTGGGAAAGTCCAAAAAAACTAGAATTTGCAGGCCAATACGATCCACTTACCACGTGAGATTTGAAACTCGGCCTAGTGTATTTTGGGCGATTTCAGGTTAATGAGGGAAGTGTCCTCTCTACTCTCCAAAAGGGCTGAAAATTTGTGGGTAGCTTTGGTATATTTAACGTAGGAAAGTGCAAAAAACCTAGAATTTGGAGGCAAATACGATCCACTTACCGCGTGAGATTTGCAACACGTCCTAAGGTGACGGACCCCCGAAACCCGATTCCAGGGGCCGCAAACGGTCTAGTACCCATCGTGAAGGTTTCATATAGTATTTGAGGTTGATGTTACTTCAAAAATCCGGGTTTGGGAACATTTGATTTTTTTTTTTATCATTTGACCCCGACTTTTATTTTTGGCGATTTGGGGTTAATGAAGAAAGTGTTGTCTCTAGTGCTCCAAAAGGGATGAAACTTTGTGTGTTGCTTTGGAAAATCTAATAACGTGAAGGAGTCCAAAAAAACTAGAATTTGCAGCCCAATACGATCCACTTACCGCGTGAGATTTGCAACCCGACATAGTTTATTTTGGGCGATTTCGGGTTAATTTAGGAAGTGTCGTCTCTAGTTCTCCAAAAGGTCTGAAATCAAGTGGGTAACTTTGATACATCTATAAACGTGGGAAAGTGCAAAAAAACTAGAATTTGGAGGCCAATACGGTCCATTTACACCGTGAGATTTGCAGCACGTCCTAAGGTAGTGGACCCATGAAACCCGACTCCGGGGGCCCCAAACGGTATAGAATTCGTCGTGCAGGTTTCATATGGTATTTGAGGTTGATTGATGTGATCACACATAGGATCAATCAAGAAGCTAGACCTACCGAAGCTCCAAGTGAGCAGCCTCTCGGATCCATCACTCGAGCTCGGGCAAGACGTCTTCAAGCCGGCCTTCTTCAAGGACTCTTAACCATTTCCATAAACTATGAAGATCAAGGTCAAGCATTCACAAGTTTACAACAAATTGAAGATCGCAAACCGCAGCCCAAGAAGCCCGGAAATGCCTCGGTTCCCGCTATTTATTATGGAGCCAAATCTGATTCAAATTCAAACTTCTCATGCATTTAAAGGCACATTGGGAAGAGAAGATGATGCGGGACCATCTTCTACAACTCCAGACACACCCAGTGACTCGAGCTAGAGCTAAGAAGCTTCAGAGAGACTCATTCAACTTTGTGGGTCATGCTTTGTTCTCGAGCAAGGTTCAACTCCCCGAGCCTACATTGAAGACATACATGTGCATTGGAGCACAAGTGGAGGCCGAGCCACCTTAAACATTCTTGGGCCGAATTTCATTAAGTGTTAATGTCTAATTTCAGCTTATGAACATTATTGGGCTGAATTGGGCTTTTCTTAATTCGTCTTTTTAAAACCTTATTTACTTATGTTCTTAGGTTTATTTCATTAAGCCCATTAGTTATTAGTTTTATCTTTCTATCTAGTTAGGCCGGCCAGAACAGCCCCTAAGGCCTTTAAAATGCCGAGTTTTCCTTGTAAACAAATTGGAACATTCATAATACAGAAAGTATTCTTCTCAAACGTGTGAAACACATAGAGAGAGAGATCAAGCCGGATTGAGCTGTGCTCTTCGTGATCTCGAATTGATTGATAATCTCAGCTTGGTTTGCTTTGCCGTTCATCAACTTCGTAAGACTTAGTGAATCTAGTATCCACAAGCCCCCTCCTTGTGCCTTCAAGTTGTCCGCTTGATTGTGTAGGGTTGTAGAGGCGGGTTGTGTAGTCATTGGTATTGGTTCCTACCCTCTGAGGAGGCCTGGGGTCTTTATCTTGTTCTGCATAGATCGACTCAGTTCTTATCGGTCGTGTCTTTTCATTCTTTGTTGCAATTTCGAGTCTTTATCGAGTCTTGTTCAACTTCTTTGAGTCGACATTGAGGACAGCCTCTGTTCTTGGTGTTTCTTGGTCGATCTTGTCCTATCTTGATCGATTCTTGAGAGTCTTGCTGCATTTCTTTGCTTTCTTATTGAGATAAATCTTGCATCTTTCTTGTTATTTCTTGCTGCGTTCTTTGAGTTCTTGATCGTTCTTGATTAAGTTCTTGAGTTTCTTTATTAGTTCTTGATTATTCTTGCTTGTTGTCGAAGATCGGACCAACCTACGGCCAACCCCGTATCAGAAGACATCATGGAATACATCCCCTATGCAGCTGGTGGTTTTGTGCAGAGAACAACTTCCAAGATTGCATTTAATGCAAGCCACCTTTTTCCCAAGCATGCACAAGTTGTCCACAAACTTGCTCTATATTACTCAGCCCTTATGGCCATTAGAGGGCACGAAATTATCATCAAAAAACCAGGTTTATATCCTTTGTTTGAAGCTTGAAAACTTCATCTCCTTCGTGAGTCATATTGAAGGTTCGATCTTGTATTTTCGGTGCGTAATATCCGTTTGTACTTGATCTTTGTTCAAGAACTTGTGGTGAGTCATATCCACTTGTTTTTGTTCACCTATCCTTTATAAAATTCAGTTTGTTTTCCCCCAAATATGAGTTTTATCATTATCACAAAAATACCAAAAATATTCCACTGAAATCCATCTCTATCATCTATCTTCCACCGGCTGGTTCGA
Source organism: Persicaria tinctoria (assembly GCA_037127255.1). Lineage (NCBI taxonomy): Eukaryota > Viridiplantae > Streptophyta > Magnoliopsida > Caryophyllales > Polygonaceae > Persicaria > Persicaria tinctoria. The sequence continues at coordinate 35,872,570 of JBANSL010000017.1, read as the reverse complement.
GGCTTGTTCCGACTTACTTTGTACTGAGATTTAAGGATCCTCAAGGGGAAACTCATCAAGTGGTATCAGAGCTATCTTCAAGGTAAGTTTCTCAAGCCAAAGGGGTACGAATTACCTCTCCATTTTCGGTTTGTTTTGCTCGATTTTCAGCCATTTCTATCTATCCTTGTTTCTGATTATTCTCCAGCCTTTATCCATCATTTTTTTTCATCCTTTGTACCTTCATATGTGTGTTTAAGATCTGCAAAAAAAAAAAATCAGATTTATCCATTGTCATTTTGGTTTTCTATGCTTCTATCTAGTGTTCTTGTGTGTTTGCATGAACCTTCATCCTTCTTACCCAGAATCTGAACTCCACCCTAAAAAGTGTTGCACCATTATTCTCCTAACGTGTTTGCATGTTTTTGTGATTTTCTCGGCTCTTCTTTGTTTTTCCTTTTGTTTGTGCATTTTGTGTGTAGGAAAACATGTCTAATACAGGAAATGAAGGAAGAGCTATCACCCTAGCTGATTTGCAAGCCGCTCTTCGACAAACTAAGGAAGAAGATGTAGCTGCGAGACAAGAAGAGTATGAGAGGACTAGGGCTGAACTATTGAGAGTCCTAGATGAAAGGATTGATCAAAGAATTAGTGGTACTAGAACCAATGGAAGAAATGATGAGCCACATGACTCAGGTCATGAGAGCGAGCCCAATGGGACTCCACAAGGGCGTGGTCAAACAAGAGGCCCTCACAATGAGACATGGCCCCGACGACCACATAATTACCAAACTGATTTTGATGATAACATAAGTGTTAATGATCACAGGGAGAATCAACGAGCTCACTATACTCAAGATACACTACACCCACAACAACCTCAACCACTTAGGATGCCCCGACGCAATCCACATGCTCAACGTGCTAGATTTGATGGCATGTTTCATAGGAGATACCAAAATGAGGAGCGTGAGTATCGCCAAGATATGGGGCGAGATCAACACCATGGCGTTAAGCTTACCATCCCTCAATTTGCCGGAACTTCTGATGTTGAGGCCTACATGGATTCCGTCTAAAGTTGATTCCATTTTCGATTACTATGGTTATCATGATTGATGCGGGACCATCCAAGACACCTTCGGATGATGTCCTTATCAAGAGGAAGAAGAAAGCTCCACCATGGGAGAAGGTACAAAGGTGGAAGCTTGGCGTTTTTACATTCGTTCAGCAACTTGACAGTTTTTCGACGTCTCTGTAAAATGGGTCGTACGGATTCAATATTGATCGGATTGAGGCGTGCCATACCTTGTTGGAACGAGGACGAAGAGATCTACAACTTTGCTGTTGAAGGTTTTTCCAGATTCGTCCAGCTTGGCCGAAATCCACATTCTTTGAGCTGCTGCTGGTTTTGACGGGATTTTGTTAAGTTTTGGAACATTATGTTTATTTCCTATTTTTAGTATTTCTTTTACTTAAGTTATTTTAGGAAACTTTAAGGTTATTTTTATTATTTCCATTAGATGTTAGTTTTATCTTATTCTATCATCTAACTCGGCCCAACAGCCCTGTGTGGCCTATATATTCCGAGTTCTCCTATTGTAATTCAATTAGAACATGATGAATAGAATTTAGATCTCTCAAATTGTGTGAAACACATGGAGTGTCTTGTTGATCCAACTAGAGCTGTGCTCGTTGATCATCGAATTGGTTTGTTTTAGCTTGGTTTGCTTTGCCGTTCATCAACTTCGCAAGACTTGGTGAATCTAGTATCCACAAGCCTCCTCCTTGTGCCTTCAAGTTGTCCGCTTGATTGTGTAGGGTTGTAGAGGCGGGTTGTGTAGTCATTGGAAAGGTTCCTACCCTCTAAGGAGGCCTGGGGTCTTTATCTTGTTCTGCATAGATCGACTCAGTCCTTATCGGTCGTGTCTTTTCATTCTTTGTTGCAATTTCGAGTCTTTATCGAGTCTTTATTCATCTTTGTCGAGTCTTGCTGCGTTTCTTGAGAATCTTGATCGATCTTGATTGCTTCTTGATCGAATCTTGCTGATCTTGTTGAGTCTTTATTCGTTCTTGCTTCCGTTCTTTAACTTCTTGATTGATCTTGCAGATTTCTTGATCGATTCTTGAAGCATCCTTGCTGCGTCGGTTTGAGTCTTGTTATTTCTTTGAGTCTTTCTTTAGTTTCTTGCTTGTTGTCGAAGATCGGACCATCACACGACTAACCCCGTATCAAATTGGTATCAGAGCTTTGGTTTCCGACATCAAGATTGAGTCTTTTTCTTTTTCATAAACACAAAATCCACAAAAAAGAGTCCTTTTCTTGTTCTGATTATTACCTTCTTGCATTCTTTTTGATTAATTTACTAATCTTTTGTTTGTGATTGTTTGTGGTTGCATAGCCTAAACACAAGCCTACCCGAGACCGTGGAGTCGACCAGATCAGTGTGCACAACCCTTGTGTCACTCTCCTAGCCGACGGCAAGCCTCTTGTCCCCATAGTCAAGTAGCTTTGGTCGACAGCCCCATTCACACACAAAGAAACCCTAGTGTGTCTATCTTTTCTATCTTTTCTATCTTTGGCATATTTGTTCTATCTTCTATCTAAATTCCATTTATTTATTGCCTTTACAAAAATCTGATTTTTGGTGGATATAAATCATATTTATCTATCATTTATCTTTAAGGCTTTAGATAGATCCACTTACCAAAGATAAACAAAAGCCTCACCTATAAATACATCTTTAGGGCTGAATTTCTATCATCTATCACCAACATATCATATTTTCGAGTCCTTTTCTCATTATTGTTAGTTTTCTTGCATTAGTTTCAGATAAAAAAAAAACAGTAAATTAAGTTCCGAAAATTCAAAAAAAAAAAAGAGAAGAAAGTGTTTGGTTGTTGTTTGTTGATCTAGTGCAAGAAAAACCTAAAGGACTCAACTTTTTGGTGATTTCCATAGCCTTGTCGACATACCCTAAACCTAAACACATTACCTTACCTCCACAAAATTGAAACCCTACCTTGCAGGACAACATCATAACTTAAGGTTTTTCAATCAAAGAGGTAAATTTCCAAGTTTTTCTTTTGTTTTCTTATTTTCTCTTTGTGTCAAGCACTGATTTTCTTATTCAAAGTGCTGCTGTGAGTGTCGAGTACTCTTTTCACCTTGATCGAGTACTGTTGTGTGTTCATTGATACTGTCGAGTGCTTGCGTTGATTGAGTCGAGTGATCTCAGCCCTTGCCGAGTTCTCTCTTGTGTGTGTGTCGAAGAGATCTCCCCCGGTCGAGTTCTCTCTTGTGTTGATTGAGTTGTTTGTGTGAGTGTCGAGTGATCTCAGCCCCTGTCGAGTGATCTCTTTGTTTTGTCGAGTTGATTCCTTGCAATTGCCCATCTGTTTTGCTTGAATCAAGTGTTTACAGCTGCTGTCGAGTGCTCTTTCTCTTTTATCGAGTACTTTGGTTGTTTGTTTGATTCACTACATACTTTGATTGCTTAGTTTTTGCTTGGTTGTTGATTTGCCCAAATCGGATTGCCCCAACAAGCGTGACATACCAATAAGAGAGGGAGTGTGAGTGAAACACTTGTGAGGTTGTTTATATTTTTCTAACTTTTACATAGTTCTTTGTTTGTCTTTGTTTGCTATGTCTAATAGCCAGGGCAATGACTGGTACAATACCTTCATGGAGAACATAGCTAAGATGAATGCCAGCATAGCTAAGATGGAAAACAGCCTTGCGACAATAGAGTTTCAGCGTTTTGGCTCTAATACGGTGTTTGTACAAGGAGCCTCACCTAGAGATGACGTGCCACCAATTGAAAGGGAAGAAACTCATCCCATTTCTACTCAACTTAATGTTTCTTCTAGCATAGATAATTCGTTGATTACTGATCATGTAAATCATGTTGTTAATAATGATCAAGATCTTAATTTACTTGCCTATGATCATGATGTTTGCATTACATATGAACATGATGATTCTTTGATTAATTTAAATGTTCAACCTATGTCTTGTGATGATAATCAAAGAGAGGATTTATGTCATACTAAATGCTTAGAAAAAGGCAAAGTTTCTAATATGATCATTGATGGTGCAAATTCTTCTACTATTGCTAGCCTTGAATTAGTTGAAAATTCAGCCTTGAAAAAGGAAGAAAACTTGCTAGTATTGGATGGAAACTTAGGGATTATTGACCAAACTAAAGTGCATATTACGTTAGAACATAATGATGATATAAAATATGAATTATGCACTCATAAAATTTCTTTTCTTGATTTTGTTGATGAAGCTGAGATAATAACCATCGAGGAGTGGTCAATCCCTACACCAATCAGCCTTGAGAAGGGTTTCCATGGACATGTGGTATTCGATCCAGGAGCTCGTGTGGATGCCTTTGCGGAATCAAATGCGACCTTGGATTCGAGGACGAATCCTTTTCAAGAAAGGGAGATTGATGCGGGACCATCCAAGACACCTTCGGATGATGTCCTTATCAAGAGGAAGAAGAAAGCTCCACCATGGGAGAAGGTACAAAGGTGGAAGCTTGGCGTTTTTACATTCGTTCAGCAACTTGACAGTTTTTCGACGTCTCTGTAAAATGGGTCGTACGGATTCAATATTGATCGGATTGAGGCGTGCCATACCTTGTTGGAACGAGGACGAAGAGATCTACAACTTTGCTGTTGAAGGTTTTTCCAGATTCGTCCTATAGCTTGGCCGAAATCCACATTCTTTGAGCTGCTGCTGGTTTTGACGGGATTTTGTTAAGTTTTGGAACATTATGTTTATTTCCTATTTTTAGTACTTCTTTTACTTAAGTTATTTTAGGAAACTTTACACCATGGGAGAAGGTACAAAGGTGTTAGCTGTTCGAGTACTCATTAGTCTATTTTCGAGTTGATTCTTGCTGATTGTTGCTTGGATCGAATTGATTATTGCTGTTATCGAGTTGTGTTTGATTGAGTCGAGTGATCTCAGCCCTTGCCGAGTTCTCTCCTGTTAGTGTCGAGTGCATTAGACCCCTGTCGAGTGCACCTTCGTTGTGACGAATTGATTCCTTGCAATTGCCTTTGTTTTTGCTTGAATCAAGTGTTTACAGCTGCTGTCGAGTGCTCTTTCTCCTCTATCGAGTACTTTGCTGTTTGTTTCATTCACTACATACTTTGATTGCTTAGTTTTTGCTTGGTAGTTGATTTGTCCAAAGCGGATTGCCCTAGCAAGCGCGATATATCAATCAGAGAGGGAGTGTGAGCGAAACACAATTGTGAGCTGTTTATAAGTTTTACTAACCTTTAACTTAGTTCTTTGTTTCTTTTGTCTTTGTTATAATGTCTAACAATCAGGACAACAATGGTGGTAATAACTCCACAAACTCGAGTGCTACTGTGACACCCGAGCAATTCAATACCTTGACGGCCAACATAGCCACCTTGACGGATACATTGGCTGCGATGCAAGCCAAGATGGCGGCTTGGGAGAGCTCTAGGCCTAGTGGTTCGAACACCATAGGAGGTCAGCAAGAGCGAGTTGAGATACCTCAAGAAGAAAGAGAGGTCATTAATCCTAACCCTATTCCTAATCCTAATCCTCATGTTAATGTTAATTTACAGAATCCTTTATTCAATGAAAACAACTCTCCACGAGGTGGGAGAAATTATCGGAATAATGGGTTTGTTAATGTGCAAGGTCAAGGACAAGGAAGAGGAAGAGGACGTAGCTATCAAGAGCAATTCTACTACTCGGAGCAAGATGATGACTTCCAAGAAGAGGAGTATTGGGAGCAACGCCCGGGACGGAATCAAAGAGGAAATCAGAACCGACCACCTAGGTTCAATGACGACGACGGCATGGGTAAGGTTAAGGTAAAGATTCCTCCTTTTGATGGTAAGACTGATCCAGATGCTTATATTGATTGGGAAATTAAAATGGAGCAAATCTGGAATTGTCATAATTTCTCAGAACCTAAGAAAGTACAACTAGCTTCCCTAGAGTTTCAAGGTTTTGCATTAATCTGGTGGGATAATCTTGTTAAGGAAAGAAGAAGATCCCTTGATGCACCTATTGCTTCTTGGGAACAACTAAAAGTGGTCATGAGAAATAGGTTTGTACCTCAACATTATGATAGAGAGCTATTAAACAGATTAGAAAACCTTAAACAAGGTAGTAAAACTGTTGAGGAAACATTTCATGTTATGCAAGAAGCTATGGCTCGAGCTAATATAGTAGAAACTCATGAGAAAACCAATGTTAGATATCTTAGGATATTGCATCCCGCTTTAGCTCATGAAATTGATTACTTTCCCTATACTACTCCTACTGATTTGTTACATCTAGCTATGAAAGTAGAAAAGGGACAACGCTACAAGAGCCAAGCTAATAGGATGTCGAGTGGCCAGCAACAAGGATGGCGCCAAAACCGGCCCCAACAGCCCCAAGGGCGCTCGGAAATGGGTTCTAGAGAGCGAGCTCAGCAGCCCCAATGGAGGAGTGAGAGTCGACAGCCCCAGCAGCCCCTCGACAAAGGAAAAGGTCCATGGAATGGACGAGAATCGTCTGGGACATCTACTGGTCCCAAAGGGAGTAATCCTAACCCTTCTACCCTTAGATCTAGAGATATTGTGTGCTTTAAATGCCAAGGTAGAGGACATTATATGAAGGATTGCCCTAATAAGAAAACTCTCATGGTTAATCACTTAGGAGAATATGAATCTGAAAATTCTTGTTATGAACATGACGAGCATGCTAATGACAATGATCAGAACTTAAACCTTGTTTGTTATGAAAATGATGATGATGAGGTTGAATATGAGCATGGAGAATCTTTGATTGTTAGGAGAGTTTTAAGTGTTGTTCCTACACCATGTGATGATAATCAAAGGGAAAACTTGTTTCATACTCGTTGTCTAGTTAAAGGAAAGGTTGTAAATGTGATCATTGATGGAGGTAGTTGCTGTAATTTAGCTAGTCAAGAAATGGTTGACAAATTGCATTTACCTACTGTCCAACACCCTAGACCTTACAAATTGCATTGGATGAATGATTGTGGCTTATTGAAAGTAAATAGGCAAGTTAAAGTGCATATTAAACTAGGACATTATGAAGATGATGTTTTATGTGATATAGTGCCTATGCAAGCTTGTCATATTCTATTAGGCCGTCCTTGGCAATCTGATCGTAAGGTTATGCATGATGGGTTTACTAATCGCTATACCTTTACTTTTCAGGGAAAGAATGTCATTCTCAAACCCATGACACCTACGCAAGTAGCTGATGAGATTGAGAAGCGCAAGGTAAGTAAAGGTGAGTTAGATCAGGAGGCTCAGTCGAGCCAAGTGGATCCTCAAACTCGATCTAAGAGTGTGTTCTTGGCTTCCAAAAGCACATTCATGGACGACTTTGCAGATGGTGGAACTGTTCTTATGCGCCTTTGCAAGAGCTTGAGTATGTTAAGTGAAGAGCTTAAAGCTTCTCTTCCATTGAACATTCTCGCTCTTCTTGAGGAGTTTAAGGATGTGTTTCCCGATGACATACCACCAGGTCTACCCCCTATTCGTGGAATTGAGCACCAAATTGATCTTATTCCGGGGGTTGCATTACCTAATAGGCCTGCGTATCGTATGAATCCCACTGAGACCCAAGAGGTCCAAACCCAAGTCCAGGAACTGTTGGATAAGGGTTATATTCGAATAAGCTTAAGTCCTAGTGCTGTGCCTGTGTTATTAGTCCCTAAGAAAGATGGTTCATGGAGAATGTGCGTAGATTGTAGGGCTATTAACAACATTACTATTAAATATCGTCACCCTATTCCTAGATTAGATGATATGCTAGATGAGTTACATGGAGCTTCTATATTCTCTAAAATTGATCTTAGAAGTGGCTATCATCAAATTAGAATGAAAGAGGGTGATGAATGGAAAACAGCCTTTAAGACTAAGCTAGGCTTATATGAGTGGTTGGTTATGCCTTTTGGCTTAACTAATGCTCCTAGTACTTTTATGCGCTTAATGAATCATGTGCTTCGAGATTTCATTGGAAAATTTGTTGTTGTTTACTTTGATGATATTCTGATTTATAGCAAATCTTCTAATGAACATGAATCACATCTTAGAGAAGTGCTTAGAACGCTGAGAATTGAACGCTTGTATGCTAATTTAAAGAAGTGTGAATTATGTAATGAACAAGTGTGTTTTCTTGGATTTGTAGTGAGCTCTAATGGACTGCGTGTTGATGAATCAAAGATCAAGGCAATACAAGAATGGCCGACACCCTACATAGGACATGTACGCAGCTTCCAAGGACTTGCTAGCTTCTACCGACGATTTGTGCGAGACTTTAGCACAATCTCAGCCCCACTGACCGAGCTTACAAAGAAGAGAAGTGAGTTCACATGGGGAGCAGCTCAGGAGGAAGCATTCAACACACTTAAGGACAAGCTCACCCACGCACCTCTATTAGCTTTGCCGGACTTTACTCAGCCTTTTGAGGTAGAGTGTGATGCTAGCGGAGTTGGAATTGGTGGAGTCCTTATGCAGGGAGGTAAGCCTATTGCTTTCTTTTCTGAGAAGTTGAAAGGTGCTTGTCTTAATTACTCTACCTATGATAAGGAATTATACGCTTTGTTTAGAGTACTTAAGACATGGTCTCACTATCTATGGCCTAGCGAGTTTATTCTTAGAACTGATCTTGAATCATTGAAACACTTTAAAAGCCAAGATAAACTTGATAGGAGACATGGTAGATGGATGGAATTCATTGAAACATTTCCTTATGTGATTAAGTATAAGAAAGGCAAAGACAATGTGGTTGCTGATGCATTATCTAGAAGACATGTTCTTTTAACCACTTTGGATTCTAGAGTCTTAGGCTTTGTTTACATAAAGGAATTGTATGAATCTGATTTGGATTTTGGAGATATATTTCGAAAATGCTTAGAAAAGGGTCCTAATGACAGCTTTTATATTCATCAAGGATTCTTATTTCGAAAAGATCAAGTGTGCATTCCTAGATGTTCTCTACGATTATTACTTGTTAGTGAAGCCCATAGTGGTGGATTAATGAGACATTTTGGTAGGGATAAGACATATAGCACACTAAAATCACATTTTTATTGGCCACATATGCTTAGGGATGTAGAACATTGCCTTAAGAGATGCATAGATTGCATTAAAGCCAAAGCTAAGCTTATGCCCCATGGCCTTTATACACCACTGCCGATACCCTCAGCCCCGTGGGAAGACATTTCTATGGATTTTATAGTTGGGTTGCCTAGAACTAAGAAGGGGAGGGATTCAATCTTTGTAGTGGTTGATAGATTCTCTAAAATGGCTCATTTCATTGCATGCCACAAAACTGATGATGCTACCAATGTTGCTAATTTATTCTTTAGAGAAGTAGTTAGGTTGCATGGTGTGCCTAAAACCATTGTTAGTGATAGGGATGTAAAATTCTTAAGTCATTTTTGGCGTACCTTATGGAATAAATTGGGAACTAGATTGCTATTCTCTACTTCTAGCCACCCCCAAACTGATGGCCAAACTGAGGTGACTAATAGAACCCTTGCTACTGTCCTAAGAGCCATTATTAGGAAGAATTTGAAACTTTGGGAAGAAGCCTTACCTCATGTGGAATTTGCTTATAATCGAACCATGCATTCGGCTACTAAAATCAGTCCATTTGAATGTGTGTATGGTGTTAATCCACTAACCCCTTTTGATCTTACTCCATATCCTATGAGAGACAAAGAATCATTTAAGGCAGGTAAGCATGTCGAGTTCATCAAGGAGCTGCATGAACGAACTCGAGAGAAGCTGAAGCTCAAGGCTGAATACAACGCTAACAAGGCCAACAAGGGACGTCGCTTGGTCACATTTCAGCCTGGAGATCTTGTATGGGTGCACTTGAGGAAGGAGCGGTTTCCAGAAGCCCGGAAGAATAAGTTGTCACCTCGTGGTGATGGACCATTTCTGATACGGGGTTAGCCGTAGGTTGGTCCGATCTTCGACAACAAGCGAGAATAATCAAGAACTAATAAAGAAACTCAAGAACTTAATCAAGAACGATCAAGAACTCAAAGAACGCAGCAAGAAATAACAAGAAAGATGCAAGACTCAACAAGAAAGCAAAGAAACGCAGCAAGACTCTCAAGAATCGATCAAGATAGGACAAGATCGACCAAGAAACACCAAGAACAGAGGCTGTCCTCAATGTCGACTCAAAGAAGTTGAACAAGACTCGATAAAGACTCGAAATTGCAACAAAGAATGAAAAGACACGACCGATAGGGACTGAGTCGATCTATGCAGAACAAGATAAAGACCCCAGGCCTCCTCAGAGGGTAGGAACCAATACCAATGACTACACAACCCGCCTCTACAACCCTACACAATCAAGCGGACAACTTGAAGGCACAAGGAGGGGGCTTGTGGATACTAGATTCACCAAGTCTTGCGAAGTTGATGAACTGCAAAGCAAACCAAGCTGAGATTATCAATCAATTCGAGATCACGGAGAGCACAGCTCAATCCGGCCTGATCTCTCTCTCTAAAGTGTTTCACACGTTTTAGAAGAATAACTTGTATTATGAATGTTCCAATTGAATTACAAAGCTGAATCGAAAATATATAGAGAACTAAGGCCTGTTGGCCGGCCTAACTAGATAGAAATAGATAGATCTACTTTCTAATGGGCTTAATAAACTTAAAAACATAAATAAATAAGGTCTCTAAAAATAATAACTTAGAAAAGCCCAATTCAGCCCAATAATGTGCTTAAGCTGAAAATAAGCTTCAATACTTAAAGAAATTCGGCCCAAGCTTTAACTAAGGTGGCTCGGCCTCCATTTGCACTCCAATGCACATGTATGTCTTCAATGTAGGCTCGGGGAGTTGAACCTTGCTCGAGAACAAAGCATGACCCACAAAGTTGAATGAGTCTCTTTGAAGCTTCTTAGCTCTAGCTCGAGTCATTGGCCCTTCTCCAAGTATGATGGGTGTGTCTGGCGTTGTAGAAGATGGTCCCGCATCAATTTCGAATCAAGAAGAGAGTGGGCGACAATGCCTACCAATTGGAGCTTCCTGGAGACATGGGCGTGAGTGCTACATTCAACGTCGCGGATCTAATCCCTTACTTCGCTGTGGATGAAGACTTGGATTCGTGGTCGAATCCTTTTCAAGAAGGGGAGGTTGATGCGGGACCATCTTCTACAACTCCAGACACACCCATCATACTTGGAGAAGGACCAATGACTCGAGCTAGAGCTAAGAAGATTCAGAGAGACTCATTCAACTTTGTGGGTGATGCTTTGTTCTCGAGCAAGGTTCAACTCCCCGAGCCAACATTGAAGGCATATATGTGCATTGGAGTGCATAATGAGGCCGAGCCACCTTGAATAAAGCTTGGGCCGAAATTATCTAAGTGTTAGAGCTTAATTTCAGCTTATGAACATTATTGGGCTGAATTGGGCTTTTCTAGTTATTATTTTTAAGGACCTTATTTTACTTATGTTCTTAGGTTTATTTCATTAAGCCCATTAGTAATTAGATCTATCTATTTCTATCTACTATGGCCGGCCAAACTCAGCCTTAGGGCCTATATATTTTCGATTCTTCCATGTAAACAAATTGGAACTTTGATAATTACAATTCTCTCATAAAGAGTGTTTACACCATCGAGTGTTTGTTGATTCAGTTAGAGCTGTGCTCATTGATCATCGATTGATACATATCTCAGCTTGGTTTGCTTTGCCGTTCATCAACTTCGCAAGACTTGGTGAATCTAGTATCCACAAGCCCCCTCCTTGTGCCTTCAAGTTGTCCGCTTGATTGTGTAGGGTTGTAGAGGCGGGTTGTGTAGTCATTGGTATTGGTTCCTACCCTCTGAGGAGGCCTGGGGTCTTTATCTTGTTCTGCATAGATCGACTCAGTCCATATCAGGTCGTGTCTTTCAATTCTTGTTTACAAATTTCGAGTCTTTATCATTCTTTATCAGTTCTTGTCGAGTCTTGTTACATTCTTGATCGATCTTGATCTATCTTGGTCGAATCTTGAATTGTTCTTGCTGCGTTCTTTAAGTCTTTCTTGTTTCTTGTTTAGTTCTTGCTTGTTGTCGAAGATCGGACCATCAAACGGCTAACCCCGTATCATGTAATTTAGCTAGTCAAGAAATGGTTGACAAATTGCATTTACCTACTGTCCAACACCCTAGACCTTACAAATTGCATTGGATGAATGATTGTGGCTTATTAAAAGTTCATAGACAAGTTAAAGTGCATATTAAACTAGGACATTATGAAGATGATGTTTTATGTGATATTGTGCCTATGCAAGCTTGTCATATTCTATTAGGCCGTCCTTGGCAATCTGATCGAAAGGTTATTCATGATGGGTTTACTAATCGCTATACCTTTACTTTTCAGGGAAAGAATGTCATTCTCAAACCTATGACGCCTACACAAGTAGCTGATGAGATTGAGAAGCGGAAGGTAAGTAAAGGTGAGTTAGATCAGGAGGCTCAGTCGAGCCAAGTGGATCCTCAAACTCGAGCTAAGAGTGTGTTCTTGGTCTCCAAAAGCACATTCCTGGACGAATTTGCGGATGGTGGAACTATTCTTATGCGCCTTTGCAAGAGCTTGAGCATGTTGCAAGAGCTTAAAGCTTCTCTTCCATCGAACATTCTCGCTCTTCTTGAGGAGTTTAAGGATGTGTTTCCAGATGAAATACCACCAGGTCTACCCCCTATTCGTGGAATCGAGCATCAAATTGATCTTATTCCAGGGGCTGCATTGCCTAATAGACCTGCGTATCGTATGAATCCCACTGAGACCCAAGAGGTCCAAACCCAAGTCCAGGAACTGTTGGATAAGGGTTACATTCGAATTAGCTTAAGTCCTAGTGCTGTGCCTGTGTTATTAGTCCCTAAGAAAGATGGATCATGGAGAATGTGTGTAGATTGTAGGGCTATTAACAACATCACTATTAAATATCGTCACCCTATTCCTAGATTAGATGATATGCTAGATGAGTTACATGGAGCCTCTATATTCTCTAAAATTGATCTTAGAAGTGGCTATCATCATATTAGAATGAAAAAGGGAGATGAATGGAAAACAGCCTTTAAGACTAAGCTAGGCTTATATGAGTGGTTGGTTATGCCTTTTGGTTTAACTAATGCTCCTAGTACTTTTATGCGCTTAATGAATCATGTGCTTCGAGATTTCATTGGAAAGTTTGTTGTTGTTTACTTTGATGATATTCTGATTTATAGCAAGTCTTCTAATGAACATGAATCACATCTTAGAGAAGTGCTTAAAACGCTAAGAATTGAACGCTTGTATGCTAATCTAAAGAAGTGTGAATTATGTAATGAACAAGTGTCTTTTCTTGGATTTGTAGTGAGCTCTAAAGGACTGCGTGTTGATGAATCAAAGATTAAAGCCATCCAAGAGTGGCCGACCCCCACCAACATAGGCCATGTACGCAGCTTCCAAGGTCTTGCGAGCTTCTACCGACGCTTTGTGCGAGATTTCAGCACCATCTCAGCCCCACTAACAGAGCTTACAAAGAAAAGGAGTGAGTTCACATGGGGAGCAGCTCAGGAGGACACATTCAACACACTTAAGGATAAGCTGACTCACGCACCTCTACTAGCTTTGCCGGACTTTACTCAGCCTTTTGAGGTCGAGTGTGATGCTAGCGGAGTAGGAATTGGTGGAGTCCTTATGCAGGGAGGTAAGCCTATTGCTTTCTTTTCTGAGAAGTTGAAAGGTGCTTGTCTTAATTACTCTACCTATGATAAGGAATTGTATGCTTTGTTTCGAGTACTTAAGACATGGTCTCACTATCTATGGCCTAGCGAGTTTATTCTTAGAACTGATCATGAATCATTAAAACACTTTAAAAGCCAAGATAAACTTGATAGGAGACATGGTAGATGGATGGAGTTCATAGAAACATTTCCTTATGTAATTAAGTATAAGAAAGGCAAAGACAATGTGGTTAACGATGCATTATCTAGGAGACATGTTCTAATAGCCGATTTCGATTCTAATGCTTTAGCTAGACGACATGTGCTTTTAACCACTTTGGATTCTAGAGTCTTAGGCTTTGTTTACATAAAGGAATTATATGAATCCGATCTAGATTTTGGTAACACTTTTCGAAAATGCTTAGAATCAGGTCCTTTCGATGGCTTCTATATACATGATGGATTCTTATTTCGAAAAGATCAAGTGTGTATTCCTCGATGTTCATTAAGATTACTACTTGTTAGTGAAGCCCATAGTGGTGGTTTAATGGGACATTTTGGACGGGATAAGACATATAATACACTGAAATCACACTTTTATTGGCCACATATGCTTAGGGATGTAGAACATTGCCTTAAGAGATGCATAGAATGCATTAAAGCCAAAGCTAAGCTTATGCCCCATGGCCTTTATACACCACTGCCGACCCCCTCAGCCCCTTGGGAAGACATTCTATGGATTTTTATTGTTGGGTTGCCTAGAACTAAGAAGGGGAGGGATTCAATCTTTGTAGTGGTCGATAGGTTCTCTAAAATGGCTCATTTCATTGCATGTCATAAAACTGATGATGCTACCAACGTTGCTAATCTATTCTTTAGAGAAGTAGTTAGGTTGCATGGTGTGCCTAAAACTATTGTTAGTGATAGGGATGTGAAATTCTTAAGTCATTTTTGGCGTATTTTATGGAATAAATTGGGAACTAGATTGCTATTCTCTACTTCTAGCCACCCCCAAACTGATGGCCAAACTGAGGTGACTAATAGAACCCTTGCTACTGTCCTAAGAGCCATTATTAGGAAGAATTTGAAACTTTGGGAAGAAGCCTTACCTCATGTGGAATTTGCTTATAATCGAACCATGCATTCGGCTACTAAAATCAGTCCATTTGAATGTGTGTATGGTGTTAATCCACTAACCCCTTTTGATCTTACTCCATATCCTATGAGAGACAAAGAATCATTTAAGGCAGGTAAGCATGTCGAGTTCATCAAGGAGCTGCATGAACGAACTCGAGAGAAGCTGAAGCTCAAGGCTGAATATTCCGCTAACAAGGCCAACAAGGGAGGTCGGTTGGTCACATTTCAGCCTGGAGATCTTGTATGGGTGCACTTGAGGAAGGAGCGGTTTCCAGAAGCCCGGAAGAACAAGCTGTCGCCTCGTGGTGATGGACCATTTCGGATCAAGAAGAGAGTGGACGACAATGCCTACCAATTGGAGCTTCCTGGAGACATGGGCGTGAGCGCTACATTCAACGTCGCAGATCTAATCCCTTACTTCGCTGTGGATGAAGACTTGGATTCGTGGTCGAATCCTTTTCAAGAAGGGGAGGTTGATGCGGGACCATCTTCTACAACTCCAGATACACCCATCATACTTGGAGAAGGACCAATGACTCGAGCTAGAGCTAAGAAGCTTCAGAGAGACTCATTCAACTTTGTGGGTGATGCTTTGTTCTCGAGCAAGGTTCAACTCCCCGAGCCAACATTGAAGACATACCATGCATTGGAGCACAAGTGGAGGCTGAGCCACCTTAAACATGCTTGGGCCGAATTTCATTAAGTGTTAATGTCTAATTTCAGCTTATGAACATTATTGGGCTGAATTGGGCTTTTCTTAATTCGTCTTTTTAAAACCTTATTTACTTATGTTCTTAGGTTTATTTCATTAAGCCCATTAGTTATTAGTTTTATCTTTCTATCTAGTTAGGCCGGCCAGAACAGCCCCTAGGGCCTTTATGATGCCGAGTTTTCCTTGTAAACAAAGGGGAACATTCATAATACAGAAAGTATTCTTCTCAAACGTGTGAAACACATAGAGAGAGAGATCAGGCCGGATTGAGCTGTGCTCTTCGTGATCTCGAATTGATTGATAATCTCAGCTTGGTTTGCTTTGCCGTTCATCAACTTCGCAAGACTTGGTGAATCTAGTATCCACAAGCCCCCTCCTTGTGCCTTCAAGTTGTCCGCTTGATTGTGTAGGGTTGTAGAGGCGGGTTGTGTAGTCATTGGTATTGGTTCCTACCCTCTGAGGAGGCCTGGGGTCTTTATCTTGTTCTGCATAGATCGACTCAGTTCTTATCGGTCGTGTCTTTTCATTCTTTGTTGCAATTTCGAGTCTTTATCGAGTCTTGTTCAACTTCTTTGAGTCGGCATTGAGGACAGCCTCTGTTCTTGGTGTTTCTTGGTCGATCTTGTCCTATCTTGATCGATTCTTGAGAGTCTTGCTGCGCTTCTTTGCTTTCTTGTTGAGTCTTGCATAAATCTTGCATCTTTCTTGTTATTTCTTGCTGCGTTCTTTGAGTTCTTGATCATTTTTGATTAAGTTCTTGAGTTTCTTTATTAGTTCTTGATTATTCTTGCTTGTTGTCGAAGATCGGACCAACCTACGGCTAACCCCGTATCAAAAATCCCAAGGGGAAGACCGGACACATCGCGGCTGTAAAGCTCAGGAGCGGGTACCATCTACGCGAGCCAGAGGTCGGAAAGCAGCAGGACGAGGCTGAGAAGCTACTCGACATCGAGCAGAGTCAAGTCGATGTCGACCATACTACTCGACATCGAGTAGGGGTACCCGAAGTCGACCAGCTCTAAGCTGACAAGGAATATTCTACACAACACTCCATCTCGAAGTCAACTCAAGTGGTCGATGTCGAGGAAGATCTAGTCGACGTCGACGAAAATCCACTCGAAGTCGAGGACTCTGCAACACCTTCGACATCTGTTCTGGCTCCGAAACAGAAGAAGACGCTTCCTTTCCCTTCCAAGACGTTGAAAGATCCCACTGTAGGTAGGTCTAAACGCTTTGTTAAGATGCTTCAAGAACTGAATGTTTCAATTCCTTTTATAGAAGCTCTTCAAGAGATGCCTGCATATGTCAAGTTCCTCAAGGAGATCCTCGGGAACAAGGGATCAATCTCAGAAATCGCCAGCGAATGCAAAAGGATGGACTTCCCTGAGAAGAGACCTGACCCTGATAAGTTTTCTGTTACCGTGGGATTTGGAAAATTTAACTATGAAGCCTTGTCTGATTTAGGAGCAAGTGTGAGCATCATGCCCTTATCAATCTGGCAAAAGGTGAAGATAGGATCTATAGAGCCTATGGATGCCAAACTATACATGGCAAACAATACAGTGGTCATCCGTACATGTATGGTTGATAATGTCCCTGTCCAGGTTGGTAAGTTCTATGCCCCCACTTATTTCCTTATTATAGATTGTGTTGAAGATCCTACTAGCCCTATAATTCTTGGTAGACCATTCCTTGCTACTATAGATGCTAAAATCAGCGTAAAGCAGCGATTGCTCACCTTCACGATAGGCAACGAGATCTTCGATTTCTCTTTTGGCCCTACAAAGGAGGAAGTCCCATGGCTGGAGCTGAAGAGCATAAGCAACCACGGGGGCAAGCAAACAACAACGGAGGAAGGCGCCAAGAAGCTGCTCGACATCGACCAACACTACTCGACGTCGACCACTGTCCTCGACTTCGACCAAGGTTACTCGAAGTCGACTTCCTCTGCTTAACACCAGACTTGCCAAGAGCCTAAGTATGGGGTCCCTGTACTCGACATCGACCAGATCTACTCGACGTCGACCAACCCTAAGCCCGAAGATTTCTATTTTGGGCATGAAAAGGTAAGTCCAGGTATAATTTCAACCCCTCCTCTGTCCATTAATAAATTTAATAAATATTTAAGGGGAGGTTAGCCCCGTGGCGAGCTAATCTGCGAAGGATGAGAGCTGGAAAGAAGAAGGAAGGCAAGGGACACTATGCAACCAACAACTTATCCGTTGAGCTTGCATACTATACCATCAGGACCAAGATGATCCAGGAGAAGGGCCAAGCACAAGAGGGCCCTATATTGACGGTCCTTGAGAGCAACCAGAGAAGTCGGCCTAGCGAATCTAAAATCTAGAGCATGTACATAAAACTTTTGAATTTTGGGACTTTGAAACTTTTGGTTTTGGTTTTGTTTATTTTTGTTCTTTAATTTTGAATACTTCATGTGGGAAGTCTTGTCTTCGTGCGAAAACTAACATTTTTAGGTCGAGAAGCATAAAGGATCGCAAAGAGGGAAAGGAGAAGTCCCTAACGAAACGTCGAAATCGACTAAGGCCAAGTCGAGATCGACCAAGAGGAGCAGCACAAATCCACTCGACGTCGACCTAGCTACTCGACGTCGACCAAGCCAGGAGCTTCCTCGACTTCAGACTTCCACTCGACGTGACCAGTGTACTTGACGTCGACCAAGTCACTCGACGTCGACCAACTTAGTTACTCGACAACCCCTGTTTTGCTTTCTCGGCGCGTTATTCAGTGAGTTCCTTCCTTTATCCTTGTTTTATATTGATTTTATACAGTGGGGCCACTGTATATTTTAAGTATGGAGTGGGGGAAGAGCTTAATATTATTTATTTATATTCTTGTTTTTGGTTTTACATGGTGAATTTTGAGTGAATTTTTAATTTTTGTGCATAATTGCTAAACTCAAAGTTCTATGAGACATCTCCCAATGCTTGTAAATTGTTCAAACAAATATTGTCATGGAAGCTTATATTGAACTCGACGATGTAAAATTGGATTCATTAGAGATATAACATGAAATTGCCTAGTAAAGGGAAGTCACAATGAAGTGCATTATTTTCTTGAAAAACCATGAAAGGAGGTAAAATTTGAAGTTGCTTTTGACGTTGCATGATAAGAGGATGGAGGACTTTATATTTCCATATATGCTCATGTGTTGTTATATCCTAGCCATACTTGTGCTTATGCATCACAAAAGCCATATTTATGCCTTATTTCATACTATGCTATACACGATCTAAATATTTTCCGTTTTCTACCTTATTTCCTATCCGGGGATTATGTTGAGAATGATGTTACATTATGGAGATGTTATATGGTATTTGTGTTGTTATCATTATTGGAGTTTGGTAGGAAATTTTTTCAAATTTATGGAAAATTGAATGAGTGAGAAAAAATCCGATCACCTCAGGAGACAAAGGTAGATCAACCCTGCTTATTGAGATAATAGTTCAATAAGATGGGACACACATGTGAGGAGTCCAAAGCACCAAGTATCCGGGGCCATTCATTACACCCATGTTTACAACTCGCGAGAAGGCAGTGCTAAGGTTAGAGAGGTAAAAGCATTATTATTGATAAAAGCAATATATGAAAGGTGATGATTCTTATGAAGAAGAAATGTGGTATGAAAGTTTGGAAATACATTTCCCCGGATTATTAGCACCACATTGCCAAAAATTGCCCATCTTTAGCCTTTTACCAATCTACTCCTTATTGAGCTTAAATAAAGTCCTCTTGATTATTAATGCTTTGTCAAATGAATTATTTTTGCATAAACCTCCTTTTTGTTAGTAGATGTTGCTTTTTATTTGCACATGCATGGATTTGTGGCATAAGTACCTTTTCGATGATGGTAATTGATTGCATGGTTATATAAGAATGAATCTATGATGTTGAGAGTTTTGAATTCTTCCCTTGAATGACCATCCAAGTTATTGCTTGAGGACAAGCAAGCTTAAGTATGGGGTGATTTGATGTCCATTAAAGTGACCATGTTTTTATACTTATTTTTGCTTCTTATTCTATTATTCTGGGATGGGAATATAGCGAATTTATGTAGTTTATGCTTATT
The DNA here is from genome assembly GCA_037127255.1 of Persicaria tinctoria. Taxonomy (NCBI): domain Eukaryota; kingdom Viridiplantae; phylum Streptophyta; class Magnoliopsida; order Caryophyllales; family Polygonaceae; genus Persicaria; species Persicaria tinctoria. The sequence continues at coordinate 35,852,911 of JBANSL010000017.1, read as the reverse complement.
TACAAGAAATAGATCTACATAAGTTTTGGTTTAATATTATAGAATTTGAAGCCATTCCGTGACGAAACCAAGAAGAGAGGACAAGAGCTGCATTTTACTCGATCTCGAGGAGCTTCCTCGACATTGACTACCATTGAGAGCAGAACCAAGTCAAGAAACAGAAAAAGAAAACAACTCGAGTACAACTTTACTCAACATCGACTTAACTTCCTCGACATCGACCAAGACCCAGAAGCACACCCGAGCTCGAGGAAGGAGAGGCTGCTCGAGAAGACAAGGACAAGCCAGGATCAAGCAATTTTCCTCGACGTCGACCAAGCCAAAATCGGGCAGATGACTAGGAATCGACCAACCCAACTGGAAGAAGAAGATGAAGGTCGATATCGACTTGACTTAGTCGATATCGAGTTGAAGCTGGTCGATGTTCACCCCTGGAGCCGAAATCGAGTTGCTGAGCTGAAGCCGAGGAATGTTGGTCGATATCGAGTAAGGCTACTCGATATCGAGTTGACCCCCAGTGGCCGATTTTGAGCTAGTTCGAGTCTTGCTAAGGTTCTATCCCGAATCCAATGGAGATATTTCCGAGAGTAGATTCCCAACACATGAAGATTTAGATATTTTTTATCTTTTTATCTATCCTAAGGGTTGATAAATTAATTACCCTAGGATTTATCTAGTTTTACTTATTTAGATAGATTTATTTCCAAGTAGAGTTTATCTTTAGATATTATATAGATATTCCTTCCTTGATTAGCAAGGATTGGAAGCCTAGGGAAGGAGAAGTAGAGTAGAGAGAGAGAGTGGAGGCCGAGGGGAGTGAAGGAGCGAGAGCAAGTTGGCTTCGATCGGACCAACCTACGGCTAACCCCGTATCAAATTTTGATACGGGGTTAGCCGTAGGTTGGTCCGATCTTCGACAACAAGCAAGAATAATCAAGAACTAATAAAGACGCAGCAAGAACTAACAAGAAAGATGCAAGATTTATGCAAGATTCAACAAGAAAGCAAAGAAACGCAGCAAGACTCTCAAGAATCGATCAAGATAGGACAAGATCGACCAAGAAACACCAAGAACAGGGGCTGTACTCAATGTCGACTCCAAGAAGATGAACAAGACTCGATAAAGACTCGAAATTGCAACAAAGAATGAAAAGACACGACCGATAAGGACTGAGTCGATCTATACAAAACAAGATAAAGACCCCAGGCCTCCTTAGAGGGTAGGAACCAATACCAATGACTACACAACCCGCCTCTACAACCCTACACAATCAAGCGAACAACTTGAAGGCACAAGGAGGGGGCTTGTGGATACTAGATTCACCAAGTCTTGCGAAGTTGATGAACGGCAAAGCAAACCAAGCTAAAACAAACCAATTCGATGATCAACGAGCACAGCTCTAGTTGGATCAACAAGACACTCCATGTGTTTCACACAATTTGAGAGATCTAAATTCTATTCATCATGTTCTAATTGAATTACAATAGGAGAACTCGGAATATATAGGCCACGCAGGGCTGTTGGGCCGAGTTAGATGATAGAATAAGATAAAACTAACATCTAATGGAAATAATAAAAATAACCTTAAAGTTTCCTAAAATAACTTAAGTAAAAGAAATACTAAAAATAGGAAATAAACATAATGTTCCAAAACTTAACAAAATCCCGTCAAAACCAGCAGCAGCTCAAAGAATGTGGATTTCGGCCAAGCTATTGGACGAATCTGGAAAATCCTTCAACAGCAAAGTTGTAGATCTCTTCGTCCTCGTTCCAACAAGGTATGGCACGCCTCAATCCGATCAATATTGAATCCGTACGACCCATTTTACAGAGACGTCGAAAAGCTGTCAAGTTGCTGAACGAATGTAAAAACGCCAAGCTTCCACCTTTGGACCTTCTCCCATGGTGGAGCCTTCTTCTTCCTCTTGATAAGGACATCATCCGAAGGTGTCTTGGATGGTCCTGCATCAGTTTATTACCTATTTAATAGAGATCCATGTTAACAAATTGGATTATAAACATAAAATCGGTAGATACAATTAGGGTTTCTTGAAAGAGTTGTCTAATTGTTGGAAAAGGCGAAAGCTTGATCCTTCGATGCAATTTGCATGATTGTCGTTATTTATCTTGCCTTATGCATTATTGGTTATCGTTGTTGCAAACCCCAATCTTGGAAGTTTTCTTTTACATAGTTTATTTCGAATTCCGCACAGATTTGTTCTTTATTTTATTTTACTGTTTCTGCTCGACTTCGACCACCCCTTGGTCGACGTCGACTACTCATTCTCGATCAAGCAGATCGTTGTTGCTTCTGTCTCTGCAGGTTACTCGAGATCGACTAGGTTTACTCGACTACAACTAAAACTTACTCGACATCGAGTTGGCTTCCTTGAGATCAACCAAAACTTCAGTGACCTTCGCTTGCTCGGATTCGACTGTGCCTGACCCCCTGTCGACTAACCTTAGTCGAGGTCGAGTACTTCTGAAGTAGACTACCACTTGTGAGATTCTTCTGCTGCCTGAGATCCGCTGACACGCTTCATCGAGGATCGATCCTGACTTCCCGCTGCTACATCGGGAGGAGGTCTTGTAATAATTTGCGTGGGCATAATCCGGTTTGATCTATTTTATTATATTTTAAACTCGATTTCCCTCCTACAACATACCCAGGGGTACCTCGCGAAATTTCCGTTTATTTAATTATTTTTGGTTTTACCCATACTATTTAGATATAATTATTTTATGTAATTAGGAAAATAATGTGGGAAAGAAAATATCTCATCTAGATAAATTTCTTAACCACCAAGCAAGTTTAATATATCTTTAGTTAGGTTTGTTTTATCTTACCTAGGATTTATCTATCTTTTATCTAAGCCAAACCTCTATCACTTGCAAGGTAGAATTGACAACCCTTTACTATTTAAACACTTGTATGCTTTGAATTTTAATGAGATTGAAAATTATATTGAGGAACCTTGTTAGGATTAAAAGATTTTCCCAATTCTCCAATCCAAAATCCTTCACAAGTTCTTATGTTCTTATTGTTCAAGTTCACAAAGATCCAAACCCTTACCTACATTCAATCACTCGGCCAAACACAATCCCAAACCAAACACAAAGGAGAAACCCATCCTGAGAAATCGTCGCTTAACTAGAGTTCCTGTCGTTGAGTCTGCCCAGAACTGTCGCCAGCGTCCTGGCCGCCCCGCGGCCATCCCAGCGACCGCTGCTGATCCTGCGTTTCTGTCGCCATTGCTAGGTGGTTTTGATAATTATTCCAAGTGTTAATTTGGTAGCTATTTATTTAAACAATCATAGTTGTTTCTTTTATTGTAATTAATTGTAAACATCAAGACTATAGGAAGGATAATTGCAAGATCGGGACAAATCTAAGTCGTTGTTCTTGATTCCAAGCCCACAAGCGAAGGATCGGGAATTCCAAACGTATCAAATGGTATCAGAGTTGTAGGTTTTGAAATTTCTTGTCTTTTCTTGATGTTATTAACAATTAGGATTCAATGGTTTGCGCTATCTGGGGTGATTGGGATGATGATCCCGATCCCTTGGAAGAGTTCTTTGCTTTGGAACGTGCTGCACAGCAACGACTCCGCTGAGAGTTGTAAAGACGATATTTGCAACAACAACAAGTCGTAGAGCGACAACGAGAGGCTCAAAGGCGCCGCCAACAACTACAACGTCGCCTTCATGATGAAGGGAAAACAAGTGGTGCTTATCAACACGTTTGGATTCGTTCAGCAGATTTGACAGCTTTGCGACGTCTCAGTAAAATGGGTCGTTAAGAGTCCATATTAATCGGATTGGATCGTGCCATACCTTGTCGGAACGAGGACGAAGAGATCTACAACTTTGCTGTTGAAGGTTTTTCCAGAATCCACCGAGAACATGGCCGAAATTCTACATCTTTGCAGCTGTTCACTGTTTGGACGAAAATACTTATCTTTCCATATTTAATTTATTACTTTATCCTTATATTCATTTAGGAATAATGTAAATTAGAATAATATCTATTAGTTGACTTTTCAATCAATTGATATTATATCTAATTAGTTTTTATATTTATTTTCTAGGATAAATAAAGTGGAAAAGGGAAATCTATCTTTAAGATATTTCCTTGGCCACCAAGTAGTTTGATTTTATCTAGGATTATGTTTTCTATTTAAGACGTTTTTATTCATTCAATAAAATCAGATATTAGAATTGAATTTTTGACAAAAGTCAGATTTGGAGAGTTCTCCTAGGGAGGAACCGAGTTCCCCTGCGTGGGATAGGTTTCGATGTGTTGTTTTTAGCTTGGTTTGTCTTGTGTGTGTTGATCCTCTTTGGTGGGTTGGTGCTACCACATGTTTGGTGTGTGTCGATTCTCGTCATAGGATTGGTGCTATCCATCATGCATGGTGTGTGTCGATTGTCGTCATAGGATTGGTGCTATCAAGCATCCACAAGCCCCCTCGTTGTGCCTTCAAGTTGTCTGCTTGGTTGTGTAGGGTTGTAGAGGCGGGTTATATAGTCATTGGTATTGGTTCCTACCCTCTGAGGAGGCCTGGGGTCTTTATCTTGTTCTATATAGATCGACTCAGTCCTTATCAGGTCGTGTCTTTCCATTCTTTACATTAAATTTCGAGTCTTTCCTTTTGTTCTTGCTGTTTCGTGTCTTTCTTGAAGATCTTGATCAATTCTTGATCGAGTTCTTGGCGTTTCTTGAGTCTTATATTGCTGCGTTCTTGTTTAATTCTTGCTTGTTGTCGAAGATCGGACCAACCTACGGCTAACCCCGTATCAGTCTCCTGTATGGTCCTCAAAGAAAGGGGACATGAAGCTTAAAACACTTCTAAGTCATGAGGGTAAGAAGTTCAAGATCACCAAGCTCGGCAGTAACAAGTTCAGCAACCAAGCCATCTACAACAAGATAAAATTGCAAGAGGGTGGTTCTAGGGGCACCAAGCCCACTAATGAAGTCATTCAAGGGACCATCATTCGTATCATCAAAACGAATGATAAGGCAATCACTACTTCTGCACAACCCATTTCCATTGCCAAGAAGGCAAACAAATCCATAAAAGAAAAGGGAAGCAGGGACATATATAAATCAGAATGGCAAGAGAGAACCTCTCGATTTTTTAGCTCATTCATCAACTCCAGAGCAAGCCAATGCAATCCTTCAAAAAGCAGCAAAAGATGTTCTTGGTTCACAAGGGGAAAAATGAACCCCTTAAGTGGCTTCTCCAAGATTGATCCTTGTTTGTTTTGTGCCTATCTATACGAGAGAGGTTGTACAAGTAAATATGAAATCATATTCAGAAGAGATGGAACCCAGGAGCACAAAGGTTAAGCCTTCAACATCCAAGAATGGTAAGGGGGTCCAACAAAAATACCATGTTTCTAAATATGATGCAGGAGAAAGAGATTGATTAAAGTTAATAAGTTCAAATACTTCAATAGTTGAATCTCAATCAAATTAATTTCTCACAAGATGAACCAGATGTAATACCGGTACTGACTATGAGCACACTAAGTGTCAAAGAGCAGCTTCAGGAGTTGCGGAAAAAGTTTGATGAGAAAGATGCTCAAATTACCTCACTTCTTGCTCAAATCAATATTCAAGCTCAAGAAAATAGACGCGAGCAAACAAGGTCAAATGGTAAAGGTTCAAGCAGTAACACATCGATCTCTCCACAAGAAATCAAAGAGATGATCACTAAAGGGCTAAAAGAATTCTATGCATAAGAAAATCCAATAGTGCTCGAGTATAAAAAGCCATATCCAGCACACGATGATTTGATACCATTTCTCCCAGGCTACCAAACATCGAGCTTTGAGAAGTTCGATGACCTTCACGGTTCACCCCATAAGCACCTAACTAATTTTTATTCTGCTTGTGATGAAACTTCCTTAAACAACGCCTTATTAATTAGATAATTTGTTTCATTTTTGAAGGGATTGACATTCACCTCGTACACTCAACTCCAACCAGGGTCGATTAAAATATGGGACGATCTAAAAAGAGAATTCCTAGCTCAATTTGTGAGCTTGAATGCAAGAGTTTCCATTCTAGATCTTGCAAACACCTATCAAAGGCATAACGAGCCCGCTAACGACTTCATCGTCAGGTGGAGAAGTATAAGGCTCCAATGCCATGAGAAATTAAGTGAACATGCTTGCGTTCAAATGTGCACCAACAACCTAATATCAAAATTAGTGGTACATGTTGGAAGTGTCGAACCTCATTTATTTGATGAGTTGGTGTCAAAAGCATGGAACATTAAAAAAGAACTCGCATGAGGATCCAAATAGTCTCAAGATAGCGAGACTAATGAAAACAATAGCGATGACCTACCAGATGAAGAGTCCATAGCGTCTTTTTCAAAACATAATCAGAAGCCCATTAATGTAAATGGTTCCAAAGATCAAAGAAAATAGAAAGCTAAAAAGCTTGTCATGGGGCATACCATTCATGAAAGAGGCAAAAAGAAACATCATTTTAACGGTGATGAGGTATAAGGGATATTTGATGAATTGATGAGTGTGAGACTTTTGGCACTCCCGAAGCCAAAAAGGCGTAAAGAGGATGGCAAGACGAGTGATCAAAATTTTTGCTCGCACCACCAGCTCATTAGTCATCCAATAAAAAAATTATCACGTCTTCAAAGACATTGTAGAGAAGATGGTTAATAAAGGAGAAATTGAAATCGATGGAGCAACATCTATGGATCAAGCAGTCTTATCAAATATAATTTCAATGACAGACGTTGCAGAGTCCACTCCGTCACTCCAAGTGTCTCCTCAAACACAAAAAACATCTTTTGTTGCTATCGAAACTAGGGGCAGCCCTTCATTGCCACCTATGGCGATACCTATACAAGTCATTACGGAAGGTGAAGTCCAAATTGTATGGCCATACCCTAACATGCCAAAAGATGGACTGGGGCAACCGAGCCATATGAATCGATATTGTTCTCTTAATACTGTCGAGGATTATAGTGACTTCGAATGGAGAACCCATGTAAGTCACAAGAAGCCTCAACAAGCGATGAATCACATCTTAAGATTTCCAAGGTTAAGGAAGCCCGACTACAATAAGAAGAGCCAAAAAGGAAGAAGCTCCAGGATTTATCTCGATGAACAATGTGCTAGAATCCGACCAAAAAGCAAGAGATAGGGGTGTTATGTGAACACGAGTAGCTCGAGATCGGCTCGAAAAAACCCGGCTCGAGCTCATTTACATTTGAAAATGAGCCAAATACGAACAAGTTTTTGAGTTCGTGACGAGCTCTAGATTTAAACGAGCTACTTGTATTGCTCATTTTTCGATCTTATATTTACCCTTTTACCCCTAGGGTTTCCTAAATTCAAAATAAAAGAGAGAAGCAAGGAGCTAACTCTCCTCATTCCTCACTTTTTCTCCTCAACATCTGGAGATTTTCTTTGCATTCATATAAGATCCTCCTCCAAATTTGGCGATTTTCTTTGATTAACATATAATTCCTCCTCCAAATCTGATGATTTTCTTTGGTTTCCATGTAAATCTTTTGCTTGAATCTACTTACATGATCGCATCTTCCTCAAATTCTAGCCGCATATCCGTTCACGCTGCCTCCAATCTTTGTGCTTCGCCAAATCGAGTGGCCGCGTCCAACCTCTGTGCTTCGCCAGCCGGATCAAGTGGCCACCTCCAACCTGTGTGCTTCACCGGATCGAATGGCCGCCTCCACCTTTGTGTGCTTCGCCGGATTGAGTGGTCGCCTCCAAAGTGAGTCTGTAACTCCTCTTCCTCTTTCTTTATTTCTTCATCTACTTTCTTTTCAAGTAAATCTCATAAATTATTTTCCTCCAGCTTGGTGAATTCTATAATTTGAAGCATTTAATTGATGTCCTCTTTCTTCATCCCAAGCCTGGTGAGTTCCTGTCTTCTTTATCTTTACTATTTGTCCCTTTCTTTTCTTGATCCCCTAATTTCATAATTGAGGCACCCTACATCCCCTAAATTTTATTTTTGTTGGCATATTGATTACAAGTGTTGTGAAAATGGCGGTGGCCATGTGCAGATTTGTAACAAAAAAATTTAATTTCATTGTAAATGAAAGTTGACAGATCTCACCGCTTCTGTAATAAGACTTTGAGAGGCGACAGTTTGTTTGTGTTTAGACAGTATGTTTGGTTAAAGCTACTGTGTTTGTTTGCTGATTGTATTGGTTCAGATCTAGGGGTTTTCACGCAAACGAGACAAAAGCAAACTAAAAATTAAGTGATACGGGGTTAGCCGTGAGATGGTATAGTAATAAACAAATAGACTCAACTTTGGACTCCCAATCCATGTATGCCTCAACAATGGAAGTTCCGAAAAATTGAGGGATGGTAAGCTTGATGCCATTGTGTTGATCTCGCCCCATATCTTGGCAATACTCACGCTCCTCATTTTGGTACCTCCTATGAAACGTGCCATCAAATCTAGCACGTTGAGCTTGTTTTGGATTGCGTCGGGGCATCCTAAGTGGTTGGGGTTGCTGTGGGTGCGGTGGATCTTGAGCATAATGATATCGTGGATGTTCCATGCGATCATTAACACTTATGTTATCATCAAAATCAGTTTGGTAATTAAGTGGTCATCGAGACATTAGGTGATGCAGTGCAATTATCGATGACTCCCGGTGACATTGAGGACAATATGAAGGTTCCGTTCGATGGTCCTGTCACTCGTGCAAGGGCCAAGAAGATTCAAATTGCAACTAAAACCTTTCTTGTCCGTCACCATGGAACTTTAGAATAAGGGTTCAGGCCACCCTGGATCACTTGGCTCAAGGTTACACCACCAGCACAAGAAGTGAGCTTGCGTCCACACACTGAGCTCATGAAGACTCGTCAACACCCTCCTTGATCGACACACACATGTCACTCGGCCCAAACCCATGTCGAGTGGATTGTTGGGCTTGGGCGAGTTCCCTCTTGTGGGCCGAGTTCTCTTAGTTATCTAGTTATGTTATTATTTTATGCAAATTAGATTAATAAGGTGGAATTAATTATATCTCTTCTAGATATAATCCTTGGCCACCAAGTTATTAAACATTTATCTTTATTAGGAAATATTTATCTTGGGGTTATTTTATTTATCTCTAGATATAATAGATCTATCCAAACCCCTTTCCTTTGCAAGGAAGGATTGGTTAGATCTACCATAGTTTTCTATATATTCATGTTTATGCACTTTGAATTAATCATATTGAATTAGAATTGAGAACCCCTTTATGGATTAAAGGGTTCTTGGTTATCAATCCCAAAACACTATCATCACTCTTATTCTTGAGACTTTCGGCAACACAATCACAATCACCTTCACTAGTTTTCGTCGACATCGAGCACAAAGCCAAACCCTTGAACCTATCGCAAAGAAGAAGGCCGGACATCGGCAGCGCTCGCTGATGCGGGACCATCTTCTACAACGCCAGACACACCCATCATACTTGGAGAAGGGCCAATGACTCGAGCTAGAGCTAAGAAGCTTCAAAGAGACTCATTCAACTTTGTGGGTCATGCTTTGTTCTCGAGCAAGGTTCAACTCCCCGAGCCTACATTGAAGACATACATGTGCATTGGAGTGCAAATGGAGGCCGAGCCACCTTAGTTAAAGCTTGGGCCGAATTTCTTTAAGTATTGAAGCTTATTTTCAGCTTAAGCACATTATTGGGCTGAATTGGGCTTTTCTAAGTTATTATTTTTAGAGACCTTATTTATTTATGTTTTTAAGTTTATTAAGCCCATTAGAAAGTAGATCTATCTATTTCTATCTAGTTAGGCCGGCCAACAGGCCTTAGTTCTCTATATATTTTCGATTCAGCTTTGTAATTCAATTGGAACATTCATAATACAAGTTATTCTTCTAAAACGTGTGAAACACTTTAGAGAGAGAGATCAGGCCGGATTGAGCTGTGCTCTCCGTGATCTCGAATTGATTGATAATCTCAGCTTGGTTTGCTTTGCAGTTCATCAACTTCGCAAGACTTGGTGAATCTAGTATCCACAAGCCCCCTCCTTGTGCCTTCAAGTTGTCCGCTTGATTGTGTAGGGTTGTAGAGGCGGGTTGTGTAGTCATTGGTATTGGTTCCTACCCTCTGAGGAGGCCTGGGGTCTTTATCTTGTTCTGCATAGATCGACTCAGTCCCTATCGGTCGTGTCTTTTCATTCTTTGTTGCAATTTCGAGTCTTTATCGAGTCTTGTTCAACTTCTTTGAGTCGACATTGAGGACAGCCTCTGTTCTTGGTGTTTCTTGGTCGATCTTGTCCTATCTTGATCGATTCTTGAGAGTCTTGCTGCGTTTCTTTGCTTTCTTGTTGAGTCTTGCATAAATCTTGCATCTTTCTTGTTATTTCTTGCTGCGTTCTTTGAGTTCTTGATCGTTCTTGATTAAGTTCTTGAGTTTCTTTATTAGTTCTTGATTATTCTCGCTTGTTGTCGAAGATCGGACCAACCTACGGCTAACCCCGTATCAAATTGGCATCAGAGCTTTGGTTTCCGACATCAAGATTGAGTCTTTTTCTTTTCTAAACACAAAAACCACAAAAAAGAGTCCTTTTCTTGTTTGGTCTTTTACTTCTTGTTTCTTTATTTGATTATTGCACTAATCTTGAGTTTGTGATTGTTTGTGGTTGCATAGCCTAAACACAAAGCCTAGCCGAGACCGTGGAGTCGACCAAAGTGGTGCGCAATTTCCCTTGTGCAGCACCTAAGCCGGCGGCATTACCCTTGTCCCCATAGTCACAGCTTGGTCGACATCACATAAACACAAGAAACCCTAGTTTGTTCTATCTTTTCTATCCTTTTGTTTATCTATTCTATCTTTGGAATTTTGATTTATCTTTTATCTAATTCCATTTATCTATTGCCTATCAAAAATCAGAAATTTTAAGTTGTTGGATATTAATTTCCATTATATCTATCAACTATCTAAAAAGGCACAAGATAGATCCTATTACCTAAATTAGCCATTCTATCTATATCTTTACATTAGGGCTGAATTTTCATCTTTTATCACCATCTATACCAGATTTTCGAGTCCTATACATTAATTTGAGTCTTTTCTTGCATTAGTCTCACATTTAAAAAAAAAAAAAAAAAAAAAAAAAAAAAAAAAAACAGTAAATTAAGGTCCGAAAATTCAAAAGAGAGAGAAAGTGTTTGTTAGTTGTTGATCTAGTGCAAGAAAGCTCCCAAGGACATCATTGGTGAACCCTCTTCTCAGCCCTAATCAACATACCTATCCCTAAACACATACACCTCCACAAAATTGAAACCCTACCTTGCAACTACAACATCATAACTTAAGGTTTTCAATCAAAAGAGGTAAATTTCTAAGTTTTCTTTTGCTTTCTTATTTTCTCTTTGTGTTGAGTACTCTTTCTCACCTTGATCGAGTGCTGTTGTGTGCTTGCTTTGATTGAGTCGAGTGATCTCAGCCCCTGCCGAGTTCTCTCTTGTGTGTGTCGAGTGATCTCAGCCCCTGCCGAGTGATCTCCTTGTTGTGTCGAGTGCTCTTTCTCCTTTATCGAGTACTTTGCTGTTTGTTTCATTCACTACATACTTTGATTGCTTAGTTTTTGCTTGGTAGTTGATTTGCCCAAAGCGGATTGCCCTAGCAAGCGTGATATATCAATCAGAGAGGGAGTGTGAGCGAAATACAATTGTGAGCTGTTTATAAGTTTTACTAACCTTTAACTTAGTTCCTTGTTTCTTTGGTCTTTGTTATAATGTCTACTAATCAGGGAAACAATGGTGGTAACAATGCCACTAACTCAAGTGCAACAGTGACGCCCGAGCAATTTCAGACCATGATGAACAACATGGCGACTATCATGAACAACACAACGGGTGTTCCTGAATCATTGGCTGCGCTAACAGCAAGGGTGGCTGCATTAGAGAGCTCTAGGCCTAGTGGTTCGAACACCATAGGTCAGCAAGAGCGAGTTGAGATACCTAATGACGAAAGAGAGGTCGTTAATCCTAACCCTATTCCTAATCCTAATCCTCATGTCAATGTTAATTTAGATAATCCTTTATTCAATGAAAACAACTCTCCACAAGGTGGGAGAAATGATCGGAATAATGGGTTTGTTAATGTGCAAGGTCAAGGACAGGGAAGGGGAAGAGGACGTGGCTATCAAGAGCAATTCTATTACTCGGAGCAAGATGACGACTTCCAAGAAGAGGAGTATTGGGAGCGACGCCCGAGACGGAATCAAAGGGGAAATCCGAACCGACCACCTAGGTTCAATGACGACGACGGTATGGGTAAGGTTAAGGTAAAGATTCCTCCTTTTGATGGTAAAACTGATCCAGATGCTTATATTGATTGGGAAATTAAAATGGAGCAAATCTGGAATTGTCATAATTTCTCAGAACCTAAGAAAGTACAACTAGCTTCCCTAGAGTTTCAAGGTTTTGCATTAATCTGGTGGGATAATCTTGTTAAGGAAAGAAGAAGATCCCTTGATGCACCTATTGCTTCTTGGGAACAATTGAAAGTGGTCATGAGAAATAGATTTGTACCTCAACATTATGATAGAGAGCTATTAAACAGATTAGAAAACCTTAAACAAGGTAGTAAAACTGTTGAGGAAACATTTAATGTTATGCAAGAAGCCATGGCTAGAGCTAATATAGTCGAAACTCATGAGAAAACTAATGTTAGATATCTTCGAATCTTACATCCTGCTTTAGCTCATGAAATTGATTATTTTCCCTATACTACTCCTACTGAACTTTTACATCTAGCTATGAAAGTAGAAAAGGGACAACGCTACAAAAGCCAAGGCAATAGGGTGTCGAGTGGCCAGCAACAAGGGTGGCGCCAATCTCGGCCCCAACAGCCCCAAGGGCGCTCGGAGATGGGCTCTAGGGAGCGAGCTCAGCAGCCCCAATGGAGGAGTGAAGGTCGACAGCCCCAACAGCCCCTCGACAAGGGTAAAGGCCCATGGAATGGACGAGAATCGTCTGGGACATCTACTGGTCCCAAAGGGAGTAATCCTAACCCTTCTACCACTCGTTCTAGAGATATTGTATGCTTTAAATGCCAAGGTAGAGGACATTATATGAAGGATTGCCCTAATAAGAAAACTCTCATGGTTAATCAATTTGGAGAATATGAATCTGAAAACTCTTGTGATGAACATGATGAGAATGCTAATAATGATAATGATCAGAACCTAAACCTTGTTTGCTATGAAAATGATGATAATGAGGTTGAATATGAACATGGAGAATCTTTGATTGTTAGAAGAGTTTTAAGTGTTGTTCCTACACCATGTGAAGATAATCAAAGAGAAAACTTATTTCATACTCGTTGTCTAGTTAAAGGAAAGGTTGTAAATGTGATCATTGATGGAGGTAGTTGCTGTAATTTAGCTAGTCAAGAAATGGTTGACAAATTGCATTTACCTACTGTCCAACACCCTAGACCTTACAAATTGCATTGGATGAATGATTGTGGCTTATTAAAAGTTCATAGACAAGTTAAAGTGCATATTAAACTAGGACATTATGAAGATGATGTTTTATGTGATATTGTGCCTATGCAAGCTTGTCATATTCTATTAGGCCGTCCTTGGCAATCTGATCGCAAGGTTATTCATGATGGGTTTACTAATCGCTATACCTTTACTTTTCAGGGAAAGAATGTCATTCTCAAACCTATGACGCCTACACAAGTAGCTGATGAGATTGAGAAGCGGAAGGTAAGTAAAGGTGAGTTAGATCAGGAGGCTCAGTCGAGCCAAGTGGATCCTCAAACTCGAGCTAAGAGTGTGTTCTTGGTCTCCAAAAGCACATTCCTGGACGAATTTGCGGATGGTGGAACTATTCTTATGCGCCTTTGCAAGAGCTTGAGCATGTTGAGTGAAGAGCTTAAAGCTTCTCTTCCATCGAACATTCTCGCTCTTCTTGAGGAGTTTAAGGATGTGTTTCCCAATGAAATACCACCAGGTCTACCCCCTATTCGTGGAATCGAGCATCAAATTGATCTTATTCCAGGGGCTGCATTGCCTAATAGACCTGCGTATCGTATGAATCCCACTGAGACCCAAGAGGTCCAAACCCAAGTCCAGGAACTGTTGGATAAGGGTTACATTCGAATTAGCTTAAGTCCTAGTGCTGTGCCTGTGTTATTAGTCCCTAAGAAAGATGGATCATGGAGAATGTGTGTAGATTGTAGGGCTATTAACAACATCACTATTAAATATCGTCACCCTATTCCTAGATTAGATGATATGCTAGATGAGTTACATGGAGCCTCTATATTCTCTAAAATTGATCTTAGAAGTGGCTATCATCAGATTAGAATGAAAAAGGGAGATGAATGGAAAACAGCCTTTAAGACTAAGCTAGGCTTATATGAGTGGTTAGTGATGCGGGACCATCTTCTACAACGCCAGACACACCCATCATACTTGGAGAAGGGCCAATGACTCGAGCTAGAGCTAAGAAGCTTCAAAGAGACTCATTCAACTTTGTGGGTCATGCTTTGTTCTCGAGCAAGGTTCAACTCCCCGAGCCTACATTGAAGACATACATGTGCATTGGAGTGCAAATGGAGGCCGAGCCACCTTAGTTAAAGCTTGGGCCGAATTTCTTTAAGTATTGAAGCTTATTTTCAGCTTAAGCACATTATTGGGCTGAATTGGGCTTTTCTAAGTTATTATTTTTAGAGACCTTATTTATTTATGTTTTTAAGTTTATTAAGCCCATTAGAAAGTAGATCTATCTATTTCTATCTAGTTAGGCCGGCCAACAGGCCTTAGTTCTCTATATATTTTCGATTCAGCTTTGTAATTCAATTGGAACATTCATAATACAAGTTATTCTTCTAAAACGTGTGAAACACTTTAGAGAGAGAGATCAGGCTGGATTGAGCTGTGCTCTCCGTGATCTCGAATTGATTGATAATCTCAGCTTGGTTTGCTTTGCCGTTCATCAACTTCGCAAGACTTGGTGAATCTAGTATCCACAAGCCCCCTCCTTGTGCCTTCAAGTTGTCCGCTTGATTGTGTAGGGTTGTAGAGGCGGGTTGTGTAGTCATTGGTATTGGTTCCTACCCTCTGAGGAGGCCTGGGGTCTTTATCTTGTTCTGCATAGATCGACTCAGTCCTTATCGGTCGTGTCTTTTCATTCTTTGTTGCAATTTCGAGTCTTTATCGAGTCTTTATTCATCTTTGTCGAGTCTTGCCGCGTTTCTTGAGAATCTTGATCGATCTTGATTGCTTCTTGATCGAATCTTGCTGATCTTGTTGAGTCTTTATTCGTTCTTGCTTCCGTTCTTTAATTTCTTGATCGATTCTTGAAGCATCCTTGCTGCGTCGGTTTGAGTCTTGTTATTTCTTTGAGTCTTTCTTTAGTTTCTTGCTTGTTGTCGAAGATCGGACCATCACACGGCTAACCCCGTATCAAATTGGCATCAGAGCTTTGGTTTCCGACATCAAGATTGAGTCTTTTTCTTTTCTAAACACAAAAACCACAAAAAAGAGTCCTTTTCTTGTTTGGTCTTTTACTTCTTGTTTCTTTATTTGATTATTGCACTAATCTTGAGTTTGTGATTGTTTGTGGTTGCATAGCCTAAACACAAAGCCTAGCCGAGACCGTGGAGTCGACCAAAGTGGTGCGCAGTTTCCCTTGTGCAGCACCTAAGCCGGCGGCATTACCCTTGTCCCCATAGTCACAGCTTGGTCGACATCACATAAACACAAGAAACCCTAGTTTGTTCTATCTTTTCTATCCTTTTGTTTATCTATTCTATCTTTGGAATTTTGATTTATCTTTTATCTAATTCCATTTATCTATTGCCTATCAAAAATCAGAAATTTTAAGTTGTTGGATATTAATTTCCATTATATCTATCAACTATCTAAAAAGGCACAAGATAGATCCTATTACCTAAATTAGCCATTCTATCTATATCTTTACATTAGGGCTGAATTTTCATCTTTTATCACCATCTATACCAGATTTTCGAGTCCTATACATTAATTTGAGTCTTTTCTTGCATTAGTCTCACATTTAAAAAAAAAAAAAAAAAAAAAAAAAAAAAAAAAACAGTAAATTAAGGTCCGAAAATTCAAAAGAGAGAGAAAGTGTTTGTTAGTTGTTGATCTAGTGCAAGAAAGCTCCCAAGGACATCATTGGTGAACCCTCTTCTCAGCCCTAATCAACATACCTATCCCTAAACACATACACCTCCACAAAATTGAAACCCTACCTTGCAACTACAACATCATAACTTAAGGTTTTCAATCAAAAGAGGTAAATTTCTAAGTTTTCTTTTGCTTTCTTATTTTCTCTTTGTGTTGAGTACTCTTTCTCACCTTGATCGAGTGCTGTTGTGTGCTTGCTTTGATTGAGTCGAGTGATCTCAGCCCCTGCCGAGTTCTCTCTTGTGTGTGTCGAGTGATCTCAGCCCCTGCCGAGTGATCTCCTTGTTGTGTCGAGTGCTCTTTCTCCTTTATCGAGTACTTTGCTGTTTGTTTCATTCACTACATACTTTGATTGCTTAGTTTTTGCTTGGTAGTTGATTTGCCCAAAGCGGATTGCCCTAGCAAGCGTGATATATCAATCAGAGAGGGAGTGTGAGCGAAATACAATTGTGAGCTGTTTATAAGTTTTACTAACCTTTAACTTAGTTCCTTGTTTCTTTGGTCTTTGTTATAATGTCTACTAATCAGGGAAACAATGGTGGTAACAATGCCACTAACTCAAGTGCAACAGTGACGCCCGAGCAATTTCAGACCATGATGAACAACATGGCGACTATCATGAACAACACAACGGGTGTTCCTGAATCATTGGCTGCGCTAACAGCAAGGGTGGCTGCATTAGAGAGCTCTAGGCCTAGTGGTTCGAACACCATAGGTCAGCAAGAGCGAGTTGAGATACCTAATGACGAAAGAGAGGTCGTTAATCCTAACCCTATTCCTAATCCTAATCCTCATGTCAATGTTAATTTAGATAATCCTTTATTCAATGAAAACAACTCTCCACAAGGTGGGAGAAATGATCGGAATAATGGGTTTGTTAATGTGCAAGGTCAAGGACAGGGAAGGGGAAGAGGACGTGGCTATCAAGAGCAATTCTATTACTCGGAGCAAGATGACGACTTCCAAGAAGAGGAGTATTGGGAGCGACGCCCGAGACGGAATCAAAGGGGAAATCCGAACCGACCACCTAGGTTCAATGACGACGACGGTATGGGTAAGGTTAAGGTAAAGATTCCTCCTTTTGATGGTAAAACTGATCCAGATGCTTATATTGATTGGGAAATTAAAATGGAGCAAATCTGGAATTGTCATAATTTCTCAGAACCTAAGAAAGTACAACTAGCTTCCCTAGAGTTTCAAGGTTTTGCATTAATCTGGTGGGATAATCTTGTTAAGGAAAGAAGAAGATCCCTTGATGCACCTATTGCTTCTTGGGAACAATTGAAAGTGGTCATGAGAAATAGATTTGTACCTCAACATTATGATAGAGAGCTATTAAACAGATTAGAAAACCTTAAACAAGGTAGTAAAACTGTTGAGGAAACATTTAATGTTATGCAAGAAGCCATGGCTAGAGCTAATATAGTCGAAACTCATGAGAAAACTAATGTTAGATATCTTCGAATCTTACATCCTGCTTTAGCTCATGAAATTGATTATTTTCCCTATACTACTCCTACTGAACTTTTACATCTAGCTATGAAAGTAGAAAAGGGACAACGCTACAAAAGCCAAGGCAATAGGGTGTCGAGTGGCCAGCAACAAGGGTGGCGCCAATCTCGGCCCCAACAGCCCCAAGGGCGCTCGGAGATGGGCTCTAGGGAGCGAGCTCAGCAGCCCCAATGGAGGAGTGAAGGTCGACAGCCCCAACAGCCCCTCGACAAGGGTAAAGGCCCATGGAATGGACGAGAATCGTCTGGGACATCTACTGGTCCCAAAGGGAGTAATCCTAACCCTTCTACCACTCGTTCTAGAGATATTGTATGCTTTAAATGCCAAGGTAGAGGACATTATATGAAGGATTGCCCTAATAAGAAAACTCTCATGGTTAATCAATTTGGAGAATATGAATCTGAAAACTCTTGTGATGAACATGATGAGAATGCTAATAATGATAATGATCAGAACCTAAACCTTGTTTGCTATGAAAATGATGATAATGAGGTTGAATATGAACATGGAGAATCTTTGATTGTTAGAAGAGTTTTAAGTGTTGTTCCTACACCATGTGAAGATAATCAAAGAGAAAACTTATTTCATACTCGTTGTCTAGTTAAAGGAAAGGTTGTAAATGTGATCATTGATGGAGGTAGTTGCTGTAATTTAGCTAGTCAAGAAATGGTTGACAAATTGCATTTACCTACTGTCCAACACCCTAGACCTTACAAATTGCATTGGATGAATGATTGTGGCTTATTAAAAGTTCATAGACAAGTTAAAGTGCATATTAAACTAGGACATTATGAAGATGATGTTTTATGTGATATTGTGCCTATGCAAGCTTGTCATATTCTATTAGGCCGTCCTTGGCAATCTGATCGCAAGGTTATTCATGATGGGTTTACTAATCGCTATACCTTTACTTTTCAGGGAAAGAATGTCATTCTCAAACCTATGACGCCTACACAAGTAGCTGATGAGATTGAGAAGCGGAAGGTAAGTAAAGGTGAGTTAGATCAGGAGGCTCAGTCGAGCCAAGTGGATCCTCAAACTCGAGCTAAGAGTGTGTTCTTGGTCTCCAAAAGCACATTCCTGGACGAATTTGCGGATGGTGGAACTATTCTTATGCGCCTTTGCAAGAGCTTGAGCATGTTGAGTGAAGAGCTTAAAGCTTCTCTTCCATCGAACATTCTCGCTCTTCTTGAGGAGTTTAAGGATGTGTTTCCCAATGAAATACCACCAGGTCTACCCCCTATTCGTGGAATCGAGCATCAAATTGATCTTATTCCAGGGGCTGCATTGCCTAATAGACCTGCGTATCGTATGAATCCCACTGAGACCCAAGAGGTCCAAACCCAAGTCCAGGAACTGTTGGATAAGGGTTACATTCGAATTAGCTTAAGTCCTAGTGCTGTGCCTGTGTTATTAGTCCCTAAGAAAGATGGATCATGGAGAATGTGTGTAGATTGTAGGGCTATTAACAACATCACTATTAAATATCGTCACCCTATTCCTAGATTAGATGATATGCTAGATGAGTTACATGGAGCCTCTATATTCTCTAAAATTGATCTTAGAAGTGGCTATCATCAGATTAGAATGAAAAAGGGAGATGAATGGAAAACAGCCTTTAAGACTAAGCTAGGCTTATATGAGTGGTTAGTTATGCCTTTTGGTTTAACTAATGCTCCTAGTACTTTTATGCGCTTAATGAATCATGTGCTTCGAGATTTCATTGGAAAGTTTGTTGTTGTTTACTTCGATGATATTCTGATTTATAGCAAGTCGTCTAATGAACATGAATCACATCTTAGATAAGTGCTTAAAACGCTAAGAATTGAACACTTGTATGCTAATCTAAAGAAGTGTGAATTATGTAATGAACAAGTGTCTTTTCTTGGATTTGTAGTGAGCTCTAAAGGACTGCGTGTTGATGAATCAAAGATTAAAGCCATCCAAGAGTGGCCGACCCCCACCAACATAGGCCATGTACGCAGCTTCCAAGGTCTTGCGAGCTTCTACCGACGCTTTGTGCGAGATTTCAGCACCATCTCAGCCCCACTAACAGAGCTTACAAAGAAAAGGAGTGAGTTCACATGGGGAGCAGCTCAGGAGGACGCATTCAACACACTTAAGGATAAGCTGACTCACGCACCTCTACTAGCTTTGCCGGACTTTACTCAGCCTTTTGAGGTCGAGTGTGATGCTAGCGGAGTAGGAATTGGTGGAGTCCATAGTGGTGGTTTAATGGGACATTTTGGACGGGATAAGACATATAATACACTGAAATCACACTTTTATTGGCCACATATGCTTAGGGATGTAGAACATTGCCTTAAGAGATGCATAGATTGCATTAAAGCCAAAGCTAAGCTTATGCCCCATGGCCTTTATACACCACTGCCGATACCCTCAGCCCCTTGGGAAGACATTTCTATGGATTTTATAGTTGGGTTGCCTAGAACTAAGAAGGGGAGGGATTCAATCTTTGTAGTGGTTGATAGATTCTCTAAAATGGCTCATTTCATTGCATGCCACAAAACTGATGATGCTACCAATGTTGCTAACCTATTCTTTAGAGAAGTAGTTAGGTTGCATGGTGTGCCTAAAACCATTGTTAGTGATAGGGATGTGAAATTCTTAAGTCATTTTTGGCGTACTTTATGGAATAAATTGGGAACTAGATTGCTATTCTCTACTTCTAGCCACCCCCAAACTGATGGCCAAACTGAGGTGACTAATAAAACCCTTGCTACTGTCCTAAGAGCCATTATTAGGAAGAATTTGAAACTTTGGGAAGAAGCCTTACCTCATGTGGAATTTGCTTATAATCGAACCATGCATTCGGCTACTAAAATCAGTCCATTTGAATGTGTGTATGGTGTTAATCCACTAACCCCTTTTGATCTTACTCCATATCCTATGAGAGACAAAGAATCATTTGAGGCAGGTAAGCATGTCGAGTTCATCAAGGAGCTGCATGAACGAACTCGAGAGAAGCTGAAGCTCAAGGCTGAATACAACGCTAACAAGGCCAACAAGGGACGTCGCTTGGTCACATTTCAGCCTGGAGATCTTGTATGGGTGCACTTGAGGAAGGAGCGTTTTCCAGAAGCCCGGAAGAACAAGCTATCGCCTCGTGGTGATGGACCATTTCGAATCAAGAAGAGAGTGGGCGACAATGCCTACCAATTGGAGCTTCCTGGAGACATGGGCGTGAGCGCTACATTCAACGTCGCAGATCTAATCCCTTACTTCGCTGTGGATGAAGACTTGGATTCGTGGTCGAATCCTTTTCAAGAAGGGGAGGTTGATGCGGGACCATCTTCTACAACGCCAGACACACCCATCATACTTGGAGAAGGGCCAATGACTCGAGCTAGAGCTAAGAAGCTTCAAAGAGACTCATTCAACTTTGTGGGTCATGCTTTGTTCTCGAGCAAGGTTCAACTCCCCGAGCCTACATTGAAGACATACATGTGCATTGGAGTGCAAATGGAGGCCGAGCCACCTTAGTTAAAGCTTGGGCCGAATTTCTTTAAGTATTGAAGCTTATTTTCAGCTTAAGCACATTATTGGGCTGAATTGGGCTTTTCTAAGTTATTATTTTTAGAGACCTTATTTATTTATGTTTTTAAGTTTATTAAGCCCATTAGAAAGTAGATCTATCTATTTCTATCTAGTTAGGCCGGCCAACAGGCCTTAGTTCTCTATATATTTTCGATTCAGCTTTGTAATTCAATTGGAACATTCATAATACAAGTTATTCTTCTAAAACGTGTGAAACACTTTAGAGAGAGAGATCAGGCCGGATTGAGCTGTGCTCTCCGTGATCTCGAATTGATTGATAATCTCAGCTTGGTTTGCTTTGCAGTTCATCAACTTCGCAAGACTTGGTGAATCTAGTATCCACAAGCCCCCTCCTTGTGCCTTCAAGTTGTCCGCTTGATTGTGTAGGGTTGTAGAGGCGGGTTGTGTAGTCATTGGTATTGGTTCCTACCCTCTGAGGAGGCCTGGGGTCTTTATCTTGTTCTGCATAGATCGTTTCAGTCCTTATCGGTCGTGTCTTTTCATTCTTTGTTGCAATTTCGAGTCTTTATCGAGTCTTGTTCAACTTCTTTGAGTCGACATTGAGGACAGCCTCTGTTCTTGGTGTTTCTTGGTCGATCTTGTCCTATCTTGATCGATTCTTGAGAGTCTTGCTGCGTTTCTTTGCTTTCTTGTTGAGTCTTGCATAAATCTTGCATCTTTCTTGTTATTTCTTGCTGCGTTCTTTGAGTTCTTGATCGTTCTTGATTAAGTTCTTGAGTTTCTTTATTAGTTCTTGATTATTCTCGCTTGTTGTCGAAGATCGGACCAACCTACGGCTAACCCCGTATCATCTACAAAATCAAGAAAAGAAATTTTATGAGTGCATAATTCAGATTCCACATTAATGCCATGATGTTCTAACTTAATATGCACTTGAGCTTGGTCAATGATCCCTAAGTTTACATCCAATGCTAGCAAGTTTTCTTCCTTTTTCAAGGCTGAATTTTCAATTAATTCAAGGCTAGCAATAGTAGAAGAATTTGCACCATCAATGATCATATTAGAAACTTTGCCTTTTTCTAAGCATTTAGTATGACATAAATCCTCTCTTTGATTATCATCACAAGACATAGGTTGAACATTTAAATTAATCAAAGAATCATCATGTTCATATGTAATGCAAACATCATGATCATAGGCAAGTAAATTAAGATCTTGATCATTATTAACAACATGATTTACATGATCAGTAATCAACGAATTATCTATGCTAGAAGAAACATTAAGTTGAGTAGAAATGGGATGAGTTTCTTCCCTTTCAATTGGTGGCATTTCATCTCTCGGTGGGACTCCTTGTACGAACACCGTATTAGAGCCACAACGCTGAAACTCTATTGTCGCAAGGCTGTTTTCCATCTTAGCTATGCTTGCATTCATCTTAGCTATGTTCTCCATGAAGGTATTTGTACCAGTCATTGCTCTGGCTATTAGACATAGCAAATAAAGACAAACAAAGAACTATGTAAAAGTTAGAAAAATATAAACAACCTCACAAGTGTTTCACTCACACTCCCTCTCTTATTGGTATGTCACGCTTGTTGGGGCAATCCGCTTTGGGAAAATCAACAACCAAGCAAAAACTAAGCAATCAAAGTAGTGAATGAAACAAACAACCAAAGTACTCGATAAAAGAGAAAGAGCACTCGACAGCAGCTGTAAACACTTGATTCAAGCAAAACAGATGGGCAATTGCAAGGAATCAACTCGACAAAACAAAGAGATCACTCGACAGGGGCTGAGATCACTCGACACTCACACAAACAACTCGATCAACACAAGAGAGAACTCGACCAGGGGGAGATCTCTTCGACACACACACAAGAGAGAACTCGGCAAGGGCTGAGATCACTCGACTCAATCAAAGCAAGCACTCGACAGTATCAATGAACACACAACAGTACTCGATCAAGGTGAAAAGAGTACTCGACACTCACAGCAGCACTTTGAATAAGAAAATCAGTGCTTGACACAGAGAAAATAAGAAAACAAAAGAAAAACTTGGAAGTTTACCTCTTTGATTGAAAACCTTAAGTTATGATGTTATAGTTGCAAGGTAGGGTTTCAATTTTATGGAGGTAAGGTAATGTGTTTAGGTTCAGGGTATGTCGACAAGGCTATGGAAATCACCAAAAAGTTTAGTCCTTGGAGCTTTCTTGCACTAGATCAACAAACAACTAACAAACACTTTCTTCTCTTTTTTTTTTTTTTGAATTTTCGGAACTTTAACTTACTGTTTTTCTTTTTTTTTTTCTTTTTTTTTTTTTAAATCTGAAACTAATGCAAGAAAACTAACAATAATGAGAAAAGGACTCGAAAATATGATATGTTGGTGATAGATGATAGAAATTCAGCCCTTAAAGATGTATTTATAAACAACTTTGGATATATAAGGTAACAAGATCTATCTAAGCCTCTTAAAGATAAAAGATAGATAATATGGATTAATCTATCAATTATAATCAGATTGTAAAAGGCAAATAGAATAGATATAGGATAGATAAAATATTCCAAAGATAGACAAAGGATAGAAAAGATAACAAACTAGGGTTTCTTGTGTTTATGTGATGTCGACCAAGCTGTGACTATGGGGACAAGGGTAATGCCGCCGGCTTAGGTGCTGCACAAGGGAAATTGCGCACCACTTTGGTCGACTCCACGGTCTCGGCTAGGCTTTGTGTTTAGGCTATGCAACCACAAACAATCACAAACTCAAGATTAGTGCAATAATCAAATAAAGAAACAAGAAGTAAAAGACCAAACAAGAAAATGACTCTTTTTTGTGGTTTTTGTGTTTAGAACAGAAAAAGGACTCAATCTTGATGTCGGAAACCAAAGCTCTGATACCAATTTGATACGGGGTTCGCCGTGGGTTGGTCCGATCTTCGACAACAAGCAAGAAACTAAAGAAAAACTCAAAGAAATAACAAGAATCAAACCGACGCAGCAAGGATGCTTCAAGAATCGATCAAGAAATCTGCAATATCAATCAAGAAGTTAAAGAACGGAAGCAAGAACGAATAAAGACTCAACAAGATCAACAAAATTCGATCAAGAAGCAATCAAGATCGATCAAGAAACACCAAGAACAAAGGCTGTCCTCAATGTCGACTCAAAGAAGTTGAACAAGACTCGATAAAGACTCGAAATTGCAACAAAGAATGAAAAGACACGACCGATAAGGACTGAGTCGATCTATGCAGAACAAGATAAAGACCCCAGGCCTCCTCAGAGGGTAGGAACCAATACCAATGACTACACAACCCGCCTCTACAACCCTACACAATCAAGCGGACAACTTGAAGGCACAAGGAGGGGGCTTGTGGATACTAGATTCACCAAGTCTTGCGAAGTTGATGAACACAAAGCAAACCAAGCTAGATCAATACCAATAGTTGCAATTGAAGAGCACAGCTCTATTCAATCGACAAACACTCATTGTGTTACACAAAAAGAGAGCTTTTCTCATATCATTCAACGTGCATGATTACAAAGAAGGCATTCGGCTTATATAGACCTAACTAGGGCCGAATGACCTGATTTTAATAAAACTAACAACTATAGGAATTAATTAAAATAACCTTAAAGTTTCCTAAAATAACTTAAGTAAAAGAAAT
Organism: Persicaria tinctoria; assembly: GCA_037127255.1. NCBI lineage: Eukaryota > Viridiplantae > Streptophyta > Magnoliopsida > Caryophyllales > Polygonaceae > Persicaria > Persicaria tinctoria. The sequence goes on along the minus strand of JBANSL010000017.1, from coordinate 35,828,017 downwards.
ACTAAATAGGAAATAAATATAATGTTCCAAAACTTAACAAAATCCCGTCAAAACCAGCAGCAGCTCAAAGAATGTGGATTTCGGCCAAGCTATGAGACGAATCTGGAAAAACCTTCAACAGCAAAGTTGTAGATCTTTTCGTCCTCGTTCCAACAAGGTATGGCACGCCTCAATCCGATCAATATTGAATCCGTACGACCCATTTTACAGAGACGTCGAAAAGCTGTCAAGTTGCTGAACGAATGTAAAAAACGCCAAGCTTCCACCTTTGGACCTTCTCCCATGGTGGAGCCTTCTTCTTCCTCTTGATAAGGACATCATCCGAAGGTGTCTTGGATGGTCCCGCATCAGGCTACTGCAGGGGCAGGGGGGGTACGGATAGGGTGGCTGAGATGGGATGGTTATTAATTGGGGAAAGATTGATGCGACAGGTATTAAATGCGGAAACCAGTTAAATTAAATACCCTGGAATAAATCATGAATACGCGAATTTCGAATCCCGACATTAGTTCCCGAATGTTCGTTTTTCCGAATCCTGCTTCTCGAGCAATTAGATTTTTAAAATAGACAAGGACATCGTCATCTGAAATTATTTTAAATTCAGGTCGGAATCTGCACTACAAGCTTTAAACCCGGTTTAATTTAGTTTTTGATTTCCTTTTTCTGAAAATAATAGGATTCAAAATTTGAGCCTTTACATTATCCACCTCTAAAGACAAGTCTTATCCCCGAGACTAAAATCATTTTAAAACAGGGGATGAAGTTTTGAAATAGGTGAGTCCAAGGACCACGTACGCCATTGATTATGCAAATACCCCATAGGTGCCCCTACGAGATCCTCGCAATACCATTGTCGTGATCATAATATCCCCAATAGGTCGTAGAAAGAATGTGATATGGGCCCCTACCACATCCTTACTCTGACTTCTCGGCCATATCATAACTCATAAAGCATAATAGCGTCACCGTTAGGTCTTAGCAAGCAATCTACATGTACGCCCACAAAATACTTGTATACACTTCGTGGGGCATTATAATAAAAACTCGAGTCGCGTTAGTTTCTAAAAATCAAGTTAGTCTCTTTTAAAACACTATTCAAAATTTCAAGTTCAACGCTAATCAAAATCATTTCTAACTTCTCAGTTCATCCTACCATCCCTCTCTAAGGGCTAATCCCATATTCTCATCCTAGGTTCCAAGTCAGAAGCAAGTTTAAATAATTCATCTTCCATCGTTTCTATCATCGAGCATTGTATATATACAAAAGATAGAAATCACATCTCACGTCTAATAGCATAACAAAATCACATCAAGAATAGCAGCATCCCGGATGCGGGACCATCTTCTACAGCTCCAGACACACCCATCATACTTGGAGAAGGACCAATGACTCGAGCTAGAGCTAAGAAGCTTCAGAGAGACTCATTCAACTTTGTGGGTCATGCATTATTCTCGAGCAAGGTTCAACTCCCCGAGCCTACATTGAAGAATTATATGTGCATAGGAGTTGCTGATGGTTTCGATGCCGACACCAGAGGTATCGACGCCAACGTCTAAACACATGTTTGAGCACTGAAGGCCTCGGCGCCAACACTCAGCCCTCGGCGCCGACACCAGTCTGCCTAGAATCTACATTGGCCGAATTGGGCTTATTTACCATGTTAATTTTAAAACCTTATTTATTTATGTCTTTAGGTGTTATTTTTATTATTAGGCCCAATAAGTTATTAGTTTATTTTATGTTATTATTTTCGACGTGTGAAACACATAGAGAGAGAGAGATCTGGCCGAATTGAGCAGTGCTCTTCATGATCTCGAATTGATTGGTAATCTCAGCTTGGTTTGCTTTGCCGTTCATCAACTTCGCAAGACTTGGTGAATCTAGTATCCACAAGCCCCCTCCTTGTGCCTTCAAGTTGTCCGCTTGATTGTGTAGGGTTGTAGAGGCGGGTTGTGTAGTCATTGGTATTGGTTCCTACCCTCTGAGGAGGCCTGGGGTCTTTATCTTGTTCTGCATAGATCGTTTCAGTCCTTATCAGGTCGTGTCGTTCATTCTTTCTTATAAATTTCGAGTCTTTCATTACTGTTTTCGAGTCTTGTTGAGTTCTTGATCATTCTTGATTGTTTCGTGCAGATCTTGAATCATCTTGTTGAGTCTTGCTAGAGTCGACATCAACAACCCCTTGGTTCTTGGTGTTCTTGCATTTCTTGCTTTAATCTTGCTGCGTTTCTTGAGTCTTTCTTTAGTTCTTGCTTGTTGTCGAAGATCGGACCACGGCTAACCCCGTATCAAATTGGTATCAGAGCTTTGGTTTCCGACATCAAGATTGAGTCTTTTTCTTTTTCATAAACACAAAAACCACAAAAATAGAGTCTTTTCTTGTTTGAGTCTTGTCGATTCTTGCCACTTCTTGGTTGAGAATCTTGCTGTCTTTATTAATAGTTCTTGTTTAATTCTTGCTTGTTGTTGAAGATCGGACCATCACACGGCTAACCCCGTATCAATCCCATATCATATCTAGCACATCATCACATCAACGAGGCTCATCACATCATGATACGGGGTTAGCCGTAGGTTGGTCCGATCTTCGACAACAAGCAAGAATTAAACAAGAAACAAAAACGCAGCAATATAAGACTCAAGAAACGCCAAGAACTCGATCAAGAATTGATCAAGATCTTCAAGAAAGACACGAAACAACAAGAACAAAAGGAAAGACTCGAAATTTAATGTAAAGAATGGAAAGACACGACCTGATAAGGACTGAGTCGATCTATATAGAATAAGATAAAGACCCCAGGCCTCCTCAGAGGGTAGGAACCAATACCAATGACTATATAACCCGCCTCTACAACCCTACACAATCAAGCAGACAACTTGAAGGCACAAGGAGGGGGCTTGTGGATGCTTGATAGCACCAATCCTATGACGACAATCGACACACACCATGCATGATGGATAGCACCAATCCTATGACGAGAATCGACACACACCAAACATGTGGTAGCACCAACCCACCAAAGAGGATCAACACACACAAGACAAACCAAGCTAAAAACAACACATCGAAACCTATCCCACGCAGGGGAACTCGGTTCCTCCCTAGGAGAACTCTCCAAATCTGACTTTTGTCAAAAATTCAATTCTAATATCTGATTTTATTGAATGAATAAAAACGTCTTAAATAGAAAATATAATCCTAGATAAAATCAAACTACTTGGTGGCCAAGGAAATATCTTAAAGATAGATTTCCCTTTTCCACTTTATTTATCCTAGAAAATAAATATAAAAAACTAATTAGATATAATATCAATTAATTGAAAAGTCAACTAATAGATATTATTCTAATTTACATTATTCCTAAATAAATATAAGGATAAAATGATAAATTAAATATGGAAAGATAAGTATTTTCGTCCAAACAGTGAACAGCTGCAAAGATGTAGAATTTCGGCCATGTTCTCGGTGGATTCTGGAAAAACCTTCAACAGCAAAGTTGTAGATCTCTTCGTCCTCGTTCCGACAAGGTATGGCACGATCCAATCCGATTAATATGGACTCCTAACGACCCATTTTACTGAGACGTCGCAAAGCTGTCAAATCTGCTGAACGAATCCAAACGTGTTGATAAGCACCACTTGTTTTCCCTTCATCACATCATATCACCAAGGATCTGCACATAACTACCAAGCATAAGCACGCAGTCAAAGAGATACACCAAACCCCAATCTAACTAGACAACTCACCAAACTCGCGAGCTCAAGGAATTCATCTAGAACACGACGATCCTCGGTCTAGACCACTCCCATAGCCAGCCCGGATATTCTCCTCGGTCTCCCACGTGGCCTCCTCAGGGCTCCTCCTAGACCACTGAACTAGAAGCAAAGGAACCTCTCTGTTCCTAAGCCTCTTGACATGACGATCAAGAATCCTCACTGTACGCTCTACAAAGGTATGGTTGGGCTCGATCTGGAGGTCCGAATAGTCAAGGATGTGGCTTCAGCGTTTTGGCTCTATCACGGTGCTGGGACAAGGAGTACAACCTAGATATGAAGTACCACCAAATGAAAGGGAAGAAACTCATCCTAGATATGAAGGCCAAGTTTGTAATATGCTCATTGATAGTGGAAGTTGTAATATTTCTAGGCTTGACATGATTGAAAACACAGCCTTGAAAAAGAGAGAAAACTTGCTAGCCTTGGATGGAAACTTAAAGATAAACGAACAAGCTAGAGGGCATATTAAGTTAGGACATAATGAAGATGATGTGAAATATGAATTGTGCACTTATCAAGTTTCTTTTCTTAGTTTTGTAGTGAGCTCTAATGGTCTACAAGTTGGTGAAGCCAAGATCAAAGCCATCCAGGAGTGGCCAATCCCTACTACAATCGGCCATGTGCAGAGTTTCCAGGGACATGTGGTATTCGACCCCCAACCATCCTACAATGCCTAAGATCAAGCCGTCGATATCCCAAAATGAGGTTGCTAATGTTAATAATGAGGCCAAGGGTGTACATCTCCATAGCAGGGTCGACGACCTCACCAATACAGAATTCAAAGTACAATGCATAAAGAAGCATTAGCATGTTCGTCCTCCTTTAAAAAGCTAGCATCGATGGTCGATCTGGTGATGCCAATAATGAATTCACCGATGCCCTCAACTGAATCGATAATGTTAACTAAGATGGTGATCTTCGCTATCAAGATGGATATGCTTGTGATAAAGTCGAAGGCCCATATGTATATGTCCAAGACTAAAACGGAAAAAAGCTTACACAAATGAGTTCTTCTCAGATCAAGCTACACTCAAATGTAGAACTACGTTAATATTTGATACTCTTTAGGAGCTACGTAGGAAATCCGGTAAAAACATATGTATCTCGGATTAATGCACATGCCCAAAATCAAATGATGTTCTTGAAGAACTATGCCATGACTTGATGCTTTTTATGAACTACGTAAGAAACTTAACCCGAGTCAAATTCTGATTGAGTTCACTCGTCCCAAAACTCAAATTACCTCAAATTCAAAGTGTCCCCTTGCACTAAATACAAAGCTTTCGCTCGTTGAGTTCAATCGTCCCAAAAATCAAATTTCCATCAAATCCAAAGTGTCCACTCTAACTCGATACAAAGCTTCCGCTCATTGAGTTTGGTCACACTAAAAATCAAAACCAAATTGATACGGGGTTAGCCGTGTGATGGCCCGATCTTCGACAAACAAGCAAGAATAATCAAGAACTAATAAAGACGCAGCAAGAAACAAAGAAAGACTCCACAAGATTAATAAAGACTCGAAATTGATAATGAAGACACGACCTGATAAGGACTGAAACGATCTATGCAGAACAAGATAGAGACCCCAGGCCTCCTCAGAGAGTAGGAACCAATACCAATTACTACACAACCCGCCTCTACAACCCTACACAATCAAGCGGACAACTTGAAGGCACAAGGAGGGGGCTTGTGGATACTAGATTCACCAAGTCTTGCGAAGTTGATGAACGGCAAAGCAAACCAAGCTAAAACAAACCAATTTGATGATCAACGAGCACAGCTCTAGTTGGATCAACAAGACACTCCATGTGTTTCACACAATTTGAGAGATCTAAATTATATTCATCATGTTCCTACTGATTACAATGGTAGGTGTTCGGCTTATATAGCCATAACATAGGCCTGATGGGCCGATTTAACTAAATAAAAGAAATTAAAGAATTATTAAACTTAACCTCTAAAGTTTCCTAAAATAACTTAAGTAAAAGAAATACTAAAATAGGAAATAAATATAATGTTCCAAAACTTAACAAAATCCCGTCAAAACCAGCAGCAGCTCAAAGAATGTGGATTTCGGCCAAGCTATTGGACGAATCTGGAAAAACCTTCAACAGCAAAGTTGCAGATCTCTTCGTCCTCGTTCCAACAAGGTATGGCACGCCTCAATCCGCTCAATATTGAATCCGTACGACCCATTTTACAGATACGTCGAAAAGCTGTCAAGTTGCTGAACAAATGTAAAAACGCCAAGCTTCCACCTTTGGACCTTCTCCCATGGTGGAGCCTTCTTCTTCCTCTTGATAAGGACATCATCCGAAGGTGTCTTGGATGGTCCCGCATCACAAATTCCACCAAATTCAATTTTGTCCTTTTTAATAAATATGTCAACACTTGATGCTCTTTTTTCGCTATGTAAGAAATTCAACATCAAGATGTGATGAATTCAGTCGCCTCCTCAAAATTTCAAAATCATATTTCAAGTGTTGATAATGAACTATCATAGATAAAAAAATTGTGTAAGTTTGATGCTCTCGAAGAGCTACCTAGGAAACTCGATAGCATGTCGTGCAACAATCGAGTTTCACCCCAAATTCAAATAGAAAAGATCAAATGAAGTTGCTTTAAGTTCCAAGTTAGAACTACATGTGATGATTTGGTGGTGTCCGCCATCAAGCCAATGACTTGTGATGCGGAAACATCCAATACACCTCCGGACACACCTATCATACTTGGGGATTGACCTATGACTCGAGCTCGTGTGAAGCGGATCAAGATGGCTTTTTGTGGGTCAAACAACGATCTTGATCCTGGCGACGACTCGAAGACGGATCAAATGCGAAGGGAGTCCATGTTGCAAAGCACGAACTACGGAGACTTGATGCCTTTGCAGGCTACGTAGGAAACTCGGTAGAAAGCTAATGCCTACCGAGTCCAGTCACAACATGAGATTATATTAAGTTTGAAATACCCCAAATTATTTTTGGGATATTTCTTTACAGAATATTATATTATGCTATGTGAATTTGGGGAAACCAATAAATTCACACAAGATATATAATATAAATTAGAATAATATAATTATTCTAACTTTATTCGCTAAACCTTCTTGCCATTTAATTTATTTAATTTATAAAGTTAAATTAAATTATATTTCCTTCCGCTAATATATAATATATATGTGTTTCCAAACATACGTATAATATATAGTCAAATACCTCTTTTATTTTTTTAAGAGGAAACCCAATAGAACTGGCTCATTCACAACCCAAATTTGAAAGATGGAATTTGATGCGGGACCATCCAAGACACCTTCGGATGATGTCCTTATCAAGAGGAAGAAGAAGGCTCCACCATGGGAGAAGGTCCAAAGGTGGAAGCTTGGCGTTTTTACATTCGTTCAGCAACTTGACAGCTTTTCGACGTCTCTGTAAAATGGGTCGTACGGATTCAATATTGATCGGATTGAGGCATGCCATACCTTGTTGGAACGAGGACGAAGAGATCTACAACTTTGCTGTTGAAGGTTTTTCCAGATTCGTCCTATAGCTTGGCCGAAATCCACATTCTTTGAGCTGCTGCTGGTTTTGACGGGATTTTGTTAAGTTTTGGAACATTATGTTTATTTCCTATTTTTAGTATTTCTTTTACTTAAGTTATTTTAGGAAACTTTAAGGTTATTTTTATTATTTCCATTAGATGTTAGTTTTATCTTATTCTATCATCTAACTCGGCCCAACAGCCCTGCGTGGCCTATATATTCCGAGTTCTCTTATTGTAATTCAATTAGAACATGATGAATAGAATTTAGATCTCTCAAATTGTGTGAAACACATGGAGTGTCTTGTTGATCCAACTAGAGCTGTGCTCGTTGATCATCGAATTGGTTTGTTTTAGCTTGGTTTGCTTTGTGTTCATCAACTTCGCAAGACTTGGTGAATCTAGTATCCACAAGCCCCCTCCTTGTGCCTTCAAGTTGTCCGCTTGATTGTGTAGGGTTGTAGAGGCGGGTTGTGTAGTCATTGGTATTGGTTCCTACCCTCTGAGGAGGCCTGGGGTCTTTATCTTGTTCTGCATAGATCGACTCAGTCCATATCAGGTCGTGTCTTTCCATTCTTGTTTACAAATTTCGAGTCTTCATCATTCTTTATCAGTTCTTGTCGAGTCTTGTTACATTCTTGATCGATCTTGATCTATCTTGGTCGAATCTTGCATTGTTCTTGCTGCGTTCTTTAAGTCTTTCTTGTTTCTTGTTTAGTTCTTGCTTGTTGTCGAAGATCGGACCATCAAACGGCTAACCCCGTATCAAATTGCTGATCTTGTTGAGTCTTTATTCGTTCTTGCTTCCGTTCTTTAACTTCTTGATTGATCTTGCAGATTTCTTGATCGATTCTTGAAGCATCCTTGCTGCGTCGGTTTGAGTCTTGTTATTTCTTTGAGTCTTGCTGCGTCGGACCATCAAGATTGAGTCTTTTCTTTTTCTAAACACAAAAACCACAAAAATAGAGTCTTTTCTTGTTTTGGTCTTTTACTTCTTGTTTCTTGAATTGATTATTGCATTAATCTTGTTTGTTTGTGATTGTTGTGGTTGCTTAGCCTAAACACAAGGCCTAGCCGAGACCGTGGAGTCGACCATCGTGTGCACAGCCCCTTGTGAGCACATGGCCGACGGCATCACATGTCCCCATAGTTTCTTCTTGGCCGAAATTTCAGTCCTCCACACAAAGACAAACCCTAGTTTGATCCTTTTCTATCTTTGGGATATTTGCTCTATCTATTTCCATTGCCTTATTAAAATTCAGATTTTATTTGGTGGATTTAATTTTATTAGATCTATCATATATCTTGAAGGCTTAAGATAGATCCATTTACCTAAATTAACCAAGTTCTATCTTTGATGCGGGACCATCTTCTACAACTCCAGACACACCCATCATACTTGGAGAAGGGCCAATGACTCGAGCTAGAGCTAAGAAGCTTCAAAGAGACTCATTCAACTTTGTGGGTCATGCTTTGTTCTCGAGCAAGGTTCAACTCCCCGAGCCTACATTGAAGACATACATGTGCATTGGAGTGCAAATGGAGGCCGAGCCACCTTAGTTAAAGCTTGGGCCGAATTTCTTTAAGTATTGAAGCTTATTTTCAGCTTAAGAACATTATTGGGCTGAATTGGGCTTTTCTAAGTTATTATTTTTAGAGACCTTATTTATTTATGTTTTTAAGTTTATTAAGCCCATTAGAAAGTAGATCTATCTATTTCTATCTAGTTAGGCCGGCCAACAGGCCTTAGTTCTCTATATATTTTCGATTCAGCTTTGTAATTCAATTGGAACATTCATAATACAAGTTATTCTTCTAAAACGTGTGAAACACTTTAGAGAGAGAGATCAGGCCGGATTGAGCTGTGCTCTCCGTGATCTCGAATTGATTGATAATCTCAGCTTGGTTTGCTTTGCCGTTCATCAACTTCGCAAGACTTGGTGAATCTAGTATCCACAAGCCCCCTCCTTGTGCCTTCAAGTTGTCCGCTTGATTGTGTAGGGTTGTAGAGGCGGGTTGTGTAGTCATTGGTATTGGTTCCTACCCTCTGAGGAGGCCTGGGGTCTTTATCTTGTTCTGCATAGATCGTTTCAGTCCTTATCGGTCGTGTCTTTCAATTCTTGCATCTTAAATTTCGAGTCTTTATCTATCTTTATCGAGTCTTTATTGTTCTTGTTGCTGTCTTGCGTCGTTCTTGGAGTTCTTGATCAATTCTTGGTCGAGTTCTTGAAGTCTTGCTGCGTTCTTGTTGAGTCTTGCATAAATCTTGCATCTTTCTTGTTAGTTCTTGCTGCGTCTTTATAGTTCTTGTTCGATCTTGATTAAGTTTTTGAGTTTCTTTATTAGTTCTTGATTATTCTTGTTTGTTGTCGAAGATCGGACCATCTCACGGCTAACCCCGTATCAAATTGGTATCAGAGCTTTGGTTTCCGACATCAAGATTGAGTCTTTTTCTTTTCCTAAACACAAAAACCAAAAAAAAATAGAGTCTTTTCTTTGTTTGGTCTTTTTTACTTCTTGCATTCTTTCTTTATTGATTATTGCACTAATCTTGAGTTTGTGATTGTTTGTGGTTGCATAGCCTAAACACAAAGCCTAGCCGAGACCGTGGAGTCGACCAAGTGGTGAACACAGCCTTTGTGAACACCCTAGAGCCGACGGCAATTTCTGTCCCCATAGCCTTGCTTGGCCGATTCTACATACCACACAAAGCAAACCCTAGTTTGTTCTATCTTTTCTATCCTTTTGTTTATCTATTCTATCTTTGGAATTTTGATTTATCTTTTATCTAATTCCATTTATCTATTGCCTATCAAAAATCAGAAATTTTAAGTTGTTGGATATTAATTTCCATTATATCTATCAACTATCTAAAAAGGCACAGGATAGATCCTATTACCTAAATTAGCCATTCTATCTATCTCTTTACATTAGGGCTGAATTTTCATCTTTTATCACCATCTATACCAGATTTTCGAGTCCTATACATTAATTTGAGTCTTTTCTTGCATTAGTTTCACATTTAAAAAAAAAAAAAAAAAAAAAAAAACAGTAAATTAAGGTCCGAAAATTCAAAAGAGAGAGAAAGTGTTTGTTAGTTGTTGATCTAGTGCAAGAAAGCTCCCAAGGACATCATTGGTGAACCCTCTTCTCAGCCCTAATCAACATACCTATCCCTAAACACATACACCTCCACAAAATTGAAACCCTACCTTGCAACTACAACATCATAACTTAAGGTTTTCAATCAAAAGAGGTAAATTTCCAAGTTTTCTTTTGCTTTCTTATTTTCTCTTTGTGTCGAGTACTCTTTCTCACCTTGATCGAGTGCTGTTGTGTGCTTGCTTTGATTGAGTCGAGTGATCTCAGCCCCTGCCGAGTTCTCTCTTGTGTGTGTCGAGTGATCTCAGCCCCTGCCGAGTGATCTCCTTGTTGTGTCGAGTTGATTCCTTGCAATTACCCATCTGTTTGCTTGAATTGCTTACTGCTGCTGTCGAGTGCTCTTTCTCCTTTATCGAGTACTTTGCTGTTTGTTTCATTCACTACATACTTTGATTGCTTAGTTTTTGCTTGGTAGTTGATTTGCCTAAAGCGGATTGCCCTAGCAAGCGTGATATATCAATCAGAGAGGGAGTGTGAGCGAAACACAATTGTGAGCTGTTTATAAGTTTTACTAACCTTTAACTTAGTTCCTTGTTTCTTTGGTCTTTGTTATAATGTCTACTAATCAGGGAAACAATGGTGGTAACAATGCCACTAACTCAAGTGCAACAGTGACGCCCGAGCAATTTCAGACCATGATGAACAACATGGCGACTATCATGAACAACACAACGGGTGTTCCTGAATCATTGGCTGCGCTAACAGCAAGGGTGGCTCCATTAGAGAGCTCTAGGCCTAGTGGTTCAAACACCATAGGTCAGCAAGAGCGAGTTGAGATATCTAATGACGAAAGAGAGGTCGTTAATCCTAACCCTATTCCTAATCCTAATCCTCATGTCAATGTTAATTTAGATAATCCTTTATTCAATGAAAACAACTCTCCACAAGGTGGGAGAAATGACAACGACGGCATGGGTAAGGTTAAGGTAAAGATTCCTCCTTTTGATGGTAAGACTGATCCAGATGCTTATATTGATTGGGAAATTAAAATGGAGCAAATCTGGAATTGTCATAATTTCTCAGAACCTAAGAAAGTACAACTAGCATCCCTAGAATTTCAAGGTTTTGCATTATTAATCTGGAGGGATAATCTTGTTAAGGAAAGAAGAAGATCCCTTGATGCACCTATTGCTTCTTGGGAACAACTAAAAGTGGTCATGAGAAATAGGTTTGTACCTCAACATTATGATAGAGAGCTATTAAACAGATTAGAAAACCTTAAACAAGGTAGTAAAACTGTTGAGGAAACATTTAATGTTATGCAAGAAGCCATGGCTAGAGCTAATATAGTCGAAACTCATGAGAAAACTAATGTTAGATATCTTCGAATCTTACATCCTGCTTTAGCTCATGAAATTGATTATTTTCCCTATACTACTCCTACTGAACTTTTACATCTAGCTATGAAAGTAGAAAAGGGACAACGCTACAAAAGCCAAGGCAATAGGGTGTCGAGTGGCCAGCAACAAGGGTGGCGCCAATCTCGGCCCCAACAGCCCCAAGGGCGCTCGGAGATGGGCTCTAGGGAGCGAGCTCAGCAGCCCCAATGGAGGAGTGAAGGTCGACAGCCCCAACAGCCCCTCGACAAGGGTAAAGGCCCATGGAATGGACGAGAATCGTCTGGGACATCTACTGGTCCCAAAGGGAGTAATCCTAACCCTTCTACCACTCGTTCTAGAGATATTGTATGCTTTAAATGCCAAGGTAGAGGACATTATATGAAGGATTGCCCTAATAAGAAAACTCTCATGGTTAATCAATTTGGAGAATATGAATCTGAAAACTCTTGTGATGAACATGATGAGAATGCTATAATGATCAGAACCTAAACCTTGTTTGCTATGAAAATGATGATAATGAGGTTGAATATGAACATGGAGAATCTTTGATTGTTAGAAGAGTCTTAAGTGTTGTTCCTACACCATGTGAAGATAATCAAAGAGAAAACTTATTTCATACTCGTTGTCTAGTTAAAGGAAAGGTTGTAAATGTGATCATTGATGGAGGTAGTTGCTGTAATTTAGCTAGTCAAGAAATGGTTGACAAATTGCATTTACCTACTGTCCAACACCCTAGACCTTACAAATTGCATTGGATGAATGATTGTGGCTTATTAAAAGTTCATAGACAAGTTAAAGTGCATATTAAACTAGGACATTATGAAGATGATGTTTTATGTGATATTGTGCCTATGCAAGCTTGTCATATTCTATTAGGCCGTCCTTGGCAATCTGATCGCAAGGTTATTCATGATGGGTTTACTAATCGCTATACCTTTACTTTTCAGGGAAAGAATGTCATTCTCAAACCTATGACGCTTACACAAGTAGCTGATGAGATTGAGAAGCGGAAGGTAAGTAAAGTGAGCTCTAAAGGACTGCGTGTTGATGAATCAAAGATTAAAGCCATCCAAGAGTGGCCGACCCCCACCAACATAGGCCATGTACGCAGCTTCCAAGGTCTTGCGAGCTTCTACCGACGCTTTGTGCGAGATTTCAGCACCATCTCAGCCCCACTAACAGAGCTTACAAAGAAAAGGAGTGAGTTCACATGGGGAGCAGCTCAGGAGGACGCATTCAACACACTTAAGGATAAGCTGACTCACGCACCTCTACTAGCTTTGCCGGACTTTACTCAGCCTTTTGAGGTCGAGTGTGATGCTAGCGGAGTAGGAATTGGTGGAGTCCTTATGCAGGGAGGTAAGCCTATTGCTTTCTTTTCTGAGAAGTTGAAAGGTGCTTGTCTTAATTACTCTACCTATGATAAGGAATTGTATGCTTTGTTTCGAGTACTTAAGACATGGTCTCACTATCTATGGCCTAGCGAGTTTATTCTTAGAACTGATCATGAATCATTAAAACACTTTAAAAGCCAAGATAAACTTGATAGGAGACATGGTAGATGGATGGAGTTCATAGAAACATTTCCTTATGTAATTAAGTATAAGAAAGGCAAAGACAATGTGGTTGCCGATGCATTATCTAGGAGACATGTTCTAATAGCCGATTTCGATTCTAATGCTTTAGCTAGACGACATGTGCTTTTAACCACTTTGGATTCTAGAGTCTTAGGCTTTGTGTATATAAAGGAATTATATGAATCTGATCTAGATTTTGGTAACACTTTTCGAAAATGCTTAGAATCAGGTCCTTTCGATGGCTTCTATATTCATGATGGATTCTTATTTCGAAAAGATCAAGTGTGTATTCCTAGATGTTCATTAAGATTACTACTTGTTAGTGAAGCCCATAGTGGTGGTTTAATGGGACATTTTGGACGGGATAAGACATATAATACACTCAAATCACACTTTTATTGGCCACATATGCTTAGGGATGTAGAACATTGCCTTAAGAGATGCATAGATTGCATTAAAGCCAAAGCTAAGCTTATGCCCCATGGCCTTTATACACCACTGCCGATACCCTCAGCCCCTTGGGAAGACATTTCTATGGATTTTATAGTTGGGTTGCCTAGAACTAAGAAGGGGAGGGATTCAATCTTTGTAGTGGTTGATAGATTCTCTAAAATGGCTCATTTCATTGCATGCCACAAAACTGATGATGCTACCAATGTTGCTAACCTATTCTTTAGAGAAGTAGTTAGGTTGCATGGCGTGCCTAAAACCATTGTTAGTGATAGGGATGTGAAATTCTTAAGTCATTTTTGGCGTACTTTATGGAATAAATTGGGAACTAGATTGCTATTCTCTACTTCTAGCCACCCCCAAACTGATGGCCAAACTGAGGTGACTAATAGAACCCTTGCTACTGTCCTAAGAGCCATTATTAGGAAGAATTTGAAACTTTGGGAAGAAGCCTTACCTCATGTGGAATTTGCTTATAATCGAACCATGCATTCGGCTACTAAAATCAGTCCATTTGAATGTGTGTATGGTGTTAATCCACTAACCCCTTTTGATCTTACTCCATATCCTATGAGAGAAAAAGAATCATTTGAGGCAGGTAAGCATGTCGAGTTCATCAAGGAGCTGCATGAACGAACTCGAGAGAAGCTGAAGCTCAAGGCTGAATACAACGCTAACAAGGCCAACAAGGGACGTCGCTTGGTCACATTTCAGCCTGGAGATCTTGTATGGGTGCACTTGAGGAAGGAGCGGTTTCCAGAAGCCCGGAAGAACAAGCTGTCGCCTCGTGGTGATGGACCATTTCGAATCAAGAAGAGAGTGGGCGACAATGCCTACCAATTGGAGCTTCCTGGAGACATGGGCGTGAGCGCTACATTCAACGTCGCAGATCTAATCCCTTACTTCGCTGTGGATGAAGACTTGGATTCGTGGTCGAATCCTTTTCAAGAAGGGGAGGTTGATGCGGGACCATCTTCTACAACTCCAGACACACCCATCATACTTGGAGAAGGGCCAATGACTCGAGCTAGAGCTAAGAAGCTTCAAAGAGACTCATTCAACTTTGTGGGTCATGCTTTGTTCTCGAGCAAGGTTCAACTCCCCGAGCCTACATTGAAGACATACATGTGCATTGGAGTGCAAATGGAGGCCGAGCCACCTTAGTTAAAGCTTGGGCCGAATTTCTTTAAGTATTGAAGCTTATTTTCAGCTTAAGAACATTATTGGGCTGAATTGGGCTTTTCTAAGTTATTATTTTTAGAGACCTTATTTATTTATGTTTTTAAGTTTATTAAGCCCATTAGAAAGTAGATCTATCTATTTCTATCTAGTTAGGCCGGCCAACAGGCCTTAGTTCTCTATATATTTTCGATTCAGCTTTGTAATTCAATTGCAACATTCATAATACAAGTTGATGCGGGACCATCTTCTACAACGCCAGACACACCCATCATACTTGGAGAAGGGCCAATGACTCGAGCTAGAGCTAAGAAGCTTCAAAGAGACTCATTCAACTTTGTGGGTCATGCTTTGTTCTCGAGCAAGGTTCAACTCCCCGAGCCTGTTCTCGAGCAAGGTTCAACTCCCCGAGCCTACATTGAAGACATACATGTGCATTGGAGTGCAAATGGAGGCCGAGCCACCTTAGTTAAAGCTTGGGCCGAATTTCTTTAAGTATTGAAGCTTATTTTCAGCTTAAGCACATTATTGGGCTGAATTGGGCTTTTCTAAGTTATTATTTTTAGAGACCTTATTTATTTATGTTTTTAAGTTTATTAAGCCCATTAGAAAGTAGATCTATCTATTTCTATCTAGTTAGGCCGGCCAACAGGCCTTAGTTCTCTATATATTTTCGATTCAGCTTTGTAATTCAATGGGAACATTCATAATACAAGTTATTCTTCTAAAACGTGTGAAACACTTTAGAGAGAGAGATCAGGCCGGATTGAGCTGTGCTCTCCGTGATCTCGAATTGATTGATAATCTCAGCTTGGTTTGCTTTGCAGTTCATCAACTTCGCAAGACTTGGTGAATCTAGTATCCACAAGCCCCCTCCTTGTGCCTTCAAGTTGTCCGCTTGATTGTGTAGGGTTGTAGAGGCGGGTTGTGTAGTCATTGGTATTGGTTCCTACCCTCTGAGGAGGCCTGGGGTCTTTATCTTGTTCTGCATAGATCGACTCAGTCCCTATCGGTCGTGTCTTTTCATTCTTTGTTGCAATTTCGAGTCTTTATCTATCTTTATCGAGTCTTTATTGTTCTTGTTGCTGTCTTGCGTCGTTCTTGGAGTTCTTGATCAATTCTGGGTCGAGTTCTTGAAGTCTTGCTGCGTTCTTGTTGAATCTTGCATAAATCTTGCATCTTTCTTGTTAGTTGTTGCTGCGTCTTTATTAGTTCTTGATTATTCTTGCTTGTTGTCGAAGATCGGACCAACCTACGGCTAACCCCGTATCACAAGTTATTCTTCTAAAACGTGTGAAACACTTTAGAGAGAGAGATCAGGCCGGATTGAGCTGTGCTCTCCGTGATCTCGAATTGATTGATAATCTCAGCTTGGTTTGCTTTGCCGTTCATCAACTTCGCAAGACTTGGTGAATCTAGTATCCACAAGCCCCCTCCTTGTGCCTTCAAGTTGTCCGCTTGATTGTGTAGGGTTGTAGAGGCGGGTTGTGTAGTCATTGGTATTGGTTCCTACCCTCTGAGGAGGCCTGGGGTCTTTATCTTGTTCTGCATAGATCGTTTCAGTCCTTATCGGTCGTGTCTTTCAATTCTTGCATCTTAAATTTCGAGTCTTTATCTATCTTTATCGAGTCTTTATTGTTCTTGTTGCTGTCTTGCGTCGTTCTTGGAGTTCTTGATCAATTCTTGGTCGAGTTCTTGAAGTCTTGCTGCGTTCTTGTTGAGTCTTGCATAAATCTTGCATCTTTCTTGTTAGTTCTTGCTGCGTCTTTATAGTTCTTGATCGATCTTGATTAAGTTCTTGAGTTTCTTTATTAGTTCTTGATTATTCTTGCTTGTTGTCGAAGATCGGACCATCTCACGACTAACCCCGTATCAATCTTTATCCTTTATCTATCTTTTGATCTATCTATCTTGGACCAATTTTATTTCCCTCCACATTATTCTTGCTGAATTTGCTTGAAAAAAAAAAGGGAATTAAATCATTCTATCTATCCTAAGATCATAAGATAGAAGATAGAAAGCTACTTGCCTAAATTAGCCCAAAACCTATCTTTTAGGGCTGAATTTTATTTCTTCATCATAATTTCATCAATTTCGAATTTTCCCTTGTATTTCTAGTTTATTTTCGTGCATAGTTAGCACTGTATAAAAAAAAAAAAAAACAGATCCGAAAATTCAAAAAAAAAAAAAAAAAAAAAAAGAGAGAAGAAGATTGTGGATCTTTGAGTTGTTTGTTCATCTAGTGCAAAAAGATATCAAGGGATTTTAATTGTGGTGAAGAACAGCCCTAATTGACACCTTTTGTTCCTAAAAACAACCTTGAAACCCTACCTTGCAACTACAACATCCTTACTTGGGGTTACAATCAAAAGAGGTAAATTGATCAAAGGTTGTTCCTTTCTTTTCTTTCCACATAAAATCAGTCCTTATTGTGTCTTAAATTGCCATTGTTGAGCTTTTGTTCATTGTGCAATTGATTTGTCGAGTTCTACTTACCATTGCCGAGTTGAACTTGTTTGTGTCGAGCACTTGCTTCTGTTTTCGAGTGTTCTCTTGCTTGTGTCGAGTACTCAACCCCTTTGTCGAGTACTTATTGTTTGTGATTTCATTCATTCTCTTGAATTACATACTTTGATTGCTTAGTCTATTGCTTGGTTGTTGATTTTCCCAAAGCGGATTGCCCCAACAAGCGTGACATACCAATTAGAGAGGGAGTGTGAGCGAAACACATTGTGAGGTTGTTTATATTTTTCTAACCTTTCACATAGTTCTTTGTTTGTCTTTATTTGCGATGTCTAATAGCCAGGGCAATGACTGGTACAATACCTTCATAGAGAACATAGCTAAGATGAATGCCAGCATAGCTAAGATGGAAAACAGCCTTGCGACAATAGAGTTTCAGCGTTTTGGCTCTAATACGGTGTTTGTACAAGGAGCCTCACCTAGAGATGACGTGCCACCAATTGAAAGGGAAGAAACTCATCCTATTTCTACTCAACTTAATGTTTCTTCTAGCATAGATAATTCTCTTATTGCTGAAAATGTAGAGCATGTTGATAATAGTGATCAAGATCTTAATTTAATTGTCTATGATGATAATGTTTGCATTGAATCTGAGCATGATGATTCTTTAATTGATAGTAAAGTTTTAAGTGTTCGACCTAGTCCTTGTGAGGATAATCAAAGAGAGTATTTGTGCTTAGAAATAGGCAAAGTGTCTAATATGATCATTGATGGTGCAAATTCTTCTACTATTGCTAGCCTTGAATTAATTGAAAATTCAGCCTTGAAAAAGGAAGAAAACTTGCTAGCATTGGATGGAAACTTAGGGATTATTGACCAAGCTAAAGTGCATATTACGTTAGAACATAATGATGATATAAAATATGAATTATGCACTCATAAAGTTTCTTTTCTTGATTTTGTAGATGAAGCTGAGATAATAACCATCGAGGAGTGGTCAATCCCTACACCAATCAGCCCTGAGAAGGGTTTCAATGGACATGTGGTATTCGATCCAGGAGCTCGTGTGGATGCCTTTGCGGAATCAAATGCGACCTTGGATTCGAGGACGAATCCTTTTCAAGAAAGGGAGATTGATGCGGGACCATCCAAGACACCTTCGGATGATGTCCTTATCAAGAGGAAGAAGAAGGCTCCACCATGGGAGAAGGTCCAAAGGTGGAAGCTTGGCGTTTTTACATTCGTTCAGCAACTTGACAGCTTTTCGACGTCTCTGTAAAATGGGTCGTACGGATTCAATATTGATCGGATTGAGACGTGCCATACCTTGTTGGAACGAGGACGAAGAGATCTACAACTTTGCTGTTGAAGGTTTTTCCAGATTCGTCCTATAGCTTGGCCGAAATCCACATTCTTTGAGCTGCTGCTGGTTTTGACGGGATTTTGTTAAGTTTTGGAACATTATGTTTATTTCCTATTTTTAGTATTTCTTTTACTTAAGTTATTTTAGGAAACTTTAAGGTTATTTTTATTATTTCCATTAGATGTTAGTTTTATCTTATTCTATCATCTAACTCGGCCCAACAGCCCTGCGTGGCCTATATATTCCGAGTTCTCTTATTGTAATTCAATTAGAACATGATGAATAGAATTTAGATCTCTCAAATTGTGTGAAACACATGGAGTGTCTTGTTGATCCAACTAGAGCTGTGCTCGTTGATCATCGAATTGGTTTGTTTTAGCTTGGTTTGCTTTGTGTTCATCAACTTCGCAAGACTTGGTGAATCTAGTATCCACAAGCCCCCTCCTTGTGCCTTCAAGTTGTCCGCTTGATTGTGTAGGGTTGTAGAGGCGGGTTGTGTAGTCATTGGTATTGGTTCCTACCCTCTGAGGAGGCCTGGGGTCTTTATCTTGTTCTGCATAGATCGACTCAGTCCATATTAGGTCGTGTCTTTCAATTCTTGTTTACAAATTTCGAGTCTTTATCATTCTTTATCAGTTCTTGTCGAGTCTTGTTACATTCTTGATCGATCTTGATCTATCTTGGTCGAATCTTGCATTGTTCTTGCTGCGTTCTTTAAGTCTTTCTTGTTTCTTGTTTAGTTCTTGCTTGTTGTCGAAAATCGGACAATCAAACGGCTAACCCCGTATCAGAATTCTTATTTTATTTTATTTTTATTTTATTTTATTTTTTCTTCCTTCTTCTTCCTCCTACGTTCAGATAAATCCAAAGGGTATTATCCCCAATCTCAGCCAAATCTGAGATCTCAGCAACTGGATCAACCTCTTCCTCCCTATCTCTTTCAATTTCTGTCCTATAAATAGAGGAGGACCCCGGTAAGTTTTCATCATTCAAGCAAGCAGCTTCCTCTCCTCTCCCAATTCGTCCAAGCCGAGAGCGCAGTACCGCCTCCGCCCACCGCTGTGCCAGTGCCGGACTCCCGGAGTCCCCCACCGCCAGCAACCGAGCCGCAGCCCCTGCCTGGAGAACGCCCAGGTCGAGCTGCCTCCGATCGAGCCCTTGACACGGACCCTGCAGTGCAGCCGTGCCCAGAGAACAGAAGGTCAAGCTCGCGCCGAGCCGCCTTCGATTGCCGCTGCTGTGCCCCCGCCAACCACTGCTAGAGCGCCGCCCCGATCGCTGCCCTGTCGCTGTCAATCGCCGCCGAGCCGCCGTCTCCGATCGCTGCCACCGACGCCGGAGGAGAGCTGCGCCCATCGCCCTGCCTCTTCCTCCCTGTACGTGCAAAACTCCATGGAAATCAATCGGGTTTTAATAAGCTTTTGTCAAAATTACCGAAATGTCCCTCATTTTTATACTAATTCCGTTTATGCCCTAACTTAATTATTTATTAAGTTAAGCTGCCGGTATTTATAAACTATTCGATTCTTGCCCGTTTCAGCAACACCAAGAAATCTCGAAGCACCCACGCCGGATCCCGCACCCCAAGGAATTCATATTGGTATAAAATATTTAACTTTATAGAATTAATTCAATTTCAAATTGAGTTAAGTAAAGTTAATTTCATAAAATATCAATATTAATATTTCTTTTTCCGTTGGATTCGATAGGTGCTAAAATCTCGTCTGGTTGTCATCAGTTGATCGTCGAAAGTCAAGGCAAGTGATTTCGTTCATCGCCCTTTGCATGTTTCGTGATTCTTTTGACATGCCCTTTTAAATTCTTCTGTGTCGAATGCGGCCCTGTAGCCAATTTCCTTGCCAATTTCGATAAATTGCATACTCGTCTGCTTGATGTAATTTATATTTTTAATCATAAATTGGCATGAGTTATATAAATGGGCAATTATTAAATGAATTATAGTGATAGGCGTATTAAATATGATTGTTTGTTTATAACTCGAGATAAGTAAAGGTTGCCCATTTTCTTCTTCCAAAAGTGCATGATATTCTGTTTGTTCTTTCAGGCAAACTAGTGGCATGTGATAGTAAGACCCTTTGAATTATCCATGCTTGTCCCTGTTTGATTTAATGTCGTTATTATGATCACCTAGTATAAATTGTTTATGTATGATAAGTTAGGCACCATGTGATGCTTAGTTGTGATATGTTAAAATGCGCGCACGTGATGCGAGTGGCTTTATGCCTTTGGCAAGTTATGCAGTAGACTGACTTGCACGTTGTGGTTCGTTAAGCCACCGCCTCAAAAGGTTTCATGAAACACCATCCCGGAATGCATTCTCTGCGGGGTGATAAAACAATGATCTGATGTAGGTCGTGGTCCTTGTTAAAGGCCCGACCGGTACCACGTAGTATTATTATTATTATCATTATCTTTATTATCGACTATTAAATAGGTGATCATTTCAGTTATTGTACTTATCTGCCTCGAGTATAATTCCATTTCCTATCTTATAATCGATCATTATGATCATCCGAGTCATGTGTGAATTTTTATCCTTTTCATTCAGTTTCTACTATAAATATTCGTGTCATTCCCTTAACCTGAGACATACCGTTTTATGGTCACTGTAATGTTAAAGTCTGAACATTTTCCCTATCATTTGCTAGTCTTTATTGTACTAACCATCCTATTTATTGGATGACTGGTGTCCTTCGTTCTCACGAAACACCAGACAATATTCCACAGGTCTAGTGCAAGCAGCAGAGCAGGAGAGAGTTGACGAGCAGACTGTCATTTATTGAATATTTTTACAAGTTTTGAACCTTTAGAGTTTCCGCACCGCTACTTTAATTTAAGTTATTTCGGAATTATGCATACTTTATGGTTTTGGAATTTTTATCTTATTGTGATCAGATATTTAAACTAATGAATTTTATTCACTTCCGCATATTCTATTGTATTTATATTATCAACTTGTTTATGGGAGCATGGTTGCATGTCCCTATAAGCCTCGAGTGAATTCAAAGACATTAAAGTCTGCTGATTTACTGGCGCTGCAACACCCCTTTTGGGATCTAAAAAGGGGGTGTTACAGCAGGTGGTATCAGAGCTGTAGGTTTTAAGTTGTAGATCTCTTCGTCCTCGTTCCGACAAGGTATGGCACGATCCAATCCGATCAATATGAGCTCCGAACGACCCATTTTACTGAGACATCGCAAAGCTGTCAAATCTGCTGAACGAATCCAAACTTGTTGATAAGCACCACTTATTTTCCCTTCATCAGCTAGCCTTGAAATGATTGAAAATCCAGCCTTGAAAAAGGAAGAAAACTTGCTAGCATTGGATTGAAATTTAGAGATAAATGAACAAGCTAAAGTGCATATTAAGTTAGAACGTCATGAAGATGATATGGAGTATGAATTATGCACAAATAAAGTTTATTTTCTTGGTTTAGTAGTGAGCTCTAATGGTATACAAGTTGACGAAGCCAAGATCAAAATGGTCCAGGAGTGGTCAACCCCTACAACAATCGGCCTGGAGAGGGGTTTCCATGGACATGTGGTATTCGATCCAGGAGCTTGTGTGAATGCATTTGCGGAATCTTATGTGACCTTGGATTCGAGGTCGAATTCTTTTCAAGAAAGGGAGATTGATGCGGGACCATCCAAGACACATCCGGACACACCTATGATTCGAGCTCGTGAGAATAATTTCATCCTCAAGAGGAAGAAGAATGCTCCACCATGGGAGAAGGTCCAAAGGTGCAAGCTTGGTTAATGACGTTTTTTAGATTCGTTCAGCATATTTGACAGCTTTTTGACGTCTCAGTAAAATGAGTTAAGGAAACTCCATAGAAATCAGTCTTTATGCTTTTATTGCACTTGTCAGTGTTTCTAATTAGTCTTTCTATTTTTTATCCATTATTCCTATGATTCTTAATGTTATTGGGCATTCTATCATTAGATGCATTACCTCTTCCTCTATGATGATGTTACATAGTGTACATTCCATAGGTGTGTGTATTCCTTTATTCTTGAGTATGGTTTTTGTCAGTAATTCGTCCATAACGAATTTCCATAAGAAATTTTTCAGCTTGGGTAGACAGTCGATTTTCCATATCCAGTTGAGCAGATCTATTTCATTACCATTAGTGTTTGCGATATACTTCATCGCGCTTGATGTTGTAAACTACCCATTTAAGTTTGGTTTCCAATATAGTCTATCATCAATTTCTAGTGTAAGAAGGGGCACTCCTTATTTTCTCTACAATACATGTAGGTAGTATTTCTTGTAGCCTTTCCACATTCCATATCTTGTTTGGTTGTATGTAGTTCTCTACTTTTTCTTTTTCATTAATTTGGCTCAATAGCCAGTGATCCATAATGTTTCTATCATCATTCAACCATTTGTCCTTCCAAAACCTTATTGTTTTTCCGTTTTCTATTTGCTAGATAAGTCTTTAACATAATTCTTCATTGCCACGATGTCTTTTTCTTTTTCTTGTAATCCCATATTTCGTCACCTTTCATGTACTTTTCTCTAAATATCCTGGCCCATTGGTTGTGAGGTTCTGCTAAAAATTTTCATAAGAGCTTTATTTGGAGTACTTTGTTCATATCATTTGTCTTGTGAAGTCCCAACCCCCCTACCTTTTTTGGTTTGCATATTCTGTCCCATCCTATCAGTGGTTTATATTTATGATCCTTATTCCAGATGAAGCATCTGTCTAGTTTGTCTAGTTCATTGTGTACATTTGCCGGGAGCATAAATTTTTGCATGACATGGTTTGGTTTGACATTAGATTTGCTTTTATAATTATAGTTATTCCATGATGGGATAGTGTGTTCGCTTTCCATTTTGTTAGTAACGCTTTTGTTTTTCCTATTACATCTTCAAATGTATCTTTGTTAACTCTTCCATTTATAATAGGGCATCCAAGGTCTTTTTCCAAAGCCACATGGTTCATGATGTGTAAAGTACATTGAATCTTTTGGTTTTGGTTATTTGTCCTGAGATTTGACAATATTCGTCGATTTTTTTTCACTTTTGCGCATGACTCATGTGATGCTTTTGCAAAAATCACAATATCATCTATGAAAGAGAGGAAAGGGATTCATGTTCCATTTGGGGTCATTTTAAAGTTGATTGGGTTTGTTGTTTCATTACATTGTTGCTATAATTTTCTTGAAAGTATTTCTACCCCTACAAGAAAGGTCTTTGTGGGTTCATCATTTACTAGTACGAGAAAGAGACTCTTTGAATGCACTCATTGATCCATCTCATGAATTTTTGGAAAAAAAAAATTCCATGATCGCAAATAGAAAGCTTCAATCACAAATTGGGATAGAAGATGAAATCGTATATGAAAATCATACCTTTGATGCATATCCCTACATGGCCACCGTCGGGCTCACCCCGACCCCAGAAGTAGGGCGACTACTCGCTTCTCATCATAACAAACATTAATATAAAGGAAATAACTAATTGCATTAAATCAAACGAAAGCTTACAACCAATCGAAGCAAAATTGCTCTCGCTCCTATAACTCCAATCGACCTCAAGCTCTCTCTCCTACTCTCTATATTGTTTGTGTGTTGTGGAATTGATGAAAATCAGCCCCCTAGGGCTTTATTTATAGGCTTGAATCCTTGTTATCCAAGGAAAGAGCAATTCTATCTTTATCTATATCTATCTATCTATTTCCTAAGATAAAACATTGATAAATAAATAAATGGAAATAATTAGAATTCCCCCTAGGTAAATTAGGGAATTACTAAAGATGATAAACTATATTCCAAGTGGATAGAATATCCTTCCTTCCCATGCAAGTAATCCAACTCGGATTTCGGACTCGGACAGGCTCAAAATCGGCTTCTAGGGTATACTCGATATCGACCAAGTTAGGTCGATATCGACCTATCTTCTTAGCTTCAATCGATCTCGGCCTCTGGAATGGATTTCGACCTGTGCTTGACTCGATATCGACCAATGGTGGTCGATATCAACCTTTGCAATGTTGGTCCTAGTGTTCTAGTCGATTTCCGGTATTTCTGCTCAACGTGCTCCACTCGATATCGACCAAGTTAGGTCGATATCGACCTCTTTGATAGTTCTTAGCATTCTGCATCCGTCTTGGAATGCACTTTCCCGAGTCCTCGTTCGTCCGATTGACGCATATGAATATGCGTTGGAAAGGTCTTTTCGAAGGATACAATTCTCATGAAGAGATCAGAACTTGATTCAAAATTATGAATGGCGAAAAGTGGTGTTTTCTCTAGCTGGATCAAGTGTGTATTCCTAGATGTTCATTAAGATTACTACTTGTTAGTGAAGCCCATAGTGGTGGTTTAATGGGACATTTTGGACGGGATAAGACATATAATACACTCAAATCACACTTTTATTGGCCACATATGCTTAGGGATGTAGAACATTGCCTTAAGAGATGCATAGATTGCATTAAAGCCAAAGCTAAGCTTATGCCCCATGGCCTTTATACACCACTGCCGATACCCTCAGCCCCTTGGGAAGACATTTCTATGGATTTTATAGTTGGGTTGCCTAGAACTAAGAAGGGGAGGGATTCAATCTTTGTAGTGGTTGATAGATTCTCTAAAATGGCTCATTTCATTGCATGCCACAAAACTGATGATGCTACCAATGTTGCTAACCTATTCTTTAGAGAAGTAGTTAGGTTGCATGGCGTGCCTAAAACCATTGTTAGTGATAGGGATGTGAAATTCTTAAGTCATTTTTGGCGTACTTTATGGAATAAATTGGGAACTAGATTGCTATTCTCTACTTCTAGCCACCCCCAAACTGATGGCCAAACTGAGGTGACTAATAGAACCCTTGCTACTGTCCTAAGAGCCATTATTAGGAAGAATTTGAAACTTTGGGAAGAAGCCTTACCTCATGTGGAATTTGCTTATAATCGAACCATGCATTCGGCTACTAAAATCAGTCCATTTGAATGTGTGTATGGTGTTAATCCACTAACCCCTTTTGATCTTACTCCATATCCTATGAGAGAAAAAGAATCATTTGAGGCAGGTAAGCATGTCGAGTTCATCAAGGAGCTGCATGAACGAACTCGAGAGAAGCTGAAGCTCAAGGCTGAATACAACGCTAACAAGGCCAACAAGGGACGTCGCTTGGTCACATTTCAGCCTGGAGATCTTGTATGGGTGCACTTGAGGAAGGAGCGGTTTCCAGAAGCCCGGAAGAACAAGCTGTCGCCTCGTGGTGATGGACCATTTCGAATCAAGAAGAGAGTGGGCGACAATGCCTACCAATTGGAGCTTCCTGGAGACATGGGCGTGAGCGCTACATTCAACGTCGCAGATCTAATCCCTTACTTCGCTGTGGATGAAGACTTGGATTCGTGGTCGAATCCTTTTCAAGAAGGGGAGGTTGATGCGGGACCATCTTCTACAACTCCAGACACACCCATCATACTTGGAGAAGGGCCAATGACTCGAGCTAGAGCTAAGAAGCTTCAAAGAGACTCATTCAACTTTGTGGGTCATGCTTTGTTCTCGAGCAAGGTTCAACTCCCCGAGCCTACATTGAAGACATACATGTGCATTGGAGTGCAAATGGAGGCCGAGCCACCTTAGTTAAAGCTTGGGCCGAATTTCTTTAAGTATTGAAGCTTATTTTCAGCTTAAGAACATTATTGGGCTGAATTGGGCTTTTCTAAGTTATTATTTTTAGAGACCTTATTTATTTATGTTTTTAAGTTTATTAAGCCCATTAGAAAGTAGATCTATCTATTTCTATCTAGTTAGGCCGGCCAACAGGCCTTAGTTCTCTATATATTTTCGATTCAGCTTTGTAATTCAATTGCAACATTCATAATACAAGTTGATGCGGGACCATCTTCTACAACGCCAGACACACCCATCATACTTGGAGAAGGGCCAATGACTCGAGCTAGAGCTAAGAAGCTTCAAAGAGACTCATTCAACTTTGTGGGTCATGCTTTGTTCTCGAGCAAGGTTCAACTCCCCGAGCCTGTTCTCGAGCAAGGTTCAACTCCCCGAGCCTACATTGAAGACATACATGTGCATTGGAGTGCAAATGGAGGCCGAGCCACCTTAGTTAAAGCTTGGGCCGAATTTCTTTAAGTATTGAAGCTTATTTTCAGCTTAAGCACATTATTGGGCTGAATTGGGCTTTTCTAAGTTATTATTTTTAGAGACCTTATTTATTTATGTTTTTAAGTTTATTAAGCCCATTAGAAAGTAGATCTATCTATTTCTATCTAGTTAGGCCGGCCAACAGGCCTTAGTTCTCTATATATTTTCGATTCAGCTTTGTAATTCAATGGGAACATTCATAATACAAGTTATTCTTCTAAAACGTGTGAAACACTTTAGAGAGAGAGATCAGGCCGGATTGAGCTGTGCTCTCCGTGATCTCGAATTGATTGATAATCTCAGCTTGGTTTGCTTTGCAGTTCATCAACTTCGCAAGACTTGGTGAATCTAGTATCCACAAGCCCCCTCCTTGTGCCTTCAAGTTGTCCGCTTGATTGTGTAGGGTTGTAGAGGCGGGTTGTGTAGTCATTGGTATTGGTTCCTACCCTCTGAGGAGGCCTGGGGTCTTTATCTTGTTCTGCATAGATCGACTCAGTCCCTATCGGTCGTGTCTTTTCATTCTTTGTTGCAATTTCGAGTCTTTATCTATCTTTATCGAGTCTTTATTGTTCTTGTTGCTGTCTTGCGTCGTTCTTGGAGTTCTTGATCAATTCTGGGTCGAGTTCTTGAAGTCTTGCTGCGTTCTTGTTGAATCTTGCATAAATCTTGCATCTTTCTTGTTAGTTGTTGCTGCGTCTTTATTAGTTCTTGATTATTCTTGCTTGTTGTCGAAGATCGGACCAACCTACGGCTAACCCCGTATCACAAGTTATTCTTCTAAAACGTGTGAAACACTTTAGAGAGAGAGATCAGGCCGGATTGAGCTGTGCTCTCCGTGATCTCGAATTGATTGATAATCTCAGCTTGGTTTGCTTTGCCGTTCATCAACTTCGCAAGACTTGGTGAATCTAGTATCCACAAGCCCCCTCCTTGTGCCTTCAAGTTGTCCGCTTGATTGTGTAGGGTTGTAGAGGCGGGTTGTGTAGTCATTGGTATTGGTTCCTACCCTCTGAGGAGGCCTGGGGTCTTTATCTTGTTCTGCATAGATCGTTTCAGTCCTTATCGGTCGTGTCTTTCAATTCTTGCATCTTAAATTTCGAGTCTTTATCTATCTTTATCGAGTCTTTATTGTTCTTGTTGCTGTCTTGCGTCGTTCTTGGAGTTCTTGATCAATTCTTGGTCGAGTTCTTGAAGTCTTGCTGCGTTCTTGTTGAGTCTTGCATAAATCTTGCATCTTTCTTGTTAGTTCTTGCTGCGTCTTTATAGTTCTTGATCGATCTTGATTAAGTTCTTGAGTTTCTTTATTAGTTCTTGATTATTCTTGCTTGTTGTCGAAGATCGGACCATCTCACGACTAACCCCGTATCAATCTTTATCCTTTATCTATCTTTTGATCTATCTATCTTGGACCAATTTTATTTCCCTCCACATTATTCTTGCTGAATTTGCTTGAAAAAAAAAAGGGAATTAAATCATTCTATCTATCCTAAGATCATAAGATAGAAGATAGAAAGCTACTTGCCTAAATTAGCCCAAAACCTATCTTTTAGGGCTGAATTTTATTTCTTCATCATAATTTCATCAATTTCGAATTTTCCCTTGTATTTCTAGTTTATTTTCGTGCATAGTTAGCACTGTATAAAAAAAAAAAAAAACAGATCCGAAAATTCAAAAAAAAAAAAAAAAAAAAAAAGAGAGAAGAAGATTGTGGATCTTTGAGTTGTTTGTTCATCTAGTGCAAAAAGATATCAAGGGATTTTAATTGTGGTGAAGAACAGCCCTAATTGACACCTTTTGTTCCTAAAAACAACCTTGAAACCCTACCTTGCAACTACAACATCCTTACTTGGGGTTACAATCAAAAGAGGTAAATTGATCAAAGGTTGTTCCTTTCTTTTCTTTCCACATAAAATCAGTCCTTATTGTGTCTTAAATTGCCATTGTTGAGCTTTTGTTCATTGTGCAATTGATTTGTCGAGTTCTACTTACCATTGCCGAGTTGAACTTGTTTGTGTCGAGCACTTGCTTCTGTTTTCGAGTGTTCTCTTGCTTGTGTCGAGTACTCAACCCCTTTGTCGAGTACTTATTGTTTGTGATTTCATTCATTCTCTTGAATTACATACTTTGATTGCTTAGTCTATTGCTTGGTTGTTGATTTTCCCAAAGCGGATTGCCCCAACAAGCGTGACATACCAATTAGAGAGGGAGTGTGAGCGAAACACATTGTGAGGTTGTTTATATTTTTCTAACCTTTCACATAGTTCTTTGTTTGTCTTTATTTGCGATGTCTAATAGCCAGGGCAATGACTGGTACAATACCTTCATAGAGAACATAGCTAAGATGAATGCCAGCATAGCTAAGATGGAAAACAGCCTTGCGACAATAGAGTTTCAGCGTTTTGGCTCTAATACGGTGTTTGTACAAGGAGCCTCACCTAGAGATGACGTGCCACCAATTGAAAGGGAAGAAACTCATCCTATTTCTACTCAACTTAATGTTTCTTCTAGCATAGATAATTCTCTTATTGCTGAAAATGTAGAGCATGTTGATAATAGTGATCAAGATCTTAATTTAATTGTCTATGATGATAATGTTTGCATTGAATCTGAGCATGATGATTCTTTAATTGATAGTAAAGTTTTAAGTGTTCGACCTAGTCCTTGTGAGGATAATCAAAGAGAGTATTTGTGCTTAGAAATAGGCAAAGTGTCTAATATGATCATTGATGGTGCAAATTCTTCTACTATTGCTAGCCTTGAATTAATTGAAAATTCAGCCTTGAAAAAGGAAGAAAACTTGCTAGCATTGGATGGAAACTTAGGGATTATTGACCAAGCTAAAGTGCATATTACGTTAGAACATAATGATGATATAAAATATGAATTATGCACTCATAAAGTTTCTTTTCTTGATTTTGTAGATGAAGCTGAGATAATAACCATCGAGGAGTGGTCAATCCCTACACCAATCAGCCCTGAGAAGGGTTTCAATGGACATGTGGTATTCGATCCAGGAGCTCGTGTGGATGCCTTTGCGGAATCAAATGCGACCTTGGATTCGAGGACGAATCCTTTTCAAGAAAGGGAGATTGATGCGGGACCATCCAAGACACCTTCGGATGATGTCCTTATCAAGAGGAAGAAGAAGGCTCCACCATGGGAGAAGGTCCAAAGGTGGAAGCTTGGCGTTTTTACATTCGTTCAGCAACTTGACAGCTTTTCGACGTCTCTGTAAAATGGGTCGTACGGATTCAATATTGATCGGATTGAGACGTGCCATACCTTGTTGGAACGAGGACGAAGAGATCTACAACTTTGCTGTTGAAGGTTTTTCCAGATTCGTCCTATAGCTTGGCCGAAATCCACATTCTTTGAGCTGCTGCTGGTTTTGACGGGATTTTGTTAAGTTTTGGAACATTATGTTTATTTCCTATTTTTAGTATTTCTTTTACTTAAGTTATTTTAGGAAACTTTAAGGTTATTTTTATTATTTCCATTAGATGTTAGTTTTATCTTATTCTATCATCTAACTCGGCCCAACAGCCCTGCGTGGCCTATATATTCCGAGTTCTCTTATTGTAATTCAATTAGAACATGATGAATAGAATTTAGATCTCTCAAATTGTGTGAAACACATGGAGTGTCTTGTTGATCCAACTAGAGCTGTGCTCGTTGATCATCGAATTGGTTTGTTTTAGCTTGGTTTGCTTTGTGTTCATCAACTTCGCAAGACTTGGTGAATCTAGTATCCACAAGCCCCCTCCTTGTGCCTTCAAGTTGTCCGCTTGATTGTGTAGGGTTGTAGAGGCGGGTTGTGTAGTCATTGGTATTGGTTCCTACCCTCTGAGGAGGCCTGGGGTCTTTATCTTGTTCTGCATAGATCGACTCAGTCCATATTAGGTCGTGTCTTTCAATTCTTGTTTACAAATTTCGAGTCTTTATCATTCTTTATCAGTTCTTGTCGAGTCTTGTTACATTCTTGATCGATCTTGATCTATCTTGGTCGAATCTTGCATTGTTCTTGCTGCGTTCTTTAAGTCTTTCTTGTTTCTTGTTTAGTTCTTGCTTGTTGTCGAAAATCGGACAATCAAACGGCTAACCCCGTATCAGAATTCTTATTTTATTTTATTTTTATTTTATTTTATTTTTTCTTCCTTCTTCTTCCTCCTACGTTCAGATAAATCCAAAGGGTATTATCCCCAATCTCAGCCAAATCTGAGATCTCAGCAACTGGATCAACCTCTTCCTCCCTATCTCTTTCAATTTCTGTCCTATAAATAGAGGAGGACCCCGGTAAGTTTTCATCATTCAAGCAAGCAGCTTCCTCTCCTCTCCCAATTCGTCCAAGCCGAGAGCGCAGTACCGCCTCCGCCCACCGCTGTGCCAGTGCCGGACTCCCGGAGTCCCCCACCGCCAGCAACCGAGCCGCAGCCCCTGCCTGGAGAACGCCCAGGTCGAGCTGCCTCCGATCGAGCCCTTGACACGGACCCTGCAGTGCAGCCGTGCCCAGAGAACAGAAGGTCAAGCTCGCGCCGAGCCGCCTTCGATTGCCGCTGCTGTGCCCCCGCCAACCACTGCTAGAGCGCCGCCCCGATCGCTGCCCTGTCGCTGTCAATCGCCGCCGAGCCGCCGTCTCCGATCGCTGCCACCGACGCCGGAGGAGAGCTGCGCCCATCGCCCTGCCTCTTCCTCCCTGTACGTGCAAAACTCCATGGAAATCAATCGGGTTTTAATAAGCTTTTGTCAAAATTACCGAAATGTCCCTCATTTTTATACTAATTCCGTTTATGCCCTAACTTAATTATTTATTAAGTTAAGCTGCCGGTATTTATAAACTATTCGATTCTTGCCCGTTTCAGCAACACCAAGAAATCTCGAAGCACCCACGCCGGATCCCGCACCCCAAGGAATTCATATTGGTATAAAATATTTAACTTTATAGAATTAATTCAATTTCAAATTGAGTTAAGTAAAGTTAATTTCATAAAATATCAATATTAATATTTCTTTTTCCGTTGGATTCGATAGGTGCTAAAATCTCGTCTGGTTGTCATCAGTTGATCGTCGAAAGTCAAGGCAAGTGATTTCGTTCATCGCCCTTTGCATGTTTCGTGATTCTTTTGACATGCCCTTTTAAATTCTTCTGTGTCGAATGCGGCCCTGTAGCCAATTTCCTTGCCAATTTCGATAAATTGCATACTCGTCTGCTTGATGTAATTTATATTTTTAATCATAAATTGGCATGAGTTATATAAATGGGCAATTATTAAATGAATTATAGTGATAGGCGTATTAAATATGATTGTTTGTTTATAACTCGAGATAAGTAAAGGTTGCCCATTTTCTTCTTCCAAAAGTGCATGATATTCTGTTTGTTCTTTCAGGCAAACTAGTGGCATGTGATAGTAAGACCCTTTGAATTATCCATGCTTGTCCCTGTTTGATTTAATGTCGTTATTATGATCACCTAGTATAAATTGTTTATGTATGATAAGTTAGGCACCATGTGATGCTTAGTTGTGATATGTTAAAATGCGCGCACGTGATGCGAGTGGCTTTATGCCTTTGGCAAGTTATGCAGTAGACTGACTTGCACGTTGTGGTTCGTTAAGCCACCGCCTCAAAAGGTTTCATGAAACACCATCCCGGAATGCATTCTCTGCGGGGTGATAAAACAATGATCTGATGTAGGTCGTGGTCCTTGTTAAAGGCCCGACCGGTACCACGTAGTATTATTATTATTATCATTATCTTTATTATCGACTATTAAATAGGTGATCATTTCAGTTATTGTACTTATCTGCCTCGAGTATAATTCCATTTCCTATCTTATAATCGATCATTATGATCATCCGAGTCATGTGTGAATTTTTATCCTTTTCATTCAGTTTCTACTATAAATATTCGTGTCATTCCCTTAACCTGAGACATACCGTTTTATGGTCACTGTAATGTTAAAGTCTGAACATTTTCCCTATCATTTGCTAGTCTTTATTGTACTAACCATCCTATTTATTGGATGACTGGTGTCCTTCGTTCTCACGAAACACCAGACAATATTCCACAGGTCTAGTGCAAGCAGCAGAGCAGGAGAGAGTTGACGAGCAGACTGTCATTTATTGAATATTTTTACAAGTTTTGAACCTTTAGAGTTTCCGCACCGCTACTTTAATTTAAGTTATTTCGGAATTATGCATACTTTATGGTTTTGGAATTTTTATCTTATTGTGATCAGATATTTAAACTAATGAATTTTATTCACTTCCGCATATTCTATTGTATTTATATTATCAACTTGTTTATGGGAGCATGGTTGCATGTCCCTATAAGCCTCGAGTGAATTCAAAGACATTAAAGTCTGCTGATTTACTGGCGCTGCAACACCCCTTTTGGGATCTAAAAAGGGGGTGTTACAGCAGGTGGTATCAGAGCTGTAGGTTTTAAGTTGTAGATCTCTTCGTCCTCGTTCCGACAAGGTATGGCACGATCCAATCCGATCAATATGAGCTCCGAACGACCCATTTTACTGAGACATCGCAAAGCTGTCAAATCTGCTGAACGAATCCAAACTTGTTGATAAGCACCACTTATTTTCCCTTCATCAGCTAGCCTTGAAATGATTGAAAATCCAGCCTTGAAAAAGGAAGAAAACTTGCTAGCATTGGATTGAAATTTAGAGATAAATGAACAAGCTAAAGTGCATATTAAGTTAGAACGTCATGAAGATGATATGGAGTATGAATTATGCACAAATAAAGTTTATTTTCTTGGTTTAGTAGTGAGCTCTAATGGTATACAAGTTGACGAAGCCAAGATCAAAATGGTCCAGGAGTGGTCAACCCCTACAACAATCGGCCTGGAGAGGGGTTTCCATGGACATGTGGTATTCGATCCAGGAGCTTGTGTGAATGCATTTGCGGAATCTTATGTGACCTTGGATTCGAGGTCGAATTCTTTTCAAGAAAGGGAGATTGATGCGGGACCATCCAAGACACATCCGGACACACCTATGATTCGAGCTCGTGAGAATAATTTCATCCTCAAGAGGAAGAAGAATGCTCCACCATGGGAGAAGGTCCAAAGGTGCAAGCTTGGTTAATGACGTTTTTTAGATTCGTTCAGCATATTTGACAGCTTTTTGACGTCTCAGTAAAATGAGTTAAGGAAACTCCATAGAAATCAGTCTTTATGCTTTTATTGCACTTGTCAGTGTTTCTAATTAGTCTTTCTATTTTTTATCCATTATTCCTATGATTCTTAATGTTATTGGGCATTCTATCATTAGATGCATTACCTCTTCCTCTATGATGATGTTACATAGTGTACATTCCATAGGTGTGTGTATTCCTTTATTCTTGAGTATGGTTTTTGTCAGTAATTCGTCCATAACGAATTTCCATAAGAAATTTTTCAGCTTGGGTAGACAGTCGATTTTCCATATCCAGTTGAGCAGATCTATTTCATTACCATTAGTGTTTGCGATATACTTCATCGCGCTTGATGTTGTAAACTACCCATTTAAGTTTGGTTTCCAATATAGTCTATCATCAATTTCTAGTGTAAGAAGGGGCACTCCTTATTTTCTCTACAATACATGTAGGTAGTATTTCTTGTAGCCTTTCCACATTCCATATCTTGTTTGGTTGTATGTAGTTCTCTACTTTTTCTTTTTCATTAATTTGGCTCAATAGCCAGTGATCCATAATGTTTCTATCATCATTCAACCATTTGTCCTTCCAAAACCTTATTGTTTTTCCGTTTTCTATTTGCTAGATAAGTCTTTAACATAATTCTTCATTGCCACGATGTCTTTTTCTTTTTCTTGTAATCCCATATTTCGTCACCTTTCATGTACTTTTCTCTAAATATCCTGGCCCATTGGTTGTGAGGTTCTGCTAAAAATTTTCATAAGAGCTTTATTTGGAGTACTTTGTTCATATCATTTGTCTTGTGAAGTCCCAACCCCCCTACCTTTTTTGGTTTGCATATTCTGTCCCATCCTATCAGTGGTTTATATTTATGATCCTTATTCCAGATGAAGCATCTGTCTAGTTTGTCTAGTTCATTGTGTACATTTGCCGGGAGCATAAATTTTTGCATGACATGGTTTGGTTTGACATTAGATTTGCTTTTATAATTATAGTTATTCCATGATGGGATAGTGTGTTCGCTTTCCATTTTGTTAGTAACGCTTTTGTTTTTCCTATTACATCTTCAAATGTATCTTTGTTAACTCTTCCATTTATAATAGGGCATCCAAGGTCTTTTTCCAAAGCCACATGGTTCATGATGTGTAAAGTACATTGAATCTTTTGGTTTTGGTTATTTGTCCTGAGATTTGACAATATTCGTCGATTTTTTTTCACTTTTGCGCATGACTCATGTGATGCTTTTGCAAAAATCACAATATCATCTATGAAAGAGAGGAAAGGGATTCATGTTCCATTTGGGGTCATTTTAAAGTTGATTGGGTTTGTTGTTTCATTACATTGTTGCTATAATTTTCTTGAAAGTATTTCTACCCCTACAAGAAAGGTCTTTGTGGGTTCATCATTTACTAGTACGAGAAAGAGACTCTTTGAATGCACTCATTGATCCATCTCATGAATTTTTGGAAAAAAAAAATTCCATGATCGCAAATAGAAAGCTTCAATCACAAATTGGGATAGAAGATGAAATCGTATATGAAAATCATACCTTTGATGCATATCCCTACATGGCCACCGTCGGGCTCACCCCGACCCCAGAAGTAGGGCGACTACTCGCTTCTCATCATAACAAACATTAATATAAAGGAAATAACTAATTGCATTAAATCAAACGAAAGCTTACAACCAATCGAAGCAAAATTGCTCTCGCTCCTATAACTCCAATCGACCTCAAGCTCTCTCTCCTACTCTCTATATTGTTTGTGTGTTGTGGAATTGATGAAAATCAGCCCCCTAGGGCTTTATTTATAGGCTTGAATCCTTGTTATCCAAGGAAAGAGCAATTCTATCTTTATCTATATCTATCTATCTATTTCCTAAGATAAAACATTGATAAATAAATAAATGGAAATAATTAGAATTCCCCCTAGGTAAATTAGGGAATTACTAAAGATGATAAACTATATTCCAAGTGGATAGAATATCCTTCCTTCCCATGCAAGTAATCCAACTCGGATTTCGGACTCGGACAGGCTCAAAATCGGCTTCTAGGGTATACTCGATATCGACCAAGTTAGGTCGATATCGACCTATCTTCTTAGCTTCAATCGATCTCGGCCTCTGGAATGGATTTCGACCTGTGCTTGACTCGATATCGACCAATGGTGGTCGATATCAACCTTTGCAATGTTGGTCCTAGTGTTCTAGTCGATTTCCGGTATTTCTGCTCAACGTGCTCCACTCGATATCGACCAAGTTAGGTCGATATCGACCTCTTTGATAGTTCTTAGCATTCTGCATCCGTCTTGGAATGCACTTTCCCGAGTCCTCGTTCGTCCGATTGACGCATATGAATATGCGTTGGAAAGGTCTTTTCGAAGGATACAATTCTCATGAAGAGATCAGAACTTGATTCAAAATTATGAATGGCGAAAAGTGGTGTTTTCTCTAGCTGCATCATCCTGTGCTCTTCCTTACACTACTAGAATTCTGTTCATAGACATCGGGTATAAACCGATGTTAATAAAAAAAAATCTGACGTTTTAGTGGGAGGCATTAAAAATCCAAACTTTACCACATCGGTTTATAACCGATGTCTATAATGATTTATAACATCGTTTCTCTTTGTAATATCGACTTAAATGTATGAATATAAATACATTTTCATTGATTCACCTAATGTTAAAACATTATTATTTTGCATTTCTAGCTATCTAAAGATATGTAGAGCAATAAAAAGACTCACATTAACATCGATATTTTTTTCCAAAAACAATGTTATATTTTATTTACATCAGTTATAGATGATTCATTTCATGTTTATTAACTTTCCCTTTGTATTTTGCCTTGTTATTTCGTTTAAAAAATAGTATTCGACATTCAATATTTATAAAGACAATGTTATATGTATATATTTAAATCATTATATTTGAAAGAAATGATGTCTAAAAAGATTATAACATCATTTTCTTTATGAATAACAATGTATAATTTCGTAAAAGACTTCAATGTTATTAGTCGTTTTGTTGTGTTTCAATACATTTTAAAATCGTTTTTTAGTCTATTAAATGATGTCTCATTTCGTGTTTGTATCCATTAATAGGCTACTTCTCAAATAATCAAAATCGGATCAAATACCTGATGAAATACCAAAAATAGATTCAAATCCAATTCTTATTACATCAATGTCATCCCTAAAAATATTGTATCCCGACAACACACTCAAACAAAATCAATTTCTCAATTGATCATACATTATTTCATCAAGTTTCCTCATGTACGTATCTCGCACTATTAACCACCTCAAAAAAAATCAGCTAGTGAGAAGAACAATAAGAACATTGCATGGTAGTCCCACTCAGCAGCAATGGGACCCATGAACTCAGCAACAAGCAACTCAGCAGATGTCATTTCATGACCAATCACCCTGTGAAGCTAATTAGCTTCTCCATATCTTCATGACTTTCCTTTAAGCTCCAAAGTGCGTTCGATTTTTGCGAAATTAAACAGAAACTTGTATAAATCAAACCCAGAAATATGAAATACACGCAGAAATCGATATAAACGTAAATGTAAAACATGACAAGTTCAGTGCACATCAATTATATGTCCTCAGCGCTGTATTTAGAGCCCGCGAGCGAACTCTTGGCCTTCTTTGTGGTTTAGTTTCAGGTACCCGATCCACTGCTTGATTTTGTGCTGTTATGACGGGGTCCATTCATATGGCGGAGAGTGAGTGTTTGAACCTTGACTTCACCAGATTCATACTTTTGAGATTTCTTCCTACTTATACTCTGTTTTGACCCGGCTCTGCCGACCACTCTGGTTTTATCATTTTCAGAACTTAGGTCCTTTGCATGATAAAAGGTTTTCTGCATTGTAGATTTAGGACAGGTACATCGGTTTACCCCGGGGTCTCCAACAGACCTTCCAGATTTGGGTGCGAAATCCCACTTTAAACTATGCATCTTTGGTTTCAAACCTTCAACATGTACTCAGGGCGCAAGATCCCAACGAGGGGTTTTATCCCTCAAAACGTAACTCAGGAATCATAATCCCGGGCCATTACAATGGTTTTGCAATCCGAGTACAATAGGTCGGAGTGATTTTAAAAATCGCCCAGTGATTTCAAATGGTTTTGGAAAATGTTTTAAAAAGGGCAAAATGAATTTAATTGGACTTAATACCTAAATGAATAAAGGGGAAACAATCTCGTGGGTAGAGACCAAAGCGATAGACCTCCCTTATGGATGTAGAACTCGGCGAACGGTAGGCAAAATACTAGCTTTTATTTACAGATGGGCGTAGAAGACTCCAAGGAACACCACGGAGGTTGGAGTGTCGAGTTAGGAGGTCGTGAGGCTCTTGCCCCTCCGGTCAGCCATCCCTCGAAGGACGGGATAGATCGTCTCTATGCTTACTTTATATATATGCAATTTGGCCCGAGGGCGATCCTCCTCGAAGAGGATCATATTAATCGTTGAGTGCTTTTGTGCTGAGAGTTTAAATTAACCGTTCATGTAGCCATCATGGTCGATACTAGACGCGGTTCAGTTGGGTGTGGGGGTAGGGCACGTCGTGGCCGGGGACGCCCCTGCCGGATTGCTGTTGAGAGCGTCGAGGAGCACGTCGCTAACGATCACGTTGAAGAGCGAGCTTCGCCTCTGCCGGCTGATGACCAGATTCCGATTTTCACAGAGAGACAATACTTCACGACATTCTGAGTGAATTACGAGGAGGAGCCCGATCTACAATGACAACAACCGAGGTTCCTGTTAAGCCAGCTGAGCCCGTAGCCGATGCGCGGCCTGAAAAGCGCATCACCTGGGTGAAGACGCTAGCTCTGTGCGGTCCTCCGATTTTTACTAGAGAGGTTGGGGAGGATATTGAGAGATGGTTTCGTGAGATGGATGAGTTGTTCGACCACGTTGCTATACCCGCTTCAGAAAGATAGAGACTTGTCGCTAGCCTTCTGCAGATAGATGCTTTTGACTGCTGGTCTGTATATAAGATAGGCCAGGCTGAGTGAACCTACGAGGAGTTTAGGTGCCTGATGCTGAGAGAGTACTACCCTCCTAGGATTCAGACAGCCCGAGAGGTATCATTTCTGAGAGGCTACTACGACCGATCAGCTACTATCTCTGCTATCATCTGCTAGTTCAAGAAGGAGCTGGTCTACTGTGCTCACTTGTGCCCTTCTGATTAGAGTCGGATCCGCATCTTATCGATGAGACTGCCACCTTCCGTACTTCTGCATGCCTCCAGCTTGGGAGTTTGTCAGCTTTGATCGATTCTTGGAGGTCATCCTCCCGTACGACCATCATCGGATCTTGTCCGAGACTGCATACACCACTTCTCGCCCTGAGGCGAAAAGAGCGAGACCAGTGAATGCTCATGGAGATGACAGATTCAGGAGAGAAGGCTATGGAGGAGGATTTAGAGGAGGATATCACGGAGTTGTACCGAGGGCACCCCAACCATCCACTCCAGCTGTTTATGGAGGAGATGCATGAGTGAGGAGTGTCACTTGCCATGGATGTATTGAGAGAGGTCATTACATCGCTTCCTGCCCAGATCTTTCAATTGTCTGCTTCACTTGCGGCACCATGGGACACAGAGTTGCCCGTTATCCCCAGGGCGGTAGAGCCCCGCCGACTGCATAGGCACCGAGACTTCCTACGACTCCTCAGCCGCCACTTCTGATTTATCCCTAGGGTCAGGGGCGAGGAGATGCTTCTGGTAGAGGTCGAGGTGGAGGTAGATGAGGAAGAGATTATGGTCGTGGAGGCATAGGGTCGTCAGGGCCAGATCAGGGTAGAGGTTCATCATCTGCAGGACCATATGGGTCCGGGTATGATCGTGGACAGAGTTCCGGAGGCCGAGGACCAGCATTACCCCCACCGCCCCGCGTATTCCAAATGAGAGTTGTTGACCCCCACTGAGTACTTTTCTATATTATTTGACATTGGTGCTACTCACTGCTTCATAGTAGAGGCGTGCGTTGCTAGGCTGAGCCTGAGTTGCACAAGTGGTTCACCCCTTATTATTTGTCTAGCGGACGGGGCAAAGGTTAGGATTAGTCGAGAGATTTTAGGGTGCCCTATCTGTATAGGTGAGCGTGAGTGGCCAACCGACCTTATTGTCAGGCCGTTGAGGTTGGATGATCTCATTCTAGGTATGGATTTCATGGACCACTATGAAGCGATTATCAACCTGAGGACGAGGACGGTGTCTATCTTGGCAGATGACGGGATTGAGCACCATGAGGGAGCGACCCCAAGGGGAGCGGCGCACTCATTAGCGCAGTAAGAGCCGCCAAACTTCTAGATCAGGGATGTGTCGGATATTGATGTTACGCTTTAGAGGTGGATCGCATACACCCCAGCTTGTCAGATGTTCCTGTTTTCAGATACTTCACAGATGTGTTTCTAGAGGAGCTACCGGGACTTCCCCCGCCGAGAGAGGTCGACTTTGCGATCGAGCTAGAGCCAGACACTAGGCCCATTTCACGTGTCCCTTACTGCATGACACCGACAGAGATGGCAGAGCTGAAGGCTTAGTTGGAGAAGCTAGCCAAGAAGGGATACATCAGGCCCAATGCATCACCTTGGGGAGCACCAGTGCTGTTCGTCAAGAAGAAGGACGGGTCATTGAGGCTATGCATCGATTTATAGGGAGTTGAATCGTGCAACGATGAAGAATCGTTATCCACTTCCCAGGATTGACGACTTGTTGGATCAGCTGCAGGGCGCTGTTGTCTTCTCAAAGATTGATTTGAGGTCGGGTTATCACTAGCTGTGAGTGAAGCCAAAGGATGTCCAGAAGACCACTTTCAGG
The DNA here is from genome assembly GCA_037127255.1 of Persicaria tinctoria. Lineage (NCBI taxonomy): Eukaryota > Viridiplantae > Streptophyta > Magnoliopsida > Caryophyllales > Polygonaceae > Persicaria > Persicaria tinctoria. The sequence continues at coordinate 35,787,039 of JBANSL010000017.1, read as the reverse complement.
ACCCTCTATGGCCACTACGAGTTCGTGGTCATGCTGTTTGGGTTGACCAATGCACCAGCTGCTTTCATTGAACTCATGAACCGCGTGTTCATCTACTACCTGGACAGATTCATCGTCGTCTTTACAGATGACATTTTAGTTTACTCGAGGAGTAGGGAGGAACACGAGGAGCATTTAAGGATTGTGTTCCAGACGCCGAGGAAGCATCAGTTGTATAGGAAATACACCAAGTGTGAGTTCTAGCTCACAGAGGTGGCTTTCTTAGGCCATGTGATTTCAGCTGAAGGAGTCGTCATGGATCCGGCGAAGATTGATGCCATCGTTGCTTGGGAGGAACCCAAGAAAGCCAGGGACATCCACTCGTTTCTTGGATTGGCCAGTTACTACAGGAGATTTAAAATGTAAAAACTCCTTAACGTGTAAAATCCGCTTAACGTGTAAAATTTATTTTTTTAATCCCGCGCTCCACGTACAACAGCCAGTGGCTTCTCTCTCGGCCTCCCGCTGCCGCGCACCCACCCCACGTCGAGCCACCTCCGGCCACCAGGGCCTAGCCGCGCTCGAGCCCACCCCTGGGCGCACCCGCCGAGACTGGACATGGCCTGGTTCGAGCCAGCCCCTGGACGTGGCCTGGTGCAGCGCTGCTTCTCTCCTCGCTGTCCACGCCACCCACGAGCCACCTCCGGCCACCAGCCCCCACCCGCTCGAACCCCCTCACTCAGGCGCACCCCCCGACACCAGAACCCCCTTGGTTCGTGCCCAGCCGAGCCCACACCGAGCCCATCTTCCCCAACAACGCTAATCAGTTCTTTTGGCTCGGAATACCTTCGAAATCCCGATTTTGCTCCTTGTTTTCACTCGAATTTGGTATGATTTCTAACTCTAAACTTTTTTATTACAGTTATTTGGATTGGTTGAATGATTTAGGTTGAGATTGAAAACCTAGGGTTTGATTTAGGAGCGGAATTTGGGGCTTTTTGACAAAAGCCAAATTGATTGAAATTGATGATATGATTGTGTTGTTGGGTTGATTTTGAGCTAATTTCATGTTCATATCATTGTCAAATTGTTTATAGATCATTAGCTAATTAGATTTTAGAATTTTATAGTGCGATATGCTTTAGCATTTGGGGCTTTTTGACAAAAAGCCAAATTGATTAAAATTGTTATGGTTGTGTTGTTGGGTTGATTTTGAGCTAATTTCATGTTCATATCATTGTCAAATTGTTTATGGATCATGAGCTAATTGAAGTTTGGAATTTTATATTGCGATATGCTTTAGAATTTGGGTTTTTTTGCCAACGGCCAAATTGACTGAAATTGATGCTATGGTTGTGTTGTTGGGTTGATTTGGAGCTAATTTCATGTTTATAGCATTATCAAATTGTTTGTGAATCATGAGCTAATTGAATTTTATAATTTTATTGCAAAATGCTTTAGGTTGATTAGGTTCTTCTATTTTAGCATAAAAATCATAATTTAGCCTATTAGCTCAATTGGTAGAGCAATGTGCGTTTGCACAAAAGCTGTGGCGCCACTACCTCCATCTACTTCCGTGAGAAGCACGATAGTAGCATCCGACGAAAATCAAATATAAAACAAATCCAACCCCAAATGGGCACTAGTAGGAGAATGAGGTATAAGCCTCGACGGTGCAAGCACGTCACACTCACAAAAATATCCCTACTCACAACCACCACAAAAAATTCAATTTGGGATGAAAGATCAAATTTTGTGCGTCATAACTGTCAATAAATAGTCCAATGAAGAACAAGAATCGAATACTCAAAACTCAACTCATGAAGTCAATAAACTATCAAATTAGTTTGGATTAAGATCAAATTTTGTGTGTAATAACTCTCAATAAATAGTTCGATGAGAGCTTGCTCATTAATGGGCTTAAGGGCCATTAGAGCTACCACATAAGAAAAAAAGAGGAAGTGGAAAATGCTATGAGTCCGAGATATAGAGCCTGATGAGAAGAATCCTATAACATCAACAACGAGGTCATGTACACGGGGCGTGTGCGCCCCCCTACCCAACTCAAAGCAAAACGACATCATATATTCCAGGTTGTAAGGGCATGAAACATAGAATTTCGACGTTGTCTAGGCAAAAAAAAAAAAAAAAAAAAAAAAGACACAAGCACTGCCACGAGGGCCAATCGCTGGATCCTAGGTGGAATTGCTAGGAAATTCAACACTTCAAATGTGTTTTTAGGCAATAAAAAGGGATATAGAGCCCTCCTTAAACTTATTACTTTAATCCATATGGAGTTGTTGATCCCAATCAAATTGCTCATTTGACTCCAAATGTTGTTTCCAATCCAAATGTCATCCCACCTTAAGTTGATGTAGAGGAAGATAGTGAAGATGAAGTGATACGGGGTTAGCCGTTTGATGGTCCGATCTTCGACAACAAGCAAGAACTAAACAAGAAACAAGAAAGACTTAAAGAACGCAGCAAGAACAATGAAAGATTCGACCAAGATAGATCAAGATCGATCAAGAATGTAACAAGACTCGACAAGAACTGATAAAGAATGATAAAGACTCGAAATTTGTAAACAAGAATTGAAAGACACGACCTGATATGGACTGAGTCGATCTATGCAGAACAAGATAAAGACCCCAGGCCTCCTCAGAGGGTAGGAACCAATACCAATGACTACACAACCCGCCTCTACAACCCTACACAATAAAGCGGACAACTTGAAGGCACAAGGAGGGGGCTTGTGGATACTAGATTCACCAAGTCTTGCGAAGTTGATGAACGGCAAAGCAAACCAAGCTAAAACAAACCAATTCGATGATCAACGAGCACAGCTCTAGTTGGATCAACAAGACACTCCATGTGTTTCACACAATTTGAGAGATCTAAATTCTATTCATCATGTTCTAATTGAATTACAATAGGAGAACTCGGAATATATAGGCCACACAGGGCTGTTGGGCCGAGTTAGATGATAGAATAAGATAAAACTAACATCTAATGGAAATAATAAAAATAACCTTAAAGTTTCCTAAAATAACTTAAGTAAAAGAAATACTAAAAATAGGAAATAAACATAATGTTCCAAAACTTAACAAAATCCCGTCAAAACCAGCAGCAGCTCAAAGAATGTGGATTTCGGCCAAGCTATAGGACGAATCTGGAAAAACCTTCAACAGCAAAGTTGTAGATCTCTTCGTCCTCGTTCCAACAAGGTATGGCACGCCTCAATCCAATCAATATTGAATCCGTACGACCCATTTTACAGAGACGTCGAAAAGCTGTCAAGTTACTGAACGAATGTAAAAACGCCAAGCTTCCACCTTTGGACCTTCTCCCATGGTGGAGCCTTCTTCTTCCTCTGGATAAGGACATCATCCGAAGGTGTCTTGGATGGTCCCGCATCAATCTCCCTTTCTTGAAAAGGATTCGTCCTCGAATCCAAGGTCGCATTTGATTCCGCAAAGGCATCCACACGAGCTCCTGGATCGAATACCACATGTCCATGGAAACCCTTCTCAAGGCTGATTGGTGTAGGGATTGACCACTCCTCGATGGTTATTATCTCAGCTTCATCTACAAAATCAAGAAAAGAAACTTTATGAGTGCATAATTCATATTTTATATCATCATTATGTTCTAACGTAATATGCACTTTAGCTTGGTCAATAATCCCTAAGTCTCCATCCAACGCTAGCAAGTTTTCTTCCTTTTTCAAGGCTGAATTTTCAACTAATTCAAGGCTAGCAATAGTAGAAGAATTTTCGCCATCAATGATCAAATTCGACACTTTGCCTATTTCTAAGCACAAATACTCTCTTTGATTATCCTCACAAGGACAAGGTTGAACACTTAAAACTTTACTATCAATTAAAGAATCATCATGCTCATATTCAATGCAAACATTATCATCATAGACAATTAAATTAAGATCTTGATCACTATTATCAACATGCTCTACATTTTCAGCAATAAGAGAATTATCTATGCTAGAAGAAACATTAAGTTGAGTAGAAATAGGATGAGTTTCTTCCCTTTCAATTGGTGGCACGTCATCTCTAGGTGAGGCTCCTTGTACAAACACCGTATTAGAGCCAAAACGCTGAAACTCTATTGTCGCAAGGCTGTTTTCCATCTTAACTATGCTGGCATTCATCTTAGCTATGTTCTCCATGAAGGTATTGTACCAGTCATTGCCCTGGCTATTAGACATCGCAAATAAAGACAAACAAAGAACTACGTGAAAGGTTATAAAAATATAAACAACCTCACAATGTGTTTCGCTCACACTCCCTCTCTAATTGGTATGTCACGCTTGTTGGGGCAATCCGCTTTGGGAAAATCAACAACCAAGCAATAGACTAAGCAATCAAAGTCTGTAATTCAAGAGAATGAATGAAACCACAAACAATAAGTACTCGACAAAGGGGCTAAGTACTCGACACAAGCAAGAGAACACTCGAAAACAGAAGCAAGTGCTCGACACAAACAAGTTCAACTCGGCAATGGTAAGTAGAACTCGACAAATCAATTGCACAATGAACAAAAGCTCAACAATGGCAATTTAAGACACAATAAGGACTGATTTTATGTGGAAAGAAAAGAAAGGAACAACCTTTGATCAATTTACCTCTTTTGATTGTAACCCCAAGTAAGGATGTTGTAGTTGCAAGGTAGGGTTTCAAGGTTGTTTTTAGGAACAAAAGGTGTCAATTAGGGCTGTTCTTATTGTGTCTTAGATTCACCAAGTCTTGCGAAGTTGATGAACACAAAGCAAACCAAGCTAAAACAAACCAATTCGATGATCAACGAGCACAGCTCTAGTTGGATCAACAAGACACTCCATGTGTTTGACACAATTTGAGAGATCTAAATTCTATTCATCATGTTCTAATTGAATTACAATAGGAGAACTCGGAATATATAGGCCACACAGGGCTGTTGGGCCGAGTTAGATGATAGAATAAGATAAAACTAACATCTAATGGAAATAATAAAAATAACCTTAAATTTTCCTAAAATAACTTAAGTAAAAGAAATACTAAAAATAGGAAATAAACATAATGTTCCAAAACTTAACAAAATCCCGTCAAAACCAGCAGCAGCTCAAAGAATGTGGATTTCGGCCAAGCTATAGGACGAATCTGGAAAAACCTTCAACAGCAAAGTTGTAGATCTCTTCGTCCTCGTTCCAACAAGGTATGGCACGCCTCAATCCGATCAATATTGAATCCGTACGACCCATTTTACAGAGACGTCGAAAAGCTGTCAAGTTACTGAACGAATGTAAAAACGCCAAGCTTCCACCTTTGGACCTTCTCCCATGGTGGAGCCTTCTTCTTCCTCTTGATAAGGACATCATCCGAAGGTGTTTTGGATGGTCCCGCATCATGAAGAGGTTGAAGAGGCTTATACTCAAAACATCAACTCAAGAACCAAATGGAGTGATAAGAAAGACCACTTGCTCATCAGTGCCTAGCTCAACACAAGTAAGGATATGACCACAGGACGAGATCAAACCTTGTCCAAATTTTGGGAAAGCATTTCAAATTACTAGCTAAAATTAAATTTATTTTAAAGCAAGTTCGGACATCCTTTTTAAACTTCATTATTCTATTTCGATTTTGAGATTTCGAATTGAAATTTTGAACGAGTCGGGATTGGATCGAGTGAGCGGGTTTCGATATTTAAATTTGGGTTTTCAAATCTTACCTTGGGACTACTTGTCTCCCTCTTTCTTTTTGTTTGTCCTCTTGCTCTAGACCCACCCTAGCTCCCATTTCACCCTACATTGCCGGTCAAAAGCAACAGTAAGAGCATCCCCATCCAGCTTGCTCTTTTCCCCCTTTTTGTTAAAATATTTCTCACACCCCTTTCTCCCTCGCACCATTGTGTCCTCATATTTGGAAATATGCCAAACAGATCCTTGGTTAGCTCTCCTCCCATTCCAAAGAGCCCTTATAGCCTCTCCTGATTTCAACTGCTTTCAAAGTCAGGCATTTGTCTCCATTCAGATACAATCACTATTCTCACCCATCTCCATCTTTTGCCTCTCTTGTGTACCAAAATCAGACCCCCACAACACTATCTTTCCCTTTCATTTGTCTGTTTCACCATTCAGACCAACTTGCCCATGCCATGTGCATCACCACCTCCCCTCATCCTGTTCAATCTCCCTTATTTGATTTCAAACAAGCTCCCATTTCCACAACCTCCTCTCACTACTAAAAACGCAGGAAATAGCTATGGAAAATAGCAATGGATTTAGCCACGAATGTCCGTTGCTAACTGGTTTAGCCACAGAATCAGCCACGGGCGGGCCATCCCTTGCTATATGCCTCGTAGCTAATAGCGACGGACTTTCAGTGAAGGATTTAGCAATGAAAATGGAAGGTTGTGGCTACATCCGTCGCTAATAGTAGAAGACATATGTCGTGGATATGGCTGCGAACCCGGTTTGAAAACAACATCGAAATTAAAGTCGTGGCTAAGTTCGTTGTTGAGTTCCTGTCAACAAACACGTGAATCGCTTGGCTGGGTTCATTGCTGATCCGCTGCTATGGTCGTTGCTAAAGTTGTTACTCGTTTCATTAGTAATGTTGTTGGTAGAGTTGTTGTCAGGGTTGTTGTTAACACCAGTATTCGTGTCATTGCTATTTTTGTGGCTATAGTCGTGGATGATGCTAATTTTCATTTGTTTTATGATTTTGTAGCAAAACTTTGATAGATTCATCCAAAGCAATAATAAATCCAAACATACATAAATGGAGTACAAAAATAAAGAACATATTGTAGATATAAAAAATACAAACTACAAATGAAGAAATCAAAGCATCCAATTTCTTGTTGACTCCATATGTTGTACAACATTCCTTGAACCAACCTGAACACACATCAAAATCAATTGCAAGATTGTAAATAGTCATAACTTATCTCTCAATGACAAGATTATAACTTGGAGGTTAGGTAGGCAATCTTACCAATTTATTTCCACGCCATTGTTCTTGACCTATTCAATAAGAGTCATTTGACAACTCTTAAATCAAAACGAACTGCAAAAGTAAATTTCATAAATTATAAGCAGGTTAAAAAAATATTACTCTAGACTAGAAATGGAAGAGGAAGAGGACTAAATATTGAAATCGAGAGAAATGGTAGAGATTTGTACATTTGGAGATCTAAACTCGAGCAAGAGACGCCGAATCGAAGAGAGAAAAGGTTGGGACGAATCGAAGAGAAAATAGACAGAAAATCAAGCAGGAGAAACGAATCAAAGAGAGAGAAAAGGCTGGGACGAATCGAATAGGAAACGCTGGGAGGAATCGAAGAGAAATGGAGAGAAATTCGAGCAGGAGCAAGAAATCGGAGAGAGAGAGAGAGAACTGGGATGATGGCTGGGCTCTCAGATCTGAAGCAAACCACACCAGATCTGGAAGCTTTGAGGAAGGGGAGAGTTTCCGACTAGGAGGCATCGCCCTGAGTGGCCGAACAAGCCGGGAATCTGAGCACGAAACCGCCGAACAGTTGCGAGTCAAGACAAACGACGACAGCGAGAGCGGTTTGGAGCGGCGAAGAAGAGGCAAACGACGACGAGACTACGAGAGCGGTGATGGAGTCGATGAACCCGGCGGCGAAGTGAACATATCCAGTCATGGGGACATTGCAGAGGAGAAGAGGGAGAGGGAGAGGGAGGGGAGGGATCTAGTTGTATTGAAAGAAATGAAAACGGCGAGAGATAGGAAGGATAGATGGAGAAAGGAAAAAAATTACAAAGTATAAAGGGAAAGGAAGGCTTAATAGTTGCCAAAAAAAATTATGTCCCGCTTCAACTTTCATTCTGGCCCTATAACTTAATTTTTCTGGATCAATTCAATTTTTGGGGTCAATTATGGCGCTTCAATAGGCAACCTTTCCCGCCTCCAATTCTTTTTTTTTTGGGTAAATGACATTTGAATTTTGATCTTCTATTTCTTCCACATTCTTTTACAATGAACTGCTCTTAATTCTTCATTGGTTAGATGTAGTCATATTACTTCACAAAAAATAGTAGGCAAATTAATAAATTTGTAAATCAATAAGAATAAAAAGTGGGGGTGTTAGGTGAATAAATTAGTCAACAAAAATAATCTAGTTAGTTGCTAACTCATTTAAAAAATAAATCAAGATTTAATTGTGCTTTTTTCAAAACTTCAATCTATATAAGTTCAGATACCATTAAAAATAATAACAATTTTTTAACCAAAAAAATAACAATAAAGTCAAATACTCTTTTTATAGTATTCTCAAAAAAAAATATTACTTACTATAAGATTTTGTTAAACAATCATTAGTTACTTATATATGTTTCCCTGAAAACGTACTCTCATAGTATTCTAATAAGAATATTTTATTAGTCAATATAAGGTTTCATTCAACATTTATTAGTAACTTGTATGAGTTTTCTCAAAACATACTCTTATAGTATTCTAATAAGAATTTATTAGTTAATATAAGGTTTTATTCATCACTTATTAGTTATTTATATGAGTTTTCCTCAAAACATACTCTTATAGCATTCTAATAAGAATTTATTACTTAGTATAACATTTTACTCAACACTTATTAGTTACTTATACGAATTTTACTCAAAACATACTCTTATAGCATTCTAATAAGAATTTATTAGTTAATATAAGATTTTATTAAACATTTAATCGTTACTTATATGAGTTTTCCTCAAAACATACTATCATAGTATTCTAACAAGAATTTATAAGTTAATATAAGGTTTCATTAAATATTTAATCGTTACTTATATGAGTTTTCCTCAAAACATACTCTCATAGTATTCTAATAAGAATTTATTAGTTACTATAAAATTTCATTCAACATTTATTAGTAACTTGTACGAGTTTTCTCAAAACATACTCTTATAGTATTCTAATAAGAATTTATTACTTAATATAAGGTTTTATTCATAACTTATTAGTTACTTAAATGAGTTTTCCTCAAAACATACTCTTATAGCATTCTAATAAGAATTTATTACTTAATATTAGGTTTTACTCAACATTTATTAGTTACTTAAATGAATTTTCCTCAAAACATACTCTTATAGCATTCTAATAATAATTTATTAGCTAATATAAGATTTTATTAAACATTTAATTATTACTTATATGAGTTTGCCTCAAAACATACTCTCACAGTATTCTAATAATAATTTATTAGTTATTATAAGGTTTTATTAAACATTTATTAGATACTTATATCAGTTTTTCCTTAAAACATACTCTTATAGTATTCTAATAAGAGTTTATTAGTTAATATAAGGTTTTATTAAACATTTATTAGATACTTATATCGGTTTTCCTGAAAAGACACTCCTATAGTATTCTAATAAGAATTTATTAGTTAATATAAGGTTTTATTCAACACTTATTAGTTACATATATGAGTTTTCCTCAGAACATACCCTTATAGCATTCTAATAAGAACTTATTAGTTAATATAAGATTTTATTAAACATTTAATCGTTACTTATATGAGTTTTCCTCAAAACATACCCTCAGAGTATTCTAATAAGAATTTATTAGTTAATATAAGGTTTTACTCAACATTTATTAGTTACTTGTATGAGTTTTCCTTAAAACATACCCTTATAGTATTATAATAAGAATTTATTACTTAATATAAGGTTTTACTCAAGACTTATTAGTTACTTATATGATTTTTTCTCAAAACATAACCTTATAGTATTTTAATAAGAATTTATTACTTAATATAAGGTTGTATTCAACATTCAATCATTTATTACTTATTTGTACATGAGTTTTCCTCAAAACATAACCTTATAGTATTCTGATAAGAATTTATTACTTAATATAAGGTTTTATTCGACACTTATTAGTTACTTATATGAGTTTTCCTCAACACATAAGATTCTAGTATTCTAATAAGAATTTATTAGTTAATATAAGGTTTTATTAAACATTTATTTGTCATTTATATCAGTTTTTCCTCAAAACATGCTCTTATAGTATTCTAATAAGAATTTGTTACTTAATATAAGGTTTTATTAAACATTTATTAGTCAATTATATGAGTTTTCCTCAAAACATACCATTATAATATTCTCCTAAGAATTTATTAATTAGTTAATGTATGTTTTTTTCAACACTAATAATTTATATAAAAAATTTCATAATCATATTTGGGCCCGTCAATGGGCCAATCAAGGAAAGTATAGTCATATTAGGGCCCATAATAAATTAAAGCACATTTGAGCTCAACCGTAATTAGCCACGGATTCAGCCACGGATATGGCCGTAGCTAAAATCGTGGCTGTTACGAATGGGCTCATTAATATAACGTACGGGTGATCTATTGGGTTTGCATTCATTGGGCTTTGACTATTTCTAACGGGCTTGACCACTTATATGGCTTAAACATTGATGGACTCATATTTATTTGGATAGTTGATTTAAAATTAATATTGGGCTCATCCGGGCCTATTCTATATTTCCATGGATCGTCAAATTTATGATACTGAATAGGCACGGATACAGCTATGGATAGTGTATTGTGGCCATATCAGCTTCGAATACAGCCACGAATCTCTCATTCGTAGCTACTTTTGTGGCTATTTACTAGCACCTACCACCTATCAAGCCACGAAATCAGCTACGGACATTATGCTCGTTGTTATTAGCCACGAATTTGATGACATGACATTCGAGGATGACTACCAGCCATGAATATAGCCACAGATGATAATAGTCGTCGCCAATGTCATTGCTAATGGTAAAAAAAACAGGGTCGACTAACATTCGTGGCTGAAAATCCGTATTTATTTCCTTTTTTTTAGTAGTGTCTTCTACAATCTTTAAACACCAACGGAGCCACTGCAGCTCCTTCCTCCTTGCATCACTGAGCAGTATCTACCCACAGAATCACCGCACCTCCCTCACCACAGCTCCTCCGTCAGCCACGAATCTCTCATTCGTAGCTACTTTTGTGGCTATTTACTAGCACCTACCACCTATCAAGCCACGAAATCAGCTACGGACATTATGCTCGTTGTTATTAGCCACGAATTTGATGACATGACATTCGAGGATGACTACCAGCCATGAATATAGCCACAGATGATAATAGTCGTCGCCAATGTCATTGCTAATGGTAAAAAAAACAGGGTCGACTAACATTCGTGGCTGAAAATCCGTATTTATTTCCTTTTTTTTAGTAGTGTCTTCTACAATCTTTAAACACCAACGGAGCCACTGCAGCTCCTTCCTCCTTGCATCACTGAGCAGTATCCACCCACAGAATCACCGCACCTCCCTCACCACAGCTCCTCCGTCGCCAGCCTCTCCTTCATCTCCATGGAAAGCTGAAAGCACAACAGCTCCAGCCCCTGTTTCCGCAAGCCTAGGGTCAAGCAACACCTCCTTGTTCTCCCTCCTTCCTCGATGACAAGCTGCAACAGCCCCTCCATCAACTTCTCCGACGATCAAGAGCGCCTAGGCAAGCCTACAGGAGGCCGGACGAGCCGAGGACAACCCATCATTATCTTCTTCCTCTGTTGCGGTTTTGAGACGGTAAGCCTTCGGTTTCCCCTTCCTTCCACCTCCTAACCTCGCAAGGGTTCACCTTTAACCCCCTTTCCCTCTCCCTAGGCCATTTCGATGATGATTCTGCCATCGAGGCACCCAAATCGATTTCCGATGAAGATTTTCCGGGCTTGAATAACCCCTCGATAAGCACCTCTTTCTCCTCCTTTCTTTGTCAATTTCTGTGCCTTGGTGTCGGGAGGCAGTCGGAGCCACCAGCCATTGCCGACGAGGGACCCACTATTCCTCCGTCCTTTTTCCCGTGTCTCGGCAGTAGCTCTTTAAGGGAGGAAGATAAATAATAAATAAATTGGTCCGGTTTTGTTTTAAAAAGAATGGGTTCGGTTCGATTTTTCTTAAACGAAAACTGGTTTTCTAAAATAGAGGTGGGTTATGGACTTATGGATTATCTTGGATTCGAATTTGGGAGAAGGATTTTGGGCCTTTTCTTTTATCTCATGGGCCAAATTGACTAAAATGTCTCTTAAATGGGAAAAAGGTAAGTTTTAAGACTAATGTATTTTCGATATAAAATATTTAATATATGAAAATTAAAATATTAATTTTGGGATACGAAATATAATATTATTAGACTTGAGTTTAAAAAGAATTTGGAAAAAGATTTTCAAGGTTGGAAATTGATTTAATAAATTAAAAAGAGGATTTTTGGAATTTCCCTAACCTTGTCGGATTTGTTGTGATAAAATAATAAAATAAGTTGATTTAAAAAGTAATGTTTGTAAATAGATTTTGGGTCAGATATGACTTTGGAAAGTGCTTTGAATGATGATTTGATATAACTTGAAGATTAAGGAGTTTTGGGAAATCTTGGGAAAATGACTTACTTTGCTTAACTTGTTGAATGGCTTGATGATTGTGTGTGTGAAAAGAATGATGTTATGATATCGACATGATTTTTAAGTATAAGTTATGATATGTGATAATGTTATGTTGAGTTATATGTTGATTATAAGCATGATGTGAAGTGTGAATTATGATATAAGATGTTGATATATATCCGTAAGTATGAGATTCTGATATGCAAGCATGTTATATTATATGATTGGGAAGGATGATTATCAATATATGCTTAAGTATGAATTCATATATGAGGGGATGATACATGATTATTAAAATGTTAGTATGATGTTGAGATGTTGAGTTGAGATATTGAGATGATGATGAGTCGAGATGATATATTGAGATTATAGGATATGAAATAATGTGATGAGATATGAAATGTTGGAGATAATCATGATGATGATGTTATGAGCTTTAGTCCTGTCTGTCTATATGGGTCATGTCCATTGTATGATTTAGAACATAGACTTATGCACCTTTGTATTAATCGTTAGGTGAGTTGTAACCTGATTGAATTGCTTGCTATTACTATGCTTGCTTTGGATTCCGCGCTCCATGTAAGTTCCTTTATGGGCTTACTCAGATTCGAAAGAGAAATCTCCTTCTTGTGATCATATGACATACTAGGTGTTGCATAAGCATATTAAAGCATGTCATGTAGTATCATGCTAGGATTGCACTTGTGAATGAGCATACGGTTACATTGTGTGTTTGAGAACAGAACAATCATTATCTGTGAGTTCTGGAGTCTTTACTAGGGTCATAGGGTAGCACAGCCTCATCGGGTTTGCCTTGATTCAGTAGTGTCGATATATGAGCATGATGATGAGATATCCCAGCACCATCGGGCATGAGCATGATATGATGTTATGATTTGATGATATGATTTGATGATGGGCATGATATGATGATGATATGATATAATGATGATATGATGATAATGTGCACACATGTATGCTGGAAAGGGGTACTGTACTGACTAGGTTCGGTCATGAAATAACGGGGCTGGTGTGATGCAGAATGTCGTTACCTTTCTACAACACCAAAAAGAATAACCCAAACTAACAACTCAACTAGCAACCTAGTAACGAGTATAGCGGAATAGTAAGGGTCGATCCCGCAGAGAGAATACCTTTCCTGTCTATCAAATCGCTATCAAAAGGGAACAATATCAAAGAGTTATTGAATATCAAAGACAACTGAATGTGGTAAAAGCAGTGTTCTAAAAATTGCGCCTAGGCGCTAGGCAGGTGATGTCTACTAAAATAACCATGTTGAAATGCACAGTTTAGCTCCATATTCTATACACTTTGCATATTTCGGGATGGGAATATGTTGAATTTATGTAGTATATGCTTATTTGCAAGAAATGGAGATCTACATAAGTTTTGGTTTAATATTACAGAATATGGAGGCATTTCGGGACAAAACCAAGAAGTGAAGACTGGAGCTCAAAGCTACTCGATATAGACGAGTTTTACTCGATATCGACAAACAATGTCCGGGCACAGGACTGATGGAGAAGCAACAGATCGAGGAACTGAAGACGAGCCAACTCGACTCCAGAAAGTTACTCGATATTGAGTATTTTACTCGATATCAACAAAGACCTGAAGACCAACCCGGAGTCGAGGAACACAAGCTGATCGAGAAGCCGAAGACGAAGACATGTCATGCAACACTTACTCGATATCGAGTACTCTACTCGATATCGACAAGACCAAAGTCACATGTTCGAGCAATGTCGAGGAAAGGCTGCTCGACAACACAAGGCCAGCCATGATCGACGACACTTACTCGATATCGACAAGACCTGAGAGTCAGTGTCCGAGCAGATCGAGGACCAGTTACTCGAGCAAGCCAATGAAGCCAAGTCGACGACCCACACTTACCTGATATCGAGAACTTTACTCGATATCGAGGACAACTATCCTGGGCCGTGTTACGCGGTGAGTTGTCCGACGCGGTTTGGGCTTGCTTGGGGCCGAAGATGTCCGATTCTATCCAAGATCTATCAACATCTATCCATGGAGAAGAAGATTTATCCACTTGAAGATATTTTAGCCTTTTAGATATATTTCCCTTTTAAGATAAATGTTTCTTTTATTTATGTTTTATCTTTAGATATAGATAGAGATTTCTATCCTTGATTAGCAAGGATTAGAAGTCTATAAATAAAGCCTTAGGGGGCTGAGTTTTATTAATTCCATCACACAACAATTCAATTTCAGTAGGAGAAGTAGTAGTAGAGAGAGAAAGAGAGGCCGAGTGGAGCAAATGAGCGAAAGTGATCTGGCTTTGTTCGGTTTGTACTTTCTTCAGTTTGGTTTAATGCAAGTAGTTTATTTTCCATCATCAATGTCTGCGATTGTGATGAAGCGCGAGTAGTCTACCCACTTCTAGGGTTTGGGTGAGCCCGATGATAGCCCTGCATGTTTGAGGTAAAGATCCGACTTTTATCATGTCTTGAGCATCTACTACTTGTTATGTGTTTATTACCCATCTAATGGAGGTCCATGCTAACAACTTGGATTGTAAACATAAAATCAGTAGATACAATTAGGGTTTCTTGAAAGAGTTGTCTAATTGTTGGAAAAGGCGAAAGCTTGGTCCTTCGATGCAATTTACATGATTATCTGTTTTATTTCTGCCTTATGCATGCTTGGTTATTGTTGTTGCAAACTCTGGTCGATATCGAGTACTGATCCCCGATCCCAGATCGCCGTAGCTTCTGTTGTGTAGGAACTCGATCAAGAAACTCCTCGACATCGACATCTTTACTCGATATCGAGTAGAGCCTCCTCAATATCGATAACAACCAGTGCCTTCTGTTGCGTGAATCGACTTGTCCGATCTTCTGTTGACTAACCCTAGTCGAGATCGAGCAACCTGTAAGTCGACTTCTGTTCGTGAGATTCCACCACTGCCTAGGATCCGCTGACCAGCTTCCTCGTGGATTCGAACCTGACTTCCCACTACTACATGAGGAGGAGGTCTTGTAATCATTTGCGTGGGCATAATCTGGTTTGATTTATTTTATAATATTCTGAACTCGATTTTCTCCTCTCAACAAATTGGCGCCGTTGCCGGGGAAGCTATCATTCGCGCCTTAGGTAGTTAAATCTCACATCTACTTTGAGTTACTTTACAGGTGTATACGTCGTTCTGGTCAACCACCTGAGTTTGACGGCTTAGATGAACCGGAACGCCTTCTACACATCCGAGCTAAACTAAAAAGAGCCATGGCGGCCGCAGAAACACAAGAACAACTTATTGAGAGGCTTAGTAGGGAAATAGCCACCAAGACTGCTCTCGCCGCTGAGAGAGCAGGGAGGGAACAAACAGAAGCTGAGCTTGCCCAATACCCAACCACTGCAGAGGATTATATGCACCCGAGTCTCGTCGTGCCTGAATCGGCTATTCTAATCCCTGAAAATACTTTTAAAATTCGCACTCAATTCCTTATAGAACTTAAAAATAATGCTTTTCATGGAAGGTTTAATGAGTGTCCTCTTGAACATATTACCAATTTTTCTGACATGTGCCGTACTCTTGCTGAAGGTACAACTCTGGAATATGTTAAGATGAAGGCCTTCCATTGGTCCCTCGCCGAACCTGCATTGAAGTGGCTAAAAGGACTGAAACCACGATCCCTCACGGCATGGGCCCAAGTAGAGCAAGAGTTTCTCAACAAATTCTTCCCTCATGCCAAGACAGCACTCCTCCGCCAGAAGATTACAGCTTTCAAACAGAAGTCTGGGGAGCCGCTCGCAAAAGCATGGGAACGGTACAAAGAACTCCTGCAATCTTGCCCTACTCATGGACAGCCACCCTACGTCATTCAAGAGATCTTTTTCAATTCTCTTGACCAAGTCACTAAGGACAAGATCAATCAGTACACTCGATATGAGTATCTGACGATGCCACCAGCTGACGCATGGGGTGTACTTGACAAGCTCACCAACTATGACAACAAGTATGGGGCTACCACAAACTATGAGGAGAACTCCCATGCCAGGCCAGCACCATCTATGCCCCTCTATGAGCCTTCCAAAGAGATTGACCCAGATGTCAGGGAGCAGTTCTACAGAGACCAGAATCGCAAGCTCCTCAAGCAAGTCAAGTATCTCTCTGTCAACCAGCCTTGCATCGAATGCGGATCACAGCGGCACACCACTACTGAGTGCCCACACACAAAGCAAGTCATGATGGCAGAGACACACGAAGAGTTAGCTTACGTAGGGGGTCCCAATCGCTATATGGGGGATCAAAGGTTCTATCAACCACAATGAAACCAAGGTCCTCCTAGGAAACCCCCCACCGTACAGAGCTCCAGGACATCCAGAAAGGGATCAAATGAAGGACGATCTGCAGCTTATCCTCGACGAGATGAGGAAAAATCAAGCACAAAACCAGCAGTCTACAACCGCCATCAATAATCAGCTTCAGAGCATCACTACAAAATTTGGAGAGCTTGACGTCTGGAAGAGGAACATAGAGACCCAGATGGGTCAATTCGCGACGCAGATTCCACGACCATCCGGGCAACTCCCTGGGCAAACAGAACCAAATCCTAAGGGGAAGACCAAACACGTCGTAGCTACCAAACTCAGGAGCGGGCACCAACTACACGAGCGAGGGGTCGGAAAGCACCAAGACAAAGCAGAGCAGCAACTCGACAACGAGTAGCAGCAACTCAACAACGAGTAGCAGCAACTCGATGTCAACCAACCCTTGGTCGATATCGACAAGAATCCCCTCGACACAGACCAGAAGCCAGGCTCGGACTCCACTGCACGGCCCAGTAGCTCGAGATCGACAACCCTTGTCGATATCGAGGAACCACCGGTCAATATCGAGGAGAAATTGGTCGATGTCGACGACTCTGCAACACCTCCGACGTCTGTTCTGGCTCCAAAGCAGAAAAAGACACTGCCTTTCCCTTCCAAAGCACTAAAAGATCCCACTGCAGGTAAGTTCAAGCGTTTTGTTAATATGCTGCAAGAACTGAATTTCTCTATTCCTTTTACAGAAGCTCTGCAAGAGATGCCTGCATATCTCAAATTCCTGAAGGAAATTCTGAGCACAAGCGATCCATCTCAGAGATCGTCGGCGAATACAAAGTGCTCCACTTCCCCAAAAAGAGACATGACCCTCGTAAGTTTTCTGTTACTGTAGGGTTTGGACGATATAAATATGAGTCCTTGTGTGATTTAGGAGCGAGTGTGAGCATCATGCCCTTATCAATCTGGCGGAAGGTGAAGATAGGTTGTATAGAGCCTGTGGATGCCAAACTATACATGGCAAACAATACAGTAGTCATCCCTACAGGTATGGTTGAAAATATCCCTGACCAGGTTGGTAAATCCTTTATTCCAGGAGATTTCCTTATTATAGACTGTGCTGAAGATCCTACTAGCCCTATTATTCTTGGTAGGGTTCTTGGTAGGGTTTTGGTAGCCCTATTATAGACTGTACTTTCTTCAGTTTGGTTTAATGCAAGTAGTTTATTTTCCATCATCAATGTCTGCGATTGCGATGAAGCGCGAGTAGTCCACCCACTTCTAGGGTTGGGGTGAGCCCGACGATAGCCATGCATGTTTGAGGTAAAGATCCGACTTTTATCATGTCTTGAGCATCTACTACTTGTTATATGTTTATTACCCATCTAATTGAGGTCCATGCTAACAACTTGGGTTGTAAACATAAAATCAGTAGATACAATTAGGGTTTCTTGAAAGAGTTGTCTAATTGTTGGAAAAGGCGAAACCTTGGTCCTTCGATGCAATTTACATGATTATCTGTTTTATTTCTGCCTTATGCATGCTTGGTTATTGTTGTTGCAAACCCCAATCTTGGAAGTTTTCCACACATATAGTTTATCCCACCAGATTTTTTCTTTATTTATTTCATTTTTAAAGTTTCTGTTTCTCCTCGATATCGACAAACTTTGGTCGATATCGAGTACTGATCCCCGATCCCAGATCGCCGTAGCTTCTGTTGTGCAGGAACTCGATCAAGAAACTCCTCGACATCGACATCTTTACTTGATATCGAGTAGACCCTCCTCAATATCGACAACAACCAGTGCCTGCTGTTGCGTGAATCGACTTGTCCGATCTTCTGTCGACTAACCCTAGTCGAGATCGAGCAACCTGTAAGTCGACTTCTGTTCGTGAGATTCCACCGCTGCCTAGGATCCGCTGACCAGCTTCCTCATGGATTCGAACCTGACTTTCTCTTGCTACATTGGGAGGGAGTCTTGAACATTATTTGCTGGGATTCGATCGGTTTGCTTTACTTTAATTACTTACTGTTTGCATTCTCGATTTCCTCCTTCAACAGCAGGAGGGCACCTAGGAATTTTTAAGCCTAGGCGGTCCTCTAGGCGGTAATCCATCTAGGCTCTGCCTAGGCGCTGCCTAGACCTCGCCTAGAGCCGCTTAGTCCCACCTAAGCACCGTCTAGTCCCGCCTAGCCCGATGATTATTCAATTTTAGCTTTTAGGCATGTAATTAGTCAACTTAGGGTTTTTCGTCCCCCAAGTCGAGGTATATTTGATTTTGAGTCGAACCTATGGTTTTGGATTTTAGGAGGCTTAGAGTCGCCAGTCGGATGCGTACTTTCGCGTTTATTTACTTTAATGTTAGTTAAGCACTACAAATTTGGGTTTGTGAGTGATATTATGGATTATTATTACATTATATGAATTATTGACATGTGTTATCAGTTAAAATATAAGACAATAATCAAGTTTGTTCTAAGTCCGCCTAGGCACCGCCTAAACACCCGCCTAGCGGCCGCCTAGCGCTTTTTAGAACATTGGGTAAAAGTAACAATAGTGAATTTGTGATAATTATGAATGAGATAGTTTTCCCTACAATTCATCAATAATGGTTATGTCTTTGATCCTTGACTCTATCCTATCTTTTCTTGTTTGATTCATCTAATGGAGGATAACTCCAACCCTAAGCAATTTAACAATGCCAATAACACAAATAACCAAAGATAGAGGTGCAACCCTCTAACCCTAATTGACACAATTGATAGAGTAGAATTTTTAATGTCCCTTAGACACCTAATCGATGCTTTCAGGGAATCGATTGGTTATGTTGTGCTACTAATCCAATTATCTTATAAGGGTTAATCAAACTTTTAGCAAGAAGGCAAATTCCATCAAGGTGGCCAATCAAGAGGGAAATACATGCAATTAATCAATAAAGAACAAAGACTTTGAATCAACCAAACATAGAATAGATAGAAATTAAGTTTCACAAATCATATAACCATGTCTCCAAATTGCAGGCGAAACAAAAGAGGTTTAGTTCCTCATGGAAAGTCTTCCTCTCAATATCTCCATTGGAGTTCTCTCTCAACTAGGTCTCTCTCCAACAACTTCCAATAGGCAAAAGTCGGCCAAAACATAAATATAAACTTAACCTAATTAGGTTCCAAAAGAACGAAATAGTAATTCTGTATCGGCACGGGCGGTGGGCACCGTGATCCAGGCGGCGGGCGCCGTGTCAACAGTAGCGAACTTCTTCGATCAATTACTTCCGAATCCAAGCTAACTTCCTCCACGCCTCTTTCTTGCCTTTTCCACATGTTTTCTTAGGTTCCTAGCTCTCCATACTCATCCTTGGCAAGCCATAAATGCTTCCTTCCAGTATCGGAACATAAATCTGCAAATAAACACAAAAAGATCGTAGATTCCAAACATGCAAAACCAAATACTAATGACTTTAACTACTCAAATAAGCATGACAGAAGCTATCCTAAATGCAATAACAACTACCTATAATGCCTATATAAAATATGCATTATCAGGGGCGGATTAGGAGAGGGATATGCCACTTCACATTGTTTGGGGCCCTTTACTATCTTTCCGCATCTATATTATATCTTGTCAAAGCATGCCTTGAGTGTTAAATTTTTGTATTGCATTAGAGAATCTTTATTATAGGTATAGCGTATGTGTATGTTTGCTTGAGGGACAGAGTGTGTTGGGGAGACTCAGTCTGACCCCGCTCGCACAAATTATTTTTAGGTATGATTGCTCTATGTTTTTATGACGTGGGAGGTCCTCCCAGGCGAATGCGAAGAACCGGACTGGCCCGCTAATTTGGTTAAAGTACTTTTCGGCTTGTGTTTTATTGTTTTGGTTTGACCCGGCCTCACCGTGGCAAGTTGTACTTTACTTTCGTTTTCCACTTTTCTTCAAATGAATTTTCGCTGCTTAGGTTTTTAGGACAGGTTAAGGGTACCCAACGACTCTTCGATTGTTTTGGGGTTCGAAATCCCCGCTTTGAATTTTAATCTTTTAGAGGTTTGAAACCTCAACCCGTACCTAGATTGCGAAATCCGAACGAAGGTATCCAACCTTCGAAAAATAACTCATATATTTATATCCGAGCTGTTACAAAGTTAGTATCAGAGCAAGGTTGTGCAATTCAGGTACGCAAGGGTCGAGTGTATGTTTTGAAAATTGCCCATGGATTTCAAGGATTTGAAAGCGTTTGAAAGGGGGAAAATGAACATAATATGCCTAACTCAATTGGACTAAGTATGAACTCGGCTTATTAAATATAATGGATCAAACTAAGGGGATCGGATGGGTAGAAAAGGCGCTAGACCATCCCTATTGGATGTAGTCGGGAACGGGTAGGCAAAACATAGCTTATCCTTTACATGTGGGTCTAGAAGACTCCAAGGAATTGTACCGAGGCGGTTGGAGTGGTGAGTTAGGTAGAGATCGTGAGGTTTTTGCCCCTCCGGTCAGTCGCTCCTTGAAGAGCAACATTAAATAGCTTGACGTTTTCTATATATCAATTGGGCCAGAGGGCAATCTCCCTCGAAGGAGATCATTATAATTGTCATTGACTTATTCTATGTTGAGTGCTTGTTATGGTAAGGATCTGATTGGTATGTCCTAACTATGAAATGTGTATTGAATGATTTGTGCAAACGGGATAGCGGTAGTACCGTTATTTCTATATGGTCAAGCCCAGCTTGTGTGGAACATCCCCTTCCACAACCCCTTAATGATCCTATCAAGTTCTTCTCCCGGATACTGATATCCTCTATGGGAAATCGGGTTGGTAAACACATTGTCTTCGGGAATCATGTTTGGATAACAGGGTTGTGTGAGTGAGTTTTGGAAGATGGTATATGTGCGCTTAATTCTCCATGTTTTGCATTAACTTTTATATCGATTTCTTTACATGTTCTATATTTCTAGGCTAGAATAATGCAGGAATTATATAGTTTATGTTTATTTGCCAATTATGGAGATCTACACTAGTTTCTGTTTAATTTCGCAGAAATTGAGGCATTTTACGAGCAATTTGGAGAAGAGAAGAAAGCTGTCAAGAGCACTCGAAATCGACCCCCAACACTCGATATCGAGTAGGAGCGGAGGACCAAAAACCGATTAGGAGCTAAGGAAGACACTCGACTCGACATAGTTGAGTCGATATCGAGTCCATGCACTCGATATCGAGTGAACACAATACCAAGAATCGATCGAGCACACAGAGGGGTCGATATCGACCCAAGCTGGTCGATATCGAGTGGACACCTAGTCGGAATTCACCTTCAGGAGCCGGAATTGAGTGAAGCGAGAATGCACGACGAAGCTGAGTCGATATCGACCGAGATAGGTCGATATCGAGTGATCACTTGAGGCCAGTCCGAGTCGATTTCGAGTCCGAGTTCGGGTGTGCCTTGCTTCTACACTAAGGAAGACATCTTTATCAACTTGGAAGAGGTTTTATCCACTTTAGTTAATTCCCATATTTACATAGGGGAATTTTAGTTGTTTTATTTATTTATTTATGGAACATTTGTCTTTAGGATTTAGATAGATAGATTTAGATAGAGATATAGTTGTTCTATCCTAAAATAGCTAGGGTTGAGCACTATAAATAAATTCCTAGGGGTTGAGATTTTATTCATTCCATTCCACAAGCAATTTTGCAGCATATATATATATATATATATATATATATATATATATATATATATATATATATATATATATATATAGAGAGAGAGAGAGAGAGAGAGAGAGAGAGAGAGAGAGAGAGAGAGCGCTAAGGCCGAGTAGAGTTGGAGCAAGGAGAGAAGTTTTGGCTTTCTTCGGTTGTAAGCTTTCGTTTATTTTAAGTCAATTAGTTATTTCCCTTATGAATTTGATGTTTGTTACTATGATGAGAAGCGAGTAGTCATCCTACTTCTATGGTCGGAGTGATCCCGACGATAGCCATGTAAGACTATGATCAAAGGTATGATTTTTATTGCGATATCATCTTACATCCCTATTTGCATAATTCTTCTACGAGAGTAGTAGGTAAATCCTTATTTACATTATTTAAGCGAAAACAATCTTAATATGAATTTGGATTTATTTTCAAAAAGGGTAGTAACAATTGGGGTTTATGCGAAAGCCTCTATATTCTTAATTATTAATAACGAAGGTTATTTGATGAAAAGGCATAATCTTTTATAAACTTGGCATAATTCTTACATGGTTATTGTTGTGGCATAAAACTCCAATCTTGGAAGTTTTTAGTTAATTGATTTTTAAAAACCCAAAATTTGCGATCTTTTTTGTTCATTAATCTTCTTATCCATTTTTATATTATTCGGACGCACTTTTACGACATTATTTGTTTATTTTTCTGCACAGCTAGTCGAAATCGACCATGATTGGTCGATATCAAGTACTAAGGTTGATATCGAACACCCCACACTAGACGTCGACTCTGTTGTTTTCTGTTGTGTAGGTTTCGATTGAAAATCGACTGACAGAGTCGATATCGACCTATCTGAGTCGATATCGAGTGGTCTTATGAAGTCGAAATCAGTGTAAGTTTGTGACTGGAAAGGCGAGCGCTGACACGCTTCCTCGTGGATTCGATCCTGATTTCCTATCACTACAACGGGAGAGATTCTTGTATTTTATTTTCTTGGATATGGAGTTGGTTTAATTCATATTGATATTTATTTGACTAGTTTCCCTCCTAACAATTTTTAGCGCCATTGTCGGGGAAACTATCAATCTCGCTCTTTTTAGTTTCTTTTTTACGCCCTTTTTGTTTTTGTTTTTGTTTTGTAGGTGTATGTGACGCTCGGATCGCACACCTAAATACGATCCTCTTCTAGAACCAGAACACTTCTTTCATCTTCAACAAAGACTTAGGAAAAGACTCATGCCGTCAAACAATGAGAACGAGGGACACCTTACACCACAGCAGGAGCTTGAGAGGCTTCGGAGACAAGTAGAAGAGCTCACCACCAGACAGACAAAATACGCCCAGTGAGAAGAGGAATATGCACAGAATCAACAAAAGTGGGAGGCGAGGAAGGATCGCGACGCCCAAGCCCGACTAGAGCTCAAAGAACAACTTCAGCACATCCTGGTGAATTTGAAGGAATATTTGCACCCTACTCTAGAAGTTCCAGCATCACCTATCGTTCTCCCTCGTGTTTCTTTTGAAATTCATCCTTCTTTTATTCCTGAGATTAGGAGGAATCAATTTGAGAGGAAATCCAATGAATATCTTTTAGAGCACATTACTATATTTCTAGATTTATGCGAAACTATTTCTAATGATGCCAATCTAGAATACCTAAAACTAAAGACTTTTCGTTGGTCGCTTGCAGGGAAAGCTTCACATTGGTTCGAGGGTTTGGCTCCGCAATCTATCCGCATATGGAACGAGCTCAAGGACTTGTTTCTTAACAAGTTCTTTCCTCCATCCAAGACGACGTAGCTCAGAGAGAAGATTATGACTTTCAGGCAAAAGCAAGGGGAAACACTTACACGGGTTTGGGAGCGCTACAAACGTCTGCTGACGTCTTGTCCTACGCATGGGCAGGCACCATATGTGATCCAGGAGATCATCTACAACTCCCTGGATGCACCAACAATGGATCGGATCAACACCTATATCGCTTATAGGTATCTTGAGTACACACCACAACGTGCTTGGGAGACCTTTTAGAGGTTAGCAAGCTTCGACAACACCTATGAGACTGCTGAGGCTTCTAACGCGAGGCCTGCCCCATCTATGCCACTCTACGAATCGTCAAAGGAGATCGATCCAGACATCAAGGACCAATTCTGATGAAGGGAAAACAAGTGGTGCTTATCAACACGTTTGGATTCGTTCATCAGATTTGACAGCTTTGCGACGTCTCAGTAAAATGGGTCGTTAGGAGTCCATATTAATCGGATTGGATCGTGCCATACCTTGTCGGAACGAGGACGAAGAGATCTACAACTTTGCTGTTGAAGGTTTTTCCAGAATCCACCGAGAACATTGCCGAAACTCTACATCTTTGCAGCTGTTCACTGTTTGGACGAAAATACTTATCTTTCCATATTTAATTTATTATTTTATCCTTATATTTATTTAGGAATAATGTAAATTAGAATAATATCTATTAGTTGACTTTTCAATTAATTGATATTATATCTAATTAGTTTTTATATTTATTTTCTAGGATAAATAAAGTGGAAAAGGGAAATCTATCTTTAAGATATTTCCTTGGCCACCAAGTAGTTTGATTTTATCTAGGATTATGTTTTCTATTTAAGACGTTTTTATTCATTCAATAAAATCAGATATTAGAATTGAATTTTTGACAAAAGTCAGATTTGGAGAGTTCTCCTAGGGAGGAACCGAGTTCCCCTGCGTGGGATAGGTTTCGATGTGTTGTTTTTAGCTTGGTTTGTCTTGTGTGTGTTGATCCTCTTTGGTGGGTTGGTGCTACCACATGTTTGGTGTGTGTCGATTCTCGTCATAGGATTGGTGCTATCCATCAGGCATGGTGTGTGTCGATTGTCGTCATAGGATTGGTGCTATCAAGCATCCACAAGCCCCCTCCTTGTGCCTTCAAGTTGTCTGCTTGATTGTGTAGGGTTGTAGAGGCGGGTTATATAGTCATTGGTATTGGTTCCTACCCTCTGAGGAGACCTGGGGTCTTTATCTTGTTCTATATAGATCGACTCAGTCCTTATCAGGTCGTGTCTTTCCATTCTTTACATTAAATTTCGAGTCTTTCCTTTTGTTCTTGTTGTTTCGTGTCTTTCTTGAAGATCTTGATCAATTCTTGATCGAGTTCTGGGCGTTTCTTGAGTCTTATATTGCTACGTTCTTGTTTAATTCTTGCTTGTTGTCGAAGATCGGACCAACCTACGGCTAACCCCGTATCACATTGGTGTTGGTTCTTGCCCTCTACGGAGGCCTAGGGTCTTCATCTTGTTCTATATAGATCGACTCAGTCAACTATCGATCGTGTCTTGAATTATCGAGTCTTGTTCTTCATAAATTTTGAGTCTTTACTTGTCATTGTGTTCTTTCTTGTTGTCGACATCGAGCAGCCTTGGTTCTTGCTTTCTTGTCGACATCGGGCCATCCTGCGGCTAACCCCGTATCATAAGGTAAGGTTATTTGACAAAAAATATGGATGCTCAACGCTCTCGACAAGCTACTTTGATGCGGGACCATCCAAGACACCTTCGGATGATGTCCTTATCAAGAGGAAGAAGAAGGCTCCACCATGGGAGAAGGTCCAAAGGTGGAAGCTTGGCGTTTTTACATTCGTTCAGTAACTTGACAGCTTTTCGACGTCTCTGTAAAATGGGGCGTACGGATTCAATATTGATCGGATTGATGCGTGCCATACCTTGTTGGAACGAGGACGAAGAGATCTACAACTTTGCTGTTGAAGGTGTTTCCAGATTCGTCCAATAGCTTGACCGAAATCCATATTCTTTGAGTTGCTGCTGGTTTTTACGGGATTTTGTTAAGTTTTGGAACATTATATTTATTTCCTATTTATTATTTCTTTTACTTTAGTTATTTTAGGAAACTTTAAGGTTATTTTAATTAATTCCTATAGGTTTTAGTTTTATTAAAATCAGCCCATTCGGCCCTAGTTAGGTCTATATAAGCCGAATGCCTTCTTTGTAATCATGCACGTTGAATGATATGAGAAAAGCTCTCTTTTTGTGCTCTTCAATTGCAACTATTGGTATTGATCTAGCTTGGTTTGCTTTGTCGTTCATCAACTTCGCAAGACTTGGTGAATCTAGTATCCACAAGCCCCCTCCTTGTGCCTTCAAGTTGTCCGCTTGATTGTGTAGAGTTGTAGAGGCGGGTTGTGTAGTCATTGGTATTGGTTCCTACCCTCTGAGGAGGCCTGTGGGGTCTTTATCTTGTTCTGCATAGATCGACTCAGTCCATATCAGGTCGTGTCCTTCCTTTCTTTCTATTAAATTTCGAGTCTTTATTGTTTCTTTAAAGAGTCTTGCTGCGTTCTTTGTTTTCTTGATCGATCTTGAACCTTTCTTGGTCGAATCTTGCTGTTCTTGTTGAGTCTTGATTCGTGTCTTTTGTTTCTTGTTTAGTTCTTGTTTGTTGTCGAAGATCGGACCATCACACGGCTAACCCCGTATCAAATTGGTATCAGAGCTTTGGTTTCCGACATCAAGATTGAGTCTTTTCTTTTCATAAACACAAAAAAAACCACAAAAAAGAGTCCTTTTCTTGTTTTGGGCTTTTACTTCTTGTTTCTTGAATTGATTATTGCACTAATCTTTTGTTTGTGATTGTTTGTGGTTGCATAGCCTAAACACAAAACCTAGCCGAGACCGTGGAGTCGACCAAAGTGGTGCGCAGTTCCCCTTGTGCAGCACCTAAGCCGGCGGCAATACCTTGTCCCCATAGTTGATTGCTTGGCCGAAATCAGTCCTCCACATATCACAAGAAACCCTAGTTTGTTGTTTGTTCTATCTTTGGAACTTTTGATCTATCTATATCTATTTCCATATTATCTATTGCCTATTTAAATTCTGATTTTTGGTGGATTTAATTCATTATATCTATCAAATATCTATTAAGGCATAAGATAGATCTTGTTACCATATTTATCCAAAGGTTGTCTATTTATTTATCTTAGGGCTATAAATTTTATCTTTTATCACCATCTTCATCAGAATTTTCGAGTCCTCCCTTGTTAGGTGTCTTTCTTGCATTAAAAAAAAAACAGAAAAGAAGCACTCCGAAAATTAAAAAAAAAAAAAAAAAAGAGAAAGTGTTTGTTAGTTGTTTGTTGATCTAGTGCAAGAAAGCTCCCAAGGACTAATTGGTGAACCTGTTCTCAGCCCTAATCAATACCCACTATCCCTAAACACATACACCTCCACAAAAATTGAAACCCTACCTTGCAACTACAACATCATAACTTAAGGTTTTCAATCAAAAGAGGTAAATTTCCTTACTTTCCTTTGTTTCTTTTCTTTTTCAGTTTTTGTCAAGCACTACCCACTGTTGTCGAGTGCTGTACTACTGATTTTGAGTTGTTTAAGCTACTGTCGAGCACTTATACACCATATCGAGTGCCTTGCTTGCTTGTTTGAGTTTGATTGAGTCGAGTGATCTCAGCCCTTGCCGAGTTCTCTCTTGTGTGTGTCGAGTGCATTAGACCCCTGTCGAGTGCACCATAGCTTTTGTCGAGTACTTCTCCACCTTTGTCGAGTACTCCTTGGTCTATTTTGAGTTGAATTCTTGCAAATTCCCATCTGTTTTGCTTGAATTGAGTTTATTGCTTACATCGAGTTCTCTACAGCCCTTGTTGAGTACTCTTCTGCGTTGTTTCATTCATTACATACTTTGATTGCTTAGTCTATTGCTTGGTTGTTGATTTTCCCAAAGCGGATTGCCCCAACAAGCGTGACATACCAATTCGAGAGGGAGTGTGAGCGAAACACATTGTGAGGTTGTTTATATTTTTCTAACCTTTCACGTAGTTCTTTGTTTGTCTTTATTTGCGATGTCTAATAGCCAGGGCAATGACTGGTACAATACCTTCATGGAGAACATAGCTAAGATGAATGTCAGCATAGCTAAGATGGAAAACAGCCTTGCGGCAATAGAGTTTCAGCGTTGTGGCTCTAATACGGTGTTCGTACAAGGAGCCTCACCTAGAGATGACGTGCCACCAATTGAAAGGGAAGAAACTCATCCTATTTCTACTCAACTTAATGTTTCTTCTAGCATAGATAATTCTCTTATTGCTGAAAATGTAGAGCATGTTGATAATAGTGATCAAGATCTTAATTTAATTGTCTATGATGATAATGTTTGTATTGAATATGAGCATGATGATTCTTTAATTGATAGTAAAGTTTTAAGTGTTCAAGTCCTTGTGAGGATAATCAAAGAGAGTATTTGTGCTTAGAAATAGGCAAAGTGTCTAATTTGATCATTGATGGCGAAAATTCTTCTACTATTGCTAGCCTTGAATTAGTTGAAAATTCAGCCTTGAAAAAGGAAGAAAAATTGCTAGCGTTGGATGGAAACTTAGGGATTATTGACCAAGCTAAAGTGCATATTACGTTAGAACATAATGATGATATAAAATATGAATTATGCACTCATAAAGTTTCTTTTCTTGATTTTGTAGATGAAGCTGAGATAATAACCATCGAGGAGTGGTCAATCCCTACACCAATCAGCCTTGAGAAGGGTTTCCATGGACATGTGGTATTCGATCCAGGAGCTCGTGTGGATGCCTTTGCGGAATCAAATGTGACCTTGGATTCGAGGACGAATCCTTTTCAAGAAAGGGAGATTGATGCGGGACCATCCAAGACACCTTCGGATGATGTCCTTATCAAGAGGAAGAAGAAGGCTCCACCATGGAAGAAGGTCCAAAGGTGGAAGCTTGGCGTTTTTACATTCGTTCAGCAACTTGACAGCTTTTCGACGTCTCTGTAAAATGGGTCGTACGGATTCAATATTGATCGGATTGAGGCGTGCCATACCTTGTTGGAACGAGGACGAAGAGATCTACAACTTTTCTGTTGAAGATGTTTCCAGATTCGTCCAATAGCTTGACCGAAATCCATATTCTTCGAGCTGCTGCTGGTTTTGACGGGATTTTGTTAAGTTTTGGAACATTATATTTATTTCCTATTTAGTATTTCTTTTACTTAAGTTATTTTAGGAAACTTTAAGGTTATTTTAATTAATTCCTATAGATGTTAGTTTTATTAAAATCAGCCCATTCGGCCCTAGTTAGGTCTATATAAGCCGAATGCCTTCTTTGTAATCATGCACGTTGAATGATATGAGAAAAGCTCTCTTTTTGTGTGAAACACAATGAGTGTTTGTCGATTCAATAGAGCTGTGCTCTTCAATTGCAACTATTGGTATTGATCTAGCTTGGTTTGCTTTGTCGTTCATCAACTTCGCAAGACTTGGTGAATCTAGTATCCGCAAGCCCCCTCCTTGTGCCTTCAAGTTGTCCGCTTGATTGTGTAGGGTTGTAGAGGCGGGTTGTGTAGTCATTGGTATTGGTTCCTACCCTCTGAGGAGGCCTGGGGTCTTTATCTTGTTCTGCATAGATCGACTCAGTCCATATCAGGTCGTGTCCTTCCTTTCTTTCTATTAAATTTCGAGTCTTTATTGTTTCTTTAAAGAGTCTTGCTGCGTTCTTTGTTTTCTTGATCGATCTTGAACCTTTCTTGGTCGAATCTTGATGTTCTTGTTGAGTCTTGATTCGTGTCTTTTGTTTCTTGTTTAGTTCTTGCTTGTTGTCGAAGATCGGACCATCACACGGCTAACCCCGTATCATACTTGACATCAAGTTTTACAATGATCGAGTCTAGCCTCAACGCTCGAACAAGTTGCACGAACTATGGAGACTTGATTACGTCTCAAACGGATAAATAGGAAGCTCAACATAAAATAAATTGAGTTCAGTCACAATCCAAAGTCAAAGATACATTCCTTTGAACTACGAGTCATTTCATCCTGTCATCATGGATAAGAAGGAAACCAATATCCAGGTTCAATCCCAAACCTCAAAGAAAAAAATTAAACTCGGTGATACTCTATCGAGTTGAAACCCAAACATATAAACCTGAACACATATATCTAAACACATAATCAAACTCAAGTTGGACACCGCAAGTCTAAGCCAAATCAAATCCAAATATTGTACCATATAACAAACCAGGCACAAAGTCTAACCAAACCAACCCCAAATACAAAAACACTATATCTTCAAACTACATTGAACTTGATCCTTCCCATGAACATACGTAGCCAACCATCATCAATGAGTGCAGTCCAAACCACAAACCCAATAGGTATATAGCCCGGACCCCAAACCACAAACCCCAAATACAAAAACACTAAGGGTTGAACTTTATAAATAAAAATCACTAGTAGAAAAACCATCTTTTAGCCCGGGCGTTTTGATACATATAACCAGGATATAAGCCAAATATGGTCTGGGCATCACGTTGGTGTGATAATAGGTATATAGCCCGGACCTAAAAAAACACGCGCCGGGCTATTTGACTGGTAATATAGCCCGGATATAATAGATCTGGGCTATTATGTGCCGTTAGTTAAAAAAAAAACACAGGCATTTTGGCCGGACATAAAGAGATCCTGGCTATTAGGTCCCTGTCATTTGAAAAAAAAATTGATATTTAGGCCAATATTTAGAAATTCAGCCTAAAATGTTCCTATTTTTTTAAATAAAAATTAAAATGTGTGCAGTAGGTACATCAAGTCTCGTATGGCCAATGAACACTCTGTACATAATCATTAGGGCATGAACTGCAAATTTCCAAATACATCAATTGCCTTCAATTTTCAAATACATATCAATCTAACTCATAAAACAAGTTCTCAAAAAAAAAACCCGCTCCAACAAACTACAACACGCGCAAACACAGAATGTTAGTGATACGGGGTTAGCCGTGTGTTGGTCCGATCTTCGACAACAAGCAAGAACTAAACAAGAAACAAGAAAGACTTAAAGAACGCAGCAAGAACAATGCAAGATTCGACCAAGATAGATCAAGATCGATCAAGAATGTAACAAGACTCGACAAGAACTGATAAAGAATGATAAAGACTCGAAATTTGTAAACAAGAATTGAAAGACACGACCTGATATGGACTGAGTCGATTTATGCAGAACAAGATAAAGACCCCAGGCCTCCTCAGAGGGTAGGAACCAATACCAATGACTACACAACCCGCCTCTACAACCCTACACAATCAAGCGGACAACTTGAAGGCACAAGGAGGGGGCTTGTGGATACTAGATTCACCAAGTCTTGCGAAGTTGATGAACGGCAAAGCAAACCAAGCTGAGATATGTATCAATCGATGATCAATGAGCACAGCTCTAATTGAATCAACAAACACTCGATGGTGTAAACACTCTTTATGAGAGAATTGTAATTATCAAAGTTCCAATTGAATTACAAAGCTGAAATCAACATATATAGGCCTTTTGAGGGCTGTTGGCCGGCTATAGTAGATAGAACTAGATAGATCTAATTACTAATGGGCTTTAAAATAAACCTAAGAACATAAATAAATAAGGTCCTTAAAAATAATAACTAGAAAAGCCCAATTCAGCCCAATAATGTTTATAAGCTGAATTTAGACATTAACACTTAAAGAAATTCGGCCCAAGCATGTTTAAGGTGGCTCGGCCTCCATTTGCACTCCAATGCACATGTATGTCTTCAATGTAGGCTCGGGGAGTTGGACCTTGCTCGAGAACAAAGCATGACCCACAAAGTTGAATGAGTCTCTCTGAAGCTTCTTAGCTCTAGCTCGAGTCATTGGTCCTTCTCCAAGTATGATGGGTGTGTCTGGAGTTGTAGAAGATGGTCCCGCATCAACCTCCCCTCCGTGAAAAGGATTCGACCACGAATCCAAGTCTTCATCCACAGCGAAGTAAGGGATTAGATCCGCGACGCTGAATGTAGCGCTCACGCCCATGTCTCCAGGAAGCTCCAATTGGTAGGCATTGTCGCCCACTCTTTTCTTGATCCGAAATGGTCCATCACCACGCGGCGACAGCTTGTTCTTCCGGGCTTCTGGAAACCGCTCCTTCCTCAAGTGCACCCATACAAGATCTCCAGGCTGAAATATGACCAAGCGACGTCCCTTGTTGGCCTTGTTAGCATTGTATTCAGCCTTTAGCTTCAGCTTCTCGCGAGTTCGCTCATGCAGCTCCCCTTCTTAGTTCTAGGCAACCCAACTATAAAATCCATAGAACTGTCTTCCCAAGGGGCTGAGGGTATCGGCAGTGGTGTATAAAGGCCATGGGGCATAAGCTTAGCTTTGGCTTTAATGCAATCTATGCATCTCTTAAGGCAATGTTCTACATCCCTAAGCATATGTGGCCAATAAAAATGTGATTTCAGTGTGCTATATGTCTTATCCCTACCAAAATGTCCCATTAATCCACCACTATGGGCTTCACTAACAAGTAATAATCTTAGAGAACATCTAGGAATGCACACTTGGATCTTTTTGAAATAAGAATCCTTGATGTATATAAAAGCTGTCATTAGGACCCTTTTCTAAGCATTTTCGAAAATGATCACCAAAATCAAAATCAGATTCATACAATTCCTTTATGTAAACAAAGCCTAAGGCTCTAGAATCCAAAGTGGTTAAAAGAACATGTCTTCTAGATAAGGCATCAACAACCACATTGTCTTTGCCTTTCTTATACTTAATCACATAAGGAAATGTTTCAATGAATTCCATCCATCTACCATGTCTCCTATCAAGTTTATCTTGGCTTTTAAAGTGTTTCAATGATTCATGATCAGTTCTAAGAATAAACTCGCTAGGCCATAGATAGTGAGACCATGTCTTAAGTATTCTAAACAAAGCATATAATTCCTTATCATAGGTAGAGTAATTAAGACAAGCACCTTTCAACTTCTCAGAAAAGAAAGCAATAGGCTTACCTCCCTGCATAAGGACTCCACCAATTCTAACTCCGCTAGCATCACACTCTACCTCAAAAGGCTGAGTAAAGTCCGGCAAAGCTAATTGAGGTGCGTGAGTGAGCTTGTCCTTAAGTGTGTTGAATGCTTCCTCCTGAGCTGCTCCCCATGTGAACTCACTTCTCTTCTTAGTAAGCTCGGTCAGTGGGGCTGAGATTGTGCTAAAGTCTCGCACAAATCGTCGGTAGAAGCTAGCAAGTCCTTGGAAGCTGCGTACATGTCCTATGTTAGTGGGGGTCGGCCATTCTTGTATTGCCTTGATCTTTGATTCATCAACACGCAGTCCATTACAGCTCACTACAAATCCAAGAAAAGACACTTGTTCATTACATAATTCACACTTCTTTAAATTAGCATACAAGCGTTCAATTCTCAGCGTTCTAAGCACTTCTCTAAGATGTGATTCATGTTCATTA
Source organism: Persicaria tinctoria (assembly GCA_037127255.1). Lineage (NCBI taxonomy): Eukaryota > Viridiplantae > Streptophyta > Magnoliopsida > Caryophyllales > Polygonaceae > Persicaria > Persicaria tinctoria. The sequence goes on along the minus strand of JBANSL010000017.1, from coordinate 35,753,335 downwards.
GAAGACTTGCTATAAATCAGAATATCATCAAAGTAAACAACAACAAATTTTCCAATGAAATCTCGAAGCACATGATTCATTAAGCGCATAAAAGTACTAGGAGCATTAGTTAAACCAAAAGGCATAACCAACCACTCATATAAGCCTAGCTTAGTCTTAAAGGCTGTTTTCCATTCATCACCTTCTTTCATTCTAATTTGATGATAGCCACTTCTAAGATCAATTTTAGAGAATATAGAAGCTCCATGTAACTCATCTAGCATATCATCTAATCTAGGAATAGGGTGACGATATTTAATAGTAATGTTGTTAATAGCCCTACAATCTACACACATTCTCCATGAACCATCTTTCTTAGGGACTAATAACACAGGCACAGCACTAGGACTTAAGCTTATTCGAATATAACCCTTATCCAACAGTTCCTGGACTTGGGTTTGGACCTCTTGGGTCTCAGTGGGATTCATACGATACGCAGGCCTATTAGGTAATGAAGCCCCTGGAATAAGATCAATTTGATGCTCGATTCCACGAATAGGGGGTAGACCTGGTGGTATGTCATCGGGAAACACATCCTTAAACTCCTCAAGAAGAGCGAGAATGTTTGATGGAAGAGAAGCTTTAAGCTCTTCACTCAACATGCTCAAGCTCTTGCAAAGGCGCATAAGAATAGTTCCACCATCCGCAAATTCGTCCAGGAATGTGCTTTTGGAAACCAAGAACACACTCTTAGCTCGAGTTTGAGGATCCACTTGGCTCGACTGAGCCTCCTGATCTAACTCACCTTTACTTACCTTCCGCTTCTCAATCTCATCAGCTACTTGCATAGGTGTCATGGATTTGAGAATGACATTCTTTCCCTGAAAAGTAAAGGTATAGCGGTTAGTAAACCCATCATGAATAACCTTACGATCAGATTGCCAAGAACGGCCTAATAAAATATCACATAAAACATCATCTTCATAATGTCCTAGTTTAATATGCACCTTAACTTGTCTATGCACTTTTAATAAACCACAGTCATTCATCCAATGCAATTTGTAAGGTCTAGGGTGTTGGACAGTAGGTAAATGTAATTTGTCAACCATTTCTTGACTAGCTAAATTACAGCAACTACCTCCATCAATGATCACATTTACAACCTTTCCTTTAACTAGACAACGAGTATGAAACAAGTTTTCCCTTTGATTATCATCACATGGTGTAGGAACAACACTTAAAACTCTCCTAACAATCAAAGATTCTCCATGCTCATATCATCATCATCATTTTCATAACAAACAAGGTTTAAATTCTGATCATTATCATTATTAGCATTCTCATCATGTTCATCACAAGAGTTTTCAGATTCATATTCTCCTAAGTGATTAACCATGAGAGTTTTCTTATTAGGACAATCCTTCATATAATGTCCTCTACCTTGGCATTTAAAGCACACAATATCTCTAGAACGAATGGTAGAAGGGTTAGGATTACTCCCTTTGGGACCAGTAGATGTCCCAGACGATTCTCGTCCATTCCATGGACCTTTTCCTTTGTCGAGGGGCTGCTGGGGCTGTCGACTCTCACCTCTCCATTGGGGTTGCTGAGCTCGCTCCCTAGAGCTCACGTCCGAGCGTCCTTGATGCGGGACCATCCAAGACACCTTCGGATGATGTCCTTATCAAGAGGAAGAAGAAAGCTCCACCATGGGAGAAGGTACAAAGGTGGAAGGCGTTTTTACATTCGTTCAGCAACTTGACAGCTTTTCGACGTCTCTGTAAAATGGGTCGTACGGATTCAATATTGATCGGATTGAGGCGTGCCATACCTTGTTGGAACGAGGACGAAGAGATCTACAACTTTGCTGTTGAAGGTTTTTCCAGATTCGTCCTATAGCTTGGCCGAAATCCACATTCTTTGAGCTGCTGCTGGTTTTGACGGGATTTTGTTAAGTTTTGGAACATTATGTTTATTTCCTATTTTTAGTATTTCTTTTACTTAAGTTATTTTAGGAAACTTTAAGGTTATTTTTATTATTTCCATTAGATGTTAGTTTTATCTTATTCTATCATCTAACTCGGCCCAACAGCCCTGTGTGGCCTATATATTCCGAGTTCTCCTATTGTAATTCAATTAGAACATGATGAATAGAATTTAGATCTCTCAAATTGTGTGAAACACATGGAGTGTCTTGTTGATCCAACTAGAGCTGTGCTCGTTGATCATCGAATTGGTTTGTTTTAGCTTGGTTTGCTTTGCCGTTCATCAACTTCGCAAGACTTGGTGAATCTAGTATCCACAAGCCCCCTCCTTGTGCCTTCAAGTTGTCCGCTTGATTGTGTAGGGTTGTAGAGGCGGGTTGTGTAGTCATTGGTATTGGTTCCTACCCTCTGAGGAGGCCTGGGGTCTTTATCTTGTTCTGCATAGATCGACTCAGTCCTTATCGGTCGTGTCTTTTCATTCTTTGTTGCAATTTCGAGTCTTTATCGAGTCTTGTTCAACTTCTTTGAGTCGATATTGAGGACAGCCTCTGTTCTTGGTGTTTCTTGGTCGATCTTGTCCTATCTTGATCGATTCTTGAGAGTCTTGCTGCGTTTCTTTGCTTTCTTGTTGAGTCTTGCATAAATCTTGCATCTTTCTTGTTATTTCTTGCTGCGTTCTTTGAGTTCTTGATCGTTCTTGATTAAGTTCTTGAGTTTCTTTATTAGTTCTTGATTATTCTTGCTTGTTGTCGAAGATCGGACCAACCCACGGCTAACCCCGTATCAAATTGGCATCAGAGCTTTGGTTTCCGACATCAAGATTGAGTCTTTTCTTTTTCATAAACACAAAATCCACAAAAAAGAGTCCTTTTCTTGTTTTGGTCTTTTACTTCTTGTTTCTTTATTTGATTATTGCACTAATCTTGAGTTTGTGATTGTTTGTGGTTGCATAGCCTAAACACAAAGCCTAGCCGAGACCGTGGAGTCGACCAAAGTGGTGCGCAATTTCCCTTGTGCAGCACCTAAGCCGGCGGCATTACCCTTGTCCCCATAGTCACAGCTTGGTCGACATCACATAAACACAAGAAACGCTAGTTTGTTCTATCCTTTTCTATCTTTGGGATATTTGCTCTATCTATTTCCATTGCCTTATTAAAATTCAGATTTTATTTGGTGGATTTAATTTTATTAGATCTATCATATATCTTGAAGGCTTAAGATAGATCCATTTACCTAAATTAACCAAGTTCTATCTTTATCCTTTACCTATCTTTTGATCTATCAATCTTGGACCAATTTTATTTCCCTCCACATTATTCTTGCTGAATTTGCTTGATAAAAAAAAAAAAAAGGGAATTAAATCATTCTATCTATCCTAAGATCATAAGATAGAAGATAGAAAGCTACTTGCCTAAATTAGCCCAAAACCTAACCTATTTCTATCTTTTAGGGCTGAATTTTATTTCTTCATCATAATTTCATCAATTTCGAATTTTCCCTTGTATTTCTATTTTATTTTCGTGCATAGTTAGCACTGTAAAAAAAAAAAAAAAAAAAAAAAAAAAAAAAAACAGATCCGAAAATTCAAAAAAAAAAAGAAAAGAGAGAAGAAGATTGTTGATCTTTGAGTTGTTTGTTCATCTAGTGCAAAAAGATATCAAGGGATTTTAATTGTGGTGAAGAACAGCCCTAATTGACACCTTTTGTTCCTAAAAACAACCTTGAAACCCTACCTTGCAACTACAACATCCTTACTTGGGGTTACAATCAAAAGAGGTAAATTGATCAAAGGTTGTTCCTTTCTTTTCTTTCCACATAAAATCAGTCCTTATTGTGTCTTAAATTGCCATTGTTGAGCTTTTGTTCATTGTGCAATTGATTTGTCGAGTTCTACTTACCATTGCCGAGTTGAACTTGTTTGTGTCGAGCACTTGCTTCTGTTTTCGAGTGTTCTCTTGCTTGTGTCGAGTACTTAGCCCCTTTGTTGAGTACTTATTGTTTGTGGTTTCATTCATTCTCTTGAATTACAGACTTTGATTGCTTAGTCTATTGCTTGGTTGTTGATTTTCCCAAAGCGGATTGCCCCAACAAGCGTGACATACCAATTAGAGAGGGAGTGTGAGCGAAACACATTGTGAGGTTGTTTATATTTTTCTAACCTTTCACGTAGTTCTTTGTTTGTCTTTATTTGCGATGTCTAATAGCCAGGGCAATGACTGGTACAATACCTTCATGGAGAACATAGCTAAGATGAATGCCAGCATAGCTAAGATGGAAAACAGCCTTGCGACAATAGAGTTTCAGCGTTTTGGCTCTAATACGGTGTTTGTACAAGGAGCCTCACCTAGAGATGACGTGCCACCAATTGAAAGGGAAGAACCTCATCCTATTTCTACTCAACTTAATGTTTCTTCTAGCATAGATAATTCTCTTATTGCTGAAAATGTAGAGCATGTTGATAATAGTGATCAAGATCTTAATTTAATTGTCTATGATGATAATGTTTGCATTGAATCTGAGCATGATGATTCTTTAATTGATAGTAAAGTTTTAAGTGTTCAACCTAGTCCTTGTGAGGATAATCAAAGAGAGTATTTGTGCTTAGAAATAGGCAAAGTGTCTAATTTGATCATTGATGGTGCAAATTCTTCTACTATTGCTAGCCTTGAATTAGTTGAAAATTCAGCCTTGAAAAAGGAAGAAAACTTGCTAGCATTGGATGGAAACTTAGGGATTATTGACCAAACTAAAGTGCATATTACGTTAGAACATAATGATGATATAAAATATGAATTATGCACTCATAAAGTTTCTTTTCTTGATTTTGTAGATGAAGCTGAGATAATAACCATCGAGGAGTGGTCAATCCCTACACCAATCAGCCTTGAGAAGGGTTTCAATGGACATGTGGTATTCGATCCAGGAGCTCGTGTGGATGCCTTTGCGGAATCAAATGCGACCTTGGATTCGAGGACGAATCCTTTCCAAGAAAGGGAGATTGATGCGGGACCATCCAAGACACCTTCGGATGATGTCCTTATCAAGAGGAAGAAGAAAGCTCCAACATGGGAGAAGGTACAAAGGTGGAAGCTTGGCGTTTTTACATTCGTTCAGCAACTTGACAGCTTTTCGACGTCTCTGTAAAATGGGTCGTACGGATTCAATATTGATCGGATTGAGGCGTGCCATACCTTGTTGGAACGAGGACGAAGAGATCTACAACTTTGCTGTTGAAGGTTTTTCCAGATTCGTCCTATAGCTTGGCCGAAATCCACATTCTTTGAGCTGCTGCTGGTTTTGACGGGATTTTGTTAAGTTTTGGAACATTATGTTTATTTCCTATTTTTAGTATTTCTTTTACTTAAGTTATTTTAGGAAACTTTAAGGTTATTTTTATTATTTCCATTAGATGTTAGTTTTATCTTATTCTATCATCTAACTCGGCCCAACAGCCCTGTGTGGCCTATATATTCCGAGTTCTCCTATTGTAATTCAATTAGAACATGATGAATAGAATTTAGATCTCTCAAATTGTGTGAAACACATGGAGTGTCTTGTTGATCCAACTAGAGCTGTGCTCGTTGATCATCGAATTGGTTTGTTTTAGCTTGGTTTGCTTTGTGTTCATCAACTTCGCAAGACTTGGTGAATCTAGTATCCACAAGCCTCCTCCTTGTGCCTTCAAGTTGTCCGCTTGATTGTGTAGGGTTGTAGAGGCGGGTTGTGTAGTCATTGGTATTGGTTCCTACCCTCTGAGGAGGCCTGGGGTCTTTATCTTGTTCTGCATAGATCGACTCAGTCCTTATCGGTCGTGTCTTTTCATTCTTTGTTGCAATTTCGAGTCTTTATCGAGTCTTGTTCAACTTCTTTGAGTCGATATTGAGGACAGCCTCTGTTCTTGGTGTTTCTTGGTCGATCTTGTCCTATCTTGATCGATTCTTGAGAGTCTTGCTGCGTTTCTTTGCTTTCTTGTTGAGTCTTGCATAAATCATGCATCTTTCTTGTTATTTCTTGCTGCGTTCTTTGAGTTCTTGATCGTTCTTGATTAAGTTCTTGAGTTTCTTTATTAGTTCTTGATTATTCTTGCTTGTTGTCGAAGATCGGACCAACCGACGGCTAATCCCGTATCATCTCCCTTTGATTGTGTCGAGTACATTGACCCCTGTCGAGTACTCTTTAGCTTGTGTCGAGTTGAATTCTTGCAAATACCCATCTGTTTTGCTTGAATTGAGTTGTTGCTTACATCGAGTTCTCTACAGCCTTTGTTGAGTTCTCTTGGTTGTTATTTCATTCATTCTCTTGACTGCATACTTTGATTGCTTAGTTCTTTTGCTTGGTTGTTGATTTTCCCAAAGGGGATTGCCCTAGCAAGCGTGATATATCAATTAGAGAGGGAGTGTGAGCGAAACACAATTGTGAGCTGTTTATAAGTTTTACTAACCTTTAACTTAGTTCTTTGTTTCTTTTATCTTTGTGATAATGTCTAATAATCAGGATACTAACAATGAGAACAACCCCAACAATGGGGGTAGCTCGAGTGCAACCATGACACCTGAGACATTCAACAACCTTACCAACACCTTGACAGCCATTCTAGACCGCTTGACAGCATTAGAAGCAAGACCGAGTGGCTCTACCACAGCAGCTGATGGTCAAGGTAATCCTAGGCGTGCAGAGACGCCTCAAGATGAAAGAGAGGTCATTAATCCTAACCCTATGATACGGGGTTGGCCGTAGGTTGGTCCGATCTTCGACAACAAGCAAGAATAATCAAGAACTAATAAAGAAACTCAAGAACTTAATCAAGAATGATCAAGAACTCAAAGAACGCAGCAAGAAATAACAAGAAAGATGCAAGATTTATGCAAGACTCAACAAGAAAGCAAAGAAACGCAGCAAGACTCTCAAGAATCGATCAAGATAGGACAAGATCGACCAAGAAACACCAAGAACAGAGGCTGTCCTCAATGTCGACTCAAAGAAGTTGAACAAGACTCGATAAAGACTCGAAATTGCAACAAAGAATGAAAAGACACGACCGATAAGGACTGAGTCGATCTATGCAGAACAAGATAAAGACCCCAGGCCTCCTCAGAGGGTAGGAACCAATACCAATGACTACACAACCCGCCTCTACAACCCTACACAATCAAGCGGACAACTTGAAGGCACAAGGAGGGGGCTTGTGGATACTAGATTCACCAAGTCTTGCGAAGTTGATGAACACAAAGCAAACCAAGCTGAGATAGATACCAATTCGTAATCAACGAGCACAGCTCTAGTTGGATCAACATCACTCAATGTGTTTCACACAAGTTTGAGAGAACTAATTCTATTCATTGAAAGCTGAATGTTTACAATGTATGAAATCGAAATATATAAGCTATGCTAAGGCCTGATGGGCCGAGTTTAATGATAGAAAGATAATATCTAACATCTAATTAAAACACCTAAAATCATAAGTAAATAAGATCTCTAGAAATAACACTTAAAATAGCCCAATTTCGGCCCAATAGGAACACTAGGCGAAATGGGGTTCCAACACTTAGTAAAATCCCGTCAAAACAGTGACAGCTTGCAAAGATGTGCATTTTCGGCCAATTCCGAGGTTGAATCAGGAAAAACCTTCAACAGAAAAGTTGTAGATCTCTTCTTCCTCGTTCCAACAAGATATGGCACGCCTCAATCCGATAAATATTGAATCCGTACGACCCATTTTACAGAGACGTCGAAAAGCTGTCAAATGACTATGAACGAGCTAAACGTCAAGCTTCCACCTTTGGACCTTCTCCCATGGTGGAGCCTTCTTCTTCCTCTTGATAAGGACATCATCCGAAGGTGTCTTGGATGGTCTCGCATCACCCTATTCCTACTCCTAATCCTCATAATAATGTTAATTTACAGAATCCTTTATTCAATGAAAACAACTCTCCACGAGGTGGGAGAAATGATCGGAATAATGGGTTTGTTAATGTGCAAGGTCAAGGACAAGGAAGAGGAAGAGGACGTGGCTATCAAGAGCAATTCTATTACTCGGAGCAAGATGATGACTTCCAAGAAGAGGAGTATTGGGAGCAACGCCTGAGACGGAATCAAAGGGGAAATCAGACCCGACCACCTAGGTTCAATGACGACGACGGCATGGGTAAGGTTAAGGTAAAGATTCCTCCTTTTGATGGTAAGACTGATCCAGATGCTTATATTGATTGGGAAATTAAAATGGAGCAAATCTGGAATTGTCTTAATTTCTCAGAACCTAAGAAAGTACAACTAGCTTCCCTAGAGTTTCAAGGTTTTGCATTAATCTGGTGGGATAATTGATACGGGGTTAGCCGTGTGATGGTCCGATCTTCGACAACAAGCAAGAAACTAAAGAAAGACTCAAAGAAATAACAAAACTCAAACCGACGCAGCAAGGATGCTTCAAGAATCGATCAAGAAATCTGCAAGATCAATCAAGAAGTTAAAGAACGGAAGCAAGAACGAATAAAGACTCAACAAGATCAGCAAGATTCGATGAAGAAGCAATCAAGATCGATCAAGATTCTCAAGAAACGCAGCAAGACTCGACAAAGATGAATAAAGACTCGATAAAGACTCGAAATTGCAACAAAGAATGAAAAGACACGACCGATAAGGACTGAGTCGATCTATGCAGAACAAGATAAAGACCCCAGGCCTCCTCAGAGGGTAGGAACCAATACCAATGACTACACAACCCGCCTCTACAACCCTACACAATCAAGCGGACAACTTGAAGGCACAAGGAGGGGGCTTGTGGATACTAGATTCACCAAGTCTTGCGAAGTTGATGAACGGCAAAGCAAACCAAGCTAAAACAAACCAATTCGATGATCAACGAGCACAGCTCTAGTTGGATCAACAAGACACTCCATGTGTTTCACACAATTTGAGAGATCTAAATTCTATTCATCATGTTCTAATTGAATTACAATAGGAGAACTCGGAATATATAGGCCACACAGGGCTGTTGGGCCGAGTTAGATGATAGAATAAGATAAAACTAACATCTAATGGAAATAATAAAAATAACCTTAAAGTTTCCTAAAATAACTTAAGTAAAAGAAATACTAAAAATAGGAAATAAACATAATGTTCCAAAACTTAACAAAATCCCGTCAAAACCAGCAGCAGCTCAAAGGATGTGGATTTCGGCCAAGCTATAGGACGAATCTGGAAAATCCTTCAACAGCAAAGTTGTAGATCTCTTCGTCCTCGTTCCAACAAGGTATGGCACGCCTCAATCCGATCAATATTGAATCCGTACGACCCATTTTACAGAGACGTCGAAAAGCTGTCAAGTTGCTGAACGAATGTAAAAACGCCAAGCTTCCACCTTTGGACCTTCTCCCATGGTGGAGCCTTCTTCTTCCTCTTGATAAGGACATCATCCGAAGGTGTCTTGGATGGTCCCGCATCAATCTCCCTTTCTTGAAAAGGATTCGTCCTCGAATCCAAGGTCGCATTTGATTCCGCAAAGGCATCCACACGAGCTCCTGGATCGAATACCACATGTCCATGGAAACCCTTCTCAAGGCTGATTGGTGTAGGGGTTGACCACTCCTCGATGGTTATTATCTCAGCTTCATCTACAAAATCAAGAAAAGAAACTTTATGAGTGCATAATTCATATTTTATATCATCATTATGTTCTAACGTAATATGCACTTTAGTTTGGTCAATAATCCCTAAGTTTCCATCCAATGTTAGCAAGTTTTCTTCCTTTTTTAAGGCTGAATTTTCAACTAATTCAAGGCTAGCAATAGTAGAAGAATTTGCACCATCAATGATCATATTAGAAACTTTGCCTTTTTCTAAGCATTTAGTATGACATAAATCCTCTCTTTGATTATCATCACAAGACATAGGTTGAACATTTAAATTAATCAAAGAATCATCATGTTCATATGTAATGCAAACATCATGATCATAGGCAAGTAAATTAAGATCTTGATCATTATTAACAACATGATTTACATGATCAGTAATCAACGAATTATCTATGCTAGAAGAAACATTAAGTTGAGTAGAAATGGGATGAGTTTCTTCCCTTTCAATTGGTGGCACGTCATCTCTAGGTGAGGCTCCTTGTACAAACACCGTATTAGAGCCAAAACGCTGAAGTTCTATTGTCACAAGGCTGTTTTCCATCTTAGCTATGCTGGCATTCATCTTAGCTATGTTCTCCATGAAGGTATTGTACCAGTCATTGCCCTGGCTATTAGACATCGTAAATAAAGACAAACAAAGAACTATGTGAAAGGTTAGAAAAATATAAACAACCTCACAATGTGTTTCGCTCACACTCCCTCTCTGATTGATATGTCACGCTTGCTAGGGCAATCCGCTTTGGGCAAATCAACTATCAAGCAAAAACTAAGCAATCAAAGTATGTAGTGAATGAAACAAACAGCAAAGTACTCGATAAAGGAGAAAGAGCACTCGACAGCAGCTGTAAACACTTGATTCAAGCAAAAACAAAGGCAATTGCAAGGAATCAATTCGACACAACGAAGGTGCACTCGACAGGGGTCTAATGCACTCGACACTAACAGGAGAGAACTCGGCAAGGGCTGAGATCACTCGACTCAATCAAACACAACTCGATAACAGCAATAATCAATTCGATCCAAGCAACAATCAGCAAGAATCAACTCGAAAATAGACTAATGAGTACTCGAACAGCAAAACAAGCACTCGACTCAATCAAAAGAGAACTCGACCAGGGGGAGATCTCTTTGACACACACACAATAGCACTTCAAGAGAATAGAAGTACTCGACACAGCTAGCAAACAACTTCGACAAAGCTATAAACAAAGAGAAGAATAGAAAAACTGAAGAAAGAATGGAAATTTACCTCTTTTGATTGAAAACCTTAAGTTATGATGTTGTAGTTGCAAGGTAGGGTTTCAATTTTGTGGAGGTGTATGTGTTTAGGTTTAGGGCTGATGACAAGGGCAATGGAGAATCACCAAAAAGTTGAGTCCTTTAGGTTTTTCTTGCACTAGATCAACAAACAACAACCAAACACTTTCTTCTCTTTTTTTTTTTTTTGAATTTTCGGAACTTAATTTACTGTTTTTTTTTTTTTTTTTTATCTGAAACTAATGCAAGAAAACTAACAATAATGAGAAAAGGACTCGAAAATATGATATGTTGGTGATAGATGATAGAAATTCAGCCCTAAAGATGTATTTATAGGTGAGGCTTTTGTTTATCTTTGGTAAGTGGATCTATCTAAAGCCTTAAAGATAAATGATAGATAAATATGAAATCAGATTTTTGTAAAGGCAATAAATAAATGGAAGTTATATAGAAGATAGAACAAATATGCCAAAGATAGAAAAGATAGACACACTAGGGTTTCTTTGTGTGTGAATGGGGCTGTCGACCAAAGCTACTCGACTATGGGGACAAGAGGCTTGCCGTCGGCTAGGAGAGTGACACAAGGGTTGTGCACACTGATCTGGTCGACTCCACGGTCTCGGGTAGGCTTGTGTTTAGGCTATGCGACAAACAATCACAAACAAAAGATTAGTGCAATAATCAAATAAAGAAACAAGAAGTAAAAGACCAAAACAAGAAAATGACTCTTTTTTGTGGATTGTGTTTATGAAAAAGAAAAGACTCAATCTTGATGTCGGAAACCAAAGCTCTGATGCCAATTTGATACGGGGTTAGCCGTGTGATGGTCCGATCTTCGACAACAAGCAAGAAACTAAAGAAAGACTCAAAGAAATAACAAGACTCAAACCGACGCAGCAAGGATGCTTCAAGAATCGATCAAGAAATCTGCAAGATCAATCAAGAAGTTAAAGAACGGAAGCAAGAACGAATAAAGACTCAACAAGATCAGCAAGATTCGATCAAGAAGCAATCAAGATCGATCAAGATTCTCAAGAAACGCAGCAAGACTCGACAAAGATGAATAAAGACTCGATAAAGACTCGAAATTGCAACAAAGAATGAAAAGACACGACCGATAAGGACTGAGTCGATCTATGCAGAACAAGATAAAGACCCCAGGCCTCCTCAGAGGGTAGGAACCAATACCAATGACTACACAACCCGCCTCTACAACCCTACACAATCAAGCGGACAACTTGAAGGCACAAGGAGGGGGCTTGTGGATACTAGATTCACCAAGTCTTGCGAAGTTGATGAACGGTAAAGCAAACCAAGCTAAAACAAACCAATTCGATGATCAACGAGCACAACTCTAGTTGGATCAACAAGACACTCCATGTGTTTCACACAATTTGAGAGATCTAAATTCTATTCATCATGTTCTAATTGAATTACAATAGGAGAACTCGGAATATATAGGCCACACAGGGCTGTTGGGCCGAGTTAGATGATAGAATAAGATAAAACTAACATCTAATGGAAATAATAAAAATAACCTTAAAGTTTCCTAAAATAACTTAAGTAAAAGAAATACTAAAAATAGGAAATAAACATAATGTTCCAAAACTTAACAAAATCCCGTCAAAACCAGCAGCAGCTCAAAGAATGTGGATTTCGGCCAAGCTATAGGACGAATCTGGAAAAACCTTTAACAGCAAAGTTGTATCTCTCTTCGTCCTCGTTCCAACAAGGTATGGCACGCCTCAATCCGATTAATATTGAATCCGTACGACCCATTTTACAGAGACGTCGAAAAGCTGTCAAGTTGCTGAACGAATGTAAAAACGCCAAGCTTCTACCTTTGGACCTTCTCCCATGGTGGAGCCTTCTTCTTCCTCTTGATAAGGACATCATCCGAAGGTGTCTTGGATGGTCCCGCATCAATAATCTTGTTAAGGAAAGAAGAAGATCCCTTGATGCACCTATTGCTTCTTGGGAACAACTAAAAATGGTCATGAGAAATAAGTTTGTACCTCAACATTATGATAGAGAGATATTAAACAGATTAGAAAACCTTAAACAAGGTAGTAAAACTGTTGAGGAAACATTTAATGTTATGCAGCTATGGCTCGAGCTAATATAGTAGAAACTCATGAGAAAACCAATGTTGGATATCTTAGGATATTGCATCCCGCTTTAGCTCATGAAATTGATTACTTTCACTATACTACTCCTACTGATTTGTTACATCTAGCTATGAAAGTAGAAAAGGGACAACGCTACAAGAGCCAAGCTAATAGAGTGTCGAGTGGCCAGCAACAAGGGTGGCGCCAATCTCGGCCCCAACAGCCCCAAGGGCGCTCGGAAGTGGGTTCTAGAGAGCGAGCTCAGCAGCCCCAATGGAGGAGTGAAGGCCGACAACCCCAACAGCCCCTCGACAAAGGAAAAGGTCCATGGAATGGACGAGAATCGTCTGGGACATCTACGGGTGATACGGGGTTAGCCGTGTGATGGTCCGATCTTCGACAACAAGCAAGAAACTAAAGAAAGACTCAAAGAAATAACAAGACTCAAACCGACGCAGCAAGGATGCTTCAAGAATCGATCAAGAAATCTGCAAGATCAATCAAGAAGTTAAAGAACGGAAGCAAGAACGAATAAAGACTCAACAAGATCAGCAAGATTCGATCAAGAAGCAATCAAGATCGATCAAGATTCTCAAGAAACGCAGCAAGACTCGACAAAGATGAATAAAGACTCGATAAAGACTCGAAATTGCAACAAAGAATGAAAAGACACGACCGATAAGGACTGAGTCGATCTATGCAGAACAAGATAAAGACCCCAGGCCTCCTCAGAGGGTAGGAACCAATACCAATGACTACACAACCCGCCTCTACAACCCTACACAATCAAGCGGACAACTTGAAGGCACAAGGAGGGGGCTTGTGGATACTAGATTCACCAAGTCTTGCGAAGTTGATGAACGGCAAAGCAAACCATGCTGAGATTATCAATCAATTCGAGATCACGGAGAGCACAGCTCAATCCGGCCTGATCTCTCTCTCTAAAGTGTTTCACACGTTTTAGAAGAATAACTTGTATTATGAATGTTCCAATTGAATTACAAAGCTGAATCGAAAATATATAGAGAACTAAGGCCTGTTGGCCGGCCTAACTAGATAGAAATAGATAGATCTACTTTCTAATGGGCTTAATAAACTTAAAAACATAAATAAATAAGGTCTCTAAAAATAATAACTTAGAAAAGCCCAATTCAGCCCAATAATGTTCTTAAGCTGAAAATAAGCTTTAATACTTAAAGAAATTCGGCCCAAGCTTTAACTAAGGTGGCTCGGCCTCCATTTGCACTCCAATGCACATGTATGTCTTCAATGTAGGCTCGGGGAGTTGAACCTTGCTCGAGAACAAAGCATGACCCACAAAGTTGAATGAGTCTCTTTGAAGCTTCTTAGCTCTAGCTCGAGTCATTGGTCCTTCTCCAAGTATGATGGGTGTGTCTGGAGTTGTAGAAGATGGTCCCGCATCACTAGTTGTAGATAAATTCTTCTTCTCTCGATAGAACTTGATGTCTCTTGATAGAATCCCACGAATCTTGGCTTGCAAGTAACCACAATACTCGGATTTCTCCTCGATCTCGACTCGGACAGCTTTTGGAATCTCCTCGACGTCGACCAAGTTCCTCGACGTCGAGTAGAATTCTTCGACTCGAGTGGTCCATTGCTCATCTCGTGCTCCATCTCGTCCTCCGGAGCAAATGTCGAGTAAAATTTGGGCGACGTCGACCAGTTTGGTCGACTTCGACTAAATCTGTGTGCTTTCAGCATTCTGCTCCGTTCTTGAAACGCACTTTCCCGAGTCCTCGTTCGTCAGATTGACGCATATGAGCATGCGTTGGAAAGTTCTTTTCGAGGGCTACAACTTTTATGAAGACATCAAAGCTTGATTCAGAACGATGAATGGTGAAAAATGGCGTTTTCTCCAGCTGCATCATGCTTAGCTTCTTCATGACTTTCCTTTAAGCTCCAAAGTGCGCCTGATTTCTGCGAAATATAACAGAAAAACTTGTGTAGACCTCCATATATGGAAAATAAACATAAACTTCACAAATTCTGTATTATTTTAACCCAAATTTATAAAATGCATGCAGAAAACGATATAAAAGTAAGTGTAAAACATGGCAAATTAGGCTCACATCAAACACCTCATACTTAAGCTTGCTTGTCCTCAAGTAATACTTTTAATGGTCATACAGGGGAAGAAACTCAAGAACTTAATCAAGAACGATCAAGAACTGAAAGAACGCAGCAAGAAATAACAAGAAAGATGCAAGATTTATGCAAGACTCAACAAGAAAGCAAAGAAACGCAGCAAGACTCTCAAGAATCGATCAAGATAGGACAAGATCGACCAAGAAACACCAAGAACAGAGGCTGTCCTCAATATCGACTCAAAGAAGTTGAACAAGACTCGATAAAGACTCGAAATTGCAACAAAGAATGAAAAGACACGACCGATAAGGACTGAGTCGATCTATGCAGAACAAGATAAAGACCCCAGGCCTCCTCAGAGGGTAGGAACCAATACCAATGACTACACAACCCGCCTCTACAACCCTACACAATCAAGCGGACAACTTGAAGGCACAAGGAGGGGGCTTGTGGATACTAGATTCACCAAGTCTTGCGAAGTTGATGAACGACAAAGCAAACCAAGCTAAAACAAACCAATTCGATGATCAACGAGCACAGCTCTAGTTGGATCAACAAGACACTCCATGTGTTTCACACAATTTGAGAGATCTAAATTCTATTCATCATGTTCTAATTGAATTACAATAGGAGAACTCGGAATATATAGGCCACACAGGGCTGTTGGGCCGAGTTAGATGATAGAATAAGATAAAACTAACATCTAATGGAAATAATAAAAATAACCTTAAAGTTTCCTAAAATAACTTAAGTAAAAGAAATACTAAAAATAGGAAATAAACATAATGTTCCAAAACTTAACAAAATCCCGTCAAAACCAGCAGCAGCTCAAAGAATGTGGATTTCGGCCAAGCTATAGGACGAATCTGGAAAAACCTTCAACAGCAAAGTTGTAGATCTCTTCGTCCTCGTTCCAACAAGGTATGGCACGCCTCAATCCGATCAATATTGAATCCGTACGACCCATTTTACAGAGACGTCGAAAAGCTGTCAAGTTGCTGAACGAATGTAAAAACGCCAAGCTTCCACCTTTGGACCTTCTCCCATGGTGGAGCCTTCTTCTTCCTCTTGATAAGGACATCATCCGAAGGTGTCTTGGATGGTCCCGCATCAGTTGACAAGGGCTATGGAGAATCACCAAAAAGTTGAGTCCTTTAGGTTTTTCTTGCACTAGATCAACAAACAACAACCAAACACTTTCTTCTCTTTTTTTTTTTTGAATTTTCGGAACTTTAATTTACTGTTTTTTTTTTAAAATCTGAAACTAATGCAAGAAAACTAACAATAATGAGAAAAGGACTCGAAAATATGATATGTTGGTGATAGATGATAGAAATTCAGCCCTTAAAGATGTATTTATAAACAACTTTGGATATATAAGGTAACAAGATCTATCTAAGCCTCTTAAAGATAAAAGATAGATAATATGGATTAATCTATCAATTATAATCAGATTGTAAAAGGCAAATAGAATAGATAAAATATTCCAAAGATAGACAAAGGATAGAAAAGATAACAAACTAGGGTTTCTTGTGTTTATGTGATGTCGACCAAGCTGTGACTATGGGGACAAGGGTAATGCCGCCGGCTTAGGTGCTGCACAAGGGAAATTGCGCACCACTTTGGTCGACTCCACGGTCTCGGCTAGGCTTTGTGTTTAGGCTATGCAACCACAAACAATCACAAACTCAAGATTAGTGCAATAATCAAATAAAGAAACAAGAAGTAAAAGACCAAACAAGAAAAGGACTTTTTTGTGGTTTTTGTGTTTAGAAAAGAAAAAGACTCAATCTTGATGTCGGAAACCAAAGCTCTGATACCAATTTGATACGGGGTTAGCCGTGTGATGGTCCGATATTCGACAACAAGCAAGAACTAAACAAGAAACAAGAAAGGCTTAAAGAACGCAGCATGAACAATGCAAGATTCGACCAAGATAGATCAAGATCGATCAAGAATGTAACAAGACTCGACAAGAACTGATAAAGAATGATAAAGACTCGAAATTTGTAAACAAGAATTGAAAGACACGACCTGATATGGACTGAGTCGATCTATGCAGAACAAGATAAAGACCCCAGGCCTCCTCAGAGGGTAGGAACCAATACCAATGACTACACAACCCGCCTCTACAACCCTACACAATCAAGCGGACAACTTGAAGGCACAAGGAGGGGGCTTGTGGATACTAGATTCACCAAGTCTTGCGAAGTTGATGAACGGCAAAGCAAAACAAGCTGAGATATGTATCAATCGATGATCAATGAGCACAGCTCTAATTGAATCAACAAACACTCGATGGTGTAAACACTCTTTATGAGAGAATTGTAATTATCAAAGTTCCAATTGAATTACAAAGCTGAAATCAACATATATAGGCCTTATGAGGGCTGTTGGCCGGCCATAGTAGATAGAACTAGATAGATCTAATTACTAATGGGCTTTAAAATAAACCTAAGAACATAAATAAATAAGGTCCTTAAAAATAATAACTAGAAAAGCCCAATTCAGCCCAATAATGTTTATAAGCTGAATTTAAACATTAACACTTAAAGAAATTCGGCCCAAGCATGTTTAAGGTGGCTCGGCCTCCATTTGCACTTCAATGCACATGTATGTCTTCAATGTAGGCTCGGGGAGTTGAACCTTGCTCGAGAACAAAGCATGACCCACAAAGTTGAATGAGTCTCTCTGAAGCTTCTTAGCTCTAGCTCGAGTCATTGGTCCTTCTCCAAGTATGATGGGTGTGTCTGGAGTTGTAGAAGATGGTCCCGCATCAGTTAGCATATGATAGGTGCTTAGCTCTCATCAGTCTTCATCCCACAATATAAGCATGGGAGAGGGAGGGAGAGTCACCTGTGAGACTTGGAACCCAGTGCAAGCAAATTTTGGAAGTGAGTCATGGAGATTATGCCACCATCTGTTGCCTGGGATCATGGGATATCCTTGAAAGGCTACAACTGCATTAGTTCTTGATTAAATACCTTTAAATTGGAATCAACAGTAAACAACAATGGTTTCCCACACCAAAAAAAAAATTAAAGGAAAAATCATCATCTTAATCATACTTCATATACAAGAACACAAGAATCAGGGCATCAAGCATGAATTTGTGATGACAGTCAATTACTCGTGATAATCAAATTGCTAAAACATATGGGGACAACTTGAAGGCACAAGGAGGGGGCTTGTGGATACTAGATTCACCAAGTCTTGCGAAGTTGATGAACGGCAAAGCAAACCAAGCTAAAACAAACCAATTCGATGATCAACGAGCACAGCTCTAGTTGGATCAACAAGACACTCCATGTGTTTCACACAATTTGAGAGATCTAAATTCTATTCATCATGTTCTAATTGAATTACAATAGGAGAACTCGGAATATATAGGCCACACAGGGCTGTTGGGCCGAGTTAGATTAGAATAAGATAAAACTAACATCTAATGGAAATAATAAAAATAACCTTAAAGTTTCCTAAAATAACTTAAGTAAAAGAAATACTAAAAATAGGAAATAAACATAATGTTCCAAAACTTAACAAAATCCCGTCAAAACCAGCAGCAGCTCAAAGAATGTGGATTTCGGCCAAGCTATAGGACGAATCTGGAAAAACCTTCAACAGCAAAGTTGTAGATCTCTTCGTCCTCGTTCCAACAAGGTATGGCATGCCTCAATCCGATGAATATTGAGTCCGTACGACCCATTTTACAGAGATGTCGAAAAGCTGTCAAATTGCTGAACGAATGTAAAAACGCCAAGCTTCCACCTTTGGACCTTCTCCCATGGTGGAGCCTTCTTCTTCCTCTTGATAAGGACATCATCCGAAGGTGTCTTGGATGGTCCCGCATCAACGGGTCCCAAAGGGAGTAATCCTAACCCCTCTACCCTTAGATCTAGAGATATTGTGTGCTATAAATGCCAAGGTAGAGGACATTATATGAAGGATTGCCCTAATAAGAAAACTCTCATGGTTAATCACTTAGGAGAATATGAATCTGAAAATTCTTGTGATGAACATGATGAGCATCCTAATGACAATGATCAGAACTTAAACCTTGTTTGTTGTGAAAATGATGATGATGAGGTTGAATATGATCATGGAGAATCTTTGATTGTTAGGAGAGTTTTAAGTGTTGTTCCTACACCATGTGATGATAATCAAAGGGAAAACTTGTTTCATACTCGTTGTCTAGTTAAAGGAAAGGTTGTAAATGTGATCATTGATGGAGGTAGTTGCTGTAATTTAGCTAGTCAAGAAATGGTTGACAAATTGCATTTACCTACTGTCCAACACCCTAGACCTTACAAATTGCATTGGATGAATGATTGTGGCTTATTGAAAGTAAATAGGCATGTTAAAGTGCATATTAAACTAGGACATTATGAAGATAATGTTTTATGTCATACAGTGCCTATGCAAGCTTGTCATATTCTATTAGGCCGTCCTTGGCAATCTGATCGTAAGGTTATGCATGATGGGTTTACTAATCGCTGAGCGATACCTTTACTTTTCAGGGAAAGAATGTCATTCTCAAACCCATGACACCTACGCAAGTAGCTGATGAGATTGAGAAGCGCAAGGTAAGTAAAGGTGAGTTAGATCATGAGGCTCAGTCGAGCCAAGTGGATCCTCAAGCTCGATCTAAGAGTGTGTTCTTGGCTTCCAAAAGCACATTCATGGACGACTTTGCGGATGGTGGAACTGTTCTTTGCAAGAGCTTGAGCATGTTAAGTGAAGAGCTTAAAGCTTCTCTTCCATCGAACATTCTCGCTCTTCTTGAGGAGTTTAAGGATGTGTTTCCCGATGACATACCACCAGGTCTACCCCCTATTCGTGGAATCGAGCATCAAATTGATCTTATTCCGGGGGCTGCATTACCTAATAGGCCTGCGTATCGTATGAATCCCACTGAGACCCAAGAGGTCCAAACCCAAGTCCAGGAACTGTTGGATAAGGGTTATATTCGAATAAGCTTAAGTCCTAGTGTTGTGCCTGTGTTATTAGTCCCTAAGAAAGATGGTTCATGGAGAATGTGTGTAGATTGTAGGACTATTAACAACATTACTATTAAATATCGTCACCCTATTCCTAGATTAGATGATATGCTAGATGAGTTACATGGAGCTTCTATATTCTCTAAAATTGATCTTAGAAGTGGCTATCATCAAATTAGAATGAAAGAAGGTGATGAATGGAAAACAGCCTTTAAGACTAAGCTAGGCTTATATGAGTGGTTGGTTATGCCTTTTGGTTTAACTAATGCTCCTAGTACTTTTATGCGCTTAATGAATCATGTGCTTCGAGATTTCATTGGAAAATTTGTTGTTGTTGACTTTGATGATATTCTGTTTTATAGCAAGTCTTCTAATGAACATGAATCACATCTTAGAGAAGTGCTTAGAACGCTGAGAATTGAACGCTTGTATGCCAATTTAAAGAAGTGTGATGAATCATGTGTAATGAACATGTCTTTTCTTGGATTTGTAGTGAGCTCTAATGGACTGCGTGTTGATGAATCAAAGATCAAGGCAATACAAGAATGGCCGACCCCCACCAACATAGGCCATGTACGCAGCTTCCAAGGACTTGCTAGCTTCTACCGACGCTTTGTGCGAGATTTCAGCACCATCTCAGCCCCACTAACAGAACTTACAAAGAAAAGGAGTGAGTTCACATGGGGAGTAGCTCAGGAGGAAGCATTCAACACACTTAATGACAAGCTCACTCACGCACCTCTATTAGCCTTGCCGGACTTTACTCAGCCTTTAGAGGTAGAGTGTGATGCTAGCGGAGTTGGAATTGGTGGAGTCCTTATGTAGGGAGGTAAGCCTATTGCTTTCTTTTCTGAGAAGTTGAAAGGTGCTTGTCTTAATTACTCTACCTATGATAAGGAATTGTAGGCTTTGTTTAGAGTACTTAAGACATGATCTCACTATCTATGGCCTAGCGAGTTTATTCTTAGAACTGATCATGAATCTTTAAAACACTTTAAAAGCCAAGATAAACTTGATAGGAGACATGGTAGATGGATGGAATTCATTGAAACATTTCCTTATGTGATTAAGTATAAGAAAGGCAAAGACAATGTGGTTGCTGATGCATTATCTAGAAGACATGTTCTTTTAACCACTTTGGATTCTAGAGTCTTAGACTTTGTTTACATAAAGGAATTGTATGAATCTGATTTGGATTTTGGAGATATATTTCGAAAATGCCTAGAAAAGGGTCCTAATGACAGCTTCTATATTCATCAAGGATTCTTATTTCGAAAAGATCAAGTGTGCATTCCTAGATGTTCTCTACGATTATTACTTGTTAGTGAAGCCCATAGTGGTGGATTAATGGGACATTTTGGTAGGGATAAAAGATATAGCACACTGAAATCACATTTTTATTGGCCACATATGCTTAGGGATGTAGAACATTGCCTTAAGAGATGCATAGATTGCATTAAAGCCAAAGCTAAGCTTATCCCCCATGGCCTTTATACACCACTGCCGATACCCTCAGCCCCTTGGGAAGACATTTCTATGGATTTTATAGTTGGGTTGCCTAGAACTAAGAAGGGGAGGGATTCAATCTTTGTAGTGGTTGATAGATTCTCTAAAATGGCTCATTTCATTGCATGCCACAAAACTGATGATGCTACCAATGTTGCTAACCTATTCTTTAGAGAAGTAGTTAGGTTGCATGGCGTGCCTAAAACCATTGTTAGTGATAGGGATGTGAAATTCTTAAGTCATTTTTGGCGTACCTTATGGAATAAATTGGGAACTAGATTGCTATTCTCTACTTCTAGCCACCCCCAAACTGATGACCAAACTGAGGTGACTAATAGAACCCTTGCTACTGTCCTAAGAGCCATTATTAGGAAGAATTTGAAACTTTGGGAAGAAGCCTTACCTCATGTGGAATTTGCTTATAATAGAACCATGCATTCGGCAACTAAAATCAGTCCATTTGAATGTGTGTATGGTGTTAATCCACTAACCCCTTTTGATCTTACTCCATATCATATGAGAGACAAAGAATCATTTGAGGCAGATAAGCATGTCGAGTTCATAAAGGAGTTGCATGAACGAACTCGAGAGAAGCTGAAGCTTAAGGCTAAATACAATGCTAACAAGGCCAACAAGGGACGTCGCTTGGTCACATTTCAGCCTGGAGATCTTGTATGGGTGCACTTGAGGAAGGAGCGGTTTCCAGAAGCCCGGAAGAACAAGCTGTCACCTCGTGGTGATGGACCATTTCGGATCAAGAAGAGAGTGGGCGACAATGCCTACCAATTGGAGCTTCCTGGAGACATGGGCGTGAGCGCTACATTCAACGTCGCGGATCTAATCCCTTACTTCGCTGTGGATGAAGACTTGGATTCGTGGTCGAATCCTTTTCAAGAAGGGGAGGTTGATGCGGGACCATCTTCTACAGCTCCAAACACACCCATCATACTCGAGCTAGAGCTAAGAAGCTTCAGAGAGACTCATTCAACTTTGTGGGTCGTGCTTTGTTCTCGAGCAAGGTTCAACTCCCCGAGCATACATTGAAGAATTACATGTGCATAGGAGTTGCTGATGGTTTCGATGCCGACACCAGAGGTATCGACGCCAACGTCTAAACACATGTTTGAGCACTGAAGGCCTCAGCGCCAACACTCGGCCCTCGGCGCCGACACCAGTTTGCCTAGAACCCATATGGGCCGAATTGGACTTATTTAAGTTGTTATTTTAAGACCTTATTTACTTATGTTTTAGGTGTTATTTTCTTAAGTCCATTAGATGTTAGTTTTATCTTATTCTATCTTCTTTTACTTAGGAAAAACCGGCCCAACAGTTTCATGGCCTATATATTTCGATTTCAGCTTTGTAATTCAATTGGAACATTCATAATTCAGATTTATTCTTCTCAAAATACGTGTGTTACACATTGAGAGTTGTTGGCCGAATTAGAGCTGTGCTCATTCGCCTTCGAATTGATATCATCTCAGGTTGGTTTGCTTTGCCGTTCATCAACGTCGCAAGACTTGGTGAATCTAGTATCCACAAGCCCCCTCCCTTCAAGTTGTCCGCTTTTTTGTGTAGGGTTGTAGAGGCGGGTTGTGTAGTCATTGGTATTGGTTCCTACCCTCTGAGGAGGCCTAGGGTCTTTATCTTGTTCTGCATAGATCGACTCAGTCCATATCAGGTCGTGTCTTTCAATTCTTGCAATACAATTTCGAGTCTTTATCATTGTTTATTCGAGTCTTGCAATCTTGTTCATTGTCGACATCAAGAACCCTTGTTCATGATCGTTCTTGCTGCGTCTTTTATTGTTTCTTGGCTGTTCTTGATTGATCTTGATCGAGTTCTTGCTGTCTTGTTCAGTTCTTGCTTGTTGTCGAAGATCGGACCATCACACAACTAACCCCGTATCAATTGTAGATCCCATTCTTATATTACCACTAACAATTAATTTCCATCCTTGTAATGGTACTTTTGCCATCAAATCTCTGCCTGTGTACAAAAGCAACATCTCACACAAAAGAAGGTTATGTAAAAATAATTTCCCGCAACATAGACACAATAATCAAGAGGACTTTTAGATTGAAAGAGAAGTTGAAAGGTAAAAAACATAGTTATGGGATATTTGGGCTATGTGGTGTTTATAGTCCGAGGAGATATAAACTTCAATTTTCATGATCTTCTTCTTTATCTTTGTGTTCTTTCTCCTTTCTTCATACCACATCCCTCATCCTCTCTTCATATCACTCATTTCTCGTTTCACTATATGCTTTTACCTCTTTATCCTTGGCACTGCCTTCTTGCGAGTCGCAAACATGGGTGTCATTAATGACCTCGGATACTTAGTGCTGTGGACTCCTCACTTTGTTGTCCCATCTTGCTTGAACTAACATCTCGAGCAAGCAAGGTCGATCACTTTACTCCTTGATGACCAGATTTTCTTCTGCTCATTAAATTTTCCATTATAATCATCCAACCTATCATGAAACTCAACATAATTTCCAGCACAAAATAACCATATAATCATCTCCATAAATAACTTCCATTCTGATGCGGGACCATCTTCTACAACGCCAGACACACCCATCATACTTGGAGAAGGGCCAATGACTCGAGCTAGAGCTAAGAAGCTTCAAAGAGACTCATTCAACTTTGTGGGTCATGCTTTGTTCTCGAGCAAGGTTCAACTCCCCGAGCCTACATTGAAGACATACATGTGCATTGGAGTGCAAATGGAGGCCGAGCCACCTTAGTTAAAGCTTGGGCCGAATTTCTTTAGGTATTGAAGCTTATTTTCAGCTTAAGCACATTATTGGGCTGAATTGGGCTTTTCTAAGTTATTATTTTTAGAGACCTTATTTATTTATGTTTTTAAGTTTATTAAGCCCATTAGAAAGTAGATCTATCTATTTCTATCTAGTTAGGCCGGCCAACAGGCCTTAGTTCTCTATATATTTTCGATTCAGCTTTGTAATTCAATTGGAACATTCATAATACAAGTTATTCTTCTAAAACGTGTGAAACACTTTAGAGAGAGAGATCAGGCCGGATTGAGCTGTGCTCTCCGTGATCTCAAATTGATTGATAATCTCAGCTTGGTTTGCTTTGCAGTTCATCAACTTCGCAAGACTTGGTGAATCTAGTATCCACAAGCCCCCTCCTTGTGCCTTCAAGTTGTCCGCTTGATTGTGTAGGGTTGTAGAGGCGGGTTGTGTAGTCATTGGTATTGGTTCCTACCCTCTGAGGAGGCCTGGGGTCTTTATCTTGTTCTGCATAGATCGACTCAGTCCCTATCGGTCGTGTCTTTTCATTCTTTGTTGCAATTTCGAGTCTTTATCGAGTCTTGTTCAACTTCTTTGAGTCGACATTGAGGACAGCCTCTGTTCTTGGTGTTTCTTGGTCGATCTTGTCCTATCTTGATCGATTCTTGAGAGTCTTGCTGCGTTTCTTTGCTTTCTTGTTGAGTCTTGCATAAATCTTGCATCTTTCTTGTTATTTCTTGCTGCGTTCTTTGAGTTCTTGATCGTTCTTGATTAAGTTCTTGAGTTTCTTTATTAGTTCTTGATTATTCTCGCTTGTTGTCGAAGATCGGACCAACCTACGGCTAACCCCGTATCAAATTGGCATCAGAGCTTTGGTTTCCGACATCAAGATTGAGTCTTTTTCTTTTCTAAACACAAAAACCACAAAAAAGAGTCCTTTTCTTGTTTGGTCTTTTACTTCTTGTTTCTTTATTTGATTATTGCACTAATCTTGAGTTTGTGATTGTTTGTGGTTGCATAGCCTAAACACAAAGCCTAGCCGAGACCGTGGAGTCGACCAAAGTGGTGCGCAATTTCCCTTGTGCAGCACCTAAGCCGGCGGCATTACCCTTGTCCCCATAGTCACAGCTTGGTCGACATCACATAAACACAAGAAACCCTAGTTTGTTCTATCTTTTCTATCCTTTTGTTTATCTATTCTATCTTTGGAATTTTGATTTATCTTTTATCTAATTCCATTTATCTATTGCCTATCAAAAATCAGAAATTTTAAGTTGTTGGATATTAATTTCCATTATATCTATCAACTATCTAAAAAGGCACAAGATAGATCCTATTACCTAAATTAGCCATTCTATCTATATCTTTACATTAGGGCTGAATTTTCATCTTTTATCACCATCTATACCAGATTTTCGAGTCCTATACATTAATTTGAGTCTTTTCTTGCATTAGTCTCACATTTAAAAAAAAAAAAAAAAAAAAAAAAAAAAAAAAAACAGTAAATTAAGGTCCGAAAATTCAAAAGAGAGAGAAAGTGTTTGTTAGTTGTTGATCTAGTGCAAGAAAGCTCCCAAGGACATCATTGGTGAACCCTCTTCTCAGCCCTAATCAACATACCTATCCCTAAACACATACACCTCCACAAAATTGAAACCCTACCTTGCAACTACAACATCATAACTTAAGGTTTTCAATCAAAAGAGGTAAATTTCTAAGTTTTCTTTTGCTTTCTTATTTTCTCTTTGTGTTGAGTACTCTTTCTCACCTTGATCGAGTGCTGTTGTGTGCTTGCTTTGATTGAGTCGAGTGATCTCAGCCCCTGCCGAGTTCTCTCTTGTGTGTGTCGAGTGATCTCAGCCCCTGCCGAGTGATCTCCTTGTTGTGTCGAGTGCTCTTTCTCCTTTATCGAGTACTTTGCTGTTTGTTTCATTCACTACATACTTTGATTGCTTAGTTTTTGCTTGGTAGTTGATTTGCCCAAAGCGGATTGCCCTAGCAAGCGTGATATATCAATCAGAGAGGGAGTGTGAGCGAAACACAATTGTGAGCTGTTTATAAGTTTTACTAACCTTTAACTTAGTTCCTTGTTTCTTTGGTCTTTGTTATAATGTCTACTAATCAGGGAAACAATGGTGGTAACAATGCCACTAACTCAAGTGCAACAGTGACGCCCGAGCAATTTCAGACCATGATGAACAACATGGCGACTATCATGAACAACACAACGGGTGTTCCTGAATCATTGGCTGCGCTAACAGCAAGGGTGGCTGCATTAGAGAGCTCTAGGCCTAGTGGTTCGAACACCATAGGTCAGCAAGAGCGAGTTGAGATACCTAATGACGAAAGAGAGGTCGTTAATCCTAACCCTATTCCTAATCCTAATCCTCATGTCAATGTTAATTTAGATAATCCTTTATTCAATGAAAACAACTCTCCACAAGGTGGGAGAAATGATCGGAATAATGGGTTTGTTAATGTGCAAGGTCAAGGACAGGGAAGGGGAAGAGGACGTGGCTATCAAGAGCAATTCTATTACTCGGAGCAAGATGACGACTTCCAAGAAGAGGAGTATTGGGAGCGACGCCCGAGACGGAATCAAAGGGGAAATCCGAACCGACCACCTAGGTTCAATGACGACGACGGTATGGGTAAGGTTAAGGTAAAGATTCCTCCTTTTGATGGTAAAACTGATCCAGATGCTTATATTGATTGGGAAATTAAAATGGAGCAAATCTGGAATTGTCATAATTTCTCAGAACCTAAGAAAGTACAACTAGCTTCCCTAGAGTTTCAAGGTTTTGCATTAATCTGGTGGGATAATCTTGTTAAGGAAAGAAGAAGATCCCTTGATGCACCTATTGCTTCTTGGGAACAATTGAAAGTGGTCATGAGAAATAGATTTGTACCTCAACATTATGATAGAGAGCTATTAAACAGATTAGAAAACCTTAAACAAGGTAGTAAAACTGTTGAGGAAACATTTAATGTTATGCAAGAAGCCATGGCTAGAGCTAATATAGTCGAAACTCATGAGAAAACTAATGTTAGATATCTTCGAATCTTACATCCTGCTTTAGCTCATGAAATTGATTATTTTCCCTATACTACTCCTACTGAACTTTTACATCTAGCTATGAAAGTAGAAAAGGGACAACGCTACAAAAGCCAAGGCAATAGGGTGTCGAGTGGCCAGCAACAAGGGTGGCGCCAATCTCGGCCCCAACAGCCCCAAGGGCGCTCGGAGATGGGCTCTAGGGAGCGAGCTCAGCAGCCCCAATGGAGGAGTGAAGGTCGACAGCCCCAACAGCCCCTCGACAAGGGTAAAGGCCCATGGAATGGACGAGAATCGTCTGGGACATCTACTGGTCCCAAAGGGAGTAATCCTAACCCTTCTACCACTCGTTCTAGAGATATTGTATGCTTTAAATGCCAAGGTAGAGGACATTATATGAAGGATTGCCCTAATAAGAAAACTCTCATGGTTAATCAATTTGGAGAATATGAATCTGAAAACTCTTGTGATGAACATGATGAGAATGCTAATAATGATAATGATCAGAACCTAAACCTTGTTTGCTATGAAAATGATGATAATGAGGTTGAATATGAACATGGAGAATCTTTGATTGTTAGAAGAGTCTTAAGTGTTGTTCCTACACCATGTGAAGATAATCAAAGAGAAAACTTATTTCATACTCGTTGTCTAGTTAAAGGAAAGGTTGTAAATGTGATCATTGATGGAGGTAGTTGCTGTAATTTAGCTAGTCAAGAAATGGTTGACAAATTGCATTTACCTACTGTCCAACACCCTAGACCTTACAAATTGCATTGGATGAATGATTGTGGCTTATTAAAAGTTCATAGACAAGTTAAAGTGCATATTAAACTAGGACATTATGAAGATGATGTTTTATGTGATATTGTGCCTATGCAAGCTTGTCATATTCTATTAGGCCGTCCTTGGCAATCTGATCGCAAGGTTATTCATGATGGGTTTACTAATCGCTATACCTTTACTTTTCAGGGAAAGAATGTCATTCTCAAACCTATGACGCCTACACAAGTAGCTGATGAGATTGAGAAGCGGAAGGTAAGTAAAGGTGAGTTAGATCAGGAGGCTCAGTCGAGCCAAGTGGATCCTCAAACTCGAGCTAAGAGTGTGTTCTTGGTCTCCAAAAGCACATTCCTGGACGAATTTGCGGATGGTGGAACTATTCTTATGCGCCTTTGCAAGAGCTTGAGCATGTTGAGTGAAGAGCTTACAGCTTCTCTTCCATCGAACATTCTCGCTCTTCTTGAGGAGTTTAAGGATGTGTTTCCCAATGAAATACCACCAGGTCTACCCCCTATTCGTGGAATCGAGCATCAAATTGATCTTATTCCAGGGGCTGCATTGCCTAATAGACCTGCGTATCGTATGAATCCCACTGAGACCCAAGAGGTCCAAACCCAAGTCCAGGAACTGTTGGATAAGGGTTACATTCGAATTAGCTTAAGTCCTAGTGCTGTGCCTGTGTTATTAGTCCCTAAGAAAGATGGATCATGGAGAATGTGTGTAGATTGTAGGGCTATTAACAACATCACTATTAAATATCGTCACCCTATTCCTAGATTAGATGATATGCTAGATGAGTTACATGGAGCCTCTATATTCTCTAAAATTGATCTTAGAAGTGGCTATCATCAGATTAGAATGAAAAAGGGAGATGAATGGAAAACAGCCTTTAAGACTAAGCTAGGCTTATATGAGTGGTTAGTTATGCCTTTTGGTTTAACTAATGCTCCTAGTACTTTTATGCGCTTAATGAATCATGTGCTTCGAGATTTCATTGGAAAGTTTGTTGTTGTTTACTTCGATGATATTCTGATTTATAGCAAGTCGTCTAATGAACATGAATCACATCTTAGAGAAGTGCTTAAAACGCTAAGAATTGAACACTTGTATGCTAATCTAAAGAAGTGTGAATTATGTAATGAACAAGTGTCTTTTCTTGGATTTGTAGTGAGCTCTAAAGGACTGCGTGTTGATGAATCAAAGATTAAAGCCATCCAAGAGTGGCCGACCCCCACCAACATAGGCCATGTACGCAGCTTCCAAGGTCTTGCGAGCTTCTACCGACGCTTTGTGCGAGATTTCAGCACCATCTCAGCCCCACTAACAGAGCTTACAAAGAAAAGGAGTGAGTTCACATGGGGAGCAGCTCAGGAGGACGCATTCAACACACTTAAGGATAAGCTGACTCACGCACCTCTACTAGCTTTGCCGGACTTTACTCAGCCTTTTGAGGTCGAGTGTGATGCTAGCGGAGTAGGAATTGGTGGAGTCCTTATGCAGGGAGGTAAGCCTATTGCTTTCTTTTCTGAGAAGTTGAAAGGTGCTTGTCTTAATTACTCTACCTATGATAAGGAATTGTATGCTTTGTTTCGAGTACTTAAGACATGGTCTCACTATCTATGGCCTAGCGAGTTTATTCTTAGAACTGATCATGAATCATTAAAACACTTCAAAAGCCAAGATAAACTTGATAGGAGACATGGTAGATGGATGGAGTTCATAGAAACATTTCCTTATGTAATTAAGTATAAGAAAGGCAAAGACAACGTGGTTGCCGATGCATTATCTAGACGACATGTGCTTTTAACCACTTTGGATTCTAGAGTCTTAGGCTTTGTTTACATAAAGGAATTATATGAATCTGATCTAGATTTTGGTAACACTTTTCGGAAATGCTTAGAATCAGGCCCTTTCGATGGCTTCTATATTCATGATGGATTCTTATTTCGAAAAGATCAAGTGTGTATTCCTAGATGTTCATTAAGATTACTACTTGTTAGTGAAGCCCATAGTGGTGGTTTAATGGGACATTTTGGACGGGATAAGACATATAATACACTGAAATCACACTTTTATTGGCCACATATGCTTAGGGATGTAGAACATTGCCTTAAGAGATGCATAGATTGCATTAAAGCCAAAGCTAAGCTTATGCCCCATGGCCTTTATACACCACTGCCGATACCCTCAGCCCCTTGGGAAGACATTTCTATGGATTTTATAGTTGGGTTGCCTAGAACTAAGAAGGGGAGGGATTCAATCTTTGTAGTGGTTGATAGATTCTCTAAAATGGCTCATTTCATTGCATGCCACAAAACTGATGATGCTACCAATGTTGCTAACCTATTCTTTAGAGAAGTAGTTAGGTTGCATGGCGTGCCTAAAACCATTGTTAGTGATAGGGATGTGAAATTCTTAAGTCATTTTTGGCGTACTTTATGGAATAAATTGGGAACTAGATTGCTATTCTCTACTTCTAGCCACCCCCAAACTGATGGCCAAACTGAGGTGACTAATAGAACCCTTGCTACTGTCCTAAGAGCCATTATTAGGAAGAATTTGAAACTTTGGGAAGAAGCCTTACCTCATGTGGAATTTGCTTATAATCGAACCATGCATTCGGCTACTAAAATCAGTCCATTTGAATGTGTGTATGGTGTTAATCCACTAACCCCTTTTGATCTTACTCCATATCCTATGAGAGACAAAGAATCATTTGAGGCAGGTAAGCATGTCGAGTTCATCAAGGAGCTGCATGAACGAACTCGAGAGAAGCTGAAGCTCAAGGCTGAATACAACGCTAACAAGGCCAACAAGGGACGTCGCTTGGTCACATTTCAGCCTGGAGATCTTGTATGGGTGCACTTGAGGAAGGAGCGTTTTCCAGAAGCCCGGAAGAACAAGCTGTCGCCTCGTGGTGATGGACCATTTCGAATCAAGAAGAGAGTGGGCGACAATGCCTACCAATTGGAGCTTCCTGGAGACATGGGCGTGAGCGCTACATTCAACGTCGCAGATCTAATCCCTTACTTCGCTGTGGATGAAGACTTGGATTCGTGGTCGAATCCTTTTCAAGAAGGGGAGGTTGATGCGGGACCATCTTCTACAACGCCAGACACACCCATCATACTTGGAGAAGGGCCAATGACTCGAGCTAGAGCTAAGAAGCTTCAAAGAGACTCATTCAACTTTGTGGGTCATGCTTTGTTCTCGAGCAAGGTTCAACTCCCCGAGCCTACATTGAAGACATACATGTGCATTGGAGTGCAAATGGAGGCCGAGCCACCTTAGTTAAAGCTTGGGCCGAATTTCTTTAAGTATTGAAGCTTATTTTCAGCTTAAGCACATTATTGGGCTGAATTGGGCTTTTCTAAGTTATTATTTTTAGAGACCTTATTTATTTATGTTTTTAAGTTTATTAAGCCCATTAGAAAGTAGATCTATCTATTTCTATCTAGTTAGGCCGGCCAACAGGCCTTAGTTCTCTATATATTTTCGATTCAGCTTTGTAATTCAATTGGAACATTCATAATACAAGTTATTCTTCTAAAACGTGTGAAACACTTTAGAGAGAGAGATCAGGCCGGATTGAGCTGTGCTCTCCGTGATCTCAAATTGATTGATAATCTCAGCTTGGTTTGCTTTGCAGTTCATCAACTTCGCAAGACTTGGTGAATCTAGTATCCACAAGCCCCCTCCTTGTGCCTTCAAGTTGTCCGCTTGATTGTGTAGGGTTGTAGAGGCGGGTTGTGTAGTCATTGGTATTGGTTCCTACCCTCTGAGGAGGCCTGGGGTCTTTATCTTGTTCTGCATAGATCGACTCAGTCCCTATCGGTCGTGTCTTTTCATTCTTTGTTGCAATTTCGAGTCTTTATCGAGTCTTGTTCAACTTCTTTGAGTCGACATTGAGGACAGCCTCTGTTCTTGGTGTTTCTTGGTCGATCTTGTCCTATCTTGATCGATTCTTGAGAGTCTTGCTGCGTTTCTTTGCTTTCTTGTTGAGTCTTGCATAAATCTTGCATCTTTCTTGTTATTTCTTGCTGCGTTCTTTGAGTTCTTGATCGTTCTTGATTAAGTTCTTGAGTTTCTTTATTAGTTCTTGATTATTCTCGCTTGTTGTCGAAGATCGGACCAACCTACGGCTAACCCCGTATCACATTCTCTTCCAAACTCCCCGGTTAGGTAATAAGGTAGAAAAAAGGGCAATAAACAATGCTTGTGGAACAAATGAATAAGATGTATGGCTAATAAACACGGGTAGGATGTATAAATAAGCTCAAATGGAAAATAAATTCATCAATCCCCTTATCATTGCATATGTCAAAAACAACATCAATTTGCCTCATTTCATGGTTTTTTCACAAAAGAAAAATCTGGACATCATTGTGGCTTCCTTTTACTAGGAAATTTAATTGCAATATCTCCAATGGAATCCACCTTTGCATCGTTGAGGCTTGTCAAAGCTTCCAAGACACTTTTCTTTGAACTCATAAGCGGGATGTGTCCTTTACAACTATTATAATAACTTCTTTGGATCATGAACATTAAGACCAAAAGAAAACATAATCCAAGATAATATCTAAAAGCAATACAAGAGATGAAACCATGTCAACTATTCCAACAAAAAAAAACAACAACAAAGTTATTCCCCCACCACATACTTAAACAATACAATGTCCTCACTGTATAAAGAAAATCCAAAAGCAGGGTAAAGGAAGAAACTTACTAGAATAAGCGCAGAAACAGATATAGATGCCTTTGTCTATTGCCTCAACAGTCGACATCAACAAGAACTGGTCGATATCGATGACAACTCAACTTCAAGGATATGGTCGATAGGAGTAGCCTTCCACATAGAATCGATGTCGACGAGGCCAGGTCGGTGTCGACTAGCCTTCAAAACTCCATCTTTCTCCTTGTTTCTTCTTTCTTCATGCTCAATACCCTAAAAATTGTAAAACCATCCATATCCAAAACCACCAAAAACCAACTTTATGCAAAAAAACTAAAAACCAAATCCAAAAATTCTAACTAATAGAACATTATTATATAATAAAACAGCAGGTTGCCTCCCGTAAGCGCTAAATTTCAAGTCATTAGCTCGACCTACTTCCCTTTATCCCTCAGCCCGACTCATCTTTTGTAATGGCCTGGGTTTAGAAAACCCAAGTTATGTTTCAAAGGATAGGATCCTTCGTTCAGACCTTGAGCATTGTGTATAGGTTGAAGTTTGAAAACAAAGATTAGTAGTGGAAAGTGGGATTTCGAACCCAAAACATCGTGAGGTCCGTTGGAGACCCGTGGTTAGCACCCTTGGTCCTAGGCCTAAGTCGTGGAAATCTTCTTAGGAACCAAATCATCATAGTCGAAAACCAAATAAAACCAGGGTTCCACAACAGTTTTGGGTCAAAACATAATCCAAATATTGAAATCCCAAAACAATCATAGTTTGTGGTGAAGTCAGAGTCCCAGAGCTCTCTCTCACGCGCGATGCAAAATTCTCGTCGATCATAGAGTCATACCATCATCATACCATATACCTAAAAAAATTAGACAGACATAGAATCAGATTGAGGCCCGCACTTGGCTGGTCCCCACATATAAGCACACATATACGGTATTGCTAATATCAGGCTTCTAATGCAAGACATCCTAGCAGTTTACATATATGTGGAAGATGGGAATTAGGGCCTTAACACATAATGCAAAGTGGGATGTCCCTCTCTTACCTCCACCCCCCTTCCTGATAGGGCGGAGATCGGCCAGCTCATGAATATATTCCATTTATTTATAACCATAAAGATGAATCAAGCCTGCAAGCTCAACTCTTAATCATGACCATAACCATCATCATGCTCATATAAGTGTTACTTCACAGATATGGGTTGTCCTATGACCCTAGCAAAGTCTCTAGTTACTTCACAGATAACGACCGTTCTGTTTACATACGCATACAGAATAAAGAAGCTCATTCATTTGTGCAGGTCCTAGCATTGTACTACATGGCATGCTCTTATGCTTATGTAATACCTAGTATATCATGCACATATAAGCAGGGAAGTGGTTCTGTTCAATCTGTAAGCTTGGAGAGGAAACTTACCTGACTGAATAAGCAGAGTAGTAAAAGAGTTGACCCAGCACACAACAAGTCACAATCTTAGAGTATCACCTAGATACATACCGAGAACATAATGAGTCAACTTCTATGGCCGCTCTAAGCACATATATCACACACTCATACAAGCACATAAATAAACAAGTTCATATCATCCATACTTTCCATTCCATCATGATCAATCATCTCATAGCATCAATTGCCAACTCATCGAATGATAACCACTTTGCATAACATATTTAGCCAATTCGCATACTTATCCGATCATACTAAGATACTACTCATGCTATAACACATTACCACAATGTCATCCTATTAGTCACACATACATGCTATTAGTCATGCATTCACACATCATGTCAAGTTAGTCAACGAATAAGTCAAATCCTTAAGTTAGTTCAAAACTGTTTAAATCTCGATCAAATAGTTAGGACTTTTGACCCTTTGTAAACGTTCATCAAATTCCTTTTTCAAAAATCAAGTTCAAAATGTCAAGTTAGGCATTTCAAATCCCCAAGAACACGTTTTCGAAATCGTTCGCCAAAACCCCAAGAGTCATCAAGTGAATCCCTTGGCTAAGGGGAATTTCACTGCGGCAAAACTGTGGCGAAACACTCCCAGCAAGCACCCCATGAGCTAGGGGTCTCGCGGCCGCGAAAGGGAACTGGCGGTCGCGAAAGGGAACTCGCCACCGCAAGAGTTCACTCGTCGCGGCGAGAGTGAACTCTCCAGGCTCGGGGGTGTGGCCAAGGGCATCTGAATCTCACCGCGGTAAAATTGGGATTTTTCCGTGGTGAAGTTGAACGCCACCTTGGCTAGTTCCCACTCGCTCCGGCGACAGTGAACTCGCCGCGCCGAAACCTGCAACTAGGAACTCAGATTGAGCTCGTCGTGGTTTCTCCGTGGGTGTTAGCCCTTCTATTTTGTCCCAAAACATTCCCTTGACCTACATAAACATGTTCGAGAGAACTCATATTACGTAGAAATCGAGAGGAAGAAGGATTCCGCTCACCGAAGGTCTTGTTCTTCATCGGAATGGCTCAAGAGAGGTTTCTGCGCTTGTTCATAGCTAGATCTTCACGCAAGGAGGGATGGGAGAGTAGTGGTGAGGTTAAAGGAGTGATCTTTAAGTGTTTGGAGTCAAAAGGGAGGAAAACGGAGCTTCTCTCCTCTAGAAACTGAAAACATGCGGTGGCGGCGTGTGGGCTGCGTGGCCAGACCTCCGGGGCTGTTGGGTGGCTCTGCTTGCTCTTCTTGGCTCCGGGGAAGTGTTGTGGTAATGCTGGCAACCTTGATTGATAGCACTCAAGATCCGATATCTCCCGACGACAAGACTATTCAAGATGAGAGTTCGTATGACTCAAAGCTCAACCATCAACTCAAGATCTTAGTTTACAACCTCATTCCACCTTGATGAAGGATCGAGATCGAAGGGATGAGAGTTGGCCGAATTCTCTTTGAGACATTATGATACGGGGTAAGCTGTAGGATGGCCCGATCTTCGCTAATCAAACAAGAACTTAAAGAACGGAAGCAAGAAAGACTCAAGACTCAATAAAGAAAGCAAGAAATAAAGCAAGAAGTCCAAGAACGCAGAAAGAAGACACAAGATTCATGCAAGACTCGACAAGAACTTCAAGAACAAAGACACAACCGATAGTGGACTGAGTCGATCTATATAGAACAAGATGAAGGCCACATGCCTACGTAGAGGGTAGGAACCAACACCAATGACTACTATATAACCCGCCTCTACAACCCTACACAACCAAGCGGACAACTTGGAGGCACAAGGAGGGGGCTCGTGGATACCAGGATCACCAAGCTGTCGCGAGGTTGATGAACTCAAGGCAAACCAAGCTTAGATCAATACCAATAGTTGCAATCGATGAGCCCTACTTCGAATCGATTGACTTTGCACTCATGCGTTTCACACAAAAAGAGAGAGTTTCAATATAATTCAACGTGAATGTTTACAAGGTTGCAATCGGCTACTTATAACCCTAAAAATGACCGATTGAAGATAAAAGAATAATAATAAAATAACTTAAGTGAATAAAAGACTTTAAAAATAACAATAAAAGGAAGTCCAATTAAGCCCACGTGGAATTCTAGGCGCTAGGACTCGGCGCCGAGAGCTGGGCGTTGGCGCCGAGGGCTTCAGTGATCAAACATGCGCTTTAGGCTCGGCATCGATGCCTCTTGTGTTGGCGTCGAGACCATCAGTAAGTCCTATGCACGTGTAGGTCTTCATTGGTGGTTGCGGAAGTTGAACCGTGCTCGAGAATAAAGCATGACTCACAAACATGAATGAGTCGCGTTGAAGCTTCTTAGCTCGGTCTCGAGTCATTGGTCCTTCTCCAAGTATGATTGATGTGTCTAGAGGTGTAGAAGATGGTCCCGCATCACATTATTTTATCAATTTTGTTTGTTGGTTATTATTATTATTTAGAAAAAAAATAAAAGGGATGAGATATTTTATCTCCTTGCTCATTTATCTATTTTATCTATTTTTAGATAGATTAAATTAGGAGTATTTTATCTTATGTTTTAATTATTTATTTTCGATAAAAATGGGAGAGATAGGGTTTCCATTGTAAGGAGCCACTCTCATTCTCCATCAAACCTTATTTAAGTTGTATTTGTCATCTTTTATTCTTACGTTAAATTGAATAGAAGAGTGCTTGGCTAAACGTTCTCTTATTTGTTCAACCCGAAAACTCACGCTTTCCATCTTGTTCTCTACCTCTCACATTCTTCCGATCAAATTTAATTTCGATTGCAATTTGTGTGTGTGTGTGTAAGACGTAGCTCTCGAGTGCGTTCGGAAGTGATGCGGGACCATCCAAGACACCTTCGGATGATGTCCTTATCAAGAGGAAGAAGAAGGCTCCACCATGGGAGAAGGTCCAAAGGTGGAAGCTTGGCGTTTTTACATTCGTTCAGCAACTTGACAGCTTTTCGACGTCTCTGTAAAATGGGTCGTACGGATTCAATATTGATCGGATTGAGGCGTGCCATATCTTGTTGGAAGGAGGACGAAGAGATCTACAACTTTGCTGTTGAAGGTTTTTCCAGATTCGTCCAATAGCTTGGCCGAAATCCACATTCTTTGAGCTGCTGCTGGTTTTGACGGGATTTTGTTAAGTTTTGGAACATTATATTTATTTCCTATTTAGTATTTCTTTTACTTAAGTTATTTTAGGAAAATTTAAGGTTATTTTAATTAATTCCTATAGTTGTTAGTTTTATTAAAATCAGCCCATTCGGCCCTAGTTAGGTCTATATAAGCCGCATGCCTTCTTTGTAATCATGCACGTTGAATGATATGAGAAAAGCTCTCTTTTTGTGTGAAACACAATGAGTGTTTGTCGATTGAATAGAGCTGTGCTCTTCAATTGCATCTATTGGTATTGATCTAGCTTGGTTTGCTTTGCCGTTCATCAACTTCGCAAGACTTGGTGAATCTAGTATCCACAAGCCCCCTCCTTGTGCCTTCAAGTTGTCCGCTTGATTGTGTAGGGTTGTAGAGCCGGGTTGTGTAGTCATTGGTATTGGTTCCTACCCTCTGAGGAGGCCTGGGGTCTTTATCTTGTTCTGCATAGATCGTTTCAGTCCTTATCGGTCGTGTCTTTCAATTCTTGCATCTTAAATTTCGAGTCTTTATCTATCTTTATCGAGTCTTTATTGTTCTTGTTGCTGTCTTGCGTCGTTCTTGGAGTTCTTGATCAATTCTTGGTCGAGTTCTTGAAGTCTTGCTGCGTTCTTTTTGAGTCTTGATCGATCTTGCTTGTTTCTTGATCGATTCTTTAAGTTTCTTTGCTGCGTCAGTTTGAGTTCTTGAGTCTTTCTTTGAGTTTCTTGCTTGTTGTCGAAAATCGGACCATTTCACGGCTAACCCCGTATCAGGAAGGGCGGCCTACGTAATTGAATTACATTGCAAATTACGATTGCAAATGTGAGTCAAGCTGCAATTGTTGACCGAATGTTTTAAGGCAATCCAACCATTACGTCAATTGGTGATTTATGAGGGCAGCCGCCTTTGTTGACTAGGTGGGTCAAGGTCCATAAAGAACGGGTCAAGATTCACTTAAGATGTCGCAAGATCCGAGAAATTCGAAGCCTTGAAGATACAACGCATTAACTGGCAGATTACACTGCATCAACTGCTATCAGAGCACTTGGCTATTTCTCGCATGAGAGTGTTTCGTTTCAAATGGGTGCTTATTGTGATAAAGTGTTGTGTGATATTGTTAATACTGATTGTTGTCATATTCTTTTATGCCGACCTTGGTTAAATGATCGACAAGTTATTTATAATGGTCGCTTAAATACCTTTGTTTTTAACTTTGATGGGAGGAGATTCACCCTCCTACCCTTATCTCCTCAAGTTGTTTTGAAGGAACATGTACGAAAGCGCCAATACCAAGCCGAGAAGGAGGCCGCTGCAAGACGGGAAGCACACAACAGCACAGACACCGATCAGGTTGCACACGTGTCCAATCAGGCTGCACCCGCGGCCATAACATCCTACACCACTAGATCAGCCGCGCCCGCAGCCCAGGAAGCCGCACCCGCGGCTGTTGCAGCCCTTCCCCCTGGATCAGCTACGCCCGTAGCCCAAGAAACCGCACACGCGACTGTAGCAGCCTTCCCCCTGGATCTACCGCACCCGTAGCCCAGGAAACCGCACCCGCGGCTGTAGCAGCCCTCCCCATCGTGTTAGTCGCGACCGCGGCCCCTACAGCTATAAAGATCCCTCCTTCTTCCCTCACCAGCTCCGTGGAGAAACGGGCTCTTACCATTCGGCCCTTGCACTTCAAGATGTCTAGGGATTCACTTCGACCAAAGGTCACTGATTTTTCCTTGTTTCTTCCGGATGACGCTTCTGACGACGATTCGAGGACAAATAATGATCAAGTGGAGGAGAATGATAGCACTCAAGATCCGATGACTCCCGACGACAAGACTATTCAAGATGAGAGCTCGTATGGCTCAAAGCTCAACCATCATTCTACCTTTATAAAGGATCGAGATCGAGGGGATGAGAGTTGGCTGAATTCTCTTTGAGACATTATTTTATCTATTTTATTTGTTGGTTATTATTATTATTTAGAAAAAAAAAAGTGAAGAGATATTTTATCTCATTTCTCATTTATGTATTTTATCTATTTTTAGATAGATTAAATCAGGAGTATTTTATCTTATGTTTTAATTATTTATTTTAGATAAAAATGAGAGAGCTAGGGTTTTCTTTGTAAGGAGCCACTTTCATTCTCCATCAAACCTTATTTAAGTTGTATTTGTCATCTTTTATTCTTACGTTGAATTGAATAGAAGAGTGCTTGTATAAGCGTTCTCTTCTTTGTTCAACCATAAAACTCACGCCTTTCTTCTTGTTCTCTACCTCTCACAATCTTCCGATCAAATTTAATTTCGACTGCAATTTGTTTGTGTGTGAGACGTAGCTCTCGAGTGCGTTCGGAAGGGCGGCCTACGTAATTGAATTACATTGCAAATTACGATTACAAATTTGAGTCAAGCTGCAATTGTTGACCGAATTGTTGAAGTCCATCCATTACGTAGCTTTTCCTTCGACCAATCTAAAGGAAGTAAATTTCTTGAATTCGAAAGCATTCCCACCTAACGTCAATTGATGATTTATGACGGCAGCCGCCTTTGTTGACTAGACGGGTCAAGGTCCATCAAGAACAGGTCAAGATTCACTTAAGACGTCGCAAAATCCGAGCAATTCGAGACGTTGAAGATTACAATGCATGAACTAGGAGATTATAACGCATAATTGGTATAGGAGGAAGAAGAGGAATGAAGTGGTGGTGGTATTGTGTTGCTCTTGGCGAAAATGGAAGAAAAGGAGGAGGAGGGAGGTGAGGGTGGGGTTGTGGTGGTGGTTGAGGGTGGAGGAAGCCTTGGCTTCTCACGGCACAAGGAGGAGGAACGAAAAAGTGTGTGTTTAGGGTTTTTGGTTGTTTCTCCAATCTTTGGATATAAGGTTGCTTTAGGTTTTTTGGAGATTTGGATGAGGTGAAGAGGAGAGTCAAAGATCTGATTTTATTGCTACATGGGTTGATTTGGGAGGTGTGATTGGATGGATAGAGATAGCTTGTCTCCTTACCTGAAGATGTGGGTGCAAGGAAGATGTCTAGAAAAAGGCCAATTTGGGCGTTGCTCCAATTTGGGTAAGTAATCTTGGTTTGAATTTAAATGGTTCACATGTGGCTCTAATCTTGGCTAGGGTTTCAGTTTGTCGTGGGTGAGAGTGGGTGAGAGTTTTCGATCCTGAATGGGCAAATTTGAATCCTGAAATTTGTTCCCGAGTGTTAGTTTCCCAAATCTCGCTCTCTCGATCAATTAGATTTTCAAAATCATGAGGAAGATATCGACATCCAAAATTTGTTTTTCGAAATTTGATTTTAGGCCGGAAATTTGCTTTACGAGTTTCAAAGTCAATTTGTGATACAGGGTTAGCCATAGGATGGCCCCGTATCAAATTGGCATCAGAACTTTGGTTTCCGACATCAAAGTTGTGTCTTTTCTTTTCATAAACACAAAAACCACAAAAATAGAGTATTTTCTTTGTTTGGTCTTTTACTTCTTGCATTCTTGAATTTGATTGCATCTAACCTTGTTTGTTTGTGATTGTTGTGGTTGTTTTAGCCCAAACACAAGCCTAGCCGAGACCATTGGAGTCGACCAAGCCATTTGCGCATCCCTTCTATACACCCTAGCCGACGGCACATCTAGTGTCCCCATAGTCGAGTGTGGCCGATTCCTACAAGCACACACAAACCCTAGTTTGTCTATCTTGTTCTATCTTTGGCATATTTGATCTATCTTGTTCTATCTCTCCTACTTGCCTTATTAAAAGTCTGATTTTTATTGGTAGATTTAATTCAATTATATCTATCATGTATCATAAAGACTTTAGATAGATCCACTTACCAAAATTAGCCAAATTGCATCTATATTATTCCATTAGGGCTAAGTTTTTATTTCATTCACCTATCTTGTTAAATTTTCGAGTCCTTCATATTATTTTTGTGTCTTTCTTGCATTAGGTATAAAAAAAACAGTCCGAAAAAAGAGAATACTTGGACCTAGGAGGATAAAATTCACTAGGGGCAAAAGTAAGTAAAAAAAAAATGATTTTTGATTTAGTGCAAGAAAGCTTCCAAGGGACAAATTTGGTGAACCTTCAAGCCCTAGTCGACATTACCTCAAAACACATACCTCCCAAACACAAAATTGAAACCCTACCTTGCAACTACAACATCCTAACTTAAGGTTTTCAAATCAAAGAGGTAAATTTCCAAGCTTTCTTCTATATTCTTTATTTTCCTTTATTTTCTCATCATTGTCGAGTACCTTTGCATTGTTCTTTTTTGTGTCGAGTACTTCCGACCCCTGCCGAGTGCTCCCTTGCGTGTGTCGAGCGCTATGAACTCCGTCGAGTACTCCCGTGCTACTGCCGAGTGTCTTTTGTGTTTTGTCCAGTGCTTCTCTTGCATTATCGAGTACTCTCTAGTTGCTGTCGATTGCTCTTGAACCTATCGAGTGCAATTTTGTTCTTGTTTCATTAATTCTCTCATATACATATCTTCATTGTTAGGTTTTAACTTGAGTGTTGATTTGCCCAAGGCGGATTGAAACAACAAGCGTGACATACCAATTGGAGAGGGAGTTTGAGCAAAACACTTGTGAGTTTGTTTATAATTTCTTTAACCTTCACATAGTTCTTTGTTCGTTTTATTTGCTATGTCTCAGCACGGAAAAAACGAGAATAATGCCAACAATGGCAACAACGGTAACAATTATACCGGAACATCCACATTGCAACCCGAATTGGTGGCCATGTGCAACAACATCAACCAAACGATGGCTGAGTTGGGGGCAAGAATCACGAAAGTAGAGTCTAGGCCGAGTGGTTCTAATACTCTAGGTGGCCGAGGTAATCCAAGGCGTGATGAGGCGCCTCGCGATGATAGGGAAGTAAACAATCCTAACCCTAATCCTAATCCAAATGTCGATAACCCTTTATTTGATGACAACAACTCTCCACGAGGGGAGAGGAATGGTAGGAATAATTGGTTTGTTAATGCACCGGGACAAGGAAGAGGAAGAGCGAGAGGCTTCCAGGAGGATTACTACCAGACAAAGGACGATGACGGTTTCCAAGAAGATGAGTATTGGGAGCAACGTCCTAGGCGGAACGATAGAGGATGTTGATACCACTACAGAGCACCTAGAGAGCCTGATTAGGAGGGTATGTAATGTAAAGGTAAAGATCCCTTAATTTGATGGTAAGACTGATCCCGATGCATATATTGATTGGGATACTAAAATGGATCAAATATGGAATTTTCATAACTTTTCTGATGTTAAAAAGGTGCAATTAGCTTCTCAAGAATTTCAAGGATTTGCTTTAATTTGGTGGGATAATCTGGTTAAAGAAAGAAGAAGAGCCCTTGATGCGCCTATCGCTTCATGGGACCAAATGAAAGCACTTATGAGAAGACGATTTGTTCCCCAACACTATGCTAGAGAGCTTAGGCAAAGATTAGAGAATCTTAAACATGGTAGCAAAACTGTTGAGGAAACCTTTAATGCAATGCAAGAAACCATGGATAGGGCCAATGTAGTTGAAAATGATGAAGATACAAATGCTAGGTTTCTTAGAATATTGCATCCCGCCTTAGCTCATGAAATTGATTATTTTTCTTATTCTACGCCTACTGAGCTTTTACATTTAGCTATGAAGGTAGAAAGGGGAGCTAGGTACAGGAACCAAGGTGGGAGATTGTCGAGTGGGCAACTGCCGGGGTGGTGCCAGAACTTGCCACAACAACCCCAAGGGCGTACGAATGGAGGCTTTAAGGATCGAACAAGCCAACCCCAAGGACGAGGAGAGAGTCAAGTACCTCAACAGCCTCTCGACAAGGGTAAAGCACCCATGTACGGACGAGATTTGTCGGGGGTATCTACTGGCCCCGAAGGGAGTAATCCTAACCCATCTACTACTAGATCTAGGGATATTGTATTCTTTAAATGTCATGGTAGAGGTCATTATATGAAGGATTGCCCAAATAAGAAAACTCTCATGATTAATCACCTAGGAGAATATGAATTTGAAAATTCTTGTGATTAACATGATGAGCATGCTAATGACGATAATGATCAAAACCTCAACCTTATAGCTTACGATGATGATGATTGTGTTGAATATGAGCATGGTGAATCATTGATTGTT
Source organism: Persicaria tinctoria (assembly GCA_037127255.1). Taxonomy (NCBI): domain Eukaryota; kingdom Viridiplantae; phylum Streptophyta; class Magnoliopsida; order Caryophyllales; family Polygonaceae; genus Persicaria; species Persicaria tinctoria. Next base: position 35,709,786 of record JBANSL010000017.1, on the reverse strand, counting down.
AGGAGAGCTTTAAGTGTTGTTCCTACACCTTGTAATGACAATCAACATGAGAACTTGTTTCATACTCAATGCTTAGTTAAGGGAAAGGTTGTTAATGTGATCATTGATAGAGGAAGTTGTTGTAACTTAGCTGATGCGGAACCATCCAAGACACCTCCGGAGACACATATCATACTTGGGAATGGACCTATGATTCGAGCTCATGAAAATGAAGTCATCCTCAAGAGGAAGAAGAAGGCTCCACCATGGGAGAAGACCAAAGGTGCAAGCTTGGATTAATGACGTTTTGGTTCGTTCATAGTCAGTTGACAGCTTTTCGACGTCTCTGTAAAATGGGTCGTACGGATTCAATATTTATCAGATTGAGGCGTGCCATATCTTGTTGGAACGAGGACGAAGAGATCTACAACTTTTCTGTTGAAGGTTTTTCCAGAGTCGACCTCGAAATTGGCCGAAAATGCCCATCTTTGCAAGCTGTCACTGTTTTGACGGGATTTTAATTAAGTCTTGAACATTATGTTTATTTCCTATTTTTAGTATTTCTTTTACTTAAGTTATTTTAGGAAAATTTAAGGTTATTTTTATTATTTTCATTAGATGTTAGTTTTATCTTATTCTATCATCTAACTCGGCCCAACAGCCTTGCGTGGCCTATATATTCTGAGTTCTCCTATTGTAATTCAATTAGAACATGATGAATAGAATTTAGATCTCTCAAATTGTGTGAAACACATGGAGTGTCTTGTTGATCTAACTAGAGCTGTGCTCATTGATCACGAATTGGTATCTATCTCAGCTTGCTTTGCTTTGCCGTTCATCAACTTCGCAAGACTTGGTGAATCTAGTATCCACAAGCCCCCTCCTTGTGCCTTCAAGTTGTCCGCTTGATTGTGTAGGGCTGTAAAGGCGGGTTGTGTAGTCATTGGTGGTTCCTACCCTCTGAGGAGGCCTGGGGTCTTTATCTTCTTCTATATAGATCGACTCAGTCCATATCAGGTCGTGTCTTTTGATTCTTGCAACTTTCTTTAATCGAGTCTTATTCTTGTTATTGTCGATTTCAAGTGCAGCCTTTGTTCTTGGAATCTTTGTCGAGTCTTTCTATCAAATTTCGAGTCTTTTTTTTTTCTTTATAGAGTCTTGCTGCGTTCTTTGTTTTCTTGATCGATCTTGAACCTTTCTTGGTCGAATCTTGCTGTTCTTGATTCAGTTCTTGCTTCTGTTTCTTTAGTTTCTTGCTTGTTGTCGAAGATTGGACCAACCTACGGCTAACCCTGTATCAAATTGGTATCAGAGCATCCAAGACACCTCCGGAGACACATATCATACTTGGGAATGGACCTATGATTCGAGCTCATGAAAATGAAGTCATCCTCAAAAGGAAGAAAAATGCTCCACCATGGGAGAAGATGATACGGGGTTAGCCGTGTGATGGTCCGATCTTCGACAAAAAGCAAGAAACTAAAGAAAGACTCAAAGAAATAACAAGACTCAAACCGACGCAGCAAGGATGCTTCAAGAATCGATCAAGAAATCTGCAAGATCAATGAAGAAGTTAAAGAACGGAAGCAAGAACAAATAAAGACTCAACAAGATCAGCAAGATTCGATCAAGAAGCAATCAAGATCGATCAAGATTCTCAAGAAACGCAGGAAGACTCGACAAAGATGAATAAAGACTCGATAAAGACTCGAAATTGCAACAAAGAATGAAAAGACACGACCGATAAGGACTGAGTCGATCTATGTAGAACAAGATAAAGACCCCAGGCCTCCTCAGAGGGTAGGAACCAATACCAATGACTACACAACCCGCCTCTACAACCCTACACAATCAAGCGGACAACTTGAAGGCACAAGGAGGGGGCTTGTGGATACTAGATTCACCAAGTCTTGCGAAGTTGATGAACACAAAGCAAACCAAGCTAAAACAAACCAATTCGATGATCAACGAGCACAGCTCTAGTTGGATCAACAAGACACTCAATGTGTTTCACACAATTTGAGAGATCTAAATTCTATTCATCATGTTCTAATTGAATTACAATAGGAGAACTCGGAATATATAGGCCACACAGGGCTGTTGGGCCGAGTTAGATGATAGAATAAGATAAAACTAACATCTAATGGAAATAATAAAAATAACCTTAAAGTTTCCTAAAATAACTTAAGTAAAAGAAATACTAAAAATAGGAAATAAACATAATGTTCCAAAACTTAACAAAATCCCGTCAAAACCAGCAGCAGCTCAAAGAATGTGGATTTCGGCCAAGCTATTGGACGAATCTGGAAAATCCTTCAACAGCAAAGTTGTAGATCTCTTCGTCCTCATTCCAACAAGGTATGGCACGCCTCAATCCGATCAATATTGAATCCGTACGACCCATTTTACAGAGACGTCAAAAAGCTGTCAAGTTGCTGAACGAATGTAAAAACGCCAAGCTTCCACCTTTGGACCTTCTCCCATGGTGGAGCCTTCTTCTTCCTCTTGATAAGGACATCATCCGAAGGTGTCTTGGATGGTCCCGCATCAATCTCCCTTTCTTGAAAAGGATTCGTCCTCGAATCCAAGGTCGCATTTGATTCCGCAAAGGCATCCACACGAGCTCCTTGATCGAATACCACATGTCCATTGAAACCCTTCTCAAGGCTGATTGGTGTAGGGATTGACCACTCCTCGATGGTTATTATCTCAGCTTCATCTACAAAATCAAGAAAAGAAATTTTATGAGTGCATAATTCAGATTCCACATTAATGCCATGATGTTCTAACTTAATATGCACTTGAGCTTGGTCAATGATCCCTAAGTTTACATCCAATGCTAGCAAGTTTTCTTCCTTTTTCAAGGCTGAATTTTCAATTAATTCAAGGCTAGCAATAATAGTAGAAGAATTTGCACCATCAATGATCATATTAGAAACTTTGCCTTTTTCTAAGCATTTAGTATGACATAAATCCTCTCTTTGATTATCATCACAAGACATAGGTTGAACATTTAAATTAATCAAAGAATCATCATATTCATATGTAATGCAAACATCATGATCATAGGCAAGTAAATTAAGATCTTGATCATTATTAACAACATGATTTACATGATCAGTAATCAACGAATTATCTATGCTAGAAGAAACATTAAGTTGAGTAGAAATGGGATGAGTTTCTTCCCTTTCAATTGGTGGCATTTCATCTCTCGGTGGGACTCCTTGTACGAACACCGTATTAGAGCCACAACGCTGAAACTCTATTGTCGCAAGGCTGTTTTCCATCTTAGCTATGCTTGCATTCATCTTAGCTATGTTCTCCATGAAGGTATTGTACCAGTCATAGCTCTGGCTATTAGACATAGCAAATAAAGACAAACAAAGAACTATGTAAAAGTTAGAAAAATATAAACAACCTCACAAGTGTTTCACTCACACTCCCTCTCTTATTGGTATGTCACGCTTGTTGGGGCAATCCGCTTTGGGCAAATCAACAACCAAGCAAAAACTAAGCAATCAAAGTATGTAGTGAATGAAACAAACAACCAAAGTACTCGATAAAAGAGAAAGAGCACTCGACAGCAGCTGTAAACACTTGATTCAAGCAAAACAGATGGGCAATTGCAAGGAATCAACTCGACAAAACAAAGAGATCACTCGACAGGGGCTGAGATCACTCGACACTCACACAAACAACTCGATCAACACAAGAGAGAACTCGACCAGGGGGAGATCTCTTCGACACACACACAAGAGAGAACTCGGCAAGGGCTGAGATCACTCGACTCAATCAACGCAAGCACTCGACAGTATCAATGAACACACAACAGTACTCGATCAAGGTGAAAAGAGTACTCGACACTCACAGCAGCACTTTGAATAAGAAAATCAGTGCTTGACACAAAGAGAAAATAAGAAAACAAAAGAAAAACTTGGAAATTTACCTCTTTGAATGAAAAACCTTAAGTTATGATGTTGTAGTTGCAAGGCAGGGTTTCAATTTTGTGGAGGTAAGGTAATGTGTTTAGGTTTAGGGTATGTCGACAAGGCTATGGAAATCACCAAAAAGTTTAGTCCTTGGAGCTTTCTTGCACTAGATCAACAAACAACTAACAAACACTTTCTTCTCTTTTTTTTTTTTTTGAATTTTCGGAACTTTAACTTACTGTTTTTTTTTTTTTTTTTTTTTTTTAAAAAAAAAAAATCTGAAACTAATGCAAGAAAACTAACAATAATGAGAAAAGGACTCGAAAATATGATATGTTGGTGATAGATGATAGAAATTCAGCCCTTAAAGATGTATTTATAAACAACTTTGGATATCTAAGGTAACAAGATCTATCTAAGCCTCTTAAAGATAAAAGATAGATAATATGGATTAATCTATCAATTATAATCAGATTGTAAAAGGCAAATAGAATAGATAAAATATTCCAAAGATAGACAAAGGATAGAAAAGATAACAAACTAGGGTTTCTTGTGTTTATGTGATGTCGACCAAGCTGTGACTATGGGGACAAGGGTAATGCCGCCGGCTTAGGTGCTGCACAAGGGAAATTGCGCACCACTTTGGTCGACTCCACGGTCTCGGCTAGGCTTTGTGTTTAGGCTATGCAACCACAAACAATCACAAACTCAAGATTAGTGCAATAATCAAATAAAGAAACAAGAAGTAAAAGGCCAAACAAGAAAATGACTCTTTTTTGTGGTTTTTGTGTTTAGAACAGAAAAAGACTCAATCTTGATGTCGGAAACCAAAGCTCTGATGCCAATTTGATACGGGGTTAGCCGTGTGATGGTCCGATCTTCGACAACAAGCAAGAAACTAAAGAAAGACTCAAAGAAATAACAAGACTCAAACCGACGCAGCAAGGATGCTTCAAGAATCGATCAAGAAATCTGCAAGATCAATCAAGAAGTTAAAGAACGGAAGCAAGAACGAATAAAGACTCAACAAGATCAGCAAGATTCGATCAAGAAGCAATCAAGATCGACCAAGATTCTCAAGAAACGCAGCAAGACTCGACAAAGATGAATAAAGACTCGATAAAGACTCGAAATTGCAACAAAGAATGAAAAGACACGACCGATAAGGACTGAGTCGATCTATGCAGAACAAGATAAAGACCCCAGGCCTCCTCAGAGGGTAGGAACCAATACCAATGACTACACAACCCGCCTCTACAACCCTACACAATCAAGCGGACAACTTGAAGGCACAAGGAGGGGGCTTGTGGATACTAGATTCACCAAGTCTTGCGAAGTTGATGAACACAAAGCAAACCAAGCTAAAACAAACCAATTCAATGATCAACGAGCACAGCTCTAGTTGGATCAACAAGACACTCCATATGTTTCACACAATTTGAGAGATCTAAATTCTATTCATCATGTTCTAATTGAATTACAATGGGAGAACTCGGAATATATAGGCCAACAGGGCTGTTGGGCCGAGTTAGATGATAGAATAAGATAAAACTAACATCTAATGGAAATAATAAAAATAACCTTAAAGTTTCCTAAAATAACTTAAGTAAAAGAAATACTAAAAATAGGAAATAAACATAATGTTCCAAAACTTAACAAAATCCCGTCAAAACCAGCAGCAGCTCAAAGAATGTGGATTTCGGCCAAGCTATTGGACGAATCTGGAAAATCCTTCAACAGCAAAGTTGTAGATCTCTTCGTCCTCGTTCCAACAAGATATGGCACGCCTCAATCCGATCAATATTGAATCCGTACGACCCATTTTACAGAGACGTCGAAAAGCTGTCAAGTTGCTGAACGAATGTAAAAACGCCAAGCTTCCACCTTTGGACCTTCTCCCATGGTGGAGCCTTCTTCTTCCTCTTGATAAGGACATCATCCGAAGGTGTCTTGGATGGTCCCACATCAGAAGACCAAAGGTGAAAGCTTGGATTAATGACGTTTTGGTTCGTTCATAGTCAGTTGACAGCTTTTCGACGTCTCTGTAAAATGGGTCGTACGGATTCAATATTTATCGGATTGAGGCGTGCCATATCTTGTTGAAACGAGGACGAAGAGATCTACAACTTTTCTGTTGAAGGTTTTTCCAGAGTCGACCTCGAAATAGGCCGAAAATGCCCATCTTTGCAAGCTGTCACTGTTTTGACGGGATTTTAATTAAGTCTTGAACATTATGTTTATTTCCTATTTTTAGTATTTCTTTTACTTAAGTTATTTTAGGAAACTTTAAGGTTATTTTTATTATTTCCATTAGATGTTAGTTTTATCTTATTCTCTATCATCTAACTCGGCCCAACAGCCCTGCGTGGCCTATATATTCCGAGTTCTCCTATTGTAATTCTCTCAAATTGTGTGAAACACAGGGAGTGTCTTGTTGATCTAACTAGAGATGTGCTCGTTGATCACGAATTGGTATCTATCTCAGCTTGGTTTGCTTTGCCGTTCATCAACTTCGCAAGACTTGGTGAATCTAGTATCCACAAGCCCCCTCCTTGTGCCTTCAAATTGATACGGGGTTAGCCGTTTGATGGTCCGATATTCGACAACAAGCAAGAACTAAACAAGAAACAAGAAACACTTAAAGAACGCAGCAAGAACAATGCAAGATTCGACCAAGATAGATCAAGATCGATCAAGAATGTAACAAGACTCGACAAGAACTGATAAAGAATGATAAAGACTCGAAATTTGTAAACAGGAATTGAAAGACACGACCTGATATGGACTGAGTCGATCTATGCAGAACAAGATAAAGACCCCAGGCCTCCTCAGAGGGTAGGAACCAATACCAATGACTACACAACCCGCCTCTACAACCCTACACAATCAAGCGGACAACTTGAAGGCACAAGGAGGGGGCTTGTGGATACTAGATTCACCAAGTCTTGCGAAGTTGATGAACACAAAGCAAACCAAGCTAAAACAAACCAATTCGATGATCAACGAGCACAGCTCTAGTTGGATCAACAAGACACTCCATGTGTTTCACACAATTTGAGAGATCTAAATTCTATTCATCATGTTCTAATTGAATTACAATGGGAGAACTCGGAATATATAGGCCACACAGGGCTGTTGGGCCGAGTTAGATGATAGAATAAGATAAAACTAACATCTAATGGAAATAATAAAAATAACCTTAAAGTTTCCTAAAATAACTTAAGTAAAAGAAATACTAAAAATAGGAAATAAACATAATGTTCCAAAACTTAACAAAATCCCGTCAAAACCAGCAGCAGCTCAAAGAATGTGGATTTCGGCCAAGCTATTGGACGAATCTGGAAAATCCTTCAACAGCAAAGTTGTAGATCTCTTCGTCCTCGTTCCAACAAGATATGGCACGCCTCAATCCGATCAATATTGAATCCGTACGACCCATTTTACAGAGACGTCGAAAAGCTGTCAAGTTGCTGAACGAATGTAAAAACGCCAAGCTTCCACCTTTGTTGTACCTTCTCCCATGGTGGAGCTTTCTTCTTCCTCTTGATAAGGACATTATCCGAAGGTGTCTTGGATGGTCCCGCATCACAAGTTGTCCGCTTGATTGTGTAGGGTTGTAGAGGCGGGTTGTGTAGTCATTGGTATTGGTTCCTACCCTCTGAGGAGGCCTGGGGTCTTTATCTTGTTCTGCATAGATCGACTCAGTCCATATCAGGTCGTGTCTTTTGATTCTTGCAACTTTCTTTAATCGAGTCTTGTTCTTGTTATTGTCGATTTCAAGTGCAGCCTTTGTTCTTGGAATCTTTGTCGAGTCTTTCTATCAAATTTCGAGTCTTTTTTTTTTTCTTTATAGAGTCTAGCTGCGTTCTTTGTTTTCTTGATCGATCTTGAACCTTTCTTGGTCGAATCTTGCTGTTCTTGATTCAGTTCTTGCTTTCTGTTTCTTTAGTTTCTCGCTTGTTGTCGAAGATCGGACCAACCTACGGCTAACCCCGTATCAAATTGGTATCAGAGCATCCAAGACACCTCCGGAGACACATATCATACTTGGGAATGGACCTATGATTCGAGCTCATGAAAATGAAGTCATCCTCAAAAGGAAGAAGAAGGCTCCACCATGGGAGAAGACCAAAGGTGCAAGCTTGGATTAATGACGTTTTGGTTCGTTCATAGTCAGTTGACAGCTTTTCGACGTCTCTGTAAAATGGGTCGTACGGATTCAATATTTATCGGATTGAGGCGTGCCATATCTTGTTGGAACGAGGACGAAGAGATCTACAACTTTTCTGTTGAAGGTTTTTCCAGAGTCGACCTCGAAATTGGCCGAAAATGCCCATCTTTGCAAGCTGTCACTGTTTTGACGGGATTTTAATTAAGTCTTGAACATTATGTTTATTTCCTATTTTTAGTATTTCTTTTACTTAAGTTATTTTAGGAAACTTTAAGGTTATTTTTATTATTTCCATTAGATGTTAGTTTTATCTTATTCTATCATCTAACTCGGCCCAACAGCCCTGTGTGGCCTATATATTCCGAGTTCTCCTATTGTAATTCAATTAGAACATGATGAATAGAATTTAGATCTCTCAAATTGTGTGAAACGCATGGAGTGTCTTGTTGATCTAACTAGAGCTGTGCTCGTTGATCACGAATTGGTATCTATCTCAGCTTGGTTTGCTTTGCCGTTCATCAACTTCGCAAGACTTGGTTAATCTAGTATCCACAAGCCCCCTCCTTGTGCCTTCAAGTTGTCCGCTTGATTGTGTAGGGTTGTAGAGGCGGGTTGTGTAGTCATTGGTATTGGTTCCTACCCTCTGAGGAGGCCTGGGGTCTTTATCTTGTTCTGCATAGATCGACTCAGTCCATATCAGGTCGTGTCTTTTAATTCTTGCAACTTTCTTTAATCGAGTCTTGTTCTTGTTATTGTCGATTTCAAGTGCAGCCTTTGTTCTTGGAATCTTTGTCGAGTCTTTCTATCAAATTTCGATTCTTTATTGTTTCTTTATAGAGTCTTGCTGCGTTCTTTGTTTTCTTGATCGATCTTGAACCTTTCTTGGTCGAATCTTGCTGTTCTTGATTCAGTTCTTGCTTCTGTTTCTTTAGTTTCTTGCTTGTTGTCGAAGATCGGACTAACCTACGGCTAACCCCGTATCAAATTGGTATCAGAGCTTTGGTTTCCGACATCAAGATAGAGTCTTTTCTTTTCATAAACACAAAAAAAAACCACAAAAAAGAGTCCTTTTCTTGTTTTGGTCTTTTACTTCCTGTTTCTTGAATTGATTATTGCACTAATCTTTTTGTTTGTGATTGTTTGTGGTTGCATAGCCTAAACACAAAGCCTAGCCGAGACCGTGGAGTCGACCAAAGTGGTGCGCAATTCCCCTTGTGCAGCACCTAAGCCGGCGGCAATACCTTGTCCCCATAGTTGATTGCTTGGCCGAAATCAGTCCTCCACATATCACAAGAAACCCTAGTTTGTTGTTTGTTCTATCTTTGGAACTTTTGATATATCTATATCTATTTCCATATTATCTATTGCCTATTTAAATTCTGATTTTTGGTGGATTTAATTCATTATATCTATCAAATATCTATTAAGGCATAAGATAGATCTTGTTACCATATTTATCCAAAGGTTGTCTATTTATTTATCTTAGGGCTATAAATTTTATCTTTTATCACCATCTTCATCAGAATTTTCGAGTCCTCCCTTGTTAGGTGTCTTTCTTGCATTAAAAAAAAAAAAAAGAAAAGAAGCAGTCCGAAAATTAAAAAAAAAAAAGAGAAAGTGTTTGTTAACTTTATAAGGAAATTTATTGTTGTTTATTTTGATGATATACTTATTTATAGCAAATCTCCTAAAGAACATGAAGCACATCTTAGGGAAGTACTTACTACATTAAGATTTTAACACTTGTATGCAAATTTAAAGAAATGTGAACTATGCAATGAACAAGTGTCCTTTCTTGGTTTTGTAGTGAGCTCAAATGGACTGCGTGTCGATGAGTGAAAGATCAAAGCGATCCAGGAGTGGCCGACGCCCACCACCATCGGCAATGTGCGCAGCTTCCAAGGATTGGCGAGCTTCTATAGGCGGTTCGTGCGTGACTTTAGCACCATCTCAGCCCCTCTCACCGAGCTCACAAACAAGTGTTGCGAGTTCAAGTGAGGCGCAGCTCAGGAAGAGGCCTTCCGCACGCTCAAGGAGAAGCTTACTCAGGCTCCTCTACTCGCTCTTCGGGACTTCTCTCGGCCCTTTGAGGTAGAGTTTGACGCTAGCGGAGTTGGGATTGGCAGAGTGCTTATGCAGGAAGGTAAGCCTATTGCTTTCTTTTCTAAGAAACTTAAATGTGCTTGTCTTAATTACTCTACATATGATAAATAGTTGTATGCATTGTATAGAGTTCTTAAGACTTGGTCCCATTTCCTATGGACTAGAGAGTTTATTCTTAAGACTGATCATGAATCTTCGAAACGTTTTAAAAGCCAAGATAAACTTGATAGAAGATATGGTAGATGGATGGAGTTTATTGAGACATTTCCTTATGTGATAAAAAAAAATGGCAAAGACAATGTGGTAGCTGATGCTTTATCTAGAAGACATGTTCGCTTAACCACTTTAGATTCTAGAGTCTTAGGTTTTGTTTATATTAAGGAATTGTATGAAAATGATGTTGATTTTGGGGATATGTTTCAAAAATGTCAAGATAAAGGCCCAACCGAAATTTTTTATATCTTTGATGGTTTTTTATTTCGAAAGGATCAAGTGTGTATTCCTAGATGTTCTCTTCGCTTATTACTTGTTAATGAAGCCCATAGTGGAGGTTTAATGGGTCATTTTGGAAGAGATATAACATATCATACGCTTAAAACACACTTTTATTGGCCACATATGCTTAGGGATGTAGAACATTGCCTTAAGAGATGCATTGATTGTTTAAAGGTCAAATCTAAGCTTATGCCCCATGGTTTGTACACGCCACTACCCACACCCTCAGCCCCTTGGGAAGATATTTCTAGGGACTTTATTGTTGGGTTGCCTAGAACTAAGAAGGGGAGGGATTCTATATTTGTAGTGGTTGACCGATTCTCTAAAATGGCTCACTTTATTGCATGTCATAAAACCGGCTATGCTACTAATGTTGCTAATTTGTTCTTTAAAGAAGTAGTTAGGTTGCATGGTGTGCCTAAAACAATTGTAAGTAATAGAGAAGTTAAATTCTTAAGTCATTTTTGGCGAACCTTATGGAGTAAATTGGGAACTAGATTTCTATTCTCTACTTCTAGCCACCCCCAAACAGATGGCCAAACTAAGGTGACTAATAGAACTTTGACAACCGTCCTTAGAGCCATGATTAGAAAGAATTTGAAGCTTTGGGAAGAAGCCTTACTTCATGTGGAGTTTGCTTATAATAGGACTCTGCATTTCTCAACGACAATCACTCCATTTGAATATGTATATGGTGTTAATCCACTAACCCCTTTTGATCTTACTCATATCCTATGAGAGAGAAAAAATCATTTGAAGCAGGTAAGCATGTCGAGTTCGTTAAGGAGCTGCATGAACGGACGCGTCAGAAGCTTGTGCAGAAAGCTGAATACAACGCTAACAAAGCCAACAAGGGTCAGTGCTTCGTGGTGTTCCAGACAGGGGATCTAGTGTGGGTGCACCTAAGGAAGGGAGGTCTCCAGAGGCAAGAAAGAGCAAGCTAGCATGATACGGGGTTAGCCGTAGGTTGGTCCGATCTTCGACAACAAGCGAGAATAATCAAGAACTAATAAAGAAACTCAAGAACTTAATCAAGAACGATCAAGAACTCAAAGAACGCAGCAAGAAATAACAAGAAAGATGCAAGATTTATGCAAGACTCAACAAGAAAGCAAAGAAACGCAGCAAGACTCTCAAGAATCGATCAAGATAGGACAAGATCGACCAAGAAACACCAAGAACAGAGGCTGTCCTCAATGTCGACTCAAAGAAGTTGAACAAGACTCGATAAAGACTCGAAATTGCAACAAAGAATGAAAAGACACGACCGATAGGGACTGAGTCGATCTATGCAGAACAAGATAAAGACCCCAGGCCTCCTCAGAGGGTAGGAACCAATACCAATGACTACACAACCCGCCTCTACAACCCTACACAATCAAGCGGACAACTTGAAGGCACAAGGAGGGGGCTTGTGGATACTAGATTCACCAAGTCTTGCGAAGTTGATGAACTGCAAAGCAAACCAAGCTGAGATTATCAATCAATTTGAGATCACGGAGAGCACAGCTCAATCCGGCCTGATCTCTCTCTCTAAAGTGTTTCACACGTTTTAGAAGAATAACTTGTATTATGAATGTTCCAATTGAATTACAAAGCTGAATCGAAAATATATAGAGAACTAAGGCCTGTTGGCCGGCCTAACTAGATAGAAATAGATAGATCTACTTTCTAATGGGCTTAATAAACTTAAAAACATAAATAAATAAGGTCTCCAAAAATAATAACTTAGAAAAGCCCAATTCAGCCCAATAATGTGCTTAAGCTGAAAATAAGCTTCAATACTTAAAGAAATTCGGCCCAAGCTTTAACTAAGGTGGCTCGGCCTCCATTTGCACTCCAATGCACATGTATGTCTTCAATGTAGGCTCGGGGAGTTGAACCTTGCTCGAGAACAAAGCATGACCCACAAAGTTGAATGAGTCTCTTTGAAGCTTCTTAGCTCTAGCTCGAGTCATTGGCCCTTCTCCAAGTATGATGGGTGTGTCTGGCGTTGTAGAAGATGGTCCCGCATCAACCTCCCCTTCTTGAAAAGGATTCGACCACGAATCCAAGTCTTCATCCACAGCGAAGTAAGGGATTAGATCTGCGACGTTGAATGTAGCGCTCACGCCCATGTCTCCAGGAAGCTCCAATTGGTAGGCATTGTCGCCCACTCTCTTCTTGATTCGAAATGGTCCATCACCACTGATACGGGGTTAGCCGTAGGTTGGTCCGATCTTCGACAACAAGCGAGAATAATCAAGAACTAATAAAGAAACTCAAGAACTTAATCAAGAACGATCAAGAACTCAAAGAACGCAGCAAGAAATAACAAGAAAGATGCAAGATTTATGCAAGACTCAACAAGAACGCAGCAAGACTTCAAGAACTCGACCAAGAATTGATCAAGAACTCCAAGAACGATGCAAGACAGCAACAAGAACAATAAAGACTCGATAAAGACTCGAAATTGCAACAAAGAATGAAAAGACACGACCGATAGGGACTGAGTCGATCTATGCAGAACAAGATAAAGACCCCAGGCCTCCTCAGAGGGTAGGAACCAATACCAATGACTACACAACCCGCCTCTACAACCCTACACAATCAAGCGGACAACTTGAAGGCACAAGGAGGGGGCTTGTGGATACTAGATTCACCAAGTCTTGCGAAGTTGATGAACGGCAAAGCAAACCAAGCTGAGATTATCAATCAATTCGAGATCACGGAGAGCACAGCTCAATCCGGCCTGATCTCTCTCTCTAAAGTGTTTCACACGTTTTAGAAGAATAACTTGTATTATGAATGTTCCCATTGAATTACAAAGCTGAATCGAAAATATATAGAGAACTAAGGCCTGTTGGCCGGCCTAACTAGATAGAAATAGATAGATCTACTTTCTAATGGGCTTAATAAACTTAAAAACATAAATAAATAAGGTCTCTAAAAATAATAACTTAGAAAAGCCCAATTCAGCCCAATAATGTGCTTAAGCTGAAAATAAGCTTCAATACTTAAAGAAATTCGGCCCAAGCTTTAACTAAGGTGGCTCGGCCTCCATTTGCACTCCAATGCACATGTATGTCTTCAATGTAGGCTCGGGGAGTTGAACCTTGCTCGAGAACAAAGCATGACCCACAAAGTTGAATGAGTCTCTTTGAAGCTTCTTAGCTCTAGCTCGAGTCATTGGCCCTTCTCCAAGTATGATGGGTGTGTCTGGCGTTGTAGAAGATGGTCCCGCATCAACCTCCCCTTCTTGAAAAGGATTCGACCACGAATCCAAGTCTTCATCCACAGCGAAGTAAGGGATTAGATCTGCGACGTTGAATGTAGCGCTCACGCCCATGTCTCCAGGAAGCTCCAATTGGTAGGCATTGTCGCCCACTCTCTTCTTGATTCGAAATGGTCCATCACCACGAGGCGACAGCTTGTTCTTCCGGGCTTCTGGAAAACGCTCCTTCCTCAAGTGCACCCATACAAGATCTCCAGGCTGAAATGTGACCAAGCGACGTCCCTTGTTGGCCTTGTTAGCGTTGTATTCAGCCTTGAGCTTCAGCTTCTCTCGAGTTCGTTCATGCAGCTCCTTGATGAACTCGACATGCTTACCTGCCTCAAATGATTCTTTGTCTCTCATAGGATATGGAGTAAGATCAAAAGGGGTTAGTGGATTAACACCATACACACATTCAAATGGACTGATTTTAGTAGCCGAATGCATGGTTCGATTATAAGCAAATTCCACATGAGGTAAGGCTTCTTCCCAAAGTTTCAAATTCTTCCTAATAATGGCTCTTAGGACAGTAGCAAGGGTTCTATTAGTCACCTCAGTTTGGCCATCAGTTTGGGGGTGGCTAGAAGTAGAGAATAGCAATCTAGTTCCCAATTTATTCCATAAAGTACGCCAAAAATGACTTAAGAATTTCACATCCCTATCACTAACAATGGTTTTAGGCACGCCATGCAACCTAACTACTTCTCTAAAGAATAGGTTAGCAACATTGGTAGCATCATCAGTTTTGTGGCATGCAATGAAATGAGCCATTTTAGAGAATCTATCAACCACTACAAAGATTGAATCCCTCCCCTTCTTAGTTCTAGGCAACCCAACTATAAAATCCATAGAAATGTCTTCCCAAGGGGCTGAGGGTATCGGCAGTGGTGTATAAAGGCCATGGGGCATAAGCTTAGCTTTGGCTTTAATGCAATCTATGCATCTCTTAAGGCAATGTTCTACATCCCTAAGCATATGTGGCCAATAAAAGTGTGATTTCAGTGTATTATATGTCTTATCCCGTCCAAAATGTCCCATTAAACCACCACTATGGGCTTCACTAACAAGTAGTAATCTTAATGAACATCTAGGAATACACACTTGATCTTTTCGAAATAAGAATCCATCATGAATATAGAAGCCATCGAAAGGACCTGATTCTAAGCATTTCCGAAAAGTGTTACCAAAATCTAGATCAGATTCATATAATTCCTTTATGTAAACAAAGCCTAAGACTCTAGAATCCAAAGTGGTTAAAAGCACATGTCGTCTAGCTAAAGCATTAGAATCGAAATCGGCTATTAGAACATGTCTCCTAGATAATGCATCGGCAACCACGTTGTCTTTGCCTTTCTTATACTTAATTACATAAGGAAATGTTTCTATGAACTCCATCCATCTACCATGTCTCCTATCAAGTTTATCTTGGCTTTTAAAGTGTTTTAATGATTCATGATCAGTTCTAAGACTAAACTCGCTAGGCCATAGATAGTGAGACCATGTCTTAAGTACTCGAAACAAAGCATACAATTCCTTATCATAGGTAGAGTAATTAAGACAAGCACCTTTCAACTTCTCAGAAAAGAAAGCAATAGGCTTACCTCCCTGCATAAGGACTCCACCAATTCCTACTCCGCTAGCATCACACTCGACCTCAAAAGGCTGAGTAAAGTCCGGCAAAGCTAGTAGAGGTGCGTGAGTCAGCTTATCCTTAAGTGTGTTGAATGCGTCCTCCTGAGCTGCTCCCCATGTGAACTCACTCCTTTTCTTTGTAAGCTCTGTTAGTGGGGCTGAGATGGTGCTGAAATCTCGCACAAAGCGTCGGTAGAAGCTCGCAAGACCTTGGAAGCTGCGTACATGGCCTATGTTGGTGGGGGTCGGCCACTCTTGGATGGCTTTAATCTTTGATTCATCAACACGCAGTCCTTTAGAGCTCACTACAAATCCAAGAAAAGACACTTGTTCATTACATAATTCACACTTCTTTAGATTAGCATACAAGCGTTCAATTCTTAGCGTTTTAAGCACTTCTCTAAGATGTGATTCATGTTCATTAGACGACTTGCTATAAATCAGAATATCATCGAAGTAAACAACAACAAACTTTCCAATGAAATCTCGAAGCACATGATTCATTAAGCGCATAAAAGTACTAGGAGCATTAGTTAAACCAAAAGGCATAACTAACCACTCATATAAGCCTAGCTTAGTCTTAAAGGCTGTTTTCCATTCATCTCCCTTTTTCATTCTAATCTGATGATAGCCACTTCTAAGATCAATTTTAGAGAATATAGAGGCTCCATGTAACTCATCTAGCATATCATCTAATCTAGGAATAGGGTGACGATATTTAATAGTGATGTTGTTAATAGCCCTACAATCTACACACATTCTCCATGATCCATCTTTCTTAGGGACTAATAACACAGGCACAGCACTAGGACTTAAGCTAATTCGAATGTAACCCTTATCCAACAGTTCCTGGACTTGGGTTTGGACCTCTTGGGTCTCAGTGGGATTCATACGATACGCAGGTCTATTAGGCAATGCAGCCCCTGGAATAAGATCAATTTGATGCTCGATTCCACGAATAGAGGGTAGACCTGGTGGTATTTCATTGGGAAACACATCCTTAAACTCCTCAAGAAGAGCGAGAATGTTCGATGGAAGAGAAGCTTTAAGCTCTTCACTCAACATGCTCAAGCTCTTGCAAAGGCGCATAAGAATAGTTCCACCATCCGCAAATTCGTCCAGGAATGTGCTTTTGGAGACCAAGAACACACTCTTAGCTCGAGTTTGAGGATCCACTTGGCTCGACTGAGCCTCCTGATCTAACTCACCTTTACTTACCTTCCGCTTCTCAATCTCATCAGCTACTTGTGTAGGCGTCATAGGTTTGAGAATGACATTCTTTCCCTGAAAAGTAAAGGTATAGCGATTAGTAAACCCATCATGAATAACCTTGCGATCAGATTGCCAAGGACGGCCTAATAGAATATGACAAGCTTGCATAGGCACAATATCACATAAAACATCATCTTCATAATGTCCTAGTTTAATATGCACTTTAACTTGTCTATGAACTTTTAATAAGCCACAATCATTCATCCAATGCAATTTGTAAGGTCTAGGGTGTTGGACAGTAGGTAAATGCAATTTGTCAACCATTTCTTGACTAGCTAAATTACAGCAACTACCTCCATCAATGATCACATTTACAACCTTTCCTTTAACTAGACAACGAGTATGAAATAAGTTTTCTCTTTGATTATCTTCACATGGTGTAGGAACAACACTTAAAACTCTTCTAACAATCAAAGATTCTCCATGTTCATATTCAACCTCATTATCATCATTTTCATAGCAAACAAGGTTTAGGTTCTGATCATTATCATTATTAGCATTCTCATCATGTTCATCACAAGAGTTTTCAGATTCATATTCTCCAAATTGACTAACCATGAGAGTTTTCTTATTAGGGCAATCCTTCATATAATGTCCTCTACCTTAAAGCATACAATATCTCTAGAACGAGTGGTAGAAGGGTTAGGATTACTCCCTTTGGGACCAGTAGATGTCCCAGACGATTCTCGTCCATTCCATGGGCCTTTACCCTTGTCGAGGGGCTGTTGGGGCTGTCGACCTTCACTCCTCCATTGGGGCTGCTGAGCTCGCTCCCTAGAGCCCATCTCCGAGCGCCCTTGGGGCTGTTGGGGCTGAGATTGGCGCCACCCTTGTTGCTGGCCACTCGACACCCTATTGCCTTGGCTTTTGTAGCGTTGTCCCTTTTCTACTTTCATAGCTAGATGTAAAAGTTCAGTAGGAGTAGTATAGGGAAAATAATCAATTTCATGAGCTAAAGCAGGATGTAAGATTCGAAGATATCTAACATTAGTTTTCTCATGAGTTTCGACTATATTAGCTCTAGCCATGGCTTCTTGCATAACATTAAATGTTTCCTCAACAGTTTTACTACCTTGTTTAAGGTTTTCTAATCTGTTTAATAGCTCTCTATCATAATGTTGAGGTACAAATCTATTTCTCATGACCACTTTCAATTGTTCCCAAGAAGCAATAGGTGCATCAAGGGATCTTCTTCTTTCCTTAACAAGATTATCCCACCAGATTAATGCAAAACCTTGAAACTCTAGGGAAGCTAGTTGTACTTTCTTAGGTTCTGAGAAATTATGACAATTCCAGATTTGCTCCATTTTAATTTCCCAATCAATATAAGCATCTGGATCAGTTTTACCATCAAAAGGAGGAATCTTTACCTTAACCTTACCCATACCGTCGTCGTCATTGAACCTAGGTGGTCGGTTCGGATTTCCCCTTTGATTCCGTCTCGGGCGTCGCTCCCAATACTCCTCTTCTTGGAAGTCGTCATCTTGCTCCGAGTAATAGAATTGCTCTTGATAGCCACGTCCTCTTCCCCTTCCCTGTCCTTGACCTTGCACATTAACAAACCCATTATTCCGATCATTTCTCCCACCTTGTGGAGAGTTGTTTTCATTGAATAAAGGATTATCTAAATTAACATTGACATGAGGATTAGGATTAGGAATAGGGTTAGGATTAACGACCTCTCTTTCGTCATTAGGTATCTCAACTCGCTCTTGCTGACCTATGGTGTTCGAACCACTAGGCCTAGAGCTCTCTAATGCAGCCACCCTTGCTGTTAGCGCAGCCAATGATTCAGGAACACCCGTTGTGTTGTTCATGATAGTCGCCATGTTGTTCATCATGGTCTGAAATTGCTCGGGCGTCACTGTTGCACTTGAGTTAGTGGCATTGTTACCACCATTGTTTCCCTGATTAGTAGACATTATAACAAAGACCAAAGAAACAAGGAACTAAGTTAAAGGTTAGTAAAACTTATAAACAGCTCACAATTGTGTTTCGCTCACACTCCCTCTCTGATTGATATATCACGCTTGCTAGGGCAATCCGCTTTGGGCAAATCAACTACCAAGCAAAAACTAAGCAATCAAAGTATGTAGTGAATGAAACAAACAACAAAGTACTCGATAAAGGAGAAAGAGCACTCGACAGCAGCAGTAAGCGATTCAAGCAAACAGATGGGTAATTTGCAAGGAATCAACTCGACACAACAAGGAGATCACTCGGCAGGGGCTGAGATCACTCGACACACACAAGAGAGAACTCGGCAGGGGCTGAGATCACTCGACTCAATCAAAGCAAGCACACAACAGCACTCGATCAAGGTGAGAAAGAGTACTCAACACAAAGAGAAAATAAGAAAGCAAAAGAAAACTTAGAAATTTACCTCTTTTGATTGAAAACCTTAAGTTATGATGTTGTAGTTGCAAGGTAGGATTTCAATTTTGTGGAGGTGTATGTGTTTAGGGATAGGTATGTTGATTAGGGCTGAGAAGAGGGTTCACCAATGATGTCCTTGGGAGCTTTCTTGCACTAGATCAACAACTAACAAACACTTTCTCTCTCTTTTGAATTTTCGGACCTTAATTTACTGTTTTTTTTTTTTTTTTTTTTTTTAAATGTGAAACTAATGCAAGAAAAGACTCAAATTAATGTATAGGACTCGAAAATCTGGTATAGATGGTGATAAAAGATGAAAATTCAGCCCTAATGTAAAGATATAGATAGAATGGCTAATTTAGGTAATAGGATCTATCTTGTGCCTTTTTAGATAGTTGATAGATATAATGGAAATTAATATCCAACAACTTAAAATTTCTGATTTTTGATAGGCAATAGATAAATGGAATTAGATAAAAGATAAATCAAAATTCCAAAGATAGAATAGATAAACAAAAGGATAGAAAAGATAGAACAAACTAGGGTTTCTTGTGTTTATGTGATGTCGACCAAGCTGTGACTATGGGGACAAGGGTAATGCCGCCGGCTTAGGTGCTGCACAAGGGAAATTGCGCACCACTTTGGTCGACTCCACGGTCTCGGCTAGGCTTTGTGTTTAGGCTATGCAACCACAAACAATCACAAACTCAAGATTAGTGCAATAATCAAATAAAGAAACAAGAAGTAAAAGACCAAACAAGAAAAGGACTCTTTTTTGTGGTTTTTGTGTTTAGAAAAGAAAAAGACTCAATCTTGATGTCGGAAACCAAAGCTCTGATACCAATTTGATACGGGGTTAGCCGTAGGTTGGTCCGATCTTCGACAACAAGCGAGAATAATCAAGAACTAATAAAGAAACTCAAGAACTTAATCAAGAACGATCAAGAACTCAAAGAACGCAGCAAGAAATAACAAGAAAGATGCAAGATTTATGCAAGACTCAACAAGAACGCAGCAAGACTTCAAGAACTCGACCAAGAATTGATCAAGAACTCCAAGAACGATGCAAGACAGCAACAAGAACAATAAAGACTCGATAAAGACTCGAAATTGCAACAAAGAATGAAAAGACACGACCGATAGGGACTGAGTCGATCTATGCAGAACAAGATAAAGACCCCAGGCCTCCTCAGAGGGTAGGAACCAATACCAATGACTACACAACCCGCCTCTACAACCCTACACAATCAAGCGGACAACTTGAAGGCACAAGGAGGGGGCTTGTGGATACTAGATTCACCAAGTCTTGCGAAGTTGATGAACGGCAAAGCAAACCAAGCTGAGATTATCAATCAATTCGAGATCACGGAGAGCACAGCTCAATCCGGCCTGATCTCTCTCTCTAAAGTGTTTCACACGTTTTAGAAGAATAACTTGTATTATGAATGTTCCCATTGAATTACAAAGCTGAATCGAAAATATATAGAGAACTAAGGCCTGTTGGCCGGCCTAACTAGATAGAAATAGATAGATCTACTTTCTAATGGGCTTAATAAACTTAAAAACATAAATAAATAAGGTCTCTAAAAATAATAACTTAGAAAAGCCCAATTCAGCCCAATAATGTGCTTAAGCTGAAAATAAGCTTCAATACTTAAAGAAATTCGGCCCAAGCTTTAACTGATGCGGGACCATCTTCTACAACGCCAGACACACCCATCATACTTGGAGAAGGGCCAATGACTCGAGCTAGAGCTAAGAAGCTTCAAAGAGACTCATTCAACTTTGTGGGTCATGCTTTGTTCTCGAGCAAGGTTCAACTCCCCGAGCCTACATTGAAGACATACATGTGCATTGGAGTGCAAATGGAGGCCGAGCCACCTTAGTTAAAGCTTGGGCCGAATTTCTTTAAGTATTGAAGCTTATTTTCAGCTTAAGCACATTATTGGGCTGAATTGGGCTTTTCTAAGTTATTATTTTTAGAGACCTTATTTATTTATGTTTTTAAGTTTATTAAGCCCATTAGAAAGTAGATCTATCTATTTCTATCTAGTTAGGCCGGCCAACAGGCCTTAGTTCTCTATATATTTTCGATTCAGCTTTGTAATTCGATTGGAACATTCATAATACAAGTTATTCTTCTAAAACGTGTGAAACACTTTAGAGAGAGAGATCAGGCCGGATTGAGCTGTGCTCTCCGTGATCTCGAATTGATTGATAATCTCAGCTTGGTTTGCTTTGCCGTTCATCAACTTCGCAAGACTTGGTGAATCTAGTATCCACAAGCCCCCTCCTTGTGCCTTCAAGTTGTCCGCTTGATTGTGTAGGGTTGTAGAGGCGGGTTGTGTAGTCATTGGTATTGGTTCCTACCCTCTGAGGAGGCCTGGGGTCTTTATCTTGTTCTGCATAGATCGACTCAGTCCCTATCGGTCGTGTCTTTTCATTCTTTGTTGCAATTTCGAGTCTTTATCGAGTCTTGTTCAACTTCTTTGAGTCGACATTGAGGACAGCCTCTGTTCTTGGTGTTTCTTGGTCGATCTTGTCCTATCTTGATCGATTCTTGAGAGTCTTGCTGCGTTTCTTTGCTTTCTTGTTGAGTCTTGCCTAAATCTTGCATCTTTCTTGTTATTTCTTGCTGCGTTCTTTGAGTTCTTGATCGTTCTTGATTAAGTTCTTGAGTTTCTTTATTAGTTCTTGATTATTCTCGCTTGTTGTCGAAGATCGGACCAACCTACGGCTAACCCCGTATCAAATTGGTATCAGAGCTTTGGTTTCCGACATCAAGATTGAGTCTTTTTCTTTTCTAAACACAAAAACCACAAAAAAGAGTCCTTTTCTTGTTTGGTCTTTTACTTCTTGTTTCTTTATTTGATTATTGCACTAATCTTGAGTTTGTGATTGTTTGTGGTTGCATAGCCTAAACACAAAGCCTAGCCGAGACCGTGGAGTCGACCAAAGTGGTGCGCAATTTCCCTTGTGCAGCACCTAAGCCGGCGGCATTACCCTTGTCCCCATAGTCACAGCTTGGTCGACATCACATAAACACAAGAAACCCTAGTTTGTTCTATCTTTTCTATCCTTTTGTTTATCTATTCTATCTTTGGAATTTTGAATTATCTTTTATCTAATTCCATTTATCTATTGCCTATCAAAAATCAGAAATTTTAAGTTGTTGGATATTAATTTCCATTATATCTATCAACTATCTAAAAAGGCACAAGATAGATCCTATTACCTAAATTAGCCATTCTATCTATATCTTTACATTAGGGCTGAATTTTCATCTTTTATCACCATCTATACCAGATTTTCGAGTCCTATACATTAATTTGAGTCTTTTCTTGCATTAGTCTCACATTTAAAAAAAAAAAAAAAAAAAAAAAAAAAAAAAAAAAAAAAAAAAAACAGTAAATTAAGGTCCGAAAATTCAAAAGAGAGAGAAAGTGTTTGTTAGTTGTTGATCTAGTGCAAGAAAGCTCCCAAGGACATCATTGGTGAACCCTCTTCTCAGCCCTAATCAACATACCTATCCCTAAACACATACACCTCCACAAAATTGAAACCCTACCTTGCAACTACAACATCATAACTTAAGGTTTTCAATCAAAAGAGGTAAATTTCTAAGTTTTCTTTTGCTTTCTTATTTTCTCTTTGTGTTGAGTACTCTTTCTCACCTTGATCGAGTGCTGTTGTGTGCTTGCTTTGATTGAGTCGAGTGATCTCAGCCCCTGCCGAGTTCTCTCTTGTGTGTGTCGAGTGATCTCAGCCCCTGCCGAGTGATCTCCTTGTTGTGTCGAGTGCTCTTTCTCCTTTATCGAGTACTTTGCTGTTTGTTTCATTCACTACATACTTTGATTGCTTAGTTTTTGCTTGGTAGTTGATTTGCCCAAAGCGGATTGCCCTAGCAAGCGTGATATATCAATCAGAGAGGGAGTGTGAGCGAAACACAATTGTGAGCTGTTTATAAGTTTTACTAACCTTTAACTTAGTTCCTTGTTTCTTTGGTCTTTGTTATAATGTCTACTAATCAGGGAAACAATGGTGGTAACAATGCCACTAACTCAAGTGCAACAGTGACGCCCGAGCAATTTCAGACCATGATGAACAACATGGCGACTATCATGAACAACACAACGGGTGTTCCTGAATCATTGGCTGCGCTAACAGCAAGGGTGGCTGCATTAGAGAGCTCTAGGCCTAGTGGTTCGAACACCATAGGTCAGCAAGAGCGAGTTGAGATACCTAATGACGAAAGAGAGGTCGTTAATCCTAACCCTATTCCTAATCCTAATCCTCATGTCAATGTTAATTTAGATAATCCTTTATTCAATGAAAACAACTCTCCACAAGGTGGGAGAAATGATCGGAATAATGGGTTTGTTAATGTGCAAGGTCAAGGACAGGGAAGGGGAAGAGGACGTGGCTATCAAGAGCAATTCTATTACTCGGAGCAAGATGACGACTTCCAAGAAGAGGAGTATTGGGAGCGACGCCCGAGACGGAATCAAAGGGGAAATCCGAACCGACCACCTAGGTTCAATGACGACGACGGTATGGGTAAGGTTAAGGTAAAGATTCCTCCTTTTGATGGTAAAACTGATCCAGATGCTTATATTGATTGGGAAATTAAAATGGAGCAAATCTGGAATTGTCATAATTTCTCAGAACCTAAGAAAGTACAACTAGCTTCCCTAGAGTTTCAAGGTTTTGCATTAATCTGGTGGGATAATCTTGTTAAGGAAAGAAGAAGATCCCTTGATGCACCTATTGCTTCTTGGGAACAATTGAAAGTGGTCATGAGAAATAGATTTGTACCTCAACATTATGATAGAGAGCTATTAAACAGATTAGAAAACCTTAAACAAGGTAGTAAAACTGTTGAGGAAACATTTAATGTTATGCAAGAAGCCATGGCTAGAGCTAATATAGTCGAAACTCATGAGAAAACTAATGTTAGATATCTTCGAATCTTACATCCTGCTTTAGCTCATGAAATTGATTATTTTCCCTATACTACTCCTACTGAACTTTTACATCTAGCTATGAAAGTAGAAAAGGGACAACGCTACAAAAGCCAAGGCAATAGGGTGTCGAGTGGCCAGCAACAAGGGTGGCGCCAATCTCGGCCCCAACAGCCCCAAGGGCGCTCGGAGATGGGCTCTAGGGAGCGAGCTCAGCAGCCCCAATGGAGGAGTGAAGGTCGACAGCCCCAACAGCCCCTCGACAAGGGTAAAGGCCCATGGAATGGACGAGAATCGTCTGGGACATCTACTGGTCCCAAAGGGAGTAATCCTAACCCTTCTACCACTCGTTCTAGAGATATTGTATGCTTTAAATGCCAAGGTAGAGGACATTATATGAAGGATTGCCCTAATAAGAAAACTCTCATGGTTAATCAATTTGGAGAATATGAATCTGAAAACTCTTGTGATGAACATGATGAGAATGCTAATAATGATAATGATCAGAACCTAAACCTTGTTTGCTATGAAAATGATGATAATGAGGTTGAATATGAACATGGAGAATCTTTGATTGTTAGAAGAGTTTTAAGTGTTGTTCCTACACCATGTGAAGATAATCAAAGAGAAAACTTATTTCATACTCGTTGTCTAGTTAAAGGAAAGGTTGTAAATGTGATCATTGATGGAGGTAGTTGCTGTAATTTAGCTAGTCAAGAAATGGTTGACAAATTGCATTTACCTACTGTCCAACACCCTAGACCTTACAAATTGCATTGGATGAATGATTGTGGCTTATTAAAAGTTCATAGACAAGTTAAAGTGCATATTAAACTAGGACATTATGAAGATGATGTTTTATGTGATATTGTGCCTATGCAAGCTTGTCATATTCTATTAGGCCGTCCTTGGCAATCTGATCGCAAGGTTATTCATGATGGGTTTACTAATCGCTATACCTTTACTTTTCAGGGAAAGAATGTCATTCTCAAACCTATGACGCCTACACAAGTAGCTGATGAGATTGAGAAGCGGAAGGTAAGTAAAGGTGAGTTAGATCAGGAGGCTCAGTCGAGCCAAGTGGATCCTCAAACTCGATCTAAGAGTGTGTTCTTGGCTTCCAAAAGCACATTCATGGACGACTTTGCAGATGGTGGAACTGTTCTTTTGCGCCTTTGCAAGAGCTTGAGTATGTTAAGTGAAGAGCTTAAAGCTTCTCTTCCATTGAACATTCTCGCTCTTCTTGAGGAGTTTAAGGATGTGTTTCCCGATGACATACCACCAGGTCTACCCCCTATTCGTGGAATTGAGCATCAAATTGATCTTATTCCGGGGGTTGCATTACCTAATAGGCGTTTGCCGGACTTTACTCAGCCTTTTGAGGTAGAGTGTGATGCTAGCGGAGTTGGAATTGGTGGAGTCCTTATGCAGGGAGGTAAGCCTATTGCTTTCTTTTCTGAGAAGTTGAGAGGTGCTTGTCTTAATTACTCTACCTATGATAAGGAATTATACGCTTTGTTTAGAGTACTTAAGACATGGTCTCACTATCTATGGCCTAGCGAGTTTATTCTTAGAACTGATCATGAATCATTGAAACACTTTAAAAGCCAAGATAAACTTGATAGGAGACATGGTAGATGGATGGAATTCATTGAAACATTTCCTTATGTGATTAAGTATAAGAAAGGCAAAGACAATGTGGTTGCTGATGCATTATCTAGAAGACATGTTCTTTTAACCACTTTGGATTCTAGAGTCTTAGGCTTTGTTTACATAAAGGAATTGTATGAATCTGATTTGGATTTTGGTAACACTTTTCGGAAATGCTTAGAATCAGGTCCTTTCGATGGCTTCTATATTCATGATGGATTCTTATTTCGAAAAGATCAAGTGTGTATTCCTAGATGTTCATTAAGATTACTACTTGTTAGTGAAGCCCATAGTGGTGGTTTAATGGGACATTTTGGACGGGATAAGACATATAATACACTGAAATCACACTTTTATTGGCCACATATGCTTAGGGATGTAGAACATTGCCTTAAGAGATGCATAGATTGCATTAAAGCCAAAGCTAAGCTTATGCCCCATGGCCTTTATACACCACTGCCGATACCCTCAGCCCCGTGGGAAGACATTTCTATGGATTTTATAGTTGGGTTGCCTAGAACTAAGAAGGGGAGGGATTCAATCTTTGTAGTGGTTGATAGATTCTCTAAAATGGCTCATTTCATTGCATGCCACAAAACTGATGATGCTACCAATGTTGCTAACCTATTCTTTAGAGAAGTAGTTAGGTTGCATGGCGTGCCTAAAACCATTGTTAGTGATAGGGATGTGAAATTCTTAAGTCATTTTTGGCGTACTTTATGGAATAAATTGGGAACTAGATTGCTATTCTCTACTTCTAGCCACCCCCAAACTGATGGCCAAACTGAGGTGACTAATAGAACCCTTGCTACTGTCCTAAGAGCCATTATTAGGAAGAATTTGAAACTTTGGGAAGAAGCCTTACCTCATGTGGAATTTGCTTATAATCGAACCATGCATTCGGCTACTAAAATCAGTCCATTTGAATGTGTGTATGGTGTTAATCCACTAACCCCTTTTGATCTTACTCCATATCCTATGAGAGACAAAGAATCATTTGAGGCAGGTAAGCATGTCGAGTTCATCAAGGAGCTGCATGAACGAACTCGAGAGAAGCTGAAGCTCAAGGCTGAATACAACGCTAACAAGGCCAACAAGGGACGTCGCTTGGTCACATTTCAGCCTGGAGATCTTGTATGGGTGCACTTGAGGAAGGAGCGTTTTCCAGAAGCCCGGAAGAACAAGCTGTCGCCTCGTGGTGATGGACCATTTCGAATCAAGAAGAGAGTGGGCGACAATGCCTACCAATTGGAGCTTCCTGGAGACATGGGCGTGAGCGCTACATTCAACGTCGCAGATCTAATCCCTTACTTCGCTGTGGATGAAGACTTGGATTCGTGGTCGAATCCTTTTCAAGAAGGGGAGGTTGATGCGGGACCATCTTCTACAACGCCAGACACACCCATCATACTTGGAGAAGGGCCAATGACTCGAGCTAGAGCTAAGAAGCTTCAAAGAGACTCATTCAACTTTGTGGGTCATGCTTTGTTCTCGAGCAAGGTTCAACTCCCCGAGCCTACATTGAAGACATACATGTGCATTGGAGTGCAAATGGAGGCCGAGCCACCTTAGTTAAAGCTTGGGCCGAATTTCTTTAAGTATTGAAGCTTATTTTCAGCTTAAGCACATTATTGGGCTGAATTGGGCTTTTCTAAGTTATTATTTTTAGAGACCTTATTTATTTATGTTTTTAAGTTTATTAAGCCCATTAGAAAGTAGATCTATCTATTTCTATCTAGTTAGGCCGGCCAACAGGCCTTAGTTCTCTATATATTTTCGATTCAGCTTTGTAATTCGATTGGAACATTCATAATACAAGTTATTCTTCTAAAACGTGTGAAACACTTTAGAGAGAGAGATCAGGCCGGATTGAGCTGTGCTCTCCGTGATCTCGAATTGATTGATAATCTCAGCTTGGTTTGCTTTGCCGTTCATCAACTTCGCAAGACTTGGTGAATCTAGTATCCACAAGCCCCCTCCTTGTGCCTTCAAGTTGTCCGCTTGATTGTGTAGGGTTGTAGAGGCGGGTTGTGTAGTCATTGGTATTGGTTCCTACCCTCTGAGGAGGCCTGGGGTCTTTATCTTGTTCTGCATAGATCGACTCAGTCCCTATCGGTCGTGTCTTTTCATTCTTTGTTGCAATTTCGAGTCTTTATCGAGTCTTGTTCAACTTCTTTGAGTCGACATTGAGGACAGCCTCTGTTCTTGGTGTTTCTTGGTCGATCTTGTCCTATCTTGATCGATTCTTGAGAGTCTTGCTGCGTTTCTTTGCTTTCTTGTTGAGTCTTGCCTAAATCTTGCATCTTTCTTGTTATTTCTTGCTGCGTTCTTTGAGTTCTTGATCGTTCTTGATTAAGTTCTTGAGTTTCTTTATTAGTTCTTGATTATTCTCGCTTGTTGTCGAAGATCGGACCAACCTACGGCTAACCCCGTATCATTAACTAAGGTGGCTCGGCCTCCATTTGCACTCCAATGCACATGTATGTCTTCAATGTAGGCTCGGGGAGTTGAACCTTGCTCGAGAACAAAGCATGACCCACAAAGTTGAATGAGTCTCTTTGAAGCTTCTTAGCTCTAGCTCGAGTCATTGGCCCTTCTCCAAGTATGATGGGTGTGTCTGGCGTTGTAGAAGATGGTCCCGCATCAACCACGAGGCGACAGCTTGTTCTTCCGGGCTTCTGGAAAACGCTCCTTCCTCAAGTGCACCCATACAAGATCTCCAGGCTGAAATGTGACCAAGCGACGTCCCTTGTTGGCCTTGTTAGCGTTGTATTCAGCCTTGAGCTTCAGCTTCTCTCGAGTTCGTTCATGCAGCTCCTTGATGAACTCGACATGCTTACCTGCCTCAAATGATTCTTTGTCTCTCATAGGATATGGAGTAAGATCAAAAGGGGTTAGTGGATTAACACCATACACACATTCAAATGGACTGATTTTAGTAGCCGAATGCATGGTTCGATTATAAGCAAATTCCACATGAGGTAAGGCTTCTTCCCAAAGTTTCAAATTCTTCCTAATAATGGCTCTTAGGACAGTAGCAAGGGTTCTATTAGTCACCTCAGTTTGGCCATCAGTTTGGGGGTGGCTAGAAGTAGAGAATAGCAATCTAGTTCCCAATTTATTCCATAAAGTACGCCAAAAATGACTTAAGAATTTCACATCCCTATCACTAACAATGGTTTTAGGCACGCCATGCAACCTAACTACTTCTCTAAAGAATAGGTTAGCAACATTGGTAGCATCATCAGTTTTGTGGCATGCAATGAAATGAGCCATTTTAGAGAATCTATCAACCACTACAAAGATTGAATCCCTCCCCTTCTTAGTTCTAGGCAACCCAACTATAAAATCCATAGAAATGTCTTCCCAAGGGGCTGAGGGTATCGGCAGTGGTGTATAAAGGCCATGGGGCATAAGCTTAGCTTTGGCTTTAATGCAATCTATGCATCTCTTAAGGCAATGTTCTACATCCCTAAGCATATGTGGCCAATAAAAGTGTGATTTCAGTGTATTATATGTCTTATCCCGTCCAAAATGTCCCATTAAACCACCACTATGGGCTTCACTAACAAGTAGTAATCTTAATGAACATCTAGGAATACACACTTGATCTTTTCGAAATAAGAATCCATCATGAATATAGAAGCCATCGAAAGGGCCTGATTCTAAGCATTTCCGAAAAGTGTTACCAAAATCTAGATCAGATTCATATAATTCCTTTATGTAAACAAAGCCTAAGACTCTAGAATCCAAAGTGGTTAAAAGCACATGTCGTCTAGATAATGCATCGGCAACCACGTTGTCTTTGCCTTTCTTATACTTAATTACATAAGGAAATGTTTCTATGAACTCCATCCATCTACCATGTCTCCTATCAAGTTTATCTTGGCTTTTGAAGTGTTTTAATGATTCATGATCAGTTCTAAGAATAAACTCGCTAGGCCATAGATAGTGAGACCATGTCTTAAGTACTCGAAACAAAGCATACAATTCCTTATCATAGGTAGAGTAATTAAGACAAGCACCTTTCAACTTCTCAGAAAAGAAAGCAATAGGCTTACCTCCCTGCATAAGGACTCCACCAATTCCTACTCCGCTAGCATCACACTCGACCTCAAAAGGCTGAGTAAAGTCCGGCAAAGCTAGTAGAGGTGCGTGAGTCAGCTTATCCTTAAGTGTGTTGAATGCGTCCTCCTGAGCTGCTCCCCATGTGAACTCACTCCTTTTCTTTGTAAGCTCTGTTAGTGGGGCTGAGATGGTGCTGAAATCTCGCACAAAGCGTCGGTAGAAGCTCGCAAGACCTTGGAAGCTGCGTACATGGCCTATGTTGGTGGGGGTCGGCCACTCTTGGATGGCTTTAATCTTTGATTCATCAACACGCAGTCCTTTAGAGCTCACTACAAATCCAAGAAAAGACACTTGTTCATTACATAATTCACACTTCTTTAGATTAGCATACAAGTGTTCAATTCTTAGCGTTTTAAGCACTTCTCTAAGATGTGATTCATGTTCATTAGACGACTTGCTATAAATCAGAATATCATCGAAGTAAACAACAACAAACTTTCCAATGAAATCTCGAAGCACATGATTCATTAAGCGCATAAAAGTACTAGGAGCATTAGTTAAACCAAAAGGCATAACTAACCACTCATATAAGCCTAGCTTAGTCTTAAAGGCTGTTTTCCATTCATCTCCCTTTTTCATTCTAATCTGATGATAGCCACTTCTAAGATCAATTTTAGAGAATATAGAGGCTCCATGTAACTCATCTAGCATATCATCTAATCTAGGAATAGGGTGACGATATTTAATAGTGATGTTGTTAATAGCCCTACAATCTACACACATTCTCCATGATCCATCTTTCTTAGGGACTAATAACACAGGCACAGCACTAGGACTTAAGCTAATTCGAATGTAACCCTTATCCAACAGTTCCTGGACTTGGGTTTGGACCTCTTGGGTCTCAGTGGGATTCATACGATACGCAGGTCTATTAGGCAATGCAGCCCCTGGAATAAGATCAATTTGATGCTCGATTCCACGAATAGGGGGTAGACCTGGTGGTATTTCATTGGGAAACACATCCTTAAACTCCTCAAGAAGAGCGAGAATGTTCGATGGAAGAGAAGCTGTAAGCTCTTCACTCAACATGCTCAAGCTCTTGCAAAGGCGCATAAGAATAGTTCCACCATCCGCAAATTCGTCCAGGAATGTGCTTTTGGAGACCAAGAACACACTCTTAGCTCGAGTTTGAGGATCCACTTGGCTCGACTGAGCCTCCTGATCTAACTCACCTTTACTTACCTTCCGCTTCTCAATCTCATCAGCTACTTGTGTAGGCGTCATAGGTTTGAGAATGACATTCTTTCCCTGAAAAGTAAAGGTATAGCGATTAGTAAACCCATCATGAATAACCTTGCGATCAGATTGCCAAGGACGGCCTAATAGAATATGACAAGCTTGCATAGGCACAATATCACATAAAACATCATCTTCATAATGTCCTAGTTTAATATGCACTTTAACTTGTCTATGAACTTTTAATAAGCCACAATCATTCATCCAATGCAATTTGTAAGGTCTAGGGTGTTGGACAGTAGGTAAATGCAATTTGTCAACCATTTCTTGACTAGCTAAATTACAGCAACTACCTCCATCAATGATCACATTTACAACCTTTCCTTTAACTAGACAACGAGTATGAAATAAGTTTTCTCTTTGATTATCTTCACATGGTGTAGGAACAACACTTAAGACTCTTCTAACAATCAAAGATTCTCCATGTTCATATTCAACCTCATTATCATCATTTTCATAGCAAACAAGGTTTAGGTTCTGATCATTATCATTATTAGCATTCTCATCATGTTCATCACAAGAGTTTTCAGATTCATATTCTCCAAATTGATTAACCATGAGAGTTTTCTTATTAGGGCAATCCTTCATATAATGTCCTCTACCTTGGCATTTAAAGCATACAATATCTCTAGAACGAGTGGTAGAAGGGTTAGGATTACTCCCTTTGGGACCAGTAGATGTCCCAGACGATTCTCGTCCATTCCATGGGCCTTTACCCTTGTCGAGGGGCTGTTGGGGCTGTCGACCTTCACTCCTCCATTGGGGCTGCTGAGCTCGCTCCCTAGAGCCCATCTCCGAGCGCCCTTGGGGCTGTTGGGGCCGAGATTGGCGCCACCCTTGTTGCTGGCCACTCGACACCCTATTGCCTTGGCTTTTGTAGCGTTGTCCCTTTTCTACTTTCATAGCTAGATGTAAAAGTTCAGTAGGAGTAGTATAGGGAAAATAATCAATTTCATGAGCTAAAGCAGGATGTAAGATTCGAAGATATCTAACATTAGTTTTCTCATGAGTTTCGACTATATTAGCTCTAGCCATGGCTTCTTGCATAACATTAAATGTTTCCTCAACAGTTTTACTACCTTGTTTAAGGTTTTCTAATCTGTTTAATAGCTCTCTATCATAATGTTGAGGTACAAATCTATTTCTCATGACCACTTTCAATTGTTCCCAAGAAGCAATAGGTGCATCAAGGGATCTTCTTCTTTCCTTAACAAGATTATCCCACCAGATTAATGCAAAACCTTGAAACTCTAGGGAAGCTAGTTGTACTTTCTTAGGTTCTGAGAAATTATGACAATTCCAGATTTGCTCCATTTTAATTTCCCAATCAATATAAGCATCTGGATCAGTTTTACCATCAAAAGGAGGAATCTTTACCTTAACCTTACCCATACCGTCGTCGTCATTGAACCTAGGTGGTCGGTTCGGATTTCCCCTTTGATTCCGTCTCGGGCGTCGCTCCCAATACTCCTCTTCTTGGAAGTCGTCATCTTGCTCCGAGTAATAGAATTGCTCTTGATAGCCACGTCCTCTTCCCCTTCCCTGTCCTTGACCTTGCACATTAACAAACCCATTATTCCGATCATTTCTCCCACCTTGTGGAGAGTTGTTTTCATTGAATAAAGGATTATCTAAATTAACATTGACATGAGGATTAGGATTAGGAATAGGGTTAGGATTAACGACCTCTCTTTCGTCATTAGGTATCTCAACTCGCTCTTGCTGACCTATGGTGTTCGAACCACTAGGCCTAGAGCTCTCTAATGCAGCCACCCTTGCTGTTAGCGCAGCCAATGATTCAGGAACACCCGTTGTGTTGTTCATGATAGTCGCCATGTTGTTCATCATGGTCTGAAATTGCTCGGGCGTCACTGTTGCACTTGAGTTAGTGGCATTGTTACCACCATTGTTTCCCTGATTAGTAGACATTATAACAAAGACCAAAGAAACAAGGAACTAAGTTAAAGGTTAGTAAAACTTATAAACAGCTCACAATTGTGTTTCGCTCACACTCCCTCTCTGATTGATATATCACGCTTGCTAGGGCAATCCGCTTTGGGCAAATCAACTACCAAGCAAAAACTAAGCAATCAAAGTATGTAGTGAATGAAACAAACAGCAAAGTACTCGATAAAGGAGAAAGAGCACTCGACACAACAAGGAGATCACTCGGCAGGGGCTGAGATCACTCGACACACACAAGAGAGAACTCGGCAGGGGCTGAGATCACTCGACTCAATCAAAGCAAGCACACAACAGCACTCGATCAAGGTGAGAAAGAGTACTCAACACAAAGAGAAAATAAGAAAGCAAAAGAAAACTTAGAAATTTACCTCTTTTGATTGAAAACCTTAAGTTATGATGTTGTAGTTGCAAGGTAGGGTTTCAATTTTGTGGAGGTGTATGTGTTTAGGGATAGGTATGTTGATTAGGGCTGAGAAGAGGGTTCACCAATGATGTCCTTGGGAGCTTTCTTGCACTAGATCAACAACTAACAAACACTTTCTCTCTCTTTTGAATTTTCGGACCTTAATTTACTGTTTTTTTTTTTTTTTTTTTTTTTAAATGTGAAACTAATGCAAGAAAAGACTCAAATTAATGTATAGGACTCGAAAATCTGGTATAGATGGTGATAAAAGATGAAAATTCAGCCCTAATGTAAAGATATAGATAGAATGGCTAATTTAGGTAATAGGATCTATCTTGTGCCTTTTTAGATAGTTGATAGATATAATGGAAATTAATATCCAACAACTTAAAATTTCTGATTTTTGATAGGCAATAGATAAATGGAATTAGATAAAAGATAAATCAAAATTCCAAAGATAGAATAGATAAACAAAAGGATAGAAAAGATAGAACAAACTAGGGTTTCTTGTGTTTATGTGATGTCAACCAAGCTGTGACTATGGGGACAAGGGTAATGCCGCCGGCTTAGGTGCTGCACAAGGGAAATTGCGCACCACTTTGGTCGACTCCACGGTCTCGGATAGGCTTTGTGTTTAGGCTATGCAACCACAAACAATCACAAACTCAAGATTAGTGCAATAATCAAATAAAGAAACAAGAAGTAAAAGACCAAACAAGAAAAGGACTCTTTTTTGTGGTTTTTGTGTTTAGAAAAGAAAAAGACTCAATCTTGATGTCGGAAACCAAAGCTCTGATACCAATTTGATACGGGGTTAGCCGTAGGTTGGTCCGATCTTCGACAACAAGCGAGAATAATCAAGAACTAATAAAGAAACTCAAGAACTTAATCAAGAACGATCAAGAACTCAAAGAACGCAGCAAGAAATAACAAGAAAGATGCAAGATTTATGCAAGACTCAACAAGAAAGCAAAGAAACGCAGCAAGACTCTCAAGAATCGATCAAGATAGGACAAGATCGACCAAGAAACACCAAGAACAGAGGCTGTCCTCAATGTCGACTCAAAGAAGTTGAACAAGACTCGATAAAGACTCGAAATTGCAACAAAGAATGAAAAGACACGACCGATAGGGACTGAGTCGATCTATGCAGAACAAGATAAAGACCCCAGGCCTCCTCAGAGGGTAGGAACCAATACCAATGACTACACAACCCGCCTCTACAACCCTACACAATCAAGCGGACAACTTGAAGGCACAAGGAGGGGGCTTGTGGATACTAGATTCACCAAGTCTTGCGAAGTTGATGAACTGCAAAGCAAACCAAGCTGAGATTATCAATCAATTTGAGATCACGGAGAGCACAGCTCAATCCGGCCTGATCTCTCTCTCTAAAGTGTTTCACACGTTTTAGAAGAATAACTTGTATTATGAATGTTCCAATTGAATTACAAAGCTGAATCGAAAATATATAGAGAACTAAGGCCTGTTGGCCGGCCTAACTAGATAGAAATAGATAGATCTACTTTCTAATGGGCTTAATAAACTTAAAAACATAAATAAATAAGGTCTCCAAAAATAATAACTTAGAAAAGCCCAATTCAGCCCAATAATGTGCTTAAGCTGAAAATAAGCTTCAATACTTAAAGAAATTCGGCCCAAGCTTTAACTAAGGTGGCTCGGCCTCCATTTGCACTCCAATGCACATGTATGTCTTCAATGTAGGCTCGGGGAGTTGAACCTTGCTCGAGAACAAAGCATGACCCACAAAGTTGAATGAGTCTCTTTGAAGCTTCTTAGCTCTAGCTCGAGTCATTGGCCCTTCTCCAAGTATGATGGGTGTGTCTGGCGTTGTAGAAGATGGTCCCGCATCATAGCACCTCGAGGAGATGGATCATTCAAAGTTCTTCGTCGAGTTGGTGAGAATGCCTATGTTGTAAGGAGGAAATCGAGTATGAAATATAATAAAATAATTCACAGCAAACCAGATTCCGTCCCTTGCAAATGATTACAAGACTCCCTCCAATGTAGTAAGAGAAAGTCGGGATCGATCCACGAGGAAGTGTGTCAGCGGATCCTAGGTAGCTGTAAATCTCACAGAAAAGCAAACAAAAGACAAAAACGAAGAAACAAAGACAGAAATAATAAACGAAAGCAAGAACGAAAGGAAAGACCGACTTACTCGATCTCGACAAAGCTAACTCGAGATCGACAAAAAACAGCAGAAACAGAAACTTCAGAATCGACGACAGAAGCAGAAACTCAGACACACAATTCGATCTAGACAAGACCCTACTCGAGATCGACAAAAACCTATTCGATCTCGACAAAGAACTCCTCTAGATCGACTAAACACACAGAAACTGTAAATTGCATATTCGAACACAGATTCGCAGATTTCGGATGAAATAAACTCAATATATAAAGAACTTCCAAAGCCAGGGTATCAACACCACAACGATAACCATGCAAAGTAACACATAAAGGCATAAACATCATGCTTTACATCAAAATAACTTTCGTTATTGACAAATAGGCATATAGATGCTTTCGCATAAACCCTAATTGTTACTAACCCTTTTCACATAATTAATCCAAGTTGCATTAAGATCACTTTCGCTTCAATAATATAAACAAGGATCACCTTCAACTCTCGCAAAAGAATCATGCTCATAGGGATAGAAGACGAATTGCATAAAAAGATTGTACCTTTACCGCATCACCTTTCATGGCTACCGTCGGCCTCACCCCAGCCCTAGAAGTGGGTGGACTAGTCGCTCTTCATTATCAAGAAAGACATTAAATAACAAAAGAAACTAACTTGCATTGAATTAAATAAAGAAAGCTTACAACCAAGCAAGACAAATCCGCTTTCGCCTTTCCACCTTGCTCGCCACAAACTCTCTCTCTCTCTCTACTACTACTTACTTGTTCTCTCTGAAATTGAATGATGAAAAACCAGCCCCTAAGGCTTTATTTATAGCCTTCTATTCCTTTCTATTCAAGGATAGAATACATCTATCTTTATCTAAATCTATATCTAAAAACTTTAAGATAAATAAATGCAATTAAGGAATTAAATCTATAAGGGAGATAAATCTAAAATAGGTAAAATATCTTCCATGTGTTGATAGGTCTTCTCCATAGATAGAACTTCATATTTGTTGATAGATCTCGGCCAAAATTGGATAGAATCGGAAAGCAAACCCGCGTAATGCGGCTTCGGACGCGTTTTCCTCGATCTCGACTAAGCTTCCTCGAGATCGAGTAGGATTGTTGTCGACCATGGCCTGGCTGGGCATCACGGGTAGCAGCTGCTCGACACGGCTCGGGTGTGTGCTTCTGGTTCCTCGAGATCGAGTAAAGAACTCGAGATCGAGTAGGGCTGGCGTCGAGGATGGCTAGCTCGGTGATGTCGGGCAACTTCTCCTCGACAAGCTCATACAGGCGCTGTGGTAGTCCTCGATAATACGGGGTTAGCCGTGTTATGGTCCGATCTTCGACAACAAGCAAGAAACTTCAAGAACTGAACAAGAAACACAAGAACTTAATCAAGAACGATCAAGAACAATAAAAGACGCAGCAAGACTCAACAAGAAAGATGAAAGACTCGACAAAGATTCCAAGAACAAAGGCTGCACTTGAAATCGACAATAACAAGAACAAGATTCGATTAAAGAAAGTTGCAAGAATCAAAAGACACGACCTGATATGGACTGAGTCGATCTATGCAGAACAAGATAAAGACCCCAGGCCTCCTCAGAGGGTAGGAACCAATACCAATGACTACACAACCCGCCTCTACAACCCTACACAATCAAGCGGACAACTTAAAGGCACAAGGAGGGGGCTTGTGGATACTAGATTCACCAAGTCTTGCGAAGTTGATGAACGGCAAAGCAAACCAAGCTAGATCAATACCAATAGTTGCAATTGAAGAGCCTTCTATTCAATCGACAAACACTCATTGTGTTTCACACAAAAAGAGAGCTTTTCTTATATCATTCAACGTACCTGATTACAAAGAAGGCATTCGGCTTATATAGACCTAACTAGGGCCGAATGGGCTGATTTTAATAAAACTAACAACTATAGGAATTAATTAAAATAACCTTAAAGTTTCCTAAAAGAACTTAAGTAAAAGAAATACTAAATAGGAAATAAATATAATGTTCCAAAACTTAACAAAATCCCGTCAAAACCAGCAGCAGCTCAAAGAATGTGGATTTCGGCCAAGCTATTGGACGAATCTGGAAAAACCTTCAACAACAAAGTTGTAGATCTCTTCGTCCTCCTTCCAACAAGGTATGGCACGCCTCAATCCGATCAATATGGAATCCGTACGACCCATTTTACAGAGACGTCGAAAAGCTGTCAAGTTGCTGAACGAATGTAAAAACGCCAAGCTTCCACCTTTGGACCTTCTCCCATGGTGGAGCCATCTTCTTTCTCTTGATAAGGATATCATCCGAAGATGTCTTGGATGGTCCCGCATCAATCTCCCTTTCTTGAAAAGGATTCGTCCTCGAATCCAAGGTCACATTTGATTCCGCAAAGGCATCCACACGAGCTCCTGGATCGAATACCACATGTCCATGGAAACCCTTCTCAAGGCTGATTGGTGTAGGGATTGACCACTCCTCGATGGTTATTATCTCAGCTTCATCTACAAAATCAAGAAAAGAAACTTTATGAGTGCATAATTCATATTTTATATCATCATTATGTTCTAACGTAATATGCACTTTAGCTTGGTCAATAATTATAGTAACGAAATTTAGAAAACAGAATTAGAAAACAGAAAGTAAACACAAATTATAAACCTTTTATATTAACTCGTGACTGTAAAATACAAGCAATTTATTGAAACTTTAAGAAAAATTAAGAAGACTTACAAAGATGCAAACTTTTCTTCAAATAAACACTAAGAACTTTGAGGGTGAAAGAAAGGATTACAAGAGTTTGAGAATTTAAGAGGTTTTGAGCTCTCTGATTTTTTCGATGCCCTCTCCTCAATCTGTATCCTTCTTTATATAGGCAAGAGTTGATCTGCATTTGACGTCATTGCATACGTCTGTTGTAGTTCAACTGTAGGCATGTGATGGATCTCTTGATGAAGTCTTTCTTTCCGCGAAAATAGCGGGAGATGTCTCTTTGGCTCTTTATTAATAATACGAGTGAATAGTAAAAGTTGAAATAGTGAATAGTGCATAGTGACGGTGAATAGTGATTGTGAATAGTGACAGTGAATAGTGATGGGGAATAGTGTCTGTTGTCGTCTCTTCTTTCCTTCATGTGTCGTCTTTCTTCTCTTGATGGCTTCAGTGGTCTAGTTGATTTACTGATTACACCATATGCGTATATAATACAATATTTATAAATATACGCAATACTTACAATACAATGCTTACAAATACAAATACTCATCATCATCAAATTTTTTTTTATTTTTTATTTTAAAAAAAATTTACATATAAACTAAAAATCATATGGGTCTTGAGCATCTTGTGAAGGATCATCTTTTATGGGTGGACTGTTTTGTGAGGTGGATGCTGCTGGTTGTACATTTTGTGATGCTAGGTATTTTTGGAAGGCTTGGAATTCTTGCCATTGCTTTAATTGATCAGCAGGGCAATTTACTGGAGACTGTTGTGGAGGTATTGGGCTATTTGTTTGTGGTACTGGGCTTTGGGGTTTTGGTTTTTTCTTGGACAGGATTTCTTGTATCTTTGGTATGGTGAGGACATTGAGATCAAACTTTTCCCACCATCTGATTTTGTATTTCCTGCATAATGTTAAGGGGAATGGTTTTGGGAGGAGTTGGATGGTTTCATAGGTCCAGCAAAAAATCCATGCTAAACCAGTATCTTTGTGAAACCTAAGAGGTCTGGTAAAAGGTTTATTTAGAGAATGCTTACAATAATAATCATAAGTAACTCTCGCGAGATCTGGGTAAATATCATCAATAGCACCAAAGTGATACCACCAATGATAGAACCATACTGGAATATTGTCATTGCATCTTCTGTCAAAGAAGATGAACCAAGAATGACTATAGGGTCTTAGCAATAATGTGTAATACCAAGCATTTTTGTAGTCTATGTAAGAGTAGCCAGGAAGGGCTTGAGGAACCGTAAAGGGTTTAAGATCCCAAGGGCTACTCCATTCGGAAACAGTGAGGACTTGAAGAATTTTTATTTTAGAGAAGTTGATCTTTTTTGTATCCGACTCACACATTCTGTGGATGATTTCAGCAGAACCAGAGTCTATGAGGATGAGCTCATAGAATCTTCTAGTCTTTCTTAAATCATCTGGAAACCATTGGAAGTCTGTAGGGAAGAGTTTGGTAATAAAAGGTTCTATTTGTGTTTGTGACAGGACTTCATGTTCTGGGGTAAGGTAGACTTCTTGTATGGGATTTTGTTTTGTAACATATCTGAAATAAGGAGTGTCTCTTTTGGGAATTGCCTTAGCAGGAGTCTTTGGACTAAAAAGAACTTCTTGATATGAGAGAGGAGGAAATTCTGAAAGAGATTGGAACTGATTTTGAGTTGGGACAATTGCTGAACTTGTAGGAACAAGCTCATAATCTTGTGGGATCTGTTTTCTGCTACTGGATTCCATTAGAATGGAATACTTCGAAATCTCTTATCTGCAATTTGTAATCTCTGGTCAATAACCAATATTAGATTAAAATCTGGATCTCCACGTAATATAGATAGTCTGAGCATTGTATGGAGAAATGGTATTTGTAACTCTTGCTCTATCTGTTCTCTCAATGGCTTGAAATGAGGATTAATAATGATAGTCTTCATATAAAAATCTGTATAAATTCTTTTGTAAAAAGGCAGTTGATAATGGAAATATTTATCAGAATGGAATTTTATTTAATCTCTTTCTGGCTTCTAATTTTAATTTCTTAAGAAAATCAATCATTTCTTTATTAGGATAGCCATGGAGGATTGAAATGTCTATCACATCTTGTACTGCGGGAATCCATAAATCTTGTTCAATCTTCTCCTTCCATGTTTTATAAATAAATCTCATTGTGCTGTTTTTCCCTGTAAAAATTCTCTTGTAAGAAAATCAGGTAAGGAATTTTGTTCTCCTTTTATAAATTCTATTTCAAAGTCAAAGACTGAAACTATAGCTTGCCATCTAGCAAAAATTTGTTTAGAAACTAAATTTTGAACATCTTTTTGTAAAATCTCTTTAGCAGATTTACAATCTACTCTAAGTAAAAATTTCTTATTGTAAAGATCGTCTTGAAATTTTGAAATACATAAAACTATAGAAAGAACTTCTTTTTTAACAATACTATAATTCTTTTGTGGTCCAGACCAAACACCAGAATAGTACCTAACTAAAGTTTCTTTAGTTTGTTCTTGGAGTCTTTGCTTTAGTATTCCTCCATAGCCTATTTCTGAGGCATCTGTTTCGACTATCATAAATGCAGATGGATGAGGAATATTAATACACGGCAGAGTTTTTACCTTTTCTTTTATCATA
This sequence comes from Persicaria tinctoria, assembly GCA_037127255.1. NCBI lineage: Eukaryota > Viridiplantae > Streptophyta > Magnoliopsida > Caryophyllales > Polygonaceae > Persicaria > Persicaria tinctoria. The sequence continues at coordinate 35,668,724 of JBANSL010000017.1, read as the reverse complement.
CGAATGATTTTAGTATGTTCTTCTGTCCATGGGGTAGGATTTTTCTTTAGTCTTTGAAATAGAAGAGTACATATTGTCCTAAGATTAGGGAAGAAGTCTGAGATGTAATTTAAACATCCTAAGAATCTTTGAAGTTGTGTTTTATCTTTTATTTCATCTGGAAATTTATTGGCAAATTCTATACTTCTGTTTATAGGTCTTATGGTTTGTTGATAAATATTATGTCCTAAAAATCTTATCTTGGTTTGAAATAATTTTATTTTTGGGGCTGAGACTGCTAGACCATTTTTCTTTATGACATATAGGAAAGTATTTAAATGTTTAAAATGTTCTTCTATGGTTTTAGAGAATATTAAAACATCATCTATATATACTATTATAAATTTGGAGTATGGATTAAATATATCGTTCATAATTTTTTGAAATTCCGAAGGTGCATTTTTTAATCCAAATGGCATTACGTTCCATTCGTAATGTCCAAAGGGAACTGTAAAAGCTGTTTTGTATCTATCTTCTTCTATTATTTGTATTTGCCAAAATCCACTTTTCATATCAAATTTTGAATATATATTAGAGTCAAAAAGTATATTAAGTAAATCTCTTTTATTTGGTATAGGATATCTTATCCATTGCAAAGCCTTATTAAGTGGTTTATAATTTATAACAAGACGAGGTGTTCCTCTTTCCTTTTCTGCTTGGTTATTTACGTAAAAGGCTGCACAACTCCATGGAGACTTTGATTCTCTAATTAAGTTTTTAGTTAATAGAGACTTTATTTCTTCTTTACAGTAATTTAATAATTCTAAGTTCATTTGTATTGGTCTGGCTTTAGTAGGAATATTGATTTCTTTAAATTCTTTTTCATAAGGTAAAGTTACTTGATGTCTTTTTCTTTCCCAAAAAGCTATTGGGGAATCTGAACAAACTGATCTTTTAAAGAGTTCTTCAAGCTCTTTTATTTTTATTTGTAGATTAGGATTCACTAATTTTTCTTCTATTTTAAGATTGCAAATCTCTTTGGTTAAAGAGTTAATTAATGACGATTTTCTTTTGATGAGGTTTATTTTCTTTATTATTGTTGAGGACTGGAGTAAAGTGACATCTGAGTGTGTAACGGGATTAAGAAATTTAAATGTTAATTTGGTTCCCATTACTTTAGTATGAACACCATGTCTGTTAACTTTAAAAGGATAGATCTGTGTTAAAAAAGGTGTTCCTATATAACCTCTTGTGCTAAGTCTTTTACCATTATAAAAGTATTTTTAAAACAATAGCCATTGTTACAAACAGATGTACTGGGGATTTTGTAATTAAGTTTCATTCTTACACCATTTGCATTTTGTAGCTTTTCTGTAGTTTTATGATAATATTTTGAAGGAACAATCCCTTCGCAAATGCAATTGAGGTCAGCTCCGCTGTCTAATAGAGCGATAGTATTAAGTACGAAATCTTTAACTTTTATGGTTATATGAACATACCATTTTTGAAAGTTTATTTGATCAATAACATTTATGAAAGTATCGTGATTAATATTAATATCTTCTTTAGATCTAATATTAGAGGATGAGTCTGAATATTGTTCATCACTGCCATGTTTATTTAATTCAAGATGAGCAATTCTAGTTTCTAATTCTAAGTCTTTGGCTTCATTTAGAATAAGTTGTTCTTGTAACACATTAACTTCTTTCTTCAAATTATTAACTTCAGCCTGAAGGTCTTTAGTAGTTATAGAGGAGAATATACTTGATGAAGGTCTTTTGCTTATCATCTTTGATAAACTAAACGGTTCTTCTGGCAGAGTTTTTTTTTCTCTGAAAATTAAGTTTTTTAATTTAATAAAATATTCTTGTTTTATGGCTGGATCTTCAATTTTATCTATGAGTTGGAATAAAGCCTCTTTTTCTACTTCTTTTGTTATGACATAACAGAATTGAGTAGTTCCTGAGTCATCAGAGTCTGATGATTCTTGATTTTCTTCTTCTGATGAATCTTTAATAAGGATTTTAACTAGTTTTTCTTTTAATTCATTATCCTCTTTACAGACTTCTGAAATCTTTTGTCTAAGATTGCACTGATTGGCTTTATGACCCGGTTTTCCACATTTATAGCAAATAATTTTCTTTTCTTTAGATTTATTTGATTTTTTATTATTTTGCTGATTGTTTCTAGATCTTCTAAAACTCTGTCTTCTATCAGTTTTCCTGAATTGTTTTCTTTTACTAGGTGGATCGCTGATTTTTTCTAATCCAAAGTCTTGACAAAAGTTTCCTAACTCTTTTCTTCTTGATCCTTTATCTTTACCATATTTAGCCTGTATTTTAAGTTCAGAACATAAGGCTAATCCTTCTTTTTTAATAAAAGCAGTTAGTTGTCCATATGTTATGTCTTTCCAAGGGATTTCTTCAGATTGTAATTCTTCTTTAATTTTTTGATTAATTCTTTGAGCGAATAGAGAAGGAAGGCCTGAAACGAAGTGTTCCTTCCAATATCCTTTGTTACAGTCTAATCTCTTGAATACATATGAAAGGAAAACGTCTTTATACCATCTATAATCACTAAGTGTTTTACACTTTAAATTAGAGAGTATCTCTCTATTAGCTTGGAGCTCTTCTTTAGGGTTTCCAATAAAGTGCATACTTATTGTGTAAATTAATTGATTCACTGGTTCTTCTTCTCCTAAATCGTTTTTGTAATTTAAGATTTCTTCTTTTTGTTGGTAAGTTAGGGCATTGTCCCACCAATTTTTTAGTTGTCCTGTGAATCCAGTAACAATCAAGGATACACAAACTTGGTCACTTTTATCTGAGCACTTATAGGCTATATTAGCCATTCCCATTTCTTGCAAAGTATTTAGGATTTCTCCTTCTGATTTCCCATCTATATTCCATTCATAAATGCTTTGTCCATTATAGTCTGTAGATCTAAATTTAGATCTTTCTTCATATTGAATATCTGGAGGAGTAGGTCTAGAATAAAAGTTCCTGGTGTCCATATTTCTATTAATTCCTCTATGTCTTTGAAAATACCTTTGAAATCTCCTTTTATTTCTTCTCATTTTATTTATCTCTAAAGAGTCGTCTTTAAAATTCGCTTCAATATTATGAATTATTTTCTCATTATCTGAATCTTCTGAATTATCAGTAGATTCTTCAGTAGTAGGATAGTTGGAGGAGGATATATTTTGTTCGTTTATACATTGTATTTGTTTTTCTTTGTCTAATTTTAGGTTTATTCTGTCAATTAGGGTTAAAGGGGAACTTAATGAAACATTTTTTAAAGTGTCTTTTGGAATTCCTTGAATTTGAAAATGCGGTCTAGAAATACTTCTAGGAAACTTAGGATCTTCAATTGCTATTTTTTCGTGAACAAGTTCTACTTGGGAGGCTATAGTATGAAGAAGTTGATTAGAATAATTATTTTGTTGATAAACCTTTTTAACGTCTTCTAATGTACAAGTTCTATTATCCGAGGTATTCATCCTATCATTTTTAAATGGTTCTCCTGTTATTTCTCCTTCTTCAGTTTTAATTTTTATTCCTTTGAGAGGAGGGTGGATAGAATGAACAATTCCATCTGGTAGAATGTTCCAAGTTTTGGTAAGTCTAGTCTGTACTTCTATAGACTTATAATTAAAAGGGTGTTCTATTCCGTTTTTCTTAAGATAATATTTGAACCAAGTGAAGAAAAGAATATTACATTGAGTTTTCTCCATTTCAGAATACCAAATTTTTCTAATTTTATTTCTATGACTTTCTTCAAAACTTAGGAACCAATTCCTTTTATCTTTATTTTTTCTTGAATTAAAGTCAGTTCTAAGATATTCTTTATTTATCGTGAAGGTAGAGTTCGTAATAACATTTATTGAAGAATATCTATTCATTTCACTATCTGTAGGAGAGGATGGTGTTTGGTCTATAGGGTCAATAATTTGATCAGGTATAGGACTATTGAAGTCTAGGATAACTTCTGTGTCTTTTCTTCCTAAATCTATACTTTTATTTCTTCTACTGTAATTAGTATTTCTAGCGGTGTAGAAGGAGTCTGAAAAAGAAGATCTAGGAGATAAATTGTTTCTTAGTCTTGGTAAAGTTGAATAACTTCTACTGAAACCAAATTTAAGAAGTACTTTTCCATCTGGATTCTCAGTTATTTCTGAGACATCTCTTTTTTCTAAATTATCTGGGGGACAATCATGTTCAAGTTCTAAGGTAGTTGGGATTGTTATATCATCCCACTTAATAAGCTTGGGAGTGAATATTGTGGATTTTTCAGCTTCTAATTGAAGTAAAGTTGCTTCTCCTCTTGGGACAGGAGGGATTAAACATTTTGGGTCAGTTAAAGAAGTTAAAAGTCTATAATGAACTCTATAGATTATAGCAAATTTTTTTGACAGTTGTTTAAAATTATCTTTTAGAATTTTTACGTCTAAGGTTAGTGTCTGGGTAACTCTTGGGTCTGTAAGATCAACATGAAAATTGGGGGAACAATTAAAATAGACTGGGCCATTGCATATGTTTGTTTGAATTATAGCTATTAAAGAGTCTTTGTAGGATTTAAGTCTATCATCTCTTAAGGCTATAAAAACAGGAGTATCAATTCCTTTTCTGGCTAACGCTTTTAGAGCAACTTGTATTAAACCTAGGTATTCATCCTATCATTTTTAAATGGTTCTCCTGTTATTTCTCCTTCTTCAGTTTTAATTTTTATTCCTTTGAGAGGAGGGTGGATAGAATGAACAATTCCATCTGGTAGAATGTTCCAAGTTTTGGTAAGTCTAGTCTGTACTTCTATAGACTTATAATTAAAAGGGTGTTCTATTCCGTTTTTCTTAAGATAATATTTGAACCAAGTGAAGAAAAGAATATTACATTGAGTTTTCTCCATTTCAGAATACCAAATTTTTCTAATTTTATTTCTATGACTTTCTTCAAAACTTAGGAACCAATTCCTTTTATCTTTATTTTTTCTTTTTCTTTTTTTTTTAAAAAAAATTGACATATAAACTAAAAATCATATGGGACAATGCCCTAACTTACCAACAAAAAGAAGAAATCTTAAATTACAAAAACGATTTAGGAGAAGAAGAACCAGTGAATCAATTAATTTACACAATAAGTATGCACTTTATTGGAAACCCTAAAGAAGAGCTCCAAGCTAATAGAGAGATACTCTCTAATTTAAAGTGTAAAACACTTAGTGATTATAGATGGTATAAAGACGTTTTCCTTTCATATGTATTCAAGAGATCAGACTGTAACAAAGGATATTGGAAGGAACACTTCGTTTCAGGCCTTCCTTCTCTATTCGCTCAAAGAATTAATCAAAAAATTAAAGAAGAATTACAATCTGAAGAAATCCCTTGGAAAGACATAACATATGGACAACTAACTGCTTTTATTAAAAAAGAAGGATTAGCCTTATGTTCTGAACTTAAAATACAGGCTAAATATGGTAAACTCCTTTATATCGAGGAAGCGGCGTCGCGGCCCAGAGAAGCGGTACTCGATATCGAGTAAACTCCTTGATATCGAGGAAGGTGGTCATTGATATCGGCTTCCTGGCTTGGTTGAGTAGCTCTCAAGAATCGATCAAGATAGGACAAGATCGACCAAGAAACACCAAGAACAGGGCCTGATGCGGGACCATCTTCTACAACTCCAGACACACCCATCATACTTGGAGAAGGACCAATGACTCGAGCTAGAGCTAAGAAGCTTCAAAGAGACTCATTCAACTTTGTGGGTCATGCTTTGTTCTCGAGCAAGGTTCAACTCCCCGAGCCTACATTGAAGACATACATGTGCATTGGAGTGCAAATGGAGGCCGAGCCACCTTAGTTAAAGCTTGGGCCGAATTTCTTTAAGTATTGAAGCTTATTTTCAGCTTAAGAACATTATTGGGCTGAATTGGGCTTTTCTAAGTTATTATTTTTAGAGACCTTATTTATTTATATTTTTAAGTTTATTAAGCCCATTAGAAAGTAGATCTATCTATTTCTATCTAGTTAGGCCGGCCAACAGGCCTTAGTTCTCTATATATTTTCGATTCAGCTTTGTAATTCAATTGGAACATTCATAATACAAGTTATTCTTCTAAAACGTGTGAAACACTTTAGAGAGAGAGATCAGGCCGGATTGAGCTGTGCTCTCCGTGATCTCGAATTGATTGATAATCTCAGCTTGGTTTGCTTTGCCGTTCATCAACTTCGCAAGACTTGGTGAATCTAGTATCCACAAGCCCCCTCCTTGTGCCTTCAAGTTGTCCGCTTGATTGTGTAGGGTTGTAGAGGCGGGTTGTGTAGTCATTGGTATTGGTTCCTACCCTCTGAGGAGGCCTGGGGTCTTTATCTTGTTCTGCATAGATCGTTTCAGTCCTTATCGGTCGTGTCTTTCAATTCTTGCATCTTAAATTTCGAGTCTTTATCTATCTTTATCGAGTCTTTATTGTTCTTGTTGCTGTCTTGCGTCGTTCTTGGAGTTCTTGATCAATTCTTGGTCGAGTTCTTGAAGTCTTGCTGCGTTCTTGTTGAGTCTTGCATAAATCTTGCATCTTTCTTGTTAGTTCTTGCTGCGTCTTTATAGTTCTTGATCGATCTTGATTAAGTTCTTGAGTTTCTTTATTAGTTCTTGATTATTCTTGCTTGTTGTCGAAGATCGGACCATCTCACGGCTAACCCCGTATCAAATTGGTATCAGAGCTTTGGTTTCCGACATCAAGATTGAGTCTTTTTCTTTTCCTAAACACAAAAACCAAAAAAATAGAGTCTTTTCTTTGTTTGGTCTTTTTTACTTCTTGCATTCTTTATTGATTATTGCACTAATCTTGAGTTTGTGATTGTTTGTGGTTGCATAGCCTAAACACAAAGCCTAGCCGAGACCGTGGAGTCGACCAAGTGGTGAACACAGCCTTTGTGAACACCCTAGAGCCGACGGCAATTTCTGTCCCCATAGCCTTGCTTGGCCGATTCTACATACCACACAAAGCAAACCCTAGTTTGTTCTATCTTTTCTATCCTTTTGTTTATCTATTCTATCTTTGGAATTTTGATTTATCTTTTATCTAATTCCATTTATCTATTGCCTATCAAAAATCAGAAATTTTAAGTTGTTGGATATTAATTTCCATTATATCTATCAACTATCTAAAAAGGCACAAGATAGATCCTATTACCTAAATTAGCCATTCTATCTATATCTTTACATTAGGGCTGAATTTTCATCTTTTATCACCATCTATACCAGATTTTCGAGTCCTATACATTAATTTGAGTCTTTTCTTGCATTAGTTTCACATTTAAAAAAAAAAAAAAAAAAAAACAGTAAATTAAGGTACGAAAATTCAAAAGAGAGAGAAAGTGTTTGTTAGTTGTTGATCTAGTGCAAGAAAGCTCCCAAGGACATCATTGGTGAACCCTCTTCTCAGCCCTAATCAACATACCTATCCCTAAACACATACACCTCCACAAAATTGAAACCCTACCTTGCAACTACAACATCATAACTTAAGGTTTTCAATCAAAAGAGGTAAATTTCCAACTTTTCTTTTGCTTTCTTATTTTCTCTTTGTGTCGAGTACTCTTTCTCACCTTGATCGAGTGCTGTTGTGTGCTTGCTTTGATTGAGTCGAGTGATCTCAGCCCCTGCCGAGTTCTCTCTTGTGTGTGTCGAGTGATCTCAGCCCCTGCCGAGTGATCTCCTTGTTGTGTCGAGTTGATTCCTTACAATTACCCATCTGTTTGCTTGAATCGCTTACTGTTGCTGTCGAGTGCTCTTTCTCCTTTATCGAGTACTTCGCTGTTTGTTTCATTCACTACATACTTTGATTGCTTAGTTTTTGCTTGGTAGTTGATTTGCCCAAAGCGGATTGCCCTAGCAAGCGTGATATATCAATCAGAGAGGGAGTGTGAGCGAAACACAATTGTGAGCTGTTTATAAGTTTTACTAACCTTTAACTTAGTTCCTTGTTTCTTTGGTCTTTGTTATAATGTCTACTAATCAGGGAAACAATGGTGGTAACAATGCCACTAACTCAAGTGCAACAGTGACGCCCGAGCAATTTCAGACCATGATGAACAACATGGCGACTATCATGAACAACACAACGGGTGTTCCTGAATCATTGGCTGCGCTAACAGCAAGGGTGGCTGCATTAGAGAGCTCTAGGCCTAGTGGTTCGAACACCATAGGTCAGCAAGAGCGAGTTGAGATACCTAATGACGAAAGAGAGGTCGTTAATCCTAACCCTATTCCTAATCCTAATCCTCATGTCAATGTTAATTTAGATAATCCTTTATTCAATGAAAACAACTCTCCACAAGGTGGGAGAAATGATCGGAATAATGGGTTTGTTAATGTGCAAGGTCAAGGACAGGGAAGGGGAAGAGGACGTGGCTATCAAGAGCAATTCTATTACTCGGAGCAAGATGACGACTTCCAAGAAGAGGAGTATTGGGAGCGACGCCCGAGACGGAATCAAAGGGGAAATGCGAACCGACCACCTAGGTTCAATGACGACGACGGTATGGGTAAGGTTAAGGTAAAGATTCCTCCTTTTGATGGTAAAACTGATCCAGATGCTTATATTGATTGGGAAATTAAAATGGAGCAAATCTGGAATTGTCATAATTTCTCAGAACCTAAGAAAGTACAACTAGCTTCCCTAGAGTTTCAAGGTTTTGCATTAATCTGGTGGGATAATCTTGTTAAGGAAAGAAGAAGATCCCTTGATGCACCTATTGCTTCTTGGGAACAATTGAAAGTGGTCATGAGAAATAGATTTGTACCTCAACACTATGATAGAGAGCTATTAAACAGATTAGAAAACCTTAAACAAGGTAGTAAAACTGTTGAGGAAACATTTAATGTTATGCAAGAAGCCATGGCTAGAGCTAATATAGTCGAAACTCATGAGAAAACTAATGTTAGATATCTTCGAATCTTACATCCTGCTTTAGCTCATGAAATTGATTATTTTCCCTATACTACTCCTACTGAACTTTTACATCTAGCTATGAAAGTAGAAAAGGGACAACGCTACAAAAGCCAAGGCAATAGGGTGTCGAGTGGCCAGCAACAAGGGTGGCGCCAAAACCGGCCCCAACAGCCCCAAGGGCGCTCGGAAATGGGTTCTAGAGAGCGAGCTCAGCAGCCCCAATGGAGGAGTGAGAGTCGACAGCCCCAGCAGCCCCTCGACAAAGGAAAAGGTCCATGGAATGGACGAGAATCGTCTGGGACATCTACTGGTCCCAAAGGGAGTAATCCTAACCCTTCTACCCTTAGATCTAGAGATATTGTGTGCTTTAAATGCCAAGGTAGAGGACATTATATGAAGGATTGCCCTAATAAGAAAACTCTCATGGTTAATCACTTAGGAGAATATGAATCTGAAAATTCTTGTGATGAACATGACGAGCATGCTAATGACAATGATCAGAACTTAAACCTTGTTTGTTATGAAAATGATGATGATGAGGTTGAATATGAGCATGGAGAATCTTTGATTGTTAGGAGAGTTTTAAGTGTTGTTCCTACACCATGTGATGATAATCAAAGGGAAAACTTGTTTCATACTCGTTGTCTAGTTAAAGGAAAGGTTGTAAATGTGATCATTGATGGAGGTAGTTGCTGTAATTTAGCTAGTCAAGAAATGGTTGACAAATTGCATTTACCTACTGTCCAACACCCTAGACCTTACAAATTGCATTGGATGAATGATTGTGGCTTATTGAAAGTAAATAGGCAAGTTAAAGTGCATATTAAACTAGGACATTATGAAGATGATGTTTTATGTGATATAGTGCCTATGCAAGCTTGTCATATTCTATTAGGCCGTCCTTGGCAATCTGATCGTAAGGTTATGCATGATGGGTTTACTAATCGCTATACCTTTACTTTTCAGGGAAAGAATGTCATTCTCAAACCCATGACACCTACGCAAGTAGCTGATGAGATTGAGAAGCGCAAGGTAAGTAAAGGTGAGTTAGATCAGGAGGCTCAGTCGAGCCAAGTGGATCCTCAAACTCGATCTAAGAGTGTGTTCTTGGCTTCCAAAAGCACATTCATGGACGACTTTGCAGATGGTGGAACTGTTCTTATGCGCCTTTGCAAGAGCTTGAGTATGTTAAGTGAAGAGCTTAAAGCTTCTCTTCCATTGAACATTCTCGCTCTTCTTGAGGAGTTTAAGGATGTGTTTCCCGATGACATACCACCAGGTCTACCCCCTATTCGTGGAATTGAGCATCAAATTGATCTTATTCCGGGGGTTGCATTACCTAATAGGCCTGCGTATCGTATGAATCCCACTGAGACCCAAGAGGTCCAAACCCAAGTCTAGGAACTGTTGGATAAGGGTTATATTCGAATAAGCTTAAGTCCTAGTGCTGTGCCTGTGTTATTAGTCCCTAAGAAAGATGGTTCATGGAGAATGTGCGTAGATTGTAGGGCTATTAACAACATTACTATTAAATATCGTCACCCTATTCCTAGATTAGATGATATGCTAGATGAGTTACATGGAGCTTCTATATTCTCTAAAATTGATCTTAGAAGTGGCTATCATCAAATTAGAATGAAAGAAGGTGATGAATGGAAAACAGCCTTTAAGACTAAGCTAGGCTTATATGAGTGGTTGGTTATGCCTTTTGGCTTAACTAATGCTCCTAGTACTTTTATGCGCTTAATGAATCATGTGCTTCGAGATTTCATTGGAAAATTTGTTGTTGTTTACTTTGATGATATTCTGATTTATAGCAAATCTTCTAATGAACATGAATCACATCTTAGAGAAGTGCTTAGAACGCTGAGAATTGAACGCTTGTATGCTAATTTAAAGAAGTGTGAATTATGTAATGAACAAGTGTCTTTTCTCGGATCTGTAGTGAGCTCTAATGGACTGCGTGTTGATGAATCAAAGATCAAGGCAATACAAGAATGGCCGACACCCACTAACATAGGACATGTACGCAGCTTCCAAGGACTTGCTAGCTTCTACCGACGATTTGTGCGAGACTTTAGCACAATCTCAGCCCCACTGACCGAGCTTACAAAGAAGAGAGGTGAGTTCACATGGGGAGCAGCTCAGGAGGAAGCATTCAACACACTTAAGGACAAGCTCACCCACGCACCTCTATTAGCTTTGCCGGACTTTACTCAGCCTTTTGAGGTAGAGTGTGATGCTAGCGGAGTTGGAATTGGTGGAGTCCTTATGCAGGGAGGTAAGCCTATTGCTTTCTTTTCTGAGAAGTTGAAAGGTGCTTGTCTTAATTACTCTACCTATGATAAGGAATTATACGCTTTGTTTAGAGTACTTAAGACATGGTCTCACTATCTATGGCCTAGCGAGTTTATTCTTAGAACTGATCATGAATCATTGAAACACTTTAAAAGCCAAGATAAACTTGATAGGAGACATGGTAGATGGATGGAGTTCATAGAAACATTTCCTTATGTAATTAAGTATAAGAAAGGCAAAGACAATGTGGTTGCCGATGCATTATCTAGGAGACATGTTCTAATAGCCGATTTCGATTCTAATGCTTTAGCTAGACGACATGTGCTTTTAACCACTTTGGATTCTAGAGTCTTAGGCTTTGTGTACATAAAGGAATTATATGAATCTGATCTAGATTTTGGTAACACTTTTCGAAAATGCTTAGAATCAGGTCCTTTCGATGGCTTCTATATTCATGATGGATTCTTATTTCGAAAAGATCAAGTGTGTATTCCTAGATGTTCATTAAGATTACTACTTGTTAGTGAAGCCCATAGTGGTGGTTTAATGGGACATTTTGGACGGGATAAGACATATAATACACTGAAATCACACTTTTATTGGCCACATATGCTTAGGGATGTAGAACATTGCCTTAAGAGATGCATAGATTGCATTAAAGCCAAAGCTAAGCTTATGCCCCATGGCCTTTATACACCACTGCCGATACCCTCAGCCCCTTGGGAAGACATTTCTATGGATTTTATAGTTGGGTTGCCTAGAACTAAGAAGGGGAGGGATTCAATCTTTGTAGTGGTTGATAAATTCTCTAAAATGGCTCATTTCATTGCATGCCACAAAACTGATGATGCTACCAATGTTGCTAACCTATTCTTTAGAGAAGTAGTTAGGTTGCATGGCGTGCCTAAAACCATTGTTAGTGATAGGGATGTGAAATTCTTAAGTCATTTTTGGCGTACTTTATGGAATAAATTGGGAACTAGATTGCTATTCTCTACTTCTAGCCACCCCCAAACTGATGGCCAAACTGAGGTGACTAATAGAACCCTTGCTACTGTCCTAAGAGCCATTATTAGGAAGAATTTGAAACTTTGGGAAGAAGCCTTACCTCATGTGGAATTTGCTTATAATCGAACCATGCATTCGGCTACTAAAATCAGTCCATTTGAATGTGTGTATGGTGTTAATCCACTAACCCCTTTTGATCTTACTCCATATCCTATGAGAGACAAAGAATCATTTGAGGCAGGTAAGCATGTCGAGTTCATCAAGGAGCTGCATGAACGAACTCGAGAGAAGCTGAAGCTCAAGGCTGAATACAACGCTAACAAGGCCAACAAGGGACGTCGCTTGGTCACATTTCAGCCTGGAGATCTTGTATGGGTGCACTTGAGGAAGGAGCGGTTTCCAGAAGCCCGGAAGAACAAGCTGTCGCCTCGTGGTGATGGACCATTTCGAATCAAGAAAAGAGTGAGCGACAATGTCTACCAATTGGAGCTTCCTGGAGACATGGGCGTGAGTGCTACATTCAACGTCGCGGATCTAATCCCTTACTTCGCTGTGGATGAAGACTTGGATTCGTGGTCGAATCCTTTTCAAGAAGGGGAGGTTGATGCGGGACCATCTTCTACAACTCCAGACACACCCATCATACTTGGAGAAGGACAAATGACTCGAGCTAGAGCTAAGAAGCTTCAAAGAGACTCATTCAACTTTGTGGGTCATGCTTTGTTCTCGAGCAAGGTTCAACTCCCCGAGCCTACATTGAAGACATACATGTGCATTGGAGTGCAAATGGAGGCCGAGCCACCTTAGTTAAAGCTTGGGCCGAATTTCTTTAAGTATTAAAGCTTATTTTCAGCTTAAGAACATTATTGGGCTGAATTGGGCTTTTCTAAGTTATTATTTTTAGAGACCTTATTTATTTATGTTTTTAAGTTTATTAAGCCCATTAGAAAGTAGATCTATCTATTTCTATCTAGTTAGGCCGGCCAACAGGCCTTAGTTCTCTATATATTTTCGATTCAGCTTTGTAATTCAATTGGAACATTCATAATACAAGTTATTCTTCTAAAACGTGTGAAACACTTTAGAGAGAGAGATCAGGCCGGATTGAGCTGTGCTCTCCGTGATCTCGAATTGAATGATAATCTCAGCTTGGTTTGCTTTGCCGTTCATCAACTTCGCAAGACTTGGTGAATCTAGTATCCACAAGCCCCCTCCTTGTGCCTTCAAGTTGTCCGCTTGATTGTGTAGGGTTGTAGAGGCGGGTTGTGTAGTCATTGGTATTGGTTCCTACCCTCTGAGGAGGCCTGGGGTCTTTATCTTGTTCTGCATAGATCGACTCAGTCCATATCAGGTCGTGTCTTTCAATTCTTGTTTACAAATTTCGAGTCTTTATCATTCTTTATTCATCTTTGTCGAGTCTTGCTGCGTTTCTTGAGAATCTTGATCGATCTTGATTGCTTCTTGATCGAATCTTGCTGATCTTGTTGAGTCTTTATTCGTTCTTGCTTCCGTTCTTTAATTTCTTGATCGATTCTTGAAGCATCCTTGCTGCGTTGGTTTGAGTCTTGTTATTTCTTTGAGTCTTTCTTTAGTTTCTTGCTTGTTGTCGAAGATCGGACCATCACACGGCTAACCCCGTATCATTTATGCAAGATTCAACAAGAAAGCAAAGAAACGCAGCAAGACCCTCAAGAATCGATCAAGATAGGACAAGATCGACCAAGAAACACCAAGAACAGGGGCTGTACTCAATGTCGACTCCAAGAAGATGAACAAGACTCGATAAAGACTCGAAATTGCAACAAAGAATGAAAAGACGCGACCGATAAGGACTGAGTCGATCTATGCAGAACAAGATAAAGACCCCAGGCCTCCTCAGAGGGTAGGAACCAATACCAATGACTACACAACCCGCCTCTACAACCCTACACAATCAAGCGGACAACTTGAAGGCACAAGGAGGGGGCTTGTGGATACTAGATTCACCAAGTCTTGCGAAGTTGATGAACGGCAAAGCAAACCAAGCTGAGATAGATACCAATTCGTGATCAACGAGCACAGCTCTAGTTAGATCAACAAGACACTCCATGTGTTTCACACAATTTGAGAGATCTAAATTCTATTCATCATGTTCCTCCTGAATTACAAAGGGGTGAATCGACATATATAGGCTCTAAGAGCTGCTGGGCCGATTCTAATGTTCTAAGAAGATAAAACAACAACTTAAAGGAATTAATAAAATTACCCCTAAAGTTTCCTAAAATAACTTAAGTAAGAGAGAATACTAAAAATAGTATGTAACCAGCTGATTTTCGTTCCAAACAGTACAGCTTGCAAAGATGTTGATTTTCGGCCAAACTCCATGTCGAATCTGGAAAAACCTTCAACAGCAAAGTTGTAGATCTCTTCGTCCTCGTTCCAACAAGGTATGGCACGCCTCAATCCGATGAATATTGAATCCGTACGACCCATTTTACAGAGACGTCGAAAAGCTGTCAAACTGTTGAACGAATGTAAAACGTCATTTGCATTTTGGATCTTCTCCCAAGGTGGAGCCTTCTTCTTCCTCTTGAGAATGACATCGTCCTCCCTTCCTTGAATCATAGGTCCACCCGCATCAATCTCCCTTTCTGGAAAAGGATTCGTCCTCGAATCCAAGGTCGCATATGATTCCGCAAAGACATCCACACGAGCTCCTGGATCGAAAACCTCATGCCCATGTAAACTCATCTCAAGAACAATTGTTGTAGGGATTGACCACTCCTCGATGGTTATTGTCTCAGCTTCATCTACAAAATCAAGAAAAGAAACTTGATTAGTGCACAATTCAGATTTCATATCAATGCCATGATGTGCTAATTGAATATGCACTTGAGCTTGGTCATTTCTAAGTTTCCATCCAATGCTAGCAAGTTTTCATCCTTTTTCAAGACTGGATTATCAATCATTTCAAAGCTAGAAATATTCGAACAATTTTCATTATCAATGATCATATTAGAAACTTTGCCTTTTTCTAAGCATGTAGTATGACACAAATATTCTCTTTGATTATTATCACAAGGCATAGGTTGAACACCTAAAACTTTACTATCAATTAAAGAATCATCATGCTCAGATTTAATGCAAACATTATCGTCACAGACAAGTAACTTAACATCCTGATCATTATTAACAAGCTTATCATTTTCACCACTAGAATTTTCAGGTTCATTTTTGCCTGGGTGGTTAATCATGAAAGTCTTCTTATTTGGGCAATCCTTCATAATATGTTCACTACCTTGGTATATAGAGCAAGGAATGTACATAGGTTTAAGAGTAGAATAGTTAGCATTACTCCCTTTAGGGCCAGTAGATACCCTAGACGAATCACGTCTGTTCCAAGAGGACTCGACAACATCCACCATAAGTCGATGTCAAGTGGAGGAGAGGTCGATGCCGAATGTGCCTAGGGTGGGGCAGTTTCCATTTAATTAGTTAGGACATTATTTTTATCATAATTATTATTTTATGTAATTAGGAAAAATAAGGATGAAAGGAAAATATCTTCTCAAGGTAATTCCTTAACCACTAAGCCTAGTTTATCTATCTTTTATCTAGGATCTATCTATCTTAGTTAGGATTTCTCTAATTTAATATTTATTTTATCTAGGCCAAAACTCTATCCATTGCAAGGAAGAATGGGCATGCTTTGTTATTTAAACACTTTCCTTCATTCAATAAAATCAGATTGGAAATTATATTAATGAATCTTTTTTGGCTAAAAAGGTTCTTCAATCTCTCAATCCAAAACCTTTGCATTCACCCTCACAAGATCACATGGATGTTCTTATTGATTCATCCTCACAAGATCCAAGCCCTAACCTCCAAACACAACCCAAAACAAGAAAGAACACAAGGCTGCAGAAACCGTCGCAAACCCAGGCGGCGGCCGCTGCGTGCTCGATGCTGTGTCTCACTGCTGCGACTGGAGCCATCCGCGGCCACTGTCGCTGCTTCTCTTTTGCCGTCACCGTTTCCCTTCCTTTGTGATTTCTATAAGTGTTTTCTGTCGCTTTATAATCCTTCACTCATATCTATTTTAACTTGTTCCAAATCAGGAGATATCAAAGAATATTGCAAGATCGGGACAAATATACGAAGTTGTTCTTGATTATGAGCCCATAGGCGAAGGATCAGGATTCACAACATATCAATTGGTATCGGATTCTCAGGTTTATGTAGGTTCTTTACTCTCATGATTCTTTTATTTGAGTGATTATTTTCATGCATATTTTCTGACCCATACCGCTGCATAAATTTCAAATATTTATTCAACCCTAAAAATTAGCAATTTTATTTGGGTAATTTTCTTGTTTGGATCGATCTAAAATTTGAAAGATATTGAGTTTTTGGTTTGCAAGTTTTGATTTTTAAATGTTGCTACATATCATGCCTATGAATGTGATTCTTGGATTAGTCTTGTCATGAACTTGCACCACTAAAGAACCCTACTTTTCCATATTGTTAGCCTATTTCCTTTATTTCTTTTAATTTCGATTACTTTTATATCATCGTAGCTTGTTTTTATTTTATTTTTTTTTATTTCTGCCACTGACGATGCCATAGAAAATAGGCCTTCAAATTAACAAGGGTATGACGTCATAAATAGGCTACCCAACGCAAAAGACATCTGGCCCCACTATAAGATTCATCGCGAGTAGAGTACTCAATCAAGCCCTGGCCAAACTTAACACCCTCAAACTCCCCGGTCTGTATTTCCTCGTGACTAAGATCTTGGCATAAGCCAGCATAGAAGCCAGGACAGGTCCCAGAAGTACCTCGTTGCTCTTCAGAGTCCTAGCAAGCAGATCGCTGGCTCAAGCACCTCTCCTCTAATAGCACCGTGTGTATTGCCTAGTTCTCTAGCGTGAGGGCATGAATTACATGTGTCCTATGTTAATCCACGAGATCCCCAGCCAGCTGCACGCATGGCCTCCCTATAAATACCCCCCTCCGACCACAAGGACAGGGATCCGATTCAAAAGAGAAAGTAGAAAAGCTCTAATTATCTCCCGGACCTAAAGCCCCAAGAGTTGAGTTCTGGAGGTTTTTGATCGGAGAAGAACGTTCTTGGAATAAGAACATCGCCTTACATCCTCTAAAGACGACAATCGAACAGCTCGAATCCTCGCGAGCCAAACATACCACCCTCATCGCTTGGACTAATAAACACCTAATCTGATCATCACCCTTCACGGTTAAGGCTTGCATGTATTTTAAGACATTTTGTCGTCATGATGAGGTAATAAGTACAGGTGAAATTCCATGATCGCGTCATTGGCGCCGTCTGTGGGAACCTTTCACGACGAGAGGTTCCGCGTATCAATATGCTTTTTTACATCACGTTCCTTCAATTTCTTTTATTACCTTCTTTTTGCTTCTTTACCCTGTTCATTCTTCATAAGCTTTACCTGAAATGAATTTTACACTATTCAGGGAAGAGTTCGGGAACTAGCGTCATGATGTCAAGGAAACCAACGGTCTCAACCTCAACGCCCCCCCCCCCCCCCCAACGAGGAAGCTCTACATAGAGGCAACGAGAACGTCCCTCAACAACCTCCCTGGGACACTGCGCAGCCTCCCCCATTCGCTCCCTACAAAATGTGGGGTGGCTTCCCCCCGTACCAATTCTTTACGGGTAGTTACCCGTAGAGCACATACTTCAACCAACAAGCGAATGGAGTGTCATTCCAGCGCGATCCCCGGGTCTACTATCAACAAAAGGGTCATGTGCCTACAACAGTCAATCACTTCCCTAACCCTTCTGGTGGCCCTCTTAACCCCGGACTAGAGCTCGACGAGAACGCCAACAAGATTGCTTGTATTTTCAATACCAGGGACGTATCATCGCGTTCAAATTCCCCCGAGGTACCCAGGAAAACTCGCAAAGGTGAACCAACCTTTCCATCTGCTGTTTGCAGCGAAATACGCGAGGTGCCCGTTCCCAAAAGATGGATGGATATCTCCATCGCCAAGGATAAAGGAGACACTGATCCCAACGATCACCTCAACCTATTCACAACGGTGATGGGAATGAACGAGGACAACGATGTTAAATACCGTCGCTCGTTTCCATCCACGATAAGCGGGGTAGCATTGACGTGGTTCACCAATTTAGCTTGATCCTCCATCAACAACTTCGCGCAGCTATCAGGCACATTCGTTGCGCATTTTGGCAACGTTCGCTCAAGGAAGAGGACCTTGTTGGACCTCAACTCTATCAAACAATGAACGACTGAGTCATTGGGATGCTTCTTCAGCAGATTCACCAACATGGTAGTACATATCCCAAGATTCAATTAAGAGTCTGCAAGCATAATATTAATGGGCAATTTGGCCGAGGGGAACTTCAAGATCTACCTATTTTGAAAAGAGCCAGAAAACTAAGATATTCTACGAGAGCTCATAACCAAGCAGGTCCACGCCATGGAGGTTGCAAGCTCTAGCTCGCGACCCATCGAATCCAGACCACCGTCTTACCATCGGGTCCCTAACAAACGCCAAGGAAGAGCAAATTTCGGGGGTCAACAACACCGTAATCCTCCCTGGCAATACCCGGTCGCCCCACCACGACCTCAAATCTAAGAAGTCTAGTGCAACCAAAGGACAGGACCAGGTCCCCTTGGTGCCCCAACAAATGTGATGATGGCTCATCCCAACCAAGTGTCGCCTCCTGTTTATGGGATTCTGCAGGCCCTTCCTCAAAATGAAGTGCCCCTTCAAATTTGCGCCCACCAATAAATCATAGTCATCCGGTCAAAACGCCACAACAATGCCGCCCTCATGTGGTTCCTCCCAAGCAATATAGGCCACCTAACGCTGCACCGAGGCCTTACAATCCCCAATATGCAGCTAGTGGAAGAGGCAGGGGAACTTACCCCCATAATAGGGGAGGAAGAAATGGAAACAGAGGAGGAGGATACCGACCTCCCCCGAGGGACACAAGAAATGCCCAGGAAGCCAGATCCTCGTCCAACCAACCTGATCGCTCCAACCAAGATCCTCGGAAACCTCCCTCTCCTGATGGATGGATTAACACAATCGCGGGGGGACCCGCGACATCTGGCACCAGTAAGTAGGAGAGGAAGAACACAGGAGAGATGCCAGAGGCCCCCCGTCCGAAGCCAGTGTCAAGCAAGCATCCCCTGCACACGCAATACTGAGTTTTTCTGTTTCTGACACTCGGGATGCTCGTGATCTTAGGATGCCACACTCAGATCCTATGGTCCATGTGCAGATAGGAAGCAAAACGGTCACGCGAGTAATGATAGATACTGGCTCATATGTGGTCGTCCTTTACTGGGACGCCTTTGAGCAACTCGGGATCCCTGAAAGCGCTTTGCGTTGCTACTCAGGAAAGCTAGTCTCCTTCTCTGGAGACGAGGTTGAGGTGGCTGGAACAATCGAATTGGCCCCGAGGTTAGGGACCAAACTAAATAGAAGAACCCACATGATTGAATTCACAGTGTTTCTGATGCGGGACCATCCAAGACACCTTCGGATGATGTCCTTATCAAGAGGAAGAAGAAGGCTCCACCATGGGAGAAGGTCCAAAGGTGGAAGCTTGGCGTTTTTACATTCGTTCAGCAACTTGACAGCTTTTCGACGTCTCTGTAAAATGGGTCGTACGGATTCAATATTGATCGCATTGAGGCGTGCCATACCTTGTTGGAACGAGGACGAAGAGATCTACAACTTTGCTGTTGAAGGTTTTTCCAGATTCGTCCTATAGCTTGGCCGAAATCCACATTCTTTGAGCTGCTGCTGTTTTGACGGGATTTTAATTAAGTCTTGAACATTATGTTTATTTCCTATTTTTAGTATTTCTTTTACTTAAGTTATTTTAGGAAACTTTAAGGTTATTTTTATTATTTCCATTAGATGTTAGTTTTATCTTATTCTATCATCTAACTCGGCCCAACAGCCCTGCGTGGCCTATATATTCCGAGTTCTCCTATTGTAATTCAATAAGAACATTATGAATAGAATTTAGATCTCTCAAATGTGTGAAACACATGGAGTGTCTTGTTGATCCAACTAGAGCTGTGCTCGATGATCATCGAATTGGTTTGTTTTAGCTTGGTTTGCTTTGCCGTTCATCAACTTCGCAAGACTTGGTGAATCTAGTATCCACAAGCCCCCTCCTTGTGCCTTCAAGTTGTCCGCTTGATTGTGTAGGGTTGTAGAGGCGGGTTGTGTAGTCATTGGTATTGGTTCCTACCCTCTGAGGAGGCCCTGATACGGGGTTAGCCGTGAGATGGTTCGATCTTCGACAACAAGCAAGAATAATCAAGAACTAATAAAGAAACTCAAGAACTTAATCAAGATCGATCAAGAACTATAAAGACGCAGCAAGAACTAACAAGAAAGATGCAAGATTTATGCAAGACTCAACAAGAACGCAGCAAGACTTCAAGAACTCGACCAAGAATTGATCAAGAACTCCAAGAACGACGCAAGACAGCAACAAGAACAATAAAGACTCGATAAAGATAGATAAAGACTCGAAATTTAAGATGCAAGAATTGAAAGACACGACCGATAAGGACTGAAACGATCTATGCAGAACAAGATAAAGACCCCAGGCCTCCTCAGAGGGTAGGAACCAATACCAATGACTACACAACCCGCCTCTACAACCCTACACAATCAAGCGGACAACTTGAAGGCACAAGGAGGGGGCTTGTGGATACTAGATTCACCAAGTCTTGCGAAGTTGATGAACGGCAAAGCAAACCAAGCTGAGATTGTCAATCAATTCGAGATCACGGAGAGCACACCTCAATCCGGCCTGATCTCTCTCTCTAAAGTGTTTCACACGTTTTAGAAGAATAACTTGTATTATGAATGTTCCAATTGAATTACAAAGCTGAATCGAAAATATATAGAGAACTAAGGCCTGTTGGCCGGCCTAACTAGATAGAAATAGATAGATCTACTTTCTAATGGGCTTAATAAACTTAAAAATATAAATAAATAAGGTCTCTAAAAATAATAACTTAGAAAAGCCCAATTCAGCCCAATAATGTTCTTAAGCTGAAAATAAGCTTCAATACTTAAAGAAATTCGGCCCAAGCTTTAACTAAGGTGGCTCGGCCTCCATTTGCACTCCAATGCACATGTATGTCTTCAATGTAGGCTCGGGGAGTTGAACCTTGCTCGAGAACAAAGCATGACCCACAAAGTTGAATGAGTCTCTTTGAAGCTTCTTAGCTCTAGCTCGAGTCATTGGTCCTTCTCCAAGTATGATGGGTGTGTCTGGAGTTGTAGAAGATGGTCCCGCATCAACCTCCCCTTCTTGAAAAGGATTCGACCACGAATCCAAGTCTTCATCCACAGCGAAGTAAGGGATTAGATCCGCGACGTTGAATGTAGCACTCACGCCCATGTCTCCAGGAAGCTCCAATTGGTAGGCATTGTCGCTCACTCTTTTCTTGATTCGAAATGGTCCATCACCACGAGGCGACAGCTTGTTCTTCCGGGCTTCTGGAAACCGCTCCTTCCTCAAGTGCACCCATACAAGATCTCCAGGCTGAAATGTGACCAAGCGACGTCCCTTGTTGGCCTTGTTAGCGTTGTATTCAGCTTTGAGCTTCAGCTTCTCTCGAGTTCGTTCATGCAGCTCCTTGATGAACTCGACATGCTTACCTGCCTCAAATGATTCTTTGTCTCTCATAGGATATGGAGTAAGATCAAAAGGGGTTAGTGGATTAACACCATACACACATTCAAATGGACTGATTTTAGTAGCCGAATGCATGGTTCGATTATAAGCAAATTCCACATGAGGTAAGGCTTCTTCCCAAAGTTTCAAATTCTTCCTAATAATGGCTCTTAGGACAGTAGCAAGGGTTCTATTAGTCACCTCAGTTTGGCCATCAGTTTGGGGGTGGCTAGAAGTAGAGAATAGCAATCTAGTTCCCAATTTATTCCATAAAGTACGCCAAAAATGACTTAAGAATTTCACATCCCTATCACTAACAATGGTTTTAGGCACGCCATGCAACCTAACTACTTCTCTAAAGAATAGGTTAGCAACATTGGTAGCATCATCAGTTTTGTGGCATGCAATGAAATGAGCCATTTTAGAGAATCTATCAACCACTACAAAGATTGAATCCCTCCCCTTCTTAGTTCTAGGCAACCCAACTATAAAATCCATAGAAATGTCTTCCCAAGGGGCTGAGGGTATCGGCAGTGGTGTATAAAGGCCATGGGGCATAAGCTTAGCTTTGGCTTTAATGCAATCTATGCATCTCTTAAGGCAATGTTCTACATCCCTAAGCATATGTGGCCAATAAAAGTGTGATTTCAGTGTATTATATGTCTTCTCCCGTCCAAAATGTCCCATTAAACCACCACTATGGGCTTCACTAACAAGTAGTAATCTTAATGAACATCTAGGAATACACACTTGATCTTTTCGAAATAAGAATCCATCATGAATATAGAAGCCATCGAAAGGACCTGATTCTAAGCATTTTCGAAAAGTGTTACCAAAATCTAGATCAGATTCATATAATTCCTTTGCCTAAGAATCTAGAATCCAAAGTGGTTAAAAGCACATGTCGTCTAGCTAAAGCATTAGAATCGAAATCGGCTATTAGAACATGTCTCCTAGATAATGCATCGGCAACCACATTGTCTTTGCCTTTCTTATACTTAATTACATAAGGAAATGTTTCTATGAACTCCATCCATCTACCATGTCTCCTATCAAGTTTATCTTGGCTTTTAAAGTGTTTTAATGATTCATGATCAGTTCTAAGAATAAACTCGCTAGGCCATAGATAGTGAGACCATGTCTTAAGTACTCGAAACAAAGCATACAATTCCTTATCATAGGTAGAGTAATTAAGACAAGCACCTTTCAACTTCTCAGAAAAGAAAGCAATAGGCTTACCTCCCTGCATAAGGACTCCACCAATTCCTACTCCGCTAGCATCACACTCGACCTCAAAAGGCTGAGTAAAGTCCGGCAAAGCTAGTAGAGGTGCGTGAGTCAGCTTATCCTTAAGTGTGTTGAATGCGTCCTCCTGAGCTGCTCCCCATGTGAACTCACTCCTTTTCTTTGTAAGCTCTGTTAGTGGGGCTGAGATGGTGCTGAAATCTCGAACAAAGCGTCGGTAGAAGCTCGCAAGACCTTGGAAGCTGCGTACATGGCCTATGTTGGTGGGGGTCGGCCACTCTTGGATGGCTTTAATCTTTGATTCATCATCACGCAGTCCTTTAGAGCTCACTACAAATCCAAGAAAAGACACTTGTTCATTACATAATTCACACTTCTTTAGATTAGCATACAAGCGTTCAATTTTCAGCTTTCTAAGCACTTCTCTAAGATGCGATTCATGTTCATTAGAAGATTTGCTATAAATCAGAATATCATCAAAGTAAACAACAACAAATTTTCCAATGAAATCTCGAAGCACATGATTCATTAAGCGCATAAAAGTACTAGGAGCATTAGTTAAGCCAAAAGGCATAACCAACAACTCATATAAGCCTAGCTTAGTCTTAAAGGCTGTTTTCCATTCATCACCTTCTTTCATTCTAATTTGATGATAGCCACTTCTAAGATCAATTTTAGAGAATATAGAAGCTCCATGTAACTCATCTAGCATATCATCTAATCTAGGAATAGGGTGACGATATTTAATAGTAATGTTGTTAATAGCCCTACAATCTACGCACATTCTCCATGAACCATCTTTCTTAGGGACTAATAACACAGGCACAGCACTAGGACTTAAGCTTATTCGAATATAACCCTTATCCAACAGTTCCTGGACTTGGGTTTGGACCTCTTGGGTCTCAGTGGGATTCATACGATACGCAGGCCTATTAGGTAATGCAACCCCCGGAATAAGATCAATTTGATGCTCAATTCCACGAATAGGGGGTAGACCTGGTGGTATGTCATCGGGAAACACATCCTTAAACTCCTCAAGAAGAGCGAGAATGTTCAATGGAGGAGAAGCTTTAAGCTCTTCACTTAACATACTTAAGCTCTTGCAAAGGCGCAAAAGAACAGTTGATGCGGGACCATCCAAGACACCTTCGGATGATGTCCTTATCAAGAGGAAGAAGAAGGCTCCACCATGGGAGAAGGTCCAAAGGTGGAAGCTTGGCGTTTTTACATTCGTTCAGCAACTTGACAGCTTTTCGACGTCTCTGTAAAATGGGTCGTACGGATTCAATATTGATCGGATTGAGGTGTGCCATACCTTGTTGGAACGAGGACGAAGAGATCTACAACTTTGCTGTTGAAGGTTTTTCCAGATTCGTCTCATATCTTGGCCGAAATCCACATTCTTTGAGCTGCTGCTGGTTTTGACGGGATTTTATTAAGTTTTGGAACATTCATAATACAAGTTATTCTTCTAAAACGTGTGAAACACTTTAGAGAGAGAGATCAGGCCGGATTGAGCTGTGCTCTCCGTGATCTCGAATTGATTGATAATCTCAGCTTGGTTTGCTTTGTCGTTCATCAACTTCGCAAGACTTGGATCTAGTATCCACAAGCCCCCTCCTTGTGCCTTCAAGTTGTCCGCTTGATTGTGTAGGGTTGTAGAGGCGGGTTGTGTAGTCATTGGTATTGGTTCCTACCCTCTGAGGAGGCCTGGGGTCTTTATCTTGTTCTGCATAGATCGACTCAGTCCTTATCGGTCGTGTCTTTTCATTCTTTGTTGCAATTTCGAGTCTTTATCGAGTCTTGTTCAACTTCTTTGAGTCGACATTAAGGACAGCCTCTGTTCTTGGTGTTTCTTGGTCGATCTTGTCCTATCTTGATCGATTCTTGAGAGTCTTGCTGCGTTTCTTTGCTTTCTTGTTGAGTCTTGCATAAATCTTGCATCTTTCTTGTTATTTCTTGCTGCGTTCTTTGAGTTCTTGATTAAGTTCTTGAGTTTCTTTATTAGTTCTTGATTATTCTTGCTTGTTGTCGAAGATCGGACCAACCTACGGCTAACCCCGTATCAAATTGGTATCAGAGCCCTTGGTGATTCTCCATAGCCCTTGTCATCAGCCCTAAACCTAAACACATACACCTCCACAAAATTGAAACCCTACCTTGCAACTACAACATCATAACTTAAGGTTTTCAATCAAAAGAGGTAAATTTCCATTCTTTCTTCGGTTTTTCTATTCTTCTCTTTGTTTACAGCTTTGTCGAAGTTGTTTGCTAGCCGTGTCGAGTACTTCTATTCTCTTGAAGTGCTATTGTGTGTGTGTCAAAGAGATCTCCCCCTGGTCGAGTTCTCTTTTGTTTGAGTCGAGTGCTTGTTTTGCTGTTCGAGTACTCATTAGTCTATTTTCGAGTTGATTCTTGCTGATTGTTGCTTGGATCGAATTGATTATTGCTGTTATCGAGTTGTGTTTGATTGAGTCGAGTGATCTCAGCCCTTGCCGAGTTCTCTCCTGTTAGTGTCGAGTGCATTAGACCCCTGTCGAGTGCACCTTCGTTGTGTCGAATTGATTCCTTGCAATTGCCTTTGTTTTTGCTTGAATCAAGTGTTTACAGCTGCTGTCGAGTGCTCTTTCTCCTTTATCGAGTACTTTGCTGTTTGTTTCATTCACTACATACTTTGATTGCTTAGTTTTTGCTTGATAGTTGATTTGCCCAAAGCGGATTGCCCTAGCAAGCGTGACATATCAATCAGAGAGGGAGTGTGAGCGAAACACATTGTGAGGTTGTTTATATTTTTCTAACCTTTCACATAGTTCTTTATTTGTCTTTATTTACGATGTCTAATAGGCAGGGCAATGACTGGTACAATACCTTCATGGAGAACATAGCTAAGATGAATGCCAGCATAGCTAAGATGGAAAACAGCCTTGTGACAATAGAACTTCAGCGTTTTGGCTCTAATACGGTGTTTGTACAAGGAGCCTCACCTAGAGATGACGTGCCACCAATTGAAAGGGAAGAAACTCATCCCATTTCTACTCAACTTAATGTTTCTTCTAGCATAGATAATTCGTTGATTACTGATCATGTAAATCATGTTGTTAATAATGATCAAGATCTTAATTTACTTGCCTATGATCATGATGTTTGCATTACATATGAACATGATGATTCTTTGATTAATTTAAATGTTCAACCTATGTCTTGTGATGATAATCAAAGAGAGGATTTATGTCATACTAAATGCTTAGAAAAAGGCAAAGTTTCTAATATGATCATTGATGGTGCAAATTCTTCTCCTATTGCTAGCCTTGAATTAGTTGAAAATTCAGCCTTGAAAAAGGAAGAAAACTTGCTAGCATTGGATGGAAACTTAGGTATTATTGACCAAACTAAAGTGCATATTACGTTAGAACATAATGATGATATAAAATATGAATTATGCACTCATAAAGTTTCTTTTCTTGATTTTGTAGATGAAGCTGAGATAATAACCATCAAGGAGTGGTCAACCCCTACACCAATAAGCCTTGAGAAGGGTTTCCATGGACATGTGGTATTCGATCCAGGAGCTCGTGTGGATGCCTTTGCGGAATCAAATGCGACCTTGGATTCGAGGACGAATCCTTTTCAAGAAAGGGAGATTGATGCGGGACCATCCAAGACACCTTCGGATGATGTCCTTATCAAGAGGAAGAAGAAGGCTCCACCATGGGAGAAGGTCCAAAGGTGGAAGCTTGGCGTTTTTACATTCGTTCAGCAACTTGACAGCTTTTCGACGTCTCTGTAAAATGGGTCGTACGGATTCAATATTGATCGGATTGAGGCGTGCCATACCTTGTTGGAACGAGGACGAAGAGATCTACAACTTTGCTGTTGAAGGATTTTCCAGATTCGTCCTATAGCTTGGCCGAAATCCACATCCTTTGAGCTGCTGCTGGTTTTGACGGGATTTTGTTAAGTTTTGGAACATTATGTTTATTTCCTATTTTTAGTATTTCTTTTACTTAAGTTATTTTAGGAAACTTTAAGGTTATTTTTATTATTTCCATTAGATGTTAGTTTTATCTTATTCTATCATCTAACTCGGCCCAACAGCCCTGTGTGGCCTATATATTCCGAGTTCTCCTATTGTAATTCAATTAGAACATGATGAATAGAATTTAGATCTCTCAAATTGTGTGAAACACATGGAGTGTCTTGTTGATCCAACTAGAGCTGTGCTCGTTGATCATCGAATTGGTTTGTTTTAGCTTGGTTTGCTTTGTGTTCATCAACTTCGCAAGACTTGGTGAATCTAGTATCCACAAGCCCCCTCCTTGTGCCTTCAAGTTGTCCGCTTGATTGTGTAGGGTTGTAGAGGCGGGTTGTGTAGTCATTGGTATTGGTTCCTACCCTCTGAGGAGGCCTGGGGTCTTTATCTTGTTCTGCATAGATCGACTCAGTCCTTATCGGTCGTGTCTTTTCATTCTTTGTTGCAATTTCGAGTCTTTATCGAGTCTTTATTCATCTTTGTCGAGTCTTGCTGCGTTTCTTGAGAATCTTGATCGATCTTGATTGCTTCTTGATCGAATCTTGCTGATCTTGTTGAGTCTTTATTCGTTCTTGCTTCCGTTCTTTAATTTCTTGATCGATTCTTGAAGCATCCTTGATCGAGGTCCAACAATGCAAATGGAGCTTATACCCACGTTTGGGTCGTTCATGAAGGTTTGACAGCTTTTCGATGACTCAGTAAAATGGGTCGTTCAGAGTCCAAAATTATTGGAATGGGTCGTGCCATATCTTGTTGGAACGAGGATGAACAGATTTACAAATTTACTGTTGAAGGTTTTTCCGGAATCAACCTTGAGCATAGCCGAAAACCGTCATCTTTTCAGCTATCATTGTGTGGACGAAATTGACCTCTCTCTCTTAGATATTTTGTTCATTTAATGCATGTTTTTAAGGAGGGTTGTGATGTGCGCACAAATAACCATGATTTTTTCTTACATTCATATCGATTTTTGTATGCATTTCATATCATTGGGTTCGAATTATGCAGGAATTTTGTAGTTTATGCTTATTTATCAATTTTGGAGATCTACGCTAGTTTCTGTTTAATTTTACAGAAATTGAGACACTTTACAAGCAATTCAGGAGAGGGAAGAAAACTATCAAAATGCTCGAGGTCGACTACATAAAGCCCAAGGTCGAGTAGAAGCTGAGCCAGAACACATCGAGAAGAAGAAGAGAAGGAATCCACTCGACATGACTAGTCGACGTCGACCAAACTAGTCGATGTTGAGTACACTGCCATTCGACATCACCTCATGGAGTCGAGATCGAGCACAAGCTAAGCTGAAGACACAAGACCTACTCGATGTCGAGTACATCCTAACGCCCAGTCCAAGTCAAAATCGAGTACAAATTCGGATGAGGAGCTTGCTTACCTACCAAGGCACGAGATATTTGTCACATAAAAAGATATTTATCCACATTAGTAATTCTCATATTTACTTTAGGGGAATTTTATTTGTTTATTTATTAAAGTTATATCTTAGGAAAGAGATAGATAGATATAGATGGAGATAGAGTTGTGCTTTCCTTGAGTAGTGATGATTGAACACTATAAATAAAGCCCTAGTGGTTTAGGATCATTCTATTCTAAAGCAATTGAGCAAACACTAGTTAGGCAATTTAAAGGTTTTTTTGGAGCTTTTGGCCGAGTAAGCTGGAGGGAGCGAGAGCAAGTTGGCTTCGTTCGGTTGTAAGCTTTTGTTTGATTTAATGCAATTAGTTATTTTCATGAAATTATTGATGTGTGTTTTTATGATGAAGAGCGAGTAGTCACCCTACTTCTAGGGCTAGGGTGAGCCCGACAGTAGCCATGTAAGGTAATGCATCGAAGGTACAATCTTTATATGCGATTTCATCTTCAATCCCTAATTGCATGATTCTTCTACGACAGTAGCAGGTGATTCTTATTTGTGTTATTGAAGTGAAAGTGATCTTAATGCAAATTCGGATTAATTATGTGAAAAGGGTAGTAAGAATTAGGGTTTATGCAAAAGCCTCTATATTCTTAATTGTTAATGACAAAAGTTATTTGATGAAAAGGCATGATCTTTTATACCTTTAGCATTATTCTTATATGGTTATCGTTGTGGCATTGATACCCCGATTCTAGGAGCTTTTAGTTTCTTGAATTACATCCACCAATTGCGTGTTTATTTCTGCCTTTATTTATTTGCAAAGTTATGAATTTTACTGCACTGACGCTCGACACCGATTAAGTTTAGTCGACCTCGAGTAACTTGGTCGATGTCGAGTACTATCTACTGGACATCGGCTCTGTTTTGTCTTCTGTTGTGCAGCGTGCAGGAAAGTCGACAGTTTTAGTTGATATCGAGTACTTTACTCGACATCGAGTAACTCTTCTGGTCAATTTCGGGAGGAATCTGGAACTATTTAGGCGAGAGCGCTGACATGCTTATTCATGGATACGATCCTGAATACCCTACCACTACAACGGGAGAGATTCTTGTATTTTATTTGCTTGGATTGGGAGTTGGTTTCGTTTTTTATATTCTATATTTATTTCGTTGCTAGTTTCCCTCCCACGTCAAATTTTGGCGCCGTTGCCGGGGAGATATCAATCGCGCATGGTTTAATTGTGTTTAGGGTTTAGGAGTAGCTCATATCTTTTTCTTTTTCGTTTAGTTTTATTTTCTTATTATACTTTACCTCATCGGTACCAAATAGGTGCCGAGTTTTTGCTACTAATTTGTATTCTTGATTGTGATTTCAAAGTTTAGGTACAAAGATGGAAGACTTTTAGGAAGGGGACCCCGAATGGGATAGATGGGTCTGAGATATGAGACGGATAAATATGATTGCAGTGGCGGAGGCACGATTAAGGAAAATAGCCCGGCTGGAAGACGAAATCCGAAGGCTTTAGGCTTCCATTCAATCTAAAGGACCATGCCCTCCTCCCGACGAGCCCATTGACCCACTCGATGTTGGCAGCCAGGTATGTCCTTCCTCGAATTTCATTCCGACTTTGCTACCTATTGTTGATGAATCATATGAAGGTTCCCAAGACGAAATAGCACTAGAAGAGAAGAAAGCGGACATTGTTGCCTAGGGTGTTCCAAGGTCGATTTTACCTTACAAGGTGAAGGCCATCCCCAAAAAGTTTGAGCAACCGATGTTCATATTTAAGTATGGGGTGTTGATGTGCGCTCAATTTACCATATTTTTCGCTCACATCTACTTCGATTTCTGTCCATGTTACATATTTTTTGGGTTGAGAAAGTATAGGATTTTTTAGGTTATGCTTATTTGCAATATATGGAGGTCTACACAAGTTTCTTTTTAATTTCGCAGAAATCGAACGCACTTTGGAGCTTATAGGAAAGTCATGAAGACATTGGAGAAGCTAAGGAATAGCGCAAGATGGTGCAGCTGGAGAAAAACCCACTTTTCGCCATTCATCATTTTGAATCAAGTTCTGATGTCTTCATGAGACGTTGTAGCCCTTGAAAAGAGATTTCGAATGCATATTCGTATGCATCAATCGGACGAACGAGGACTCGGGAAAGTGCGTTTGAAAACGGAGCAGAATGCTGAGAAACTGTCAAAGGAGGTCGATATCGACCACCTATGGTCGATATCGAGTGGAATTCCAAACTAGAAATCGACCAGAAGAGGAAGGAGGTCGATATCGACCTAAATTGGTCGATATCGAGTAACAACGTAGTCGACATCACCTTTTGATGCATGAAGTCGAGATCGAGTGAGCTGAGAAGACGAGGTCGATATCGACCACATTTGGTTGATATCGAGTGGATCCACAGACGCTATCCGAATCGATTCGAGTAGGAATCCGAGCTGGGTTTCTTCCACACCAAGGCACGAGATGATCTATCAAGTTGGAAGACATTTATCCACTTTAGTGATTCCCTAATTTACCTAGGGGGATTTTAATTGTTTTATTTTATTTATTTATCAAACATTTATCTTAGGGTTTAGATAGATAGATTTAGATAGAGAAAGACGTGCTCCTTCCTTGGATAGCAAGGATTGTGGCCAATAAATAAAGCTAGGGGGGGCTGATTTTCATGAATTCAAGCAAAGTCATCTTCGGACGCAATTAGGTAAGTAGAGAAGGAAGAGAGGAGAGAAGCTAGAGAGTGAAAGAGGAGGAAGGAACGGACGGTTGTAAGTTTTAGTTTGAGTTTAATGTTAAAGTTATTTTCTTTTATTATGCCTTGTTTCTAATTCCCTCTTCTAGGGTTGGGGGAGATCCCAACATAGATATGTGCGTTTGTTTTATGAATTTATGGATTTGTATGTCTTTATCATCTTCTATCCTTTATGCATGATTTTTCTACGAAAGTAGTAAGTGATCCTTATTTATGATATTGAAGCGAAATTGATCTTATTATAAATTTGTATTAATTATGAAATTGGGATAGTAACACTTAGGGTTTATGCGAGAACCTCTATATTCATATTTTTTTAATAACGAAAGTTATTTGATATAAAGCATGCATCTTTATGTGATTTATAATCTACACATATGTTTATTGTTGTGGTAATTCCTAAACTTGGAAGTTTGCACCTTTATTTGTTTTATTTCATTATTTTTATTCGGCATAGATTCAACTCGACACCAACCACCATTCCCTCGACATCGACCAACTCTTAGCCAAAGTCGACAACAACCCTTATCACCTTTTCCCGCTATTCCCGAACCCCGAAACCAACTAAACCTAGAACTACTGACTTCTCTCATGAGGACAAACCTAACTCCACTATCCTATAGCGGGGTCTTGACTACAAATATATTTGGTCGAGATACCCTCTCGTCGGGTTGATGGAAGAGTCTAGTCATTAAGCCTAGTTAAAAGGAGTCTTTAAGGAGGGGGTTAAGAAGTGAAAGAGTCCCTCTTTTACTACCTGAGGAAAACCTATGTACTATATATACGCTCATTTTGTATATATAGTACATAGGTTGAATACTTCCCCCTATTCAAATGAGTCCCCTCAACCATCCTTGAGTCATTTGAAGGCTCTCTCAGTGTTCTACAACATAGGAAAAAGAAGCACCAAATAAGCATCCATAAATTGTTCAAAACAGCCCGGAAATCAAGTTCTTGAAGAACGATAATTGCAAGATCGGGCCAACACTTGTGTTCGAGAATTGCAACACATCAGAGAATAATTAGGTTTTGCTTGCGAGGGTTGGTGAACCTAATTATGAAAAAGATAAAAACAATTAGGACTTTATGCGAGAGCCTCTATATTCCTATTTGTTGATGACGAGAGTTGTCTATTTCGATGAAAAGCATGTATCTTTCACGATACAAGTATATTACTTGCATGGTAATTGTCGTGGGAATTCCCTTGCCTTGGAAGCTTTTTAGTATATTGATATCACAACTTTTTGCTGTTTCTATTCACCATTCGCATTCATCCTTACATTCTTTGGCCATTCTTTGCTGACGTTTTACTTTATGTTTTTTGCATTTTGGCTCAACATCTACTACACTTCAGTCGATATCGAGTGGACTGACCTGATATCGAGTGCCCTTTGCTCGAGGTTGAGTGTTGCTTTTATTCTTCCAGGTTAGCACTAGAAATTGACTGCCACAGCTGACATCGACTGTATCTCAGTCGACATCGAGTGACTTCTAGTCGACGCATAGAGTTGTTTCTGAGAAACTGATTAAGTGAGATCTGACATGCTTCCGCGAGGATCGATCCTGATTGCCTTCCACTACAGGGGGGAGTCTTTTATTTATCCTTGCTAGGACTAGGAGTGGATTGGTTTGAGATTTATATCTATATCAACTTTACTCCCCTAACAATATTTCTAACAAGTATCCCTCAATTCTCACACAATCCTATTGCAATATAAATCCCACATCATGATGTATACCATATAAACAATTTAAATCTCATGATCAAGTAAATCTCAAGCAATCCTAGCAACTTAATCTTCAATGTCATTCATAATTTAGTCGTTCCTCTACCAAATTTTACTTACTCATAGTCAGGGCCGGTCCTATCATTTTATAGGCCCAGGGCGAAGTAAAATCTAAAGGGCCCGATAAACATTACTCCATAAAAATTAAAAAAATGTGTATAACTTCATCAAAATTTCATATTATTTTTATATTTAAATTATTTTTCAAATTTAAGAAAATAAAAGTAGGTCAATGAATAAAAAAAATATACATTAAAAAAATTCAAAAATATAATTTTAGTAAAAACTAATTATTTTTGCTTGGTATCCAATATAATATGTCCACAAGTACGTAAGTTGTTGTGTATAGGAATATTAAGACATTGTTTAACAATAATAAATATAGTTTTTGTTCTAAGACATTACATATGTAACCTCCTATGACATCACCTATATGAATTAAAACAAAAAAAAATTTTAAAAAGGGATTTTTTATAAACAAAAATAAAAGCGTAAATTAGATACATCGAGAATATATATAAAGAAATAAAAACAATACATTTTTCTCAAATAAAATAGAAAGTGTTATTTATGTAAATAATATAGCTTTATTTGTCACATAAAAAGGTGTTTAATATTGTGTTGAAATGGAAAAGGTACAAAGAATCGTGTCTAAATTAAATGGATATAGACTCCTCTATAAAAACATAAAAAATGCAAATAGAGAGATTTGACCTCTACACGTTTAAGAATCAAATCCAAATTTTATTAAGATTTAAACTTACCATTAAGCTAAACTCATATTTTTTGTATTTTTTTATATTTTTAAAAAATACATATATATATAACATATATTTTTAATGGGCCCCTACCGAAAATAGGCCCTGGGCGATCGCATACCCTTCCCATGCCCTTGGGCCGGCACTGCTCATAGTATGACTACCTTACATATTCACATACTTCCTACAAAGAATCCTTAATCATTTACACACCGTCCTTTCCTATATTCCTTATTGGTACTTAAACGGAGTTATTCTGCCTCTCAAATATATCCAAAATATGCATCTAAAACTAAGTCTTTATTTTCCACAAACTTATCCTTCTCCTCTTATGATCCACATAAGGGTCACTTAGAAGGTCTATCTTATAATCCCCAAATAATGACTTCTTACAACACTATGAAACCAATAATCATGTCTATGTTAATGTCTCCCAATTATGATTCCACCTTATGCCATCATTCATCATAACTTGTGATTTATGATCCTAATATCACACTTCAGTCTATACTTGTACTAGAAAGCCCTGCACCTTATTAAAAGAGAATTCTTAAGCACTCACGCTACTCTATAACTATAACTCGTCAACATCACTAAACACCAAATTATTAGTCAAGCATTTAAAGCCTCATGTGCTTTTAACAAATCTAACCCATGGTACACTTTCATTCCTAACCTCATTGGGAAGGATCAGTGGCTCAAATGAAGAACATCCTTTTCTTATGGTATATTTGTGAATTATATATACTTTATTTTCGCGGTCTTTGAAATGTACTTCTTCTTCATTGCGACAGGTGAAGTTGATTTTGATAACTCTCTAGGAATGCGTCCGTGGATTCTTCAAAAGCTTCCTTGATTGCCCTTAGCCTTAGGGACATACCTTTCATGTGCTCAATGATCAGGTACATCGATTATCTGAAGAAAAGATAGTCGACCGTAGATACATGCAATACAAGCTTAATTAAATCCTATTGATACGAGGTCCAGCAAGTACTACCCATTATGCTTCTACTGTGCGCCTCTCTGATGGTATCCAACTAACCATTCTCTCTTCAGGTCGACGTCCATTCAACAAGGATGAGACATGAGCATAAGTTAACTGAAATAGGAAAGAGACACAAGTAGACAACCCAATCCCTTACGAGATCAATGCAGACCAAGATTGAAAAGGACAAGCTTTAAGATAAAGTCCCAACCCAGAATGACAATGATGCCCTTTTTGAAAATCTGTGAGGTTATAATCGTGGTACTCAAATAATCAAAACACACATCAAAACATAAAGTATACTAGTCGCATCAATTTATACCAACATGTCTAATGAGAAAAGCAATAGATGTATGCCATACACATAAAAAAGTCAAGCACAATCACCCGACTCATATGAAAGTATCGTCGCTGGTCAGGGGCATAGCAAAAAATAGAAACATATTATACTTATATCAAGGTCATCATAGTATAAGGTCAAGGATAGCAAGATGATCATCTAGTGTGCTAATAAATAGTGAGGTACAGGTAAACAACCTAACATCATGAGTGCAATATTAACATTCATACAATTGGCAAATTATTTATCAATAGCAAGAAACAACACATATGAGTAGCAAGGAAGCATAATCAAAGTTCTACACTGACATATATACGAGACACTAGTCTAACAACCTATCACTTCATATATAAATTGACACGCCTGGAAATTCTAAGGTGGTTAGTAGTGGCCAAGGGATCCTATATGCCACTAGCTAAGGTCTAAAAGGGATAAGAACACAACCGGAGAAACAACGTGGGCATACTATCAATCGAATCACGAATGGACATTATCTAAGATGCTAGCAAATAACATATGTGAGTATGTGTGATGCGGGACCATCTTCTACAACGCCAGACACACCCATCATACTTGGAGAAGGGCCAATGACTCGAGCTAGAGCTAAGAAGCTTCAAAGAGACTCATTCAACTTTGTGGGTCATGCTTTGTTCTCGAGCAAGGTTCAACTCCCCGAGCCTACATTGAAGACATACATGTGCATTGGAGTGCAAATGGAGGCCGAGCCACCTTAGTTAAAGCTTGGGCCGAATTTCTTTAAGTATTGAAGCTTATTTTCAGCTTAAGCACATTATTGGGCTGAATTGGGCTTTTCTAAGTTATTATTTTTAGAGACCTTATTTATTTATGTTTTTAAGTTTATTAAGCCCATTAGAAAGTAGATCTATCTATTTCTATCTAGTTAGGCCGGCCAACAGGCCTTAGTTCTCTATATATTTTCGATTCAGCTTTGTAATTCGATTGGAACATTCATAATACAAGTTATTCTTCTAAAACGTGTGAAACACTTTAGAGAGAGAGATCAGGCCGGATTGAGCTGTGCTCTCCGTGATCTCGAATTGATTGATAATCTCAGCTTGGTTTGCTTTGCCGTTCATCAACTTCGCAAGACTTGGTGAATCTAGTATCCACAAGCCCCCTCCTTGTGCCTTCAAGTTGTCCGCTTGATTGTGTAGGGTTGTAGAGGCGGGTTGTGTAGTCATTGGTATTGGTTCCTACCCTCTGAGGAGGCCTGGGGTCTTTATCTTGTTCTGCATAGATCGACTCAGTCCCTATCGGTCGTGTCTTTTCATTCTTTGTTGCAATTTCGAGTCTTTATCGAGTCTTGTTCAACTTCTTTGAGTCGACATTGAGGACAGCCTCTGTTCTTGGTGTTTCTTGGTCGATCTTGTCCTATCTTGATCGATTCTTGAGAGTCTTGCTGCGTTTCTTTGCTTTCTTGTTGAGTCTTGCCTAAATCTTGCATCTTTCTTGTTATTTCTTGCTGCGTTCTTTGAGTTCTTGATCGTTCTTGATTAAGTTCTTGAGTTTCTTTATTAGTTCTTGATTATTCTCGCTTGTTGTCGAAGATCGGACCAACCTACGGCTAACCCCGTATCAAATTGGTATCAGAGCTTTGGTTTCCGACATCAAGATTGAGTCTTTTTCTTTTCTAAACACAAAAACCACAAAAAAGAGTCCTTTTCTTGTTTGGTCTTTTACTTCTTGTTTCTTTATTTGATTATTGCACTAATCTTGAGTTTGTGATTGTTTGTGGTTGCATAGCCTAAACACAAAGCCTAGCCGAGACCGTGGAGTCGACCAAAGTGGTGCGCAATTTCCCTTGTGCAGCACCTAAGCCGGCGGCATTACCCTTGTCCCCATAGTCACAGCTTGGTCGACATCACATAAACACAAGAAACCCTAGTTTGTTCTATCTTTTCTATCCTTTTGTTTATCTATTCTATCTTTGGAATTTTGAATTATCTTTTATCTAATTCCATTTATCTATTGCCTATCAAAAATCAGAAATTTTAAGTTGTTGGATATTAATTTCCATTATATCTATCAACTATCTAAAAAGGCACAAGATAGATCCTATTACCTAAATTAGCCATTCTATCTATATCTTTACATTAGGGCTGAATTTTCATCTTTTATCACCATCTATACCAGATTTTCGAGTCCTATACATTAATTTGAGTCTTTTCTTGCATTAGTTTCACATTTAAAAAAAAAAAAAAAAAAAAAAAAAAAAAAAAAAAAAAAAACAGTAAATTAAGGTCCGAAAATTCAAAAGAGAGAGAAAGTGTTTGTTAGTTGTTGATCTAGTGCAAGAAAGCTCCCAAGGACATCATTGGTGAACCCCCTTCTCAGCCCTAATCAACATACCTATCCCTAAACACATACACCTCCACAAAATTGAAACCCTACCTTGCAACTACAACATCATAACTTAAGGTTTTCAATCAAAAGAGGTAAATTTCTAAGTTTTCTTTTGCTTTCTTATTTTCTCTTTGTGTTGAGTACTCTTTCTCACCTTGATCGAGTGCTGTTGTGTGCTTGCTTTGATTGAGTCGAGTGATCTCAGCCCCTGCCGAGTTCTCTCTTGTGTGTGTCGAGTGATCTCAGCCCCTGCCGAGTGATCTCCTTGTTGTGTCGAGTTGATTCCTTGCAAATTACCCATCTGTTTGCTTGAATCGCTTACTGCTGCTGTCGAGTGCTCTTTCTCCTTTATCGAGTACTTTGCTGTTTGTTTCATTCACTACATACTTTGATTGCTTAGTTTTTGCTTGGTAGTTGATTTGCCCAAAGCGGATTGCCCTAGCAAGCGTGATATATCAATCAGAGAGGGAGTGTGAGCGAAACACAATTGTGAGCTGTTTATAAGTTTTACTAACCTTTAACTTAGTTCCTTGTTTCTTTGGTCTTTGTTATAATGTCTACTAATCAGGGAAACAATGGTGGTAACAATGCCACTAACTCAAGTGCAACAGTGACGCCCGAGCAATTTCAGACCATGATGAACAACATGGCGACTATCATGAACAACACAACGGGTGTTCCTGAATCATTGGCTGCGCTAACAGCAAGGGTGGCTGCATTAGAGAGCTCTAGGCCTAGTGGTTCGAACACCATAGGTCAGCAAGAGCGAGTTGAGATACCTAATGACGAAAGAGAGGTCGTTAATCCTAACCCTATTCCTAATCCTAATCCTCATGTCAATGTTAATTTAGATAATCCTTTATTCAATGAAAACAACTCTCCACAAGGTGGGAGAAATGATCGGAATAATGGGTTTGTTAATGTGCAAGGTCAAGGACAGGGAAGGGGAAGAGGACGTGGCTATCAAGAGCAATTCTATTACTCGGAGCAAGATGACGACTTCCAAGAAGAGGAGTATTGGGAGCGACGCCCGAGACGGAATCAAAGGGGAAATCCGAACCGACCACCTAGGTTCAATGACGACGACGGTATGGGTAAGGTTAAGGTAAAGATTCCTCCTTTTGATGGTAAAACTGATCCAGATGCTTATATTGATTGGGAAATTAAAATGGAGCAAATCTGGAATTGTCATAATTTCTCAGAACCTAAGAAAGTACAACTAGCTTCCCTAGAGTTTCAAGGTTTTGCATTAATCTGGTGGGATAATCTTGTTAAGGAAAGAAGAAGATCCCTTGATGCACCTATTGCTTCTTGGGAACAATTGAAAGTGGTCATGAGAAATAGATTTGTACCTCAACATTATGATAGAGAGCTATTAAACAGATTAGAAAACCTTAAACAAGGTAGTAAAACTGTTGAGGAAACATTTAATGTTATGCAAGAAGCCATGGCTAGAGCTAATATAGTCGAAACTCATGAGAAAACTAATGTTAGATATCTTCGAATCTTACATCCTGCTTTAGCTCATGAAATTGATTATTTTCCCTATACTACTCCTACTGAACTTTTACATCTAGCTATGAAAGTAGAAAAGGGACAACGCTACAAAAGCCAAGGCAATAGGGTGTCGAGTGGCCAGCAACAAGGGTGGCGCCAATCTCGGCCCCAACAGCCCCAAGGGCGCTCGGAGATGGGCTCTAGGGAGCGAGCTCAGCAGCCCCAATGGAGGAGTGAAGGTCGACAGCCCCAACAGCCCCTCGACAAGGGTAAAGGCCCATGGAATGGACGAGAATCGTCTGGGACATCTACTGGTCCCAAAGGGAGTAATCCTAACCCTTCTACCACTCGTTCTAGAGATATTGTATGCTTTAAATGCCAAGGTAGAGGACATTATATGAAGGATTGCCCTAATAAGAAAACTCTCATGGTTAATCAATTTGGAGAATATGAATCTGAAAACTCTTGTGATGAACATGATGAGAATGCTAATAATGATAATGATCAGAACCTAAACCTTGTTTGCTATGAAAATGATGATAATGAGGTTGAATATGAACATGGAGAATCTTTGATTGTTAGAAGAGTCTTAAGTGTTGTTCCTACACCATGTGAAGATAATCAAAGAGAAAACTTATTTCATACTCGTTGTCTAGTTAAAGGAAAGGTTGTAAATGTGATCATTGATGGAGGTAGTTGCTGTAATTTAGCTAGTCAAGAAATGGTTGACAAATTGCATTTACCTACTGTCCAACACCCTAGACCTTACAAATTGCATTGGATGAATGATTGTGGCTTATTAAAAGTTCATAGACAAGTTAAAGTGCATATTAAACTAGGACATTATGAAGATGATGTTTTATGTGATATTGTGCCTATGCAAGCTTGTCATATTCTATTAGGCCGTCCTTGGCAATCTGATCGCAAGGTTATTCATGATGGGTTTACTAATCGCTATACCTTTACTTTTCAGGGAAAGAATGTCATTCTCAAACCTATGACGCCTACACAAGTAGCTGATGAGATTGAGAAGCGGAAGGTAAGTAAAGGTGAGTTAGATCAGGAGGCTCAGTCGAGCCAAGTGGATCCTCAAACTCGAGCTAAGAGTGTGTTCTTGGTCTCCAAAAGCACATTCCTGGACGAATTTGCGGATGGTGGAACTATTCTTATGCGCCTTTGCAAGAGCTTGAGCATGTTGAGTGAAGAGCTTAAAGCTTCTCTTCCATCGAACATTCTCGCTCTTCTTGAGGAGTTTAAGGATGTGTTTCCCAATGAAATACCACCAGGTCTACCCCCTATTCGTGGAATCGAGCATCAAATTGATCTTATTCCAGGAGTTGCATTACCTAATAGGCCTGCGTATCGTATGAATCCCACTGAGACCCAAGAGGTCCAAACCCAAGTCCAGGAACTGTTGGATAAGGGTTATATTCGAATAAGCTTAAGTCCTAGTGCTGTGCCTGTGTTATTAGTCCCTAAGAAAGATGGTTCATGGAGAATGTGCGTAGATTGTAGGGCTATTAACAACATTACTATTAAATATCGTCACCCTATTCCTAGATTAGATGATATGCTAGATGAGTTACATGGAGCTTCTATATTCTCTAAAATTGATCTTAGAAGTGGCTATCATCAAATTAGAATGAAAGAAGGTGATGAATGGAAAACAGCCTTTAAGACTAAGCTAGGCTTATATGAGTGGTTGGTTATGCCTTTTGGCTTAACTAATGCTCCTAGTACTTTTATGCGCTTAATGAATCATGTGCTTCGAGATTTCATTGGAAAATTTGTTGTTGTTTACTTTGATGATATTCTGATTTATAGCAAATCTTCTAATGAACATGAATCGCATCTTAGAGAAGTGCTTAGAACGCTGAGAATTGAACGCTTGTATGCTAATTTAAAGAAGTGTGAATTATGTAATGAACAAGTGTCTTTTCTTGGATTTGTAGTGAGCTCTAATGGACTGCGTGTTGATGAATCAAAGATCAAGGCAATACAAGAATGGCCGACACCCACTAACATAGGACATGTACGCAGCTTCCAAGGACTTGCTAGCTTCTACCGACGATTTGTGCGAGACTTTAGCACAATCTCAGCCCCACTGACCGAGCTTACAAAGAAGAAAAGTGAGTTCACATGGGGAGCAGCTCAGGAGGAAGCATTCAACACACTTAAGGACAAGCTCACCCTCGCACCTCTATTAGGTTTGCCGGACTTTACTCAGCCTTTTGAGGTAGAGTGTGATGCTAGCGGAGTTGGAATTGGTGGAGTCCTTATGCAGGGAGGTAAGCCTATTGCTTTCTTTTCTGAGAAGTTGAAAGGTGCTTGTCTTAATTACTCTACCTATGATAAGGAATTATACGCTTTGTTTAGAGTACTTAAGACATGGTCTCACTATCTATGGCCTAGCGAGTTTATTCTTAGAACTGATCATGAATCATTGAAACACTTTAAAAGCCAAGATAAACTTGATAGGAGACATGGTAGATGGATGGAATTCATTGAAACATTTCCTTATGTGATTAAGTATAAGAAAGGCAAAGACAATGTGGTTGCTGATGCATTATCTAGAAGACATGTTCTTTTAACCACTTTGGATTCTAGAGTCTTAGGCTTTGTTTACATAAAGGAATTGTATGAATCTGATTTGGATTTTGGTAACACTTTTCGGAAATGCTTAGAATCAGGTCCTTTCGATGGCTTCTATATTCATGATGGATTCTTATTTCGAAAAGATCAAGTGTGTATTCCTAGATGT
The DNA here is from genome assembly GCA_037127255.1 of Persicaria tinctoria. Lineage (NCBI taxonomy): Eukaryota > Viridiplantae > Streptophyta > Magnoliopsida > Caryophyllales > Polygonaceae > Persicaria > Persicaria tinctoria. Next base: position 35,626,867 of record JBANSL010000017.1, on the reverse strand, counting down.
TCATTAAGATTACTACTTGTTAGTGAAGCCCATAGTGGTGGTTTAATGGGACATTTTGGACGGGATAAGACATATAATACACTGAAATCACACTTTTATTGGCCACATATGCTTAGGGATGTAGAACATTGCCTTAAGAGATGCATAGATTGCATTAAAGCCAAAGCTAAGCTTATGCCCCATGGCCTTTATACACCACTGCCGATACCCTCAGCCCCGTGGGAAGACATTTCTATGGATTTTATAGTTGGGTTGCCTAGAACTAAGAAGGGGAGGGATTCAATCTTTGTAGTGGTTGATAGATTCTCTAAAATGGCTCATTTCATTGCATGCCACAAAACTGATGATGCTACCAATGTTGCTAACCTATTCTTTAGAGAAGTAGTTAGGTTGCATGGCGTGCCTAAAACCATTGTTAGTGATAGGGATGTGAAATTCTTAAGTCATTTTTGGCGTACTTTATGGAATAAATTGGGAACTAGATTGCTATTCTCTACTTCTAGCCACCCCCAAACTGATGGCCAAACTGAGGTGACTAATAGAACCCTTGCTACTGTCCTAAGAGCCATTATTAGGAAGAATTTGAAACTTTGGGAAGAAGCCTTACCTCATGTGGAATTTGCTTATAATCGAACCATGCATTCGGCTACTAAAATCAGTCCATTTGAATGTGTGTATGGTGTTAATCCACTAACCCCTTTTGATCTTACTCCATATCCTATGAGAGACAAAGAATCATTTGAGGCAGGTAAGCATGTCGAGTTCATCAAGGAGCTGCATGAACGAACTCGAGAGAAGCTGAAGCTCAAGGCTGAATACAACGCTAACAAGGCCAACAAGGGACGTCGCTTGGTCACATTTCAGCCTGGAGATCTTGTATGGGTGCACTTGAGGAAGGAGCGTTTTCCAGAAGCCCGGAAGAACAAGCTGTCGCCTCGTGGTGATGGACCATTTCGAATCAAGAAGAGAGTGGGCGACAATGCCTACCAATTGGAGCTTCCTGGAGACATGGGCGTGAGCGCTACATTCAACGTCGCAGATCTAATCCCTTACTTCGCTGTGGATGAAGACTTGGATTCGTGGTCGAATCCTTTTCAAGAAGGGGAGGTTGATGCGGGACCATCTTCTACAACGCCAGACACACCCATCATACTTGGAGAAGGGCCAATGACTCGAGCTAGAGCTAAGAAGCTTCAAAGAGACTCATTCAACTTTGTGGGTCATGCTTTGTTCTCGAGCAAGGTTCAACTCCCCGAGCCTACATTGAAGACATACATGTGCATTGGAGTGCAAATGGAGGCCGAGCCACCTTAGTTAAAGCTTGGGCCGAATTTCTTTAAGTATTGAAGCTTATTTTCAGCTTAAGCACATTATTGGGCTGAATTGGGCTTTTCTAAGTTATTATTTTTAGAGACCTTATTTATTTATGTTTTTAAGTTTATTAAGCCCATTAGAAAGTAGATCTATCTATTTCTATCTAGTTAGGCCGGCCAACAGGCCTTAGTTCTCTATATATTTTCGATTCAGCTTTGTAATTCGATTGGAACATTCATAATACAAGTTATTCTTCTAAAACGTGTGAAACACTTTAGAGAGAGAGATCAGGCCGGATTGAGCTGTGCTCTCCGTGATCTCGAATTGATTGATAATCTCAGCTTGGTTTGCTTTGCCGTTCATCAACTTCGCAAGACTTGGTGAATCTAGTATCCACAAGCCCCCTCCTTGTGCCTTCAAGTTGTCCGCTTGATTGTGTAGGGTTGTAGAGGCGGGTTGTGTAGTCATTGGTATTGGTTCCTACCCTCTGAGGAGGCCTGGGGTCTTTATCTTGTTCTGCATAGATCGACTCAGTCCCTATCGGTCGTGTCTTTTCATTCTTTGTTGCAATTTCGAGTCTTTATCGAGTCTTGTTCAACTTCTTTGAGTCGACATTGAGGACAGCCTCTGTTCTTGGTGTTTCTTGGTCGATCTTGTCCTATCTTGATCGATTCTTGAGAGTCTTGCTGCGTTTCTTTGCTTTCTTGTTGAGTCTTGCCTAAATCTTGCATCTTTCTTGTTATTTCTTGCTGCGTTCTTTGAGTTCTTGATCGTTCTTGATTAAGTTCTTGAGTTTCTTTATTAGTTCTTGATTATTCTCGCTTGTTGTCGAAGATCGGACCAACCTACGGCTAACCCCGTATCAATGTGTGTCTCATGCAATGTGGAACCCAACTACCAATCAACATGTGTCTCATAAAAGTATGGCTCAACAAGGTATCCATGAATCAACAATAAGCATGTGCATTACAAAGCTATTAGAATACAGTAAGCATCAAAGGTCATCATATATAAGAATAAATAATCAGGTGAAGCATATTTATAGGCATACTACTAGCCATATAAGGTCTAATGCAAGGGTGTGGAGACATATCATAACATCCAAACCATAATGCCTTACAAAAGGAGCATATAAAAGGGATATAGAAAGATTATCACATCCTATGATAAAAGTGTTCATACAATGAAACAAATAGGGCACATAATCACATGAGTTGTATCTTCGAAGTCATATGTCCTACAAGATACTGATAGTACATGACAAAGCATGGGTACAATCAAGGATGATTTGTAGAAGAATAAGTTCAACATAATAGTCATATATCATGTACATGTGAAATCTAAATACAACATGGTGTGTGAACATGGCAGATGGTAGACGATTCATTCACAAAAGCATAAAGGATGTCATAGGGTAAGAAGGAACGACAATGAGTGATAAGTCATTAGGCATGGTACCAATTGATAATCACATAAGGCATAATATATGTCGAAGTGCAACATCAAGATATCAATTGTGTCTAACAACCTTAAACAGTCAAAAGATAATATAACGAAGGTATAAGGGAAGAATAAGAATACTATCGGGAGCCTATTTTAAGAGAGAGCATACACTAATATAGGTAGAGCATAAAATCGCGCAACTCACAACTCATGGACAGTACTGGCTCAATACAAAGTAAGAGTAAGTAACATATGATATTCATACATCTAACAACTAGCAGATCAATATACAAGAAGTCAAATCAATCATACTATAACAAAATAGGAACATGGAAGAAATATATCAGAGGATAACACAGGCCTAAGGTAGGGTGACTAAATATGGATATAGAGAATATTCGGGCATAAGTACACATCAATAAATATCTGAATAGGACATGTATTTAACACCATAATATATCAAGTCATGTAAACGCAGATAGGATACCATTATAACCAAACAGGAATTTCCAAGAGCAACATCGACTTATTCTCATTAAATGAATAACTCATTCCTTGTGAGACGCTTGTATGACTCATTCTGGTAGGATAGAAGAGCACTCATTTGTTCCCCGGAAGAGGACAATAGACTTTTGAATAGGCTCTCATACCAAGAAGACACCAAGTGGATTCTCAAGAGGGTGACTCGTTTCAGCATGATTCACTTTCAAGCCTGGATACAAACGTTCCTAACACACCAAAATCTTAAGATTTCTAACCTTTGTAACCAGTTTACTGTTGTAAGAATCGAGAAGGATGACTCTATAGAACAACTCATTCTTTAGACTCAAAATCGTTCATGCTTATAATAAGAGTGAGACAATAGGTATCCCTGAGAAATTTCTTATTAGTCTGAAGGGTGCACATGTATCAATATTGTTATGCATCGCAACACTTCATCCCAAATCCCAAATCCTCACACAGATGAGAGGTTTTATATAAGATGAGAGTCTTAGATGGAGGGGTTCCATACAAGATGGAAGAGATACGGATATCATTTTGAGAGTTTTGTATCATTCAAGATTTTACATTCCAGTATATTCATGAACTCGTGGCATGACCTACGGCAACCTTTACCATATCTCTCATGCACTCGAGTAATCAATGTAATCAAACAAATTGTGGTGATTATTCTACAGTTTTACATTCCGACCTTGGATGGTGATGCATTTTTAGTGATTATTCTACGGTTTTACATTCCGACCTTGGATGGTGATGCAGTGCAAATTGTGGTGACTCCTGGTGACATTGAGGACAACATGAAAGTTCCATTTGATGGTCCTATTACTCGTGCAAGGCCAAGGGGATTCAAGATGCTACCAAGGCACTTCTCATTCGTTACCAAGGAACTATGGTGCAAGGATTCAGGCCACCTTGGATCACTTTGCTCAAGACTAGACCACCGACCCAGGAAGTGAGCTTGAGACCACAAACGGAGCTCATGATGACTTAACATCATCCACCATGACTCGATACACACACATGGGGTCGATGCCGAGCCAAGAGGGTCGTTATCGAGGGGTCTAGTGGCTGCCAGATTTTATCCTATCCGGCCAAAGATGATAGATTTTCTCAAAGTAATAAATTAAACAACTTCTATATAGATTTGGGGTTATCTTCTGAGATTCGATTCCATCCAATTCGGCTTCCACTACTAGAAAACTTCAATTATACATCTGTTGTCAACAGATGTCTTTCAAAAAAAATTCCGATCTCTTTGTGCGTGTAGTAAAAGGTCAAAATTTCCACATCGGTTTTAAGCAGATGTCTTTTATTAGTTAGAACCCCTCAATTTTGTCATTTGAAAACATGTGAAGATGTCCTCCTAAAGCAAAAAAGTAACATTTACATCTTTATTTATAAAAATAATTGATGTCTTAATAAAATATAGACAACAGTTTTTGTTGTAGTGATCACGTTTATAATCATGTTTTATATATAATTTATGATTTTATATTGTTTTAATTTAACCGACCACATGAAATATAGGCATAACTGATGTGTTTTCATGTTATCGACATCACATTGAGAGTATTCATTCTCTGTGTATTAATTTCATGTCCATTATATGTGACATTATATTGTTCTAAAATAATGCACTATGTTAGTTGTATACACATAAGATGTCGTTTCATACATTTGTATCAGTTTTTTTGAAAATAAAATGACGTTGTTGCTCCATTGATACGTCTGTTTATTTCGTAGATAACGATGTTACTTTGACAAATATATATCAGTTCATATATCATTTTTAATGTTCAAACTTGTTTTTCACATTGATTTAAATGAAAAATTACGTTGTTGCTCCATTGACACATGGTTTATTTTGTAGATAACGATGTGCATAATTTATACTGGCATCTGTTTCAATAGACGGATCTGATGTTAAATGTATGAATGCACTACTATTTTCATATTTAATCCGATGTTTTTGTTTGGATACGCAACACGCTTTTGTCGATAGAACATCGCATTCATGTACATGTATACTAGCTTCATGCTTTAACATTCACACAAAAATACACTACCGCTATTCATAGCCACAAAATTGGCTAGCCACAACATCACAAAAAAAAAAAAGATAAATGGCTAGCCACAACATCACAAAAAAAGATAAATGGCTAGCCCCTATACGGCATACATTATTTATGAAGAATGAGAAGAAATCAGTAGGTAATAAAAATAGCATGTCCATCGATCTACCACTCTGTTGAGTGGTAGTTGCTAAACCATATGACTGACCGCCTTCAGACTCAACTCCATTAAGTTTCTGATGCGGGACCATCCAAGACACCTTCGGATGATGTCCTTATCAAGAGGAAGAAGAAGGCTCCACCATGGGAGAAGGTCCAAAGGTGGAAGCTTGGCGTTTTTTACATTCGTTCAGCAACTTGACAGCTTTTCGACGTCTCTGTAAAATGGGTCGTACGGATTCAATATTGATCGGATTGAGGCGTGCCATACCTTGTTGGAACGAGGACAAAGAGATCTACAACTTTGCTGTTGAAGGTTTTTCTAGATTCGACCTAGAGCTTGGCCGAAATCCACATTCTTTGAGCTGTCACCTGTTTTGACGGGATTTTATTAAGTGTTGGAATCCCATTTCGCCTAGTGTTCCTATTGGGCCGAAATTGGGCTATTTTATGTTGTTATTTTAAGACCTTATTTACTTATGTTATTTAGGTGTTTTAATTAGAGGCCCATCAGGCTTTAGAGTAGTCTATATATATTTCGATTTCATACATTGTAAACACTACAGAACATGATGAATAGAATTTAGATCTCTCAAATTGTGTGAAACACATGGAGTGTCTTGTTGATCCAACTAGAGCTGTGCTCGTTGATCATCGAATTGGTTTGATCTAGCTTGGTTTGCTTTGTGTTCATCAACTTCGCAAGACTTGGTGATCCTAGTATCCACGAGCCCCCTCCTTGTGCCTCCAAGTTGTCCGCTTGATTGTGTAGGGTTGTAGAGGCGGGTTGTGTAGTCATTGGTATTGGTTCCTACCCTCTGAGGAGGCCTGGGGTCTTTATCTTGTTCTGCATAGATCGACTCAGTCCATATCAGGTCGTGTCTTTCAATTCTTGTTTACCAATTTCGAGTCTTTATCATTCTTTATCAGTTCTTGTCGAGTCTTGTTACATTCTTGATCGATCTTGATCTATCTTGGTCGAATCTTGCATTGTTCTTGCCGAGTCTTTCTTGTTTCTTGTTTAGTTCTTGCTTGTTGTCGAAGATCGGACCATCACACGGCTAACCCCGTGCCCGATCTTCGACAATCAAACAAGAAACAAGAAAGACTCAACAAGAATGAATGACGCAGCAAGCAAGCTTCAAGAAATCGACCAAGAAACAATCAAGATCGATCAAGAATCTCAAGAACGCAGCAAAGACTCAAAAGAAATAAGCAAGACTCGAAATTGAATTGCAAGAATTGAAAGACACGACCGATAAGGACTGAGTCGATCTATATAGAACAAGATAACCCCAGGCCTCCTTAGAGGGTAGGAACCAATACCAATGACTATATAACCCGCCTCTACAACCCTACACAACCAAGCGGACAACTTGGAGGCACAAGGAGGGGGCTCGTGGATACTAGGATCACCAAGTCTTGCGAAGTTGATGAACACAAAGCAAACCAAGCTAGATCAAACCAATTCGATGATCAACAATCTTCTTCTCTCTTTTCTTTTTTTTTTTTGAATTTTCGGATCTGTTTTTTTTTTTTTTTTTTTTTTTATCCTTCTCTTCCCCCTTATTAATTTTTTTTCTTCAGATTTCTTCCCTTCCTAACCTGATCTTCGGCCTAAGGTTCCCACAACCTCCGTCCGTAGCAGCCTCTCCTCTTAATCCACCTCCAATGTTCCCACCTCCCACCGCCTCCGACCTTTTACCGCCTCTCCTCCGAATCCACCTCCCACCGCCTCCGACGCTTTACCGATCCGACTCTCATCCGAATCCGTACTGCCTATCCTTCTGCCCTTTCTCTCTAGACGCTTCAATCTTTTTCTTATTTCTTAATTGGATACCGGAAATTCATCATCTCAAGGAGTCCTTGCCCGACGTTGTTCCGATCGAGGCTCACAAGTGGTCTCACCCTCCCTTTGCTGCTTACACCAGCCGCTCGACTCTGGTTCGACGGCTTCGGAGGGTGATCGACGCTGCTCTCAAGGTCAAGATCTTACTCCCCATCATTTTTCTGTTCACCGTCGTTCTATTTGCTTCCAAAATTGACTCACTAATGGGCTGGAAACTTGATGATTCATCTTCTTTCTCCCCTCTAGCCAAGTTTTTTCGCCTCACCTATCTTTCTTCAATCTATTGTTGCAATTTTATTTTGTTACTTATAATCAAACCATAAATCAATGAATTCAACATAACAATGGAGAACAAATGCCCTAGCTGGCTATTTGAATGTCTTGAATCGAATGAAGTTTGGGCGCATAACAATGGAGAACAAATTTTGGTATTCAGTTCCCCTCTGTGTATGTGACTTGATTTCCCTTATATGATGTACAATATACTTTTCTAGTATTGGCTTATTTCATATCTTGATGCATAAATGAATTCAACATGTTTGTTCTATCTAAATTCATTATGATTCATACGTGTTTGGATATGAGAACCCAAGCATGGTTGATCTTATGTTCAAGTTCTTCCCGAGTTATGCGATCACACCTTTGTTGCTTGAAACCCCTCTTCTTTTGTTTTGTGTTTGTGGTTGTGCGCCTGTTTTGGTTTAAGTGTGCTTAATTGTTGTTTTTGGTTTATGAGTTTGCTGACTAGCCGGATGTGTTGATGCAACTCTCACAGACAAATTGTGAGCTTAGGGGGTTCTGATTATGTCTTAGGGTGTTCTGATTATGCCTTATTGGAAATCACTACACTAGAATTGAAGATGCATCTTCATGTGCTTTAATTTTGTTATGGCAGTTTTGTGCTGCAAGATTTGATGGAAATAGAGTGCTTTACTAAGAAATCAAATCAACTGCGTTATTAGTTCTGTAAATTTGATTATATTGGGGCTGGGCTGCTGGGTTAACCCTATCCAACTTTAACTTGATTATATTGGGACTGGGAAGTGACAACGGACAAACAACAATTAACATGGGCAATCTTTATATCAGGTATACAAATTCGAAATTACTAAACTATTGAGGCAATGTATCTCTTCGTAATAGCACACACGAGCTTCATTTGTTTCAGCAGAATTACATATTTTTGAACTTCAAATTTGTTATATATGATGAAAAGTACTTTACAGATCATCTCATAAATGTCATGTGACGAATGTAGGAGCAAATTTAGTCTACATGTAGTAGTAGTTTGAGTGAATCTAAATGGGCTTTGGGTCATTTTGTTTTTGGAATATTTCAGGGGATAAATTTGGAAGTTCCAGCAAATGACGCCTCCGCTTTTCAGACCATGAATAAGGTGTTCGAGCATGCTGGTGATTTGGTGAATGTTAAGGTGGCTCATAACCTAATGCGTTTGACTGCTGAAGGGTTTGGAGAGGATGATGAAGCTGCAGATAGTCAGCTAAGATTGTCTGTTGTATGTTGCTCTTAGACCTTACTTACTTGACTAGATGGAATTAATATTGCATGATCTTTTACTTACCAATTTAAAATTGACATGTCTTATTTGTTTTACATTCCATTTGAAGTTCCTCTATGCTATTATGCTGTTAAAGAGTGATGAATCTTTTTTGTTTTCTTACTATACAATATGAGGATGTTGATTAAATGATTAAGAGTCTTTTGCTTCATGATTTCACTAGCATACTTTTTTGCTCTGTGAGATGCTGTCTTTGTTATGTATCATAGGTGTTTGAAGGTCTATTATGGAAATAGATATATGATGCTATATACAGCGGTAAAATTTTGAACTTAAATGGAGGGGATAATGTTTTCTCTCAAGGAACTAATTATTTCTCTGCAGAAAAAAATAGCTATTTTTTTTAAAGACCTTTACCTGAATATCCGAAACTGGAATGTTTATGGAACATGCCCTTTGACACTATTTTAGATACTGTGCTTGAAAATTATTGAAAAATGTTTCAAGACAAAATACCCCCTTTGCTGGGTACATGCAATTCAAATTTAACTCTTGTGGAGTTTTCATGTAATGTCTTTCGTTACTTGCAAATGATTGAATTACCTTCCAAGTTTCCCAATGTTTTTGCTAAGTCACCTCTAAGATTACGATCAAATGTCCTTCTACATGGCCCCCCTGGTTGTGGAAAGACGCACATTGTTAGGGCTGCTGCTGCTGCCTCATTTGAGATTTATATCAATTAAAGGACCCGAGCTTTTGAACAAATATATTGGTGCTTTTGAGCAATCGGTAAGAATTTATTTTATGAGAAATCATGTCTCTCTCTCAGTCCTAGATATTCTTCACTGAATGTGTAGACCTCTCAAGTAAGCTATAACACAAGTTCTCACTAATAGGCTTGATCTTAGGTGCGGGATGTATTTTCAAAAGCAGCGGCTGCAGTACCTTGCCTACTATTCTTTGATGAATTTGATTCTATTGCACCAAAGAGAGGGCATGATAATACTGGAGTTACTGATCGTGTTGTCAATCAGGTTGCTTTTTCAATTGGGTATCATATCTTCTGCCATTTGACTATTTCGGAAATGAATAATATGATTTTGTTTATATTGCCTTGCCGTTTTTAACCGAATTGGATGGAGTAGAGGTCTTGAATGGTGTATTTGTTTTTGCAGCAACAAGGTTTGTGTTTGTTTTGTAATTTGGTTGTATAATAGCTTCCATTCTCCTCTCAAGCAAGTGAAAACCTGCCCCAGTTTTATCAGGAGGTTGGCTATTGGCGAAATTATTACTTGATGATTTTTTTACAAAAAGATAAGCGTAGATTAATAATAATAAGATAGGTAGAAGATTGTATCATTTGGCATTGTCATATTTTCTTTATGAAGACGAACCTTTTTTTTTCCTTCTCTCTCTACTCTTAGATTACAAATATTCATATTCCTTTTCTTATTTACCAAAATCCTTTTTTTTTTTATTCAGATTATTTGATATTTCAGATTTATCATAATCCTAATACATTAATTTCTTATTTTTTAAGATCCTTTTTAGAATATCTCAGATTTTTTGAAGATCCTTATCTTTTTTCCCCCTTCAGATTATCTGATAATTCAGCATATCCTCTGGCCCTATGCTATTATATATACTTAGCACTTTCCTCCATCTCCTAGCACACCAACGGCCGTAATCAAAGTAATTCGTTTATCTTTTGAGTAATGGCAGGTTCCATTGTTCAGTTCACAAGCCTTAAGGACATTGAAGAGTCCTCTACGATCAAGGTTTTTGTAGCTAGGGTGTTTTCCAAGTCTCAATTTCCTGGTAGCAGATTCAGACCACCGTTGCAGTTGGTACTTATTGATGAAACGGTATGCACAATGAACTTCACTTTCCTTTTATGTTTCATTCGGTTTTTTTTCGTGGGTCTTCATGTTTGTTCTCACATCTAATACTCATATTTTTTTAATTTCTGTCAAACGTAGGGCTGTCGAATTGAGGCAAATATCAACGCGAATTTGGTATGGAAAAGTGCTGCTCGTGTGAAGGAGTTTGCAACCATTACGATGTCTAAGTTCAAACTCACCGAATCCAAGGGTTCATTCAAGTTTGCTGATCATACGTGGAAAATCCTTGTCAGTGAAGACACTGTCATCAATTCTGCTGGTGATGCTCTTCATATACCCCTCAATGGGTTGGAGTTTAAGGAGTTTAAAGTTGTTTTGTCAAATACCCTATCTGCCGACTGTTTTGTTGGTAATGATTTATACTTTTTTTGTCTTTGTCATTACCTATTCCTTCTCATGTGGACTTACTGCTAACCACCTTATTTCATTTGCAGATGTTATTGGCCGAGTCATTCATCACACTGATATTATCAAGTATGAACATAAAGACAAGTCTGCGACTAATCGGGTGGAGATTGAATTGGAGGATCATAGGTGAATCATTTGTAGGGTTACTTGTATGGTTAAATATACCAATCATAAATGAATGTTTTACTTCTTATCTCCTATTATAATTCCGTTTACCTACCTTATTTTTTGTAGCCATGAAATCTTGCCCGTTACTCTTTGGGATGACTATGCGATGGAATTCCGTTCTCACATGGACTCCCACAAAGACTCTACAGTTATTGTGATCCTGCAATTTGCAAAGCTGACCTTCTACGGTAACTACCCTATTGTTCCCTTGAATACATAATGTCCCATTTTCTGTTTTTCATAATATCTTCTCAACACTTCGTGTGTCCTGCGTAATGGCAGGTAAGTTAGGAGTGTCGAATGCTAAATGGGGCTCACGTCTTATCCTAGATGATCAACATCCCGCCATTGTTAAGTTCAAGAGGTTGTCAATTTGTTATTAATATTTCAACTTTTATGTTTTAAATATCTATTTTTTCTTTGTTAGTTCACGGTCAAATGTGTTACTCCTTTTTATCCATTATCGGTTGTCATTACTCATTACTCTTTGTTTATCGATTGTCGTTACTCATAACTCTTTGTTTATGTCCAGTGGTTTTTTGGATGGAGATTCCTCTTCCAGCGTTACTGATGCGGGACCATCCAAGACACCTTCGGATGATGTCCTTATCAAGAGGAAGAAGAAGGCTCCACCATGGGAGAAGGTCCAAAGGTGGAAGCTTGACGTTTAGCTCGTTCATAGTCATTTGACAGCTTTTCGACGTCTCTGTAAAATGGGTCGTACGGATTCAATATTTATCGGATTGAGGCGTGCCATATCTTGTTGGAACAAGGACGAAGAGATCTACAACTTTTCTGTTGAAGGTTTTTCCAAATTCAACCTCAGAATGGGCCGAAAATGCACATCTTTGCAAGCTATCACTGTTTTGACGGGATTTTACTAAGTGTTGGAACCCCATTTCGCCTAGTGTTCCTATTGGGCCGAAATTGGGATATTTTAAGTGTTATTTCTAGAGATCTTATTTACTTATGATTTTAGGTGTTTTAATTAGATGTTAGATATTATCTTTCTATCATTAAACTCGGCCCATCAGGCCTTAGCATAGCTCATATATTTCGATTTCATACATTGTAAACATTCAGCTTTCAATGAATAGAATTAGTTCTCTCAAACTTGTGTGAAACACATTGAGTGATGTTGATCCAACTAGAGCTGTGCTCGTTGATCACGAATTGGTATCTATCTCAGCTTGGTTTGCTTTGCCGTTCATCAACTTCGCAAGACTTGGTGAATCTAGTATCCACAAGCCCCCTCCTTGTGCCTTCAAGTTGTCCGCTTGATTGTGTAGGGTTGTAGAGGCGGGTTGTGTAGTCATTGGTATTGGTTCCTACCCTCTGAGGAGGCCTGGGGTCTTTATCTTATTCTGCATAGATCGACTCAGTCCTTATCGGTCGTGTCTTTTCATTCTTTGTTGCAATTTCGAGTCTTTATCGAGTCTTGTTCAACTTCTTTGAGTCGACATTGAGGACAGCCTCTGTTCTTGGTGTTTCTTGGTCGATCTTTGAGTCGACATAGGCAAAGTGTCTAATTTGATCATTGATGGCGAAAATTCTTCTACTATTGCTAGCCTTGAATTAGTTGAAAATTCAGCCTTGAAAAAGGAAGAAAACTTGCTAGCATTGGATGGAAACTTAGGGATTATTGACCAAGCTAAAGTGCATATTACGTTAGAACATAATGATGATATAAAATATGAATTATGCACTTATAAAGTTTCTTTTATTGATTTTGAAGATGAAGCTGAGATAATACCCATCGAGGAGTGGTCAATCCCTACACCAATCAGCCTTGAGAAGGGTTTCCATGGACATGTGGTATACGATCCAGGAGCTCGTGTGGATGCCTTTGCGGAATCAAATGCGACCTTGGATTCGAGGACGAATCCTATTCAAGAAAGGGAGATTGATGCGGGACCATCCAAGACACCTTCGGATGATGTCCTTATCAAGAGGAAGAAGAAGGCTCAACCATGAGAGAAGGTCCAAAGGTGGAAGCTTGGCGTTTTTACATCCGTTCAGCAACTTGTCAGCTGATACGGGGTTAGCCGTGTGATGGTAATCATCAGCTTTTCGACGTCTCGGTAAAATGGGTCGTACGGATTCAATATTGATCGGATTGAGGCGTGCCATACCTTGTTGGAACGAGGACGAAGAGATCTACAACTTTGCTGTTGAAGGTTTTTCCAGATTCGTCCAATAGCTTGGCCGAAATCCACATTCTTTGAGCTGCTGCTGGTTTTGACGGGATTTTGTTGAGTTTTGGAACATTATATTTATTTCCTATTTAGTATTTCTTTTACTTAAGTTATTTTAGGAAACTTTAAGGTTATTTTAATTAATTCCTATAGTTGTTAGTTTTATTAAAATCAGCCCATTCGGCCCTAGTTAGGTCTATATAAGCCGAATGCTTTCTTTGTAATCATGCACGTTGAATGATATGAGAAAAGCTCTCTTTTTGTGTGAAACGCAATGAGTGTTTGTCGATTGAATAGAGTTGTGCTCTTCAATTGCAACTATTGGTATTGATCTAGCTTGGTTTGCTTTGCCGTTCATCAACTTCGCAAGACTTGGTGAATCTAGTATCCACAAGCCCCCTCCTTGTGCCTTCAAGTTGTCCGCTTGATTGTGTAGGGTTGTAGAGGCGGGTTGTGTAGTCATTGGTATTGGTTCCTACCCTCTGAGGAGGCCTGGGGTCTTTATCTTGTTCTGCATAGATCGTTTCAGTCCATATCAGGTCGTGTCTTTCTATTCTTTATATTAACTTTCGAGTCTTTCTTTTTGTTCTTGCTGCGTTGTGTCTTTTGTTCTTGTCGATCTCAAGTTCAGCTTTGATCTTGGAATCTTTGTCGAGTCTTTCATCTTTCTTGTTGAGTCTTGCTGCGTCTTTATTGTTCTTGATCGTTCTTGATTAAGTTCTTGCGTTTCTTGTTCAGTTCTTGAAGTTTCTTGCTTGTTGTCGAAGATCGGACCGTCACACGACGTTTCTTATTTGGTGGATTTAATTTTATTAGATCTATCATATATCTTGAAGACTTAAGATAGATCCATTTACCTAAATTAACCAAGTTCTATCTGATGCGGGACCATCCAAGACACCTTCGGATGATGTTCTTATCAAGAGGAAGAAGAAGGCTCCACCATGGGAGAAGGTCCAAAGGTGGAAGCTTGGCGTTTTTACATCCGTTCAGCAACTTGACAGCTTTTCGACGTCTCTGTAAAATGGGTCGTACGGATTCAATATTAATCGGATTGAGGCGTGCCATACCTTGTTGGAACGAGGACGAAGAGATCTACAACTTTGCTGTTGAAGGTTTTTCCAGATTCGTCCAATAGCTTGGCCGAAATCCACATTCTTTGAGCTGCTGCTGGTTTTGACAGGATTTTGTTAAATTTTGGAACATTATATTTATTTCCTATTTAGTATTTCTTTTACTTGAGTTATTTTAGGAAACTTTAAGGTTATTTTAATTAATTCCTATAGTTGTTAGCTTTATTAAAATCAGCCCATTCGGCCCTAGTTAGGTCTATATAAGCCGAATGCTTTCTTTGTAATCATGCACATTGAATGATATGAGAAAAGCTCTCTTTGTAGGAACCAATGAGTGTTTGTCGATTGAATAGAGTTGTGCTATTCAATTGCAACTATTGGTATTGATCTAGCTTGGTTTGCTTTGCCGTTCATCAACTTCGCAAGACTTGGTGAATCTAGTATCCACAAACCCCCTCCTTGTGCCTTCAAGTTGTCCGCTTGATTGTGTAGGATTGTAGATGCGGGTTGTGTAGTCATTGGTATTGGTTCCTACCTTCTACGGAAGCCTGGGGTCTTTATCTTATTCTGCATAGATCGACTCAGTCCATATCAGGTCGTGTCTTTTAATTCTTACAATTCAATTTCGAGTCTTGCTGTGTTTCTTGAGAATCTTGATCGATCTTGATTACTTCTTGATCGAACCTTGCTGATCTTGTTGAGTCTTTATTCGTTCTGGCTTCCGTTCTTTAACTTCTTGATTGATCTTGCAGATTTCTTGATCGATTCTTGAAGCATCCTTGCTGCGTCGGTTTGAGTCTTGTTATTTCTTTGAGTCTTTCTTTAGTTTCTTGCTTGTTGTCGAAGATCGGACCATCACACGGCTAACCCCGTATCTTTAAAGCTTTAGATAGATCCACTTACCAAAGATAACAAAAGCCTCACCTATAAATCTATCTTTAGGGCTATAAATTTTATCTTTTCACCATTCTTTTCAGATTTTTAAGTCCCCCCTTGTTTAAAGTGTTCTTTCTTGCATTAGTTTAAAAAAAAAAAAAAAGAGAAATTCAGTCCGAAAATTACAAAAAAAAAAAAGAGAAAGAAGTGTTTGGTTGTTGTTTGTTGATCTAGTGCAAGAAAAACCTAAAGGACTCAACTTTTTGGTGATCTCCATAGCCTTGTCGACATACCCTAAACCTAAACACATTACCTCCACAAAATTCTAAATTGAAACCCTACCTTGCAACTACAACATCATAACTTAAGGTTTTCAATCAAAAGAGGTAAATTTCCATTCTTTCTTTTATTTCTCTTATTTTTCTCTCTGTGTCGAGTACTCTACTTCCTTGATCGAGTACTGTTGTGTGTTATTTGCTACTGTTGAGTGCTTGAAGTGTTTGTGTCGAGTGATCTCAGCCCTTGCGAGTTCTCTCTTGTGTGTGTCGAGTGCATTAGACCCCTGTCGAGTGCACCATAGCTTGTGTCGAGTACTTCTCCACCTTTGTCGAGTACTCCTTGGTCTATTTTGAGTTGAATTCTTGCAAATTCCCATCTGTTTTGCTTGAATTGAGTTTATTGCTTACATCGAGTTCTCTACAGCCCTTGTTGAGTACTCTTCTGCGTTGTTTCATTCATTACATACTTTGATTGCTTAGTCTATTGTTTGGTTGTTGATTTGCCCAAAGCGGATTGCCCCAACAAGCGTGACATACCAATTAGAGAGGGAGTGTGAGCGAAACACATTGTGAGGTTGTTTATATTTTTCTAACCTTTCACATAGTTCTTTGTTTGTCTTTATTTGCGATGTCTAATAGCCAGGGCAATGACTGGTACAATACCTTCATGGAGAACATAGCTAAGATGAATGTCAGCATAGCTAAGATGGAAAACAGCCTTGCGACAATAGAGTTTCAGCGTTTTGGCTCTAATATGGTGTTTGTACAAGGAGCCTCACCTAGAGATGACGTGCCACCAATTGAAAGGGAAGAAACTCATCCTATTTCTACTCAACTTAATGTTTCTTCTAGCATAGATAATTCTCTTATTGCTGAAAATGTAGAGCATGTTGATAATAGTGATCAAGATCTTAATTTAATTGTCTATGATGATAATGTTTGCATTGAATCTGAGCATGATGATTCTTTAATTGACAGTAAAGTTTTAAGTGTTCAACCTAGTCCTTGTGAGGAAAATCAAATAGAGTATTTGTGCTTAGAAATAGGCAAAGTGTCTAATTTGATCATTGATGGCGAAAATTCTTCTACTATTGCTAGCCTTGAATTAGTTGAAAATTCAGCCTTGAAAAAGGAAGAAAACTTGCTAGCATTGGATGGAAACTTAGGGATTATTGACCAAGCTAAAGTGCATATTACGTTAGAACATAATGATGATATAAAATATGAATTATGCACTTATAAAGTTTCTTTTATTGATTTTGAAGATGAAGCTGAGATAATACCCATCGAGGAGTAGTCAATCCCTACACCAATCAGCCTTGAGAAGGGTTTCCATGGACATGTGGTATTCGATCCAGGAGCTCGTGTGGATGCCTTTGTGGAATCAAATGCGACCTTGGATTCGAGGACGAATCCTTTTCAAGAAAGGGAGATTGATGCGGGACCATCCAAGACACCTTCGGATGATGTCCTTATCAAGAGGAAGAAGAAGGCTCCACCATGAGAGAAGGTCCAAAGGTGGAAGCTTGGCGTTTTTACATCCGTTCAGCAACTTGTCAGCTTTTCGACGTCTCTGTAAAATGGGTTGTACGGATTCAATATTGATCGGATTTAGGCGTGCCATACCTTGTTGGAACGAGGACGAAGAGATCTACAACTTTGCTGTTGAAGGTTTTTCCAGATTCGTCCAATAGCTTGGCCGAAATCCACATTCTTTGAGCTGCTGCTGGTTTTGACGGGATTTTGTTAAGTTTTGGAACATTATATTTATTTCCTATTTAGTATTTCTTTTACTTAAGTTATTTTAGGAAACTTTAAGGTTATTTTAATTAATTCCTATAGTTGTTAGTTTTATTAAAATCAGCCCATTCGGCCCTAGTTAGGTCTATATAAGCCGAATGCTTTCTTTGTAATCATGCACGTTGAATGATATGAGAAAAGCTCTCTTTTTGTGTGAAACGCAATGAGTGTTTGTCGATTGAATAGAGTTGTGCTCTTCAATTGCAACTATTGGTATTGATCTAGCTTGGTTTGCTTTGCCGTTCATCAACTTCGCAAGACTTGGTGAATCTAGTATCCACAAGCCCCCTCCTTGTGCCTTCAAGTTGTCCGCTTGATTGTGTAGGGTTGTAGAGGCGGGTTGTGTAGTCATTGGTATTGGTTCCTACCTTCTACGGAAGCCTGGGGTCTTTATCTTGTTCTGCATAGATCGACTCAGTCCATATCAGGTCGTGTCTTTTAATTCTTGCAATTCAATTTCGAGTCTTGCTGTGTTTCTTGAGAATCTTGATAGATCTTGATTACTTCTTGATCGAATCTTGCTGATCTTGTTGAGTCTTTATTCGTTCTTGCTTCCGTTCTTTAACTTCTTGATTGATCTTGCAGATTTCTTGATCGATTCTTGAAGCATCCTTGCTGCGTCGGTTTGAGTCTTGTTATTTCTTTGAGTCTTTCTTTAGTTTCTTGCTTGTTGTCGAAGATCGGACCATCAAACGGCTAACCCCGTATCACTATCTTTATCCTTTATCTATCTTTTGATCTATCTATCTTGGACCAATTTTATTTCCCTCCACATTATTCTTGCTGAATTTGCTTGATAAAAAAAGGGAATTAAATCATTCTATCTATCCTAAGATTATAAGATAGAAGATAGAAAGCTACTTGCTTAAATTAGCCCAAAACCTAACCTATTTCTATCTTTTAGGGCTGAATTTTATTTCTTCATCATAATTTCATGAATTTCGAATTTTCCCTTGTATTGCTAGTTTATTTTCGTGCATAGTTAGCACTGTAAAAAAAAAAAAAAACAGATCCGAAAATTCAAAAAAAAAAAAAAATAGAGAAGAAGATTGTTGATCTTTGAGTTGTTTGTTCATCTAGTGCAAAAAGATATCAAGGGATTTTAATTGTGGTGAAGAACAGCCCTAATTGACACCTTTTGTTCCTAAAAACAACCTTGAAACCCTACCTTGCAACTACAACATCCTTACTTGGGGTTACAATCAAAAGAGGTAAATTGATCAAAGGTTGTTCCTTTCTTTTCTTTCCACATAAAATCAGTCCTTATTGTGTCTTAAATTGCCATTGTTGAGCTTTTGTTCATTGTGCAATTGATTTGTCGAGTTCTACTTACCATTGTCGAGTTGAACTTGTTTGTGTCGAGCACTTGCTTCTGTTTTCGAGTGTTCTCTTGCTTGTGTCGAGTACTCAGCCCCTTTGTCGAGTACTTATTGTTTGTGGTTTCATTCATTCTCTTGATTACATACTTTGATTGTTAAGTTTATTGCTTGGTTGTTGATTTGCCCAAAGCGGATTGCCCTAGCAAGCGTGATATATCCAATCAGAGAGGGAGTGTGAGCGAAACACAATTGCGCGTTGTTTATATTTTACTAACCTTTAACATAGTTCTTTGTTTCTTTTCTCTTTGTTATAATGTCTAATAATCAGGATAACAATGATGGCAACAACGCCACTACCTCAAGTACTACTATAACTCCTGAGCAATTCAACACCTTGATGATCACCATGAACGCCATGAATGAGATGTTGGTAAAGTTCAATAATGAAATGGTTAAGGTGGATAAACGCTTTACGACAATAGAGCTTCAGCATTTTGGCTCTAATACGGTGTTTGTACAAGGAGTCCCACCCAGAGATGAAGTGCAACCAATTGAAAGGGAAGAAACTCATCCTATTTCTCCCCATAATGCTAATTCACATCATCTTTCTACTAGCATAGATGCTTCTTTTATTGCTGATAATGTAGAGCATGTTGATAATAACAATGATCAAGATGTTAATTTACTTGCCTATGATCATAATGATTGCATTGAATATGAGCATGATGATTCTTTGATTGATTTAAATGTTCAACATGTGCCTTATGATCACAGAGAAGAATTGTGTCATACTAAGTGCATAGAAAAAGGCATAGTTAGTAATATGATCATTGATGGTGAAAATTGTTCTAATATTGCTAGCCTAGAATTAATTGAAAATTCAGCCTTGCAAACGGATGAAAACTTGCTAGCTTTGGATGGAAACTTAGGGATTAATGACCAAGCTAAAGTGCATATTAAGTTAGAACATCATGACTTTGATATGGAATCTGAATTATGCACTCATAAAGTTTCTTTTCTTGATTTTGTAGATGAAGCTGAGACAAAAACCGTTGAGGAGTGGTCAAATCCCTACAACAAACGGCCTTGAGAAGAGTTTCCATGGACATAAGGTTTTCGATCCAGGAGCCCGTGTGGATGCATTTGCGGAATTTTATGCGAGCATGGATTCGAGGACGAATCCTTTTCAAGAAAGGGAGATTGATGCGGGACCATCCAAGACACCCAAGACACCTTCGGATGATGTCTTTCTCAAGAGGAAGAAGAAGGCTCCACCATGGGAGAAGATCCAAAGGTGCAAATGGCGTTTTAGACTCTCGTTCAAAATTTTGACAGTTTTTCGACGTCTCTGTAAAATGAGTCGTACGGATTCAATATTAATCGGATTGAGGCGTGCCATACCTTGTTGGAACGAGGACGAAGAGATCTACAACTTTGTTGTTGAAGGTTTTTCAAGATTCGACATGGAGCTTGACCGAAAATCACATTCTTTGAAGTTGTCACTGGTTTTGACGGGATTTACATAAGTCTTGGACCCATTTGCGCCTAAGTGTTCCTATTGGGCCGAATTGGGCTATTTTAAGTGTTATTTGTAGAGACCTTATTTACTTATGTTTTTAGGTGTTTTAATTAGATGTTAGATTTATCTTTTTATCATTAAACTCGGCCCATCAGCTTATCTAAGGCCTATATATTTCAATTCCTACATTGTAATTCAGGAGGAACATGATGAATAGAATTTAGATCTCTCAAATTGTGTGAAACACATGGAGTGTCTTGTTGATCTAACTAGAGCTGTGCTCGTTGATCACGAATTGGTATCTATCTCAGCTTGGTTTGCTTTGCCGTTCATCAACTTCGCAAGACTTGATAAATCTAGTATCCACAAGCCCCCTCCTTGTGCATTCAAGTTGTCCGTTTGATTGTGTAGGGTTGTAGAGGCGGGTTGCGTAGTCATTGGCATTGGTTCCTACCCTCTGAGGAGGCCTGGGGTCTTTATCTTGTTCTACATAGATCGTTTCAGTCCTTATCAGATCGTGTCTTTCTATTCTTTATATTAAATTTCGAGTCTTTCCTTTTGTTCTCGCTGCGTTGTGTCTTTTATTCTTGTCGATCTCAAGTTCAGCTTTGATCTTGGAATCTTTGTCAACTCGACACAAGCTAAAGAGTACTCGACAGGGGTCAACGTACTCGACACAATCAAAGGGAGAACTCGGCAAGGGCTGAGATCTCCTCGACACAACAGCTATGAGCACTTGATCGACAAGATCAGTACTCGACACTCACAAATAAGCACTCAACAATGGTATAAGTGCTCGACACAGCCAGCAAATCAACTTCGACAAAGCTGTAAACAAAGAGAAGAATAGAAAAACTCAAGAAAGAATGGAAATTTACCTCTTTTGATTGAAAACCTTAAGTTATGATGTTGTAATTGCAAGGTAGGGTTTCAATTTTGTGGAGGTAAGGTAATGTGTTTGGGGAGTTATGTATGTCGACTAGGGCTGAGAAACAAGGGTTCACCAATTGTCCTTGGGAGCTTTCTTGCACTAGATCAAACAAACACTTTCCTTTTTTTTTTTTTTTTTTTAACTCACTTTTACCCCTAGTGAATTTTATCCTCCTAGGTCCAAGTTTTAAAACAAATTTCGAAACTGATTTTTTTTTTTTTTTTTATACTAATGCAAGAAAGACTCTAAATATGTAATAGGACTCGAAAATCTGAATATGGTGGTGATAGAAGATAAAAATTTCAGCCCTAATGCAAAGATATAGATAGAATGGCTAATTTAGGTAATAGGATCTATCTTGTGCCTTTTGTGATAGTTGATAGATATAATGGAAATTAATATCCAACAACTTAATAAAATCTGATTTTAGGCAATAGATAAAAGATAAATCAAAATTCCCAAAGATAGAATAGATAAACAAAAGGGTAGAAAAGATAGACAAACTAGGGTTTGTCTTTGTGTGGTGGTAGAGTCGGCCAAGCAAGGACTTATGGGGACAGCTAGGGCTGCCGTCGGCGGTTAGAGTACACAACAGGGCTGTGCACACTTGTGGTCGACTCCACTGGTCTCGGCTAGGCTTTGTGTTTAGGCTATGCAACCACAAACAATCACAAACACAAGATTAGTGCAATAATCAATTCAAGAAACAAGAAGTAAAAGACCAAAACAAGAAAAGACTCTATTTTTGTGGTTTTTGTGTTTAGAAAAAGAAAAGACTCAATCTTGATGTCGGAAACCAAAGCTCTGATACCAATTTGATACGAGGTTAGCCGTGAGATGGTCCGATCTTCGACAACAAGCAAGAATAATCAAGAACTAATAAAGAAACTCAAGAACTTAATCAAGATCGATCAAGAACTATAAAGACGCAGCAAGAACTAACAAGAAAGATGCAAGATTTATGCAAGACTCAACAAGAACGCAGCAAGACTTCAAGAACTCGACCAAGAATTGATCAAGAACTCCAAGAACGACGCAAGACAGCAACAAGAACAATAAAGACTTGTTGATAAAGATAGATAAAGACTCGAAATTTAAGATGCAAGAATTGAAAGACACGACCGATAAGGACTGAAACGATCTATGTAGAACAAGATAAAGACCCAGGCCTCCTCAGAGGGTAGGAACCAATACCAATGACTACACAACCCGCCTCTACAACCCTACACAATCAAGCGGACAACTTGAAGGCACAAGGAGGGGGCTTGTGGATACTAGATTCACCAAGTCTTGCGAAGTTGATGAACACAAAGCAAACCAAGCTAAAACAAACCAATTCGATGATCAACGAGCACAGCTCTAGTTGGATCAACAAGACACTCCATGTGTTTCACACAATTTGAGAGATCTAAATTCTATTCATCATGTTCTCGGTGGATTCTGGAAAAACCTTCAACAGCAAAGTTGTAGATCTCTTCGTCCTCGTTCCGACAAGGTATGGCACGATCCAATCCGATTAATATGGACTCCTAATGACCCATTTTACTGAGACGTCGAAAAGCTGTCAAGTTGCTGAACGAATGTAAAAACGCCAAGCTTCCACCTTTGGACCTTCTCCCATGGTGGAGCCTTCTTCTTCCTCTTGATAAGGACATCATCCGAAGGTGTCTTGGATGGTCCCGCATCAGGGCCATCCTTTCTCCGACACATGAATCTGTGGATGAAGTCAATGACTACATACTTAATAATATGCCAGGAGATGATAAGGTGTACCTCAGTTCTGATAGCATCTTGAAGATGGATGGGTGTATAAGTTCTGGTTAGCCGTTATATTCTACTGAGTTCCTTAATACCATCAAAGCTTCGGGCATACCAAACCATGTGTTACGGTTGAAGGTTGGTGTTCCTATTATGCTGAAGAGGAACATAGATCAATCCGCTGGCTTATGCAATGGAACCAGGTTGATTGTTACGCAGGTAACCATGTCATTGAGGCGAGTGTTATGGCAGGGCGAAATGTTGGTGACCAAGTGTTCATACCACGTATGGTCATGTGCCCTTCACAGACAGCATCTTTACCATTACAGTTTCAACGGCGACAATTCCCAGTGATGTGGGACCATCTTCTACAGCTCCAGACACACCCATCATACTTGGAGAAGGACCAATGACTCGAGCTAGAGCTAAGAAGTTTCAGAGAGACTCATTTAACTTTGTGGGTCATGCATTATTCTCGAGCAAGGTTCAACTCCCCGAGCCTTTGAAGAATTATATGTGCATAGGAGTTGCTGATGGTATCGATGCCGACACCAGAGGTATCGACGCCAACGTCTAAACACATGTTTGAGCACTGAAGGCCTCGGTGCCAACACTCAGCCCTCGGCGCCGACACCAGTCTGCCTAGAATCTACATGGGCCGAATTGGGCTTATTTACCTTGTTAATTTTAAGACCTTATTTATTTATGTCTTTAGGTGTTATTTTTATTATTAGGCCCAATAAGTTATTAGTTTATTTTATGTTATTATTTTCGGCCAAACCCAGCCCTTAAGGCTATATATTTTCGCACCATCCATTGTAATCAATTGGAACATTCATAATATAGTTTATTCTTCTCAAACGTGTGAAACACATAGAGAGAGAGAGAGATCTGGCCGAATTGAGCAGTGCTCTTCATGATCTCGAATTGATTGGTAATCTCAGCTTGGTTTGCTTTGCCGTTCATCAACTTCGCAAGACTTGGTGAATCTAGTATCCACAAGCCCCCTCCTTGTGCCTTCAAGTTGTCCGCTTGATTGTGTAGGGTTGTAGAGGCGGGTTGTGTAGTCGTTGGTATTGGTCGTGTCGTTTCATTCTTTCATACAAATTTTGAGTCTTTCATACTGTTGTGTCGAATCTTGATATCTAGTTGCTGCGTTCTTGAGTCTTGTTTGAGTCTTTTCGATTCTTGCCACTTCTTGGTTGAGAATCTTGCTGTCTTTATTAGTTCTTGTTTAATTCTTGCTTGTTGTCGAAGATCGGACCATCACACGGCTAACCCCGTATCAAATTGGCATCAGAGCTTTGGTTTCCGACATCAAGATTGAGTCTTTTTCTTTTTCATAAACACAAAAACCACAAAAATAGAGGCTTTTCTTGTTTGGTCTTTTACTTCTTGTTCTTTGTTTGATTATTGCACTAATCTTGTTTGTTTGTGATTGTTGTGGTTGCTTAGCCCAAACACAAAGCCTAGCCGAGACCGTGGAGTCGACCAAAGTGGTGCGCAATTCCCCGCAGCACCTAAGCCGGCGGCAATACCTTGTCCCCATAGTTGATTGCTTGGCCGAAATCAGTCCTCCACATATCACAAGAAACCCTAGTTTGTTGTTTGTTCTATCTTTGGAATTTTGATCTATCTATATCTATTTCCATATTATCTATTGCCTATTTTTAATTCTGATTTTTGGTGGATAAAATTCATTATATGTATCAAATATCTATTAAGGCATAAGATAGATCTTGTTACCATATTTATCCAAATGTTGTCTATTTATTTATCTTAGGGCTATCTATTTTATCTTTTATGATGCGGGACCATCCAAGTCACCACCTGTGGACGCACATATCTTACATGAGAATGGACCTATGATTCAAGGAAGGGAGGACGATGTCATTCTCAACAGGAAGAAGAAGGCTCCACCATGGGAGAAGGTCCAAAGGTGCATATTTGCTCACTGTTGGTATCGATGCCGACACCAGAGGCATCGACGCCGAGACCTGAAGATGTTATTTTACCTATTTGACCTACTGTTGGTATCGACGCCGACACCAGACCCTCGGCGCCGAGACCTGGGCGCATAGAGTTTATATGGGCCGAAATTAATAAGTCTTGGAACCCTAATTTTCATTGTTATTTTTAGTATCTCTTTTATTTAAGATATTTTAGGTAATTTTAGGAGTTTATTTTCATTAATCTTTTATTTAGTATTTTATCTAAAAATCAGCCCTAGGTTTTCTATTTAAGCGGCTGATCTCCATTGTAAAGAGGAAGACGTTGAATTTTGATACGGGGTTAGCCGTTTGATGGTCCGATCTTCGACAACAAGCAAGAACTAAACAAGAAACAAGAAAGACTTAAAGAACGCAGCAAGAACAATGCAAGATTCGACCAAGATAGATCAAGATCGATCAAGAATGTAACAAGACTCGACAAGAACTGATAAAGAATGATAAAGACTCGAAATTTGTAAACAAGAATTGAAAGACACGACCTGATATGGACTGAGTCGATCTATGCAGAACAAGATAAAGACCCCAGGCCTCCTCAGAGGGTAGGAACCAATACCACAATGACTACACAACCCGCCTCTACAACCCTACACAATCAAGCGGACAACTTGAAGGCATAAGGAGGGGGCTTGTGGATACTAGATTCACCAAGTCTTGCGAAGTTGATGAACAGCAAAGCAAACCAAGCTGAGATTAATACCAATAGTTGCAATTGAAGAGCACAGCTCTATTCAATCGACAAACACTCATTGTGTTTCACACAAAAAGAGAGCTTTTCTCATATCATTCAACGTCCATGATTACAAAGAAGGCATTCGGCTTATATAGACCTAACTAGGGCCGAATGGGCTGATTTTAATAAAACTAACAACTATAGGAATTAATTAAAATAACCTTAAAGTTTCCTAAAATAACTTAAGTAAGAGAAATACTAAATAGGAAATAAATATAATGTTCCAAAACTTAACAAAATCCCGTCAAAACCAGCAGCAGCTCAAAGAATGTGGATTTCGGCCAAGCTATTGGACGAATCTGGAAAATCCTTCAACAGCAAAGTTGTAGATCTCTTCGTCCTCGTTCCAACAAGGTATGGCACGCCTCAATCCGATCAATATTGAATCCGTACGACCCATTTTACAGAGACGTCGAAAAGCTGTCAAGTTGCCGAACGAATGTAAAAACGCCAAGCTTCCACCTTTGGACCTTCTCCCATGGTGGAGCCTTCTTCTTCCTCTTGATAAGGACATCATCCGAAGGTGTCTTGGATGGTCCCGCATCAAATTTTATGAGAAAAGCTCTCTTTTTGTGTGAAACACAATGAGTGTTTGTCGATTGAATAGAGCTGTGCTCTTCAATTGAAACTATTGGTATTGATCTAGCTTGGTTTGCTTTGTGTTCATCAACTTCGTAAGACTTGGTGAATCTAGTATCCACAAGCCCCCTCCTTGTGCCTTCAAGTTGTCCGCTTGATTGTGTAGGGTTGTAGAGGCGGGTTGTGTAGTCATTGGTATTGGTTCCTACCCTCTGAGGAGGCCTGGGGTCTTTATCTTGTTCTGCATAGATCGACTCAGTCCTTATCGGTCGCGTCTTTTTATTCTTTGTTGCAATTTCGAGTCTTTATCGAGTCTTGTTCATCTTCTTGGAGTCGACATTGAGTACAGCCCCTGTTCTTGGTGTTTCTTGGTCGATCTTGCCCTATCTTGATCGATTCTTGAGAGTCTTGCTGCGTTTCTTTGCTTTCTTGTTGAGTCTTGCGTAAATCTTGCATCTTTCTTGTTAGTTCTTGCTGCGTCTTTATAGTTCTTGATCAATCTTGATTAAGTTCTTGAGTTTCTTTATTAGTTCTTGATTATTCTTGCTTGTTGTCGAAGATCGGACCATCACACGGCTAACCCCGTATCAAATTGGCATCAGAGCTTTGGTTTCCGACATCAAGATTGAGTCTTTTCTTTTCATAAACACAAAAAAAACCACAAAAAAAGAGTCCTTTTCTTGTTTTGGTCTTTTACTTCTTGTTTCTTGAATTGATTATTGCACTAATCTTTTGTTTGTGATTGTTTGTGGTTGCATAGCCTAAACACAAAGCCTAGCCGAGACCGTGGAGTCGACCAAAGGTGCACACAACCCCTTGTGAACACCCTAGAGCCGACGGCAGCAAGCTGTCCCCATAGCCTTTGCTTGGCCGAAAATCAGTCCTCCACATACACAAACCCTAGTTTGTTCTATCTTTTCTATCCTTTGTTCTATCCTTGGGAATTTTGATATATCTTTTATCTAAATTCTATTTATCTATTGCTTTTATTATAAATCTGATTTTTGGTAGATATAATCCCTATTTATCTATCATTTATCTTTAAAGCTTTAGATAGATCCACTTACCAAAGATAACAAAAGCCTCACCTATAAATCTATCTTTAGGGCTATAAATTTTATCTTTTCACCATTCTTTTCAGATTTTCAAGTCCCCCTTTGTTTAAAGTGTTCTTTCTTGCATTAGTTTAAAAAAAAAAAAAAAAAAAAAGAGAAATTCAGTCCGAAAATTACAAAAAAAAAGAAAGAGAAAGAAGCGTTTGGTTGTTGTTTGTTGATCTAGTGCAAGAAAAACCTAAAGGACTCAACTTTTTGGTGATCTCCATAGCCTTGTCGACATACCCTAAACCTAAACACATTACCTCCACAAAATTCTAAATTGAAACCCTACCTTGCAACTACAACATCATAACTTAAGGTTTTCAATCAAAAGAGGTAAATTTCCATTCTTTCTTTTATTTCTCTTATTTTTCTCTCTGTGTCGAGTACTCTACTTCCTTGATCGAGTACTGTTGTGTATTATTTGCTACTGTCGAGTGCTTGAAGTGTTTGTGTCGAGTGATCTCAGCCCTTGCGAGTTCTCTCTTGTGTGTGTCGAGTGCATTAGACCCCTGTCGAGTGCACCATAGCTTGTGTCGAGTACTTCTCCACCTTTGTCGAGTACTCCTTGGTCTATTTTGAGTTGAATTCTTGCAAATTCCCATCTGTTTTGCTAGAATTGAGTTTATTGCTTACATCGAGTTCTCTACAGCCCTTGTTGAGTACTCTTCTGCATTGTTTCATTCATTACATACTTTGATTGCTTAGTCTATTGCTTGGTTGTTGATTTGCCCAAAGCGGATTACCCCAACAAGCGTGACATACCAATTAGAGAGGGAGTGTGAGCGAAACACATTGTGAGGTTGTTTATATTTTTCTAACCTTTCACATAGTTATTTGTTTGTCTTTATTTGCGATGTCTAATAGCCAGGGCAATGACTGGTACAATACCTTCATGGAGAACATAGCTAAGATGAATGTCAGCATATCTAAGATGGAAAACAGCCTTGCGGCAATAGAGTTTCAGCGTTGTGGCTTTAATACGGTGTTCGTACAAGGAGTCCCACCGAGAGATGAAGTGCCACCAATTGAAAGGGAAGAAACTCATCCCATTTCTACTCAACTTAATGTTTCTTCTAGCATAGATAATTCGTTGATTACTGATCATGTAAATCATGTTGTTAATAATGATCAAGATCTTAATTTACTCGTCTATGATCATGATGATTCTTTGATTGATTTAAATGTTCAACCTATGTCTTGTGATGATAATCAAAGAGAGGATTTGTGTCATACTAAATGCTTAGAAAAAGGCAAAGTTTCTACTATGATCATTGATGGTGCAAATTCTTCTACTATTGCTAGCCTTGAATTAATTGAAAATTCAGCCTTGAAAAAGGAAGAAAACTTGCTAGCATTGGATGTAAACTTAGGGATCATTGACCAAGCTCAAGTGCATATTAAGTTAGAACATCATGGCATTGATGTGGAATCTGAATTATGCACTCATAAAGTTTCTTTTCTTGATTTTGTAGATAAAGCTGAGATAATAACCATCGAGGAGTGGTCAATCTCTACACCAATCAGCCTTGAGAAGGGTTTCCATAGACATGTGGTATTCGATCCAGGAGCTCGTGTGGATGCCTTTGCGGAATCAAATGCTACCTTGGATTCGAGGACGAATCCTTTTCACGAAAGGGAGATTGATGCGGGACCATCCAAGTCACCACCTGTGGACGCACATATCTTACATGAGAATGGACCCATGATTCAAGGAAGGGAGGACGATGTCATTCTCAACAGGAAGAAAAAGCCTCCACCATGGGAGAAGGTCCAAAGGTGCATATTTGCTCACTGTTGGTATCGATGCCGACACCAGAGGCATCGACGCCGAGACCTGAAGATGTTATTTTACCTATTTTACCTACTGTTGGTATCGACGCCGACACCAGACCCTCGGCGCCGAGACCTGGGCGCATAGAGTTTATATGGGCCGAAATTAATAAGTCTTGGAACCCTAATTTTCATTGTTATTTTTAGTATCTCTTTTATTTAAGATATTTTAGGTAATTTTAGGAGTTTATTTTCATTAATCTTTTATTTAGTATTTTATCTAAAAATCAGCCCTAGGTTTTCTATTTAAGCGGCTGATCTCCATTGTAAAGAGGAAGACGTTGAATTTTATGAGAAAAGCTCTCTTTTTGTGTGAAACACAATGAGTGTTTGTCGATTGAATAGAGCTGTGCTCTTCAATTGAAACTATTGGTATTGATCTAGCTTGGTTTGCTTTGTGTTCATCAACTTCGTAAGACTTGGTTAATCTAGTATCCATAAGCCCCCTCCTTGTGCCTTCAAGTTGTCCGCTTGATTGTGTAGGGTTGTAGAGGCGGGTTGTGTAGTCATTGGTATTGGTTCCTACCCTCTGAGGAGGCCTGGGGTCTTTATCTTGTTCTGCATAGATCGACTCAGTCCTTATCGGTCGCGTCTTTTTTATTCTTTGTTGCAATTTCGAGTCTTTATCGAGTCTTGTTCATCTTCTTGGAGTCGACATTGAGTACAACCCCTGTTCTTGGTGTTTCTTGGTCGATCTTGCCCTATCTTGATCGATTCTTGAGAGTCTTGCTGCGTTTCTTTGCTTTCTTGTTGAGTCTTGCATAAATCTTGCATCTTTCTTGTTAGTTCTTGCTGCGTCTTTATAGTTCTTGATCAATCTTGATTAAGTTCTTGAGTTTCTTTATTAGTTCTTGA
Source organism: Persicaria tinctoria (assembly GCA_037127255.1). NCBI lineage: Eukaryota > Viridiplantae > Streptophyta > Magnoliopsida > Caryophyllales > Polygonaceae > Persicaria > Persicaria tinctoria. The sequence goes on along the minus strand of JBANSL010000017.1, from coordinate 35,596,678 downwards.
TTATTCTTGCTTGTTGTCGAAGATCGGACCATCACACGGCTAACCCCGTATCATTTTATCACCATCTACTTCAGATTTTCGAGTCCTCCCTTCATTAGTATTCTTTCTTGCATTAGTTTATAAATAAAAAAAAAAAAAAATTCAGTCCGAAAATTACAAAAAAAAAAAAAGAGAGAAAGAAGTGTTTGGTTGTTGTTTGTTGATCTAGTGCAAGAAAAACCTAAAGGACTCAACTTTTTGGTGATTTCCACAGCCCTTGTCGACATACCCAAAACCTAAACACATTACCTCCACAAAATTTTAGATTGAAACCCTACCTTGCAACTACAACATCATAACTTAAGGTTTTCAATCAAAAGAGGTAAATTTCCTTACTTTCCTTTGTTTCTTTTCTTTTTCAGCTTTTTTCAAGCACTACCCACTGTTGTCGAGTGCTGTACTACTGATTTCGAGTTGTTTAAGCTACTGTCAAGCACTTATACACCATATCGAGTACCTTGCTTGCTTGTTTGATTGAGTCGAGTGATCTCAGCCCTTGCCGAGTTCTCTCCTGTTAGTGTCGAGTGCATTAGACCCCTGTCGAGTGCACCTTTGTTGTGTCGAATTGATTCCTTGCAATTGCCCTTTTGTTTTTGCTTGAATCAAGTGTTTACAGCTACTGTCGAGTGCTCTTTCTCCTTTATCGAGTACTTTGCTGTTTGTTTCATTCACTACATACTTTGATTGCTTAGTTTTTGCTTGGTAGTTGATTTTCCCAAAGCGGATTGCCCTAGCAAGCGTGATATATCAATCAGAGAGGGAGTGTGAGCGAAACACATTTGTGAGCTGTTTATAAGTTTTACTAACCTTTAACTTAGTTCTTTGTTTCCAATGGGGGTAGCTCGAGTGCAACCATGACACCTGAGACATTCAACAACCTTACCAACACCTTGACAGCCATTCTAGACCGCTTGACAGCCTTAGAGGCAAGGCCGAGTGGCTCTACGACAGCAGCTGATGGTGAAGGTAATCCTAGGCGTGCAGAGACGCCTCAAGATGAAAGAGAGGTCATTAATCCTAACCCTATTCCTAATCCTAATCCTCATAATAATGTTAATTTACAGAATCCTTTATTCAATGAAAACAATTCTCCACGAGGTGGGAGAAATGATCGGAATAATGGGTTTGTTAATGTGCAAGGTCAAGGACAAGTGATACGGGGTTAGCCGTGAGGTGGTCCGATCTTCGACAACAAGCAAGAAATAACAAGAAAGATGCAAGATTTATGCAAGACTCAACAAGAAAGCAAAGAAACGCAAGATCTTGACCAAGAACAGTCCAAGATCGACCAAGAAAGTAAAGAACGCAGCAAGAAACAAAGAAAGACTCGACAAGATTAATAAAGACTCGAAATTGATAATAAAGACACGACCGATAAGGACTGAAACGATCTATGCAGAACAAGATAAAGACCACAGGCCTCCTCAGAGGGTAGGAACCAATACCAATGACTACACAACCCGCCTCTACAACCCTACACAATCAAGCGGACAACTTGAAGGCACAAGGAGGGGGCTTGTGGATACTAGATTCACCAAGTCTTGCGAAGTTGATCAACTTCGCAAGACTTGGTGAATCTAGTATCCACAAGCCCCCTCCTTGTGCCTTCAAGTTGTCCGCTTGATTGTGTAGGGTTGTAGAGGCGGGTTGTGTAGTCATTGGTATTGGTTCCTACCCTCTGAGGAGGCCTGGGGTCTTTATCTTGTTCTGCATAGATCGACTCAGTCCTTATCGGTCGTGTCTTTTCATTCTTTGTTGCAATTTCGAGTCTTTATCGAGTCTTTATTCATCTTTGTCGAGTCTTGCTGCGTTTCTTGAGAATCTTGATCGATCTTGATTGCTTCTTGATCGAATCTTGCTGATCTTGTTGAGTCTTTATTCGTTCTTGCTTCCGTTCTTTAATTTCTTGATCGATTCTTGAAGCATCCTTGCTGCGTCGGTTTGAGTCTTGTTATTTCTTTGAGTCTTTCTTTAGTTTCTTGCTTGTTGTCGAAGATCGGACCATCACACGGCTAACCCCGTATCAAATTGGTATCAGAGCTTTGGTTTCCGACATCAAGATTGAGTCTTTTCTTTTTCATAAACACAAAATCCACAAAAAAGAGTCCTTTTCTTGTTTGGTCTTTTACTTCTTGTTTCTTTATTTGATTATTGCACTAATCTTTTGTTTGTGATTGTTTGTGGTTGCATAGCCTAAACACAAGCCTACCCGAGACCGTGGAGTCGACCAGATCAGTGTGCACAACCCTTGTGTCACTCTCCTAGCCGACGGCAAGCCCCTTGTCCCCATAGTCGAGTAGCTTTGGTCGACAGCCCCATTCACACACAAAGAAACCCTAGTGTGTCTATCTTTTCTATCTTTGGCATATTTGTTCTATCTTCTATCTAAATTCCATTTATTTATTGCCTTTACAAAAATCTGATTTTTAGTGGATATAAATCATATTTATCTATCATTTATCTTTAAGGCTTTAGATAGATCCACTTACCAAAGATAAACAAAAGCCTCACCTATAAATACATCTTTAGGGCTGAATTTCTATCGTCTATCACCAACATATCATATTTTCGAGTCCTTTTCTCATTATTGTTAGTTTTCTTGCATTAATTTCAGATTAAAAAAAAAAAACAGTAAATTAAGTTCCGAAAATTCAAAAAAAAAAGAGAAGAAAGTGTTTGGTTGTTGTTTGTTGATCTAGTGCAAGAAAAACCTAAAGGACTCAACTTTTTGGTGATTCTCCATAGCCCTTGTCATCAGCCCTAAACCTAAACACATACACCTCCACAAAATTGAAACCCTACCTTGCAACTACAACATCATAACTTAAGGTTTTCAATCAAAAGAGGTAAATTTCCATTCTTTCTTGAGTTTTTCTATTCTTCTCTTTGTTTACAGCTTTGTCGAAGTTGTTTGCTAGCTGTGTCGAGTACTTCTATTCTCTTGAAGTGCTATTGTGTGTGTGTCAAAGAGATCTCCCCCTGGTCGAGTTCTCTTTTGTTTGAGTCGAGTGCTTGTTTTGCTGTTCGAGTACTCATTAGTCTATTTTCGTGTTGATTCTTGCTGATTGTTGCTTGGATCGAATTGATTATTGCTGTTATCGAGTTGTGTTTGATTGAGTCGAGTGATCTCAGCCCTTGCCGAGTTCTCTCCTGTTAGTGTCGAGTGCATTTGATGCGGGACCATCTTCTACAACGCCAGACACACCCATCATACTTGGAGAAGGGCCAATGACTCGAGCTAGAGCTAAGAAGCTTCAAAGAGACTCATTCAACTTTGTGGGTCATGCTTTGTTCTCGAGCAAGGTTCAACTCCCCGAGCCTACATTGAAGACATACATGTGCATTGGAGTGCAAATGGAGGCCGAGCCACCTTAGTTAAAGCTTGGGCCGAATTTCTTTAAGTATTGAAGCTTATTTTCAGCTTAAGCACATTATTGGGCTGAATTGGGCTTTTCTAAGTTATTATTTTTAGAGACCTTATTTATTTATGTTTTTAAGTTTATTAAGCCCATTAGAAAGTAGATCTATCTATTTCTATCTAGTTAGGCCGGCCAACAGGCCTTAGTTCTCTATATATTTTCGATTCAGCTTTGTAATTCGATTGGAACATTCATAATACAAGTTATTCTTCTAAAACGTGTGAAACACTTTAGAGAGAGAGATCAGGCCGGATTGAGCTGTGCTCTCCGTGATCTCGAATTGATTGATAATCTCAGCTTGGTTTGCTTTGCCGTTCATCAACTTCGCAAGACTTGGTGAATCTAGTATCTACAAGCCCCCTCCTTGTGCCTTCAAGTTGTCCGCTTGATTGTGTAGGGTTGTAGAGGCGGGTTGTGTAGTCATTGGTATTGGTTCCTACCCTCTGAGGAGGCCTGGGGTCTTTATCTTGTTCTGCATAGATCGACTCAGTCCCTATCGGTCGTGTCTTTTCATTCTTTGTTGCAATTTCGAGTCTTTATCGAGTCTTGTTCAACTTCTTTGAGTCGACATTGAGGACAGCCTCTGTTCTTGGTGTTTCTTGGTCGATCTTGTCCTATCTTGATCGATTCTTGAGAGTCTTGCTGCGTTTCTTTGCTTTCTTGTTGAGTCTTGCATAAATCTTGCATCTTTCTTGTTATTTCTTGCTGCGTTCTTTGAGTTCTTGATCGTTCTTGATTAAGTTCTTGAGTTTCTTTATTAGTTCTTGATTATTCTCGCTTGTTGTCGAAGATCGGACCAACCTACGGCTAACCCCGTATCAAATTGGCATCAGAGCTTTGGTTTCCGACATCAAGATTGAGTCTTTTTCTTTTCTAAACACAAAAACCACAAAAAAGAGTCCTTTTCTTGTTTGGTCTTTTACTTCTTGTCTCTTTATTTGATTATTGCACTAATCTTGAGTTTGTGATTGTTTGTGGTTGCATAGCCTAAACACAAAGCCTAGCCGAGACCGTGGAGTCGACCAAAGTGGTGCGCAATTTCCCTTGTGCAGCACCTAAGCCGGCGGCATTACCCTTGTCCCCATAGTCACAGCTTGGTCGACATCACATAAACACAAGAAACCCTAGTTTGTTCTATCTTTTCTATCCTTTTGTTTATCTATTCTATCTTTGGAATTTTGAATTATCTTTTATCTAATTCCATTTATCTATTGCCTATCAAAAATCAGAAATTTTAAGTTGTTGGATATTAATTTCCATTATATCTATCAACTATCTAAAAAGGCACAAGATAGATCCTATTACCTAAATTAGCCATTCTATCTATATCTTTACATTAGGGCTGAATTTTCATCTTTTATCACCATCTATACCAGATTTTCGAGTCCTATACATTAATTTGAGTCTTTTCTTGCATTAGTTTCACATTAAAAAAAAAAAAAAAAAAAAAAAAAAAAAAACAGTAAATTAAGGTCCGAAAATTCAAAAGAGAGAGAAAGTGTTTGTTAGTTGTTGATCTAGTGCAAGAAAGCTCCCAAGGACATCATTGGTGAACCCTCTTCTCAGCCCTAATCAACATACCTATCCCTAAACACATACACCTCCACAAAATTGAAACCCTACCTTGCAACTACAACATCATAACTTAAGGTTTTCAATCAAAAGAGGTAAATTTCTAAGTTTTCTTTTGCTTTCTTATTTTCTCTTTGTGTTGAGTACTCTTTCTCACCTTGATCGAGTGCTGTTGTGTGCTTGCTTTGATTGAGTCGAGTGATCTCAGCCCCTGCCGAGTGATCTCCTTGTTGTGTCGAGTTGATTCCTTGCAAATTACCCATCTGTTTGCTTGAATCGCTTACTGCTGCTGTCGAGTGCTCTTTCTCCTTTATCGAGTACTTTGCTGTTTGTTTCATTCACTACATACTTTGATTGCTTAGTTTTTGCTTGGTAGTTGATTTGCCCAAAGCGGATTGCCCTAGCAAGCGTGATATATCAATCAGAGAGGGAGTGTGAGCGAAACACAATTGTGAGCTGTTTATAAGTTTTACTAACCTTTAACTTAGTTCCTTGTTTCTTTGGTCTTTGTTATAATGTCTACTAATCAGGGAAACAATGGTGGTAACAATGCCACTAACTCAAGTGCAACAGTGACGCCCGAGCAATTTCAGACCATGATGAACAACATGGCGACTATCATGAACAACACAACGGGTGTTCCTGAATCATTGGCTGCGCTAACAGCAAGGGTGGCTGCATTAGAGAGCTCTAGGCCTAGTGGTTCGAACACCATAGGTCAGCAAGAGCGAGTTGAGATACCTAATGACGAAAGAGAGGTCGTTAATCCTAACCCTATTCCTAATCCTAATCCTCATGTCAATGTTAATTTAGATAATCCTTTATTCAATGAAAACAACTCTCCACAAGGTGGGAGAAATGATCGGAATAATGGGTTTGTTAATGTGCAAGGTCAAGGACAGGGAAGGGGAAGAGGACGTGGCTATCAAGAGCAATTCTATTACTCGGAGCAAGATGACGACTTCCAAGAAGAGGAGTATTGGGAGCGACGCCCGAGACGGAATCAAAGGGGAAATCCGAACCGACCACCTAGGTTCAATGACGACGACGGTATGGGTAAGGTTAAGGTAAAGATTCCTCCTTTTGATGGTAAAACTGATCCAGATGCTTATATTGATTGGGAAATTAAAATGGAGCAAATCTGGAATTGTCATAATTTCTCAGAACCTAAGAAAGTACAACTAGCTTCCCTAGAGTTTCAAGGTTTTGCATTAATCTGGTGGGATAATCTTGTTAAGGAAAGAAGAAGATCCCTTGATGCACCTATTGCTTCTTGGGAACAATTGAAAGTGGTCATGAGAAATAGATTTGTACCTCAACATTATGATAGAGAGCTATTAAACAGATTAGAAAACCTTAAACAAGGTAGTAAAACTGTTGAGGAAACATTTAATGTTATGCAAGAAGCCATGGCTAGAGCTAATATAGTCGAAACTCATGAGAAAACTAATGTTAGATATCTTCGAATCTTACATCCTGCTTTAGCTCATGAAATTGATTATTTTCCCTATACTACTCCTACTGAACTTTTACATCTAGCTATGAAAGTAGAAAAGGGACAACGCTACAAAAGCCAAGGCAATAGGGTGTCGAGTGGCCAGCAACAAGGGTGGCGCCAATCTCGGCCCCAACAGCCCCAAGGGCGCTCGGAGATGGGCTCTAGGGAGCGAGCTCAGCAGCCCCAATGGAGGAGTGAAGGTCGACAGCCCCAACAGCCCCTCGACAAGGGTAAAGGCCCATGGAATGGACGAGAATCGTCTGGGACATCTACTGGTCCCAAAGGGAGTAATCCTAACCCTTCTACCACTCGTTCTAGAGATATTGTATGCTTTAAATGCCAAGGTAGAGGACATTATATGAAGGATTGCCCTAATAAGAAAACTCTCATGGTTAATCAATTTGGAGAATATGAATCTGAAAACTCTTGTGATGAACATGATGAGAATGCTAATAATGATAATGATCAGAACCTAAACCTTGTTTGCTATGAAAATGATGATAATGAGGTTGAATATGAACATGGAGAATCTTTGATTGTTAGAAGAGTCTTAAGTGTTGTTCCTACACCATGTGAAGATAATCAAAGAGAAAACTTATTTCATACTCGTTGTCTAGTTAAAGGAAAGGTTGTAAATGTGATCATTGATGGAGGTAGTTGCTGTAATTTAGCTAGTCAAGAAATGGTTGACAAATTGCATTTACCTACTGTCCAACACCCTAGACCTTACAAATTGCATTGGATGAATGATTGTGGCTTATTAAAAGTTCATAGACAAGTTAAAGTGCATATTAAACTAGGACATTATGAAGATGATGTTTTATGTGATATTGTGCCTATGCAAGCTTGTCATATTCTATTAGGCCGTCCTTGGCAATCTGATCGCAAGGTTATTCATGATGGGTTTACTAATCGCTATACCTTTACTTTTCAGGGAAAGAATGTCATTCTCAAACCTATGACGCCTACACAAGTAGCTGATGAGATTGAGAAGCGGAAGGTAAGTAAAGGTGAGTTAGATCAGGAGGCTCAGTCGAGCCAAGTGGATCCTCAAACTCGAGCTAAGAGTGTGTTCTTGGTCTCCGAAAGCACATTCCTGGACGAATTTGCGGATGGTGGAACTATTCTTATGCGCCTTTGCAAGAGCTTGAGCATGTTGAGTGAAGAGCTTAAAGCTTCTCTTCCATCGAACATTCTCGCTCTTCTTGAGGAGTTTAAGGATGTGTTTCCCAATGAAATACCACCAGGTCTACCCCCTATTCGTGGAATCGAGCATCAAATTGATCTTATTCCAGGAGTTGCATTACCTAATAGGCCTGCGTATCGTATGAATCCCACTGAGACCCAAGAGGTCCAAACCCAAGTCCAGGAACTGTTGGATAAGGGTTATATTCGAATAAGCTTAAGTCCTAGTGCTGTGCCTGTGTTATTAGTCCCTAAGAAAGATGGTTCATGGAGAATGTGCGTAGATTGTAGGGCTATTAACAACATTACTATTAAATATCGTCACCCTATTCCTAGATTAGATGATATGCTAGATGAGTTACATGGAGCTTCTATATTCTCTAAAATTGATCTTAGAAGTGGCTATCATCAAATTAGAATGAAAGAAGGTGATGAATGGAAAACAGCCTTTAAGACTAAGCTAGGCTTATATGAGTGGTTGGTTATGCCTTTTGGCTTAACTAATGCTCCTAGTACTTTTATGCGCTTAATGAATCATGTGCTTCGAGATTTCATTGGAAAATTTGTTGTTGTTTACTTTGATGATATTCTGATTTATAGCAAATCTTCTAATGAACATGAATCGCATCTTAGAGAAGTGCTTAGAACGCTGAGAATTGAACGCTTGTATGCTAATTTAAAGAAGTGTGAATTATGTAATGAACAAGTGTCTTTTCTTGGATTTGTAGTGAGCTCTAATGGACTGCGTGTTGATGAATCAAAGATCAAGGCAATACAAGAATGGCCGACACCCACTAACATAGGACATGTACGCAGCTTCCAAGGACTTGCTAGCTTCTACCGACGATTTGTGCGAGACTTTAGCACAATCTCAGCCCCACTGACCGAGCTTACAAAGAAGAAAAGTGAGTTCACATGGGGAGCAGCTCAGGAGGAAGCATTCAACACACTTAAGGACAAGCTCACCCTCGCACCTCTATTAGGTTTGCCGGACTTTACTCAGCCTTTTGAGGTAGAGTGTGATGCTAGCGGAGTTGGAATTGGTGGAGTCCTTATGCAGGGAGGTAAGCCTATTGCTTTCTTTTCTGAGAAGTTGAAAGGTGCTTGTCTTAATTACTCTACCTATGATAAGGAATTGTATGCTTTGTTTCGAGTACTTAAGACATGGTCTCACTATCTATGGCCTAGCGAGTTTATTCTTAGAACTGATCATGAATCATTAAAACACTTTAAAAGCCAAGATAAACTTGATAGGAGACATGGTAGATGGATGGAGTTCATAGAAACATTTCCTTATGTAATTAAGTATAAGAAAGGCAAAGACAACGTGGTTGCCGATGCATTATCTAGACGACATGTGCTTTTAACCACTTTGGATTCTAGAGTCTTAGGCTTTGTTTACATAAAGGAATTATATGAATCTGATCTAGATTTTGGTAACACTTTTCGGAAATGCTTAGAATCAGGCCCTTTCGATGGCTTCTATATTCATGATGGATTCTTATTTCGAAAAGATCAAGTGTGTATTCCTAGATGTTCATTAAGATTACTACTTGTTAGTGAAGCCCATAGTGGTGGTTTAATGGGACATTTTGGACGGGATAAGACATATAATACACTGAAATCACACTTTTATTGGCCACATATGCTTAGGGATGTAGAACATTGCCTTAAGAGATGCATAGATTGCATTAAAGCCAAAGCTAAGCTTATGCCCCATGGCCTTTATACACCACTGCCGATACCCTCAGCCCCTTGGGAAGACATTTCTATGGATTTTATAGTTGGGTTGCCTAGAACTAAGAAGGGGAGGGATTCAATCTTTGTAGTGGTTGATAGATTCTCTAAAATGGCTCATTTCATTGCATGCCACAAAACTGATGATGCTACCAATGTTGCTAACCTATTCTTTAGAGAAGTAGTTAGGTTGCATGGCGTGCCTAAAACCATTGTTAGTGATAGGGATGTGAAATTCTTAAGTCATTTTTGGCGTACTTTATGGAATAAATTGGGAACTAGATTGCTATTCTCTACTTCTAGCCACCCCCAAACTGATGGCCAAACTGAGGTGACTAATAGAACCCTTGCTACTGTCCTAAGAGCCATTATTAGGAAGAATTTGAAACTTTGGGAAGAAGCCTTACCTCATGTGGAATTTGCTTATAATCGAACCATGCATTCGGCTACTAAAATCAGTCCATTTGAATGTGTGTATGGTGTTAATCCACTAACCCCTTTTGATCTTACTCCATATCCTATGAGAGACAAAGAATCATTTGAGGCAGGTAAGCATGTCGAGTTCATCAAGGAGCTGCATGAACGAACTCGAGAGAAGCTGAAGCTCAAGGCTGAATACAACGCTAACAAGGCCAACAAGGGACGTCGCTTGGTCACATTTCAGCCTGGAGATCTTGTATGGGTGCACTTGCGGAAGGAGCGTTTTCCAGAAGCCCGGAAGAACAAGCTGTCGCCTCGTGGTGATGGACCATTTCGAATCAAGAAGAGAGTGGGCGACAATGCCTACCAATTGGAGCTTCCTGGAGACATGGGCGTGAGCGCTACATTCAACGTCGCAGATCTAATCCCTTACTTCGCTGTGGATGAAGACTTGGATTCGTGGTCGAATCCTTTTCAAGAAGGGGAGGTTGATGCGGGACCATCTTCTACAACGCCAGACACACCCATCATACTTGGAGAAGGGCCAATGACTCGAGCTAGAGCTAAGAAGCTTCAAAGAGACTCATTCAACTTTGTGGGTCATGCTTTGTTCTCGAGCAAGGTTCAACTCCCCGAGCCTACATTGAAGACATACATGTGCATTGGAGTGCAAATGGAGGCCGAGCCACCTTAGTTAAAGCTTGGGCCGAATTTCTTTAAGTATTGAAGCTTATTTTCAGCTTAAGCACATTATTGGGCTGAATTGGGCTTTTCTAAGTTATTATTTTTAGAGACCTTATTTATTTATGTTTTTAAGTTTATTAAGCCCATTAGAAAGTAGATCTATCTATTTCTATCTAGTTAGGCCGGCCAACAGGCCTTAGTTCTCTATATATTTTCGATTCAGCTTTGTAATTCGATTGGAACATTCATAATACAAGTTATTCTTCTAAAACGTGTGAAACACTTTAGAGAGAGAGATCAGGCCGGATTGAGCTGTGCTCTCCGTGATCTCGAATTGATTGATAATCTCAGCTTGGTTTGCTTTGCCGTTCATCAACTTCGCAAGACTTGGTGAATCTAGTATCCACAAGCCCCCTCCTTGTGCCTTCAAGTTGTCCGCTTGATTGTGTAGGGTTGTAGAGGCGGGTTGTGTAGTCATTGGTATTGGTTCCTACCCTCTGAGGAGGCCTGGGGTCTTTATCTTGTTCTGCATAGATCGACTCAGTCCCTATCGGTCGTGTCTTTTCATTCTTTGTTGCAATTTCGAGTCTTTATCGAGTCTTGTTCAACTTCTTTGAGTCGACATTGAGGATAGCCTCTGTTCTTGGTGTTTCTTGGTCGATCTTGTCCTATCTTGATCGATTCTTGAGAGTCTTGCTGCGTTTCTTTGCTTTCTTGTTGAGTCTTGCATAAATCTTGCATCTTTCTTGTTATTTCTTGCTGCGTTCTTTGAGTTCTTGATCGTTCTTGATTAAGTTCTTGAGTTTCTTTATTAGTTCTTGATTATTCTCGCTTGTTGTCGAAGATCGGACCAACCTACGGCTAACCCCGTATCAGCATTAGACCCCTGTCGAGTGCACCTTCGCTGTGTCGAATTGATTCCTTGCAATTGCCTTTGTTTTTGCTTGAATCAAGTGTTTACAGCTGCTGTCGAGTGCTCTTTCTCCTTTATCGAGTACTTTGCTGTTTGTTTCATTCACTACATACTTTGATTGCTTAGTTTTTGCTTGATAGTTGATTTGCCCAAAGCGGATTGCCCTAGCAAGCGTGACATATCAATCAGAGAGGGAGTGTGAGCGAAACACATTGTGAGGTTGTTTATATTTTTCTAACTTTTACATAGTTCTTTGTTTGTCTTTATTTGCTATGCCTAATAGCCAGAGCAATGACTGGTACAATACCTTCATGGAGAACATAGCTAAGATGAATGCAAGCATAGCTAAGATGGAAAACAGCCTTGCGACAATAGAGTTTCAGCGTTGTGGCTCTAATACGGTGTTCGTACAAGGAGTCCCACCGAGAGATGAAATGCCACCAATTGAAAGGGAAGAAACTCATCCTATTTCTACTCAACTTAATGTTTCTTCTAGCATAGATAATTCGTTGATTACTGATCATGTAAATCATCTTGTTAATAATGATCAAGATCTTAATTTACTTGCCTATGATCATGATGTTTGCATTACATATGAACATGATGATTCTTTGATTAATTTAAATGTTCAACCTATGTCTTGTGATGATAATCAAAGAGAGGATTTATGTCATACTAAATGCTTAGAAAAAGGCAAAGTTTCTAATATGATCATTGATGGTGCAAATTCTTCTACTATTGCTAGCCTTGAATTAATTGAAAATTCAGCCTTGAAAAAGGAAGAAAACTTGCTAGCATTGGATGTAAACTTAGGGATCATTGACCAAGCTCAAGTGCATATTAAGTTAGAACATCATGGCATTAATGTGGAATCTGAATTATGCACTCATAAAATTTCGTTTCTTGATTTTGTAGATGAAGCTGAGATAATAACCATCGAGGAGTGGTCAACCCCTACACCAATCAGCCTTGAGAAGGGTTTCCATGGACATGTGGTATTCGATCCAGGAGCTCGTGTGGATGCCTTTGCGGAATCAAATGCGACCTTGGATTCGAGGACGAATCCTTTTCAAGAAAGGGAGATTGATGCGGGACCATCCAAGACACCTTCGGATGATGTCCTTATCAAGAGGAAGAAGAAAGCTCCACCATGGGAGAAGGTACAAAGGTGGAAGCTTGGCGTTTTTACATTCGTTCAGCAACTTGACTGCTTTTCGACGTCTCTGTAAAATGGGTCGTACGGATTCAATATTGATCGGATTGAGGCGTGCCATACCTTGTTGGAACGAGGACGAAGAGATCTACAACTTTGCTGTTGAAGGTTTTTCCAGATTCGTCCTATAGCTTGGCCGAAATCCACATTCTTTGAGCTGCTGCTGGTTTTGACGGGATTTTGTTAAGTTTTGGAACATTATGTTTATTTCCTATTTTTAGTATTTCTTTTACTTAAGTTATTTTAGGAAACTTTAAGGTTATTTTTATTATTTCCATTAGATGTTAGTTTTATCTTATTCTATCATCTAACTCGGCCCAACAGCCCTGTGTGGCCTATATATTCCGAGTTCTCCTATTGTAATTCAATTAGAACATGATGAATAGAATTTAGATCTCTCAAATTGTGTGAAACACATGGAGTGTCTTGTTGATCCAACTAGAGCTGTGCTCGTTGATCATCGAATTGGTTTGTTTTAGCTTGGTTTGCTTTGTGTTCATCAACTTCGCAAGACTTGGTGAATCTAGTATCCACAAGCCCCCTCCTTGTGCCTTCAAGTTGTCCGCTTGATTGTGTAGGGTTGTAGAGGCGGGTTGTGTAGTCATTGGTATTGGTTCCTACCCTCTGAGGAGGCCTGGGGTCTTTATCTTGTTCTGCATAGATCGACTCAGTCCTTATCGGTCGTGTCTTTTCATTCTTTGTTGCAATTTCGAGTCTTTATCGAGTCTTTATTCATCTTTGTCGAGTCTTGCTGCGTTTCTTGAGAATCTTGATCGATCTTGATTGCTTCTTGATCGAATCTTGCTGATCTTGTTGAGTCTTTATTCGTTCTTGCTTCCGTTCTTTAATTTCTTGATCGATTCTTGAAGCATCCTTGCTGCGTCGGTTTGAGTCTTGTTATTTCTTTGAGTCTTTCTTTAGTTTCTTGCTTGTTGTCGAAGATCGGACCATCACACGGCTAACCCCGTATCAAATTGGTATCAGAGCTTTGGTTTCCGACATCAAGATTGAGTCTTTTCTTTTTCATAAACACAAAATCCACAAAAAAGAGTCCTTTTCTTGTTTGGTCTTTTACTTCTTGTTTCTTTATTTGATTATTGCACTAATCTTTTGTTTGTGATTGTTTGTGGTTGCATAGCCTAAACACAAGCCTACCCGAGACCGTGGAGTCGACCAGATCAGTGTGCACAACCCTTGTGTCACTCTCCTAGCCGACGGCAAGCCCCTTGTCCCCATAGTCGAGTAGCTTTGGTCGACAGCCCCATTCACACACAAAGAAACCCTAGTGTGTCTATCTTTTCTATCTTTGGCATATTTGTTCTATCTTCTATCTAAATTCCATTTATTTATTGCCTTTACAAAAATCTGATTTTTAGTGGATATAAATCATATTTATCTATCATTTATCTTTAAGGCTTTAGATAGATCCACTTACCAAAGATAAACAAAAGCCTCACCTATAAATACATCTTTAGGGCTGAATTTCTATCGTCTATCACCAACATATCATATTTTCGAGTCCTTTTCTCATTATTGTTAGTTTTCTTGCATTAATTTCAGATTAAAAAAAAAACAGTAAATTAAGTTCCGAAAATTCAAAAAAAAAAGAGAAGAAAGTGTTTGGTTGTTGTTTGTTGATCTAGTGCAAGAAAAACCTAAAGGACTCAACTTTTTGGTGATTCTCCATAGCCCTTGTCATCAGCCCTAAACCTAAACACATACACCTCCACAAAATTGAAACCCTACCTTGCAACTACAACATCATAACTTAAGGTTTTCAATCAAAAGAGGTAAATTTCCATTCTTTCTTGAGTTTTTCTATTCTTCTCTTTGTTTACAGCTTTGTCGAAGTTGTTTGCTAGCTGTGTCGAGTACTTCTATTCTCTTGAAGTGCTATTGTGTGTGTGTCAAAGAGATCTCCCCCTGGTCGAGTTCTCTTTTGTTTGAGTCGAGTGCTTGTTTTGCTGTTCGAGTACTCATTAGTCTATTTTCGTGTTGATTCTTGCTGATTGTTGCTTGGATCGAATTGATTATTGCTGTTATCGAGTTGTGTTTGATTGAGTCGAGTGATCTCAGCCCTTGCCGAGTTCTCTCCTGTTAGTGTCGAGTGCATTAGACCCCTGTCGAGTGCACCTTCGTTGTGTCGAATTGATTCCTTGCAATTGCCTTTGTTTTTGCTTGAATCAAGTGTTTACAGCTGCTGTCGAGTGCTCTTTCTCCTTTATCGAGTACTTTGCTGTTTGTTTCATTCACTACATACTTTGATTGCTTAGTTTTTGCTTGATAGTTGATTTGCCCAAAGCGGATTGCCCTAGCAAGCGTGACATATCAATCAGAGAGGGAGTGTGAGCGAAACACATTGTGAGGTTGTTTATATTTTTCTAACTTTTACATAGTTCTTTGTTTGTCTTTATTTGCTATGTCTAATAGCCAGAGCAATGACTGGTACAATACCTTCATGGAGAACATAGCTAAGATGAATGCAAGCATAGCTAAGATGGAAAACAGCCTTGCGACAATAGAGTTTCAGCGTTGTGGCTCTAATACGGTGTTCGTACAAGGAGTCCCACCGAGAGATGAAATGCCACCAATTGAAAGGGAAGAAACTCATCCTATTTCTACTCAACTTAATGTTTCTTCTAGCATAGATAATTCGTTGATTACTGATCATGTAAATCATCTTGTTAATAATGATCAAGATCTTAATTTACTTGCCTATGATCATGATGTTTGCATTACATATGAACATGATGATTCTTTGATTAATTTAAATGTTCAACCTATGTCTTGTGATGATAATCAAAGAGAGGATTTATGTCATACTAAATGCTTAGAAAAAGGCAAAGTTTCTAATATGATCATTGATGGTGCAAATTCTTCTACTATTGCTAGCCTTGAATTAATTGAAAATTCAGCCTTGAAAAAGGAAGAAAACTTGCTAGCATTGGATGTAAACTTAGGGATCATTGACCAAGCTCAAGTGCATATTAAGTTAGAACATCATGGCATTAATGTGGAATCTGAATTATGCACTCATAAAATTTCGTTTCTTGATTTTGTAGATGAAGCTGAGATAATAACCATCGAGGAGTGGTCAACCCCTACACCAATCAGCCTTGAGAAGGGTTTCCATGGACATGTGGTATTCGATCCAGGAGCTCGTGTGGATGCCTTTGCGGAATCAAATGCGACCTTGGATTCGAGGACGAATCCTTTTCAAGAAAGGGAGATTGATGCGGGACCATCCAAGACACCTTCGGATGATGTCCTTATCAAGAGGAAGAAGAAAGCTCCACCATGGGAGAAGGTACAAAGGTGGAAGCTTGGCGTTTTTACATTCGTTCAGCAACTTGACTGCTTTTCGACGTCTCTGTAAAATGGGTCGTACGGATTCAATATTGATCGGATTGAGGCGTGCCATACCTTGTTGGAACGAGGACGAAGAGATCTACAACTTTGCTGTTGAAGGTTTTTCCAGATTCGTCCTATAGCTTGGCCGAAATCCACATTCTTTGAGCTGCTGCTGGTTTTGACGGGATTTTGTTAAGTTTTGGAACATTATGTTTATTTCCTATTTTTAGTATTTCTTTTACTTAAGTTATTTTAGGAAACTTTAAGGTTATTTTTATTATTTCCATTAGATGTTAGTTTTATCTTATTCTATCATCTAACTCGGCCCAACAGCCCTGTGTGGCCTATATATTCCGAGTTCTCCTATTGTAATTCAATTAGAACATGATGAATAGAATTTAGATCTCTCAAATTGTGTGAAACACATGGAGTGTCTTGTTGATCCAACTAGAGCTGTGCTCGTTGATCATCGAATTGGTTTGTTTTAGCTTGGTTTGCTTTGTGTTCATCAACTTCGCAAGACTTGGTGAATCTAGTATCCACAAGCCCCCTCCTTGTGCCTTCAAGTTGTCCGCTTGATTGTGTAGGGTTGTAGAGGCGGGTTGTGTAGTCATTGGTATTGGTTCCTACCCTCTGAGGAGGCCTGGGGTCTTTATCTTGTTCTGCATAGATCGACTCAGTCCTTATCGGTCGTGTCTTTTCATTCTTTGTTGCAATTTCGAGTCTTTATCGAGTCTTTATTCATCTTTGTCGAGTCTTGCTGCGTTTCTTGAGAATCTTGATCGATCTTGATTGCTTCTTGATCGAATCTTGCTGATCTTGTTGAGTCTTTATTCGTTCTTGCTTCCGTTCTTTAATTTCTTGATCGATTCTTGAAGCATCCTTGCTGCGTCGGTTTGAGTCTTGTTATTTCTTTGAGTCTTTCTTTAGTTTCTTGCTTGTTGTCGAAGATCGGACCATCACACGGCTAACCCCGTATCAATTACTCGGAGCAAGATGATGACTTCCAAGAAGAGGAGTATTTGGAGCAACGCCCGAGACGGAATCAAAGGGGAAATAAGAACCGACCACCTAGGTTCAATGACGACGACGGCATGGGTAAGGTTAAGGTAAAGATTCCTCCTTTTGATGGTAAGACTGATCCAGATGCTTATATTGATTGGGAAATTAAAATGGAGCAAATCTGGAATTGTCATAATTTCTCAGAACCTAAGAAAGTACAACTAGCATCCCTAGAATTTCAAGGATTTGCATTAATCTGGTGGGATAATCTTGTTAAAGAAAGAAGAAGATCCCTTGATGCACCTATTGCTTCTTGGGAACAATTAAAAGTGGTAATGAGAAATAGGTTTGTACCTCAACATTATGATAGAGAGTTATTGAACAGATTAGAAAACCTTAAACAAGGTAGTAAAACTGTTGAGGAAACATTTAATGTTATGCAAGAAGCTATGGCTCGAGCTAATATAGTTGAAACTCATGAGAAAACCAATGTTAGATATCTTAGGATATTGCATCCCGCTTTAGCTCATGAAATTGATTACTTTCCCTATACTACTCCTACTGATTTGCTACATCTAGCTATGAAAGTAGAAAAGGGACAACGCTACAAGAGCCAAGCTAATAGGATGTCGAGTGGCCAGCAACAAGGATGGCGCCAAAACCGGCCCCAACAGCCCCAAGGGCGCTCGGAAATGGGTTCTAGAGAGCGAGTTCAGCAGCCCCAATGGAGGAGTGAGAATCGACAGCCCCAGCAGCCCCTCGACAAAGGAAAAGGTCCATGGAATGGACGAGAATCGTCTGGGACATCTACTGGTCCCAAAGGGAGTAATCCTAACCCTTCTACCCTTAGGTCTAGAGATATAGTATGCTTTAAATGCCAAGGTAGAGGACATTATATGAAGGATTGCCCTAATAAGAAAACTCTTATGGTTAATCACTTAGGAGAATATGAATCTGAAAATTCTTGTGATGAACATGACGAGCATGCTAATAATGATAATGATCAGAACTTAAACCTTGTTTGTTATGAAATTGATGATGATGAGGTTGAATATGAGCACGGAGAATCTTTGATTGTTAGGAGAGTTTTAAGTGTTGTTCCTACACCATGTGATGTATAACCAAAGGGAAAACTTGTTTCATACTCATTGTCTAGTTAAAGGAAAGGTTGTAAATGTGATCATTGATGGAGGTAGTTGCTGTAATTTAGCTAGTCAAGAAATGGTGGACAAATTGCATTTACCTACTGTCCAACACCCTAGACCTTACAAATTGCATTGGATGAATGATTGTGGCTTATTGAAAGTAAATAGGCAAGTTAAAGTGCATATTAAACTAGGACATTATGAAGATGATGTTTTATGTGATATAGTGCCTATGCAAGCTTGCCATATTCTATTAGGCCGTCCTTGGCAATCTGATCGTAAGGTTATTCATGATGGGTTTACTAATCGCTATACCTTTACTTTTCAGGGAAAGAATGTCATTCTCAAAGCCCATGACACCTACGCAAGTAGCTGATGAGATTGAGAAGCGCAAGGTAAGTAAAGGTGAGTTAGATCAGGAGGCTCAGTCGAGCCAAGTGGATCCTCAAACTCGATCTAAGAGTGTGTTCTTGGCTTCCAAAAGCACATTCATGGACGACTTTGCGGATGGTGGAACTGTTCTTATGCGCCTTTGCAAGAGCTTGAGCATGTTAAGTGAAGAGCTTAAAGCTTTCTCTTCCATCGAACATTCTCGCTCTTCTTGAGGAGTCTAAGGATGTGTTTCCCGATGACATACCACCAGGTGTACCCCCTATTCGTGGAATTGAGCATCAAATTGATCTTATTCCGGGGGCTGCATTGCCTAATAGGCCTGCGTATCGTATGAATCCCACCGAGACCCAAGAGGTCCAAACCCAAGTCCATGAACTGTTGGATAAGGGTTATATTCGAATAAGCTTAAGTCCTAGTGCTGTGCCTGTGTTATTAGTCCCTATGAAAGATGGTTCATGGAAAATGTGTGTAGATTGTAGGGCTATTAACAACATTACTATTAAATATCGTCACCCTATTCCTATATTAGATGATATGCTAGATGAGTTACATGGAGCTTCTATATTTTCTAAAATTGATCTTAGGAGTGGCTATCATCAAATTAAAATGAAAGAAGGTGATGAATGGAAAACAGCCTTTAAGACTAAGCTAGGCTTGTATGAGTGGTTGGTTATGCCTTTTGGTTTAACTAATGCTCCTAATACTTTTATGCGCTTAATGAATCATGTGCTTCGAGATTTCATTGGAAAGTTTGTTGTAGTTTATTTTGATGATATTCTGATTTATAGCAAGTCTTCTAATGAACATGAATTACATCTTAGAGAAGTGCTTCGAACGCTGAGAATTGAACGCTTGTATGCTAATTTAAAGAAGTGTGAATTATGTAATGAACAAGTGTCTTTTCTTGGATTTGTAGTGAGCTCTAATGGACTGCGTGTTGATGAATCAAAGATCAAGGCAATACAAGAATGGACGACCCCACCAACATAGGCCATGTACGCAGCTTCCAAGGTCTTGCGAGCTTCTACCGACGCTTTGTGCGAGATTTCAGCACCATCTCAGCCCCACTAACAGAGCTTACAAAGAAAAGGAGTGAGTTCACATGGGGAGCAGCTCAGGAGGAAGCATTCAACACACTTAAGGACAAGCTCACTCACGCACCTCTATTAGCCTTGCCGGACTTTACTCAGCCTTTTGAGGTAGAGTGTGATGCTAGCGGAGTTGGAATTGGTGAAGTCCTTATGCAGGGAGGTAAGCCTATTGCTTTCTTTTCTGAGAAGTTGAAAGGTGCTTGTCTTAATTACTCTACCTATGATAAGGAATTATATGCTTTGTTTAGAGTACTTAAGACATGGTCTCACTATCTATGGCCTAGCGAGTTTATTCTTAGAACTGATCGTGAATCTTTAAAACACTTTAAAAGCCAAGATAAACTTGATAGGAGACATGGTAGATGGATGGAATTCATTGAAACATTTCCTTATGTGATTAAGTATAAGAAAGGCAAAGACAATGTGGTTGTTGATGCATTATCTAGAAGACATGTTCTTTTAACCACTTTGGATTCTAGAGTCTTAGTGATACGTTTGGAATCCCCGATCCTTCGCCTGTGGGCTCAAGATCAAGAACCCCAAACTGTTGATTGCCCGATCTTGCAATTATCCTTGCTATTCTCGATGTTTACAATCAATTACAATAAAGACTTTGAACTATTGCAAAAGAAAGAAAACAAACCAATAAAAACTAAAGCAAAGGCAAAAACAGTAACAGCGAAGGCAAACACTTGGAAAAATTCAGCAAAGGCAAAGTTGCTGCGTTCTGCATAGATCGTTTCAGTCCTTATCGGTCGTGTCGTTTCATTCTTTCATACAAATTTCGAGTCTTTCATACTGTTGTGTCGAATCTTGATATCTAGTTGCTGCGTTCTTGAGTCTTGTTTGAGTCTTGTCGATTCTTGCCACTTCTGGTTGAGAATCTTGTTGACTTTATTAGTTCTTGTTTAATTCTTGCTTGTTGTCGAAGATCGGACCATCACACGGCTAACCCTGTATCACCCAGTGTCGGTCTGTTTTGCCATGACGATTAACAAAAGTCAAGGCCAATCTCTTTCTGACGTTGGGCTGTACTTGAGGATGCCAGTCTTCAGCCATGGCCAGTTGTATGTTGCTGTCTCAAGGGTTACATCCAAATCTGGCTTGAAAATTCTATCCTGTGATAAGAATGGTAACTCGCTCAACACTACTGTTAACGTCGTGTACAAAGAAATCTTACAAACTTTAGCCTAACAGGTACATTCTATTTACTGTTTGTCTTTTTTTTTTTTTTTTGCCTTTATAACTTTTATTTCAATATGCTAATCATAATATTGGTCTTATTGTGTTTATTAATTTGTTTATACAGACGGAGTACATTCACTTAGAGTTTGGAGGACTTGGTGTCACCCACCCATAATCCTTATTATCCTCATTTTGTAAGATTAGTCTTACATTATTTCTTTTTATATACATTTTCATACCTTCATATAACCAAACTATTTTTTTCCCCAGGAATCCTATGGACGAAGTCTACCATAACGACAACATCCATTCATATATTTAGTTTTATATTCATTAATGTATTTCACCATTTGTATTTTTTTCATTTTTATTTTTGTTCATCCTTATAATAGATATTTTATATTTTTTTTCCTCGCGCACGCGCCATGGCGCGGGGACTGTACTAGTATCAATTAATTGAAAAGTCAACTAATAGATATTATTTTGACTTAAATTATTCCTAAATAAATATAATGTTTAAATCAGAAATAATTAAATAAATATATGGAAATTCGTCCAAACAGTGACAACTGCAAAGATGATGAATTTTGGTCAATCCTGAGGTCGATTCTGGAGAAACCTTCCACATAAAAGTTGTAGAACTTTTCGTCCTCGTTCCAATAAGGTATAGCACGACCCAAATCGATAAATATGGACTCCGAACGACCCATTTTACTGAGACGTCGAAAAGCTGTCAAACAATTCTAAACAAACTAAAACTTGGACATTAGCTCACCTTGTACCTTTGGACCTTCTTCCATGGTCTGTCTTCTTCTTCCTCTTGAGGAGGAAATCATTCTCCTCAATTTGCATTCGACCCGTCCTCGAGCCTCAGGATCAAGATCGTTGTTTGACCCACAAAAGGTCATCTTAATCCGCATCAGTTCTAATTCACAAACCAATGGCTGGAGTCCTCACTTTAAGCGCCTAGCTAAAATAATCACAATTTAATAAAAACTCCAAAGGTTTTAATCTTATTTGACAAATGAACTGTCATGTTCAACTCCATACCAATTTTAATGGTATTTATAGCCATTGTCATATACTTCGCAAGTCAAATGAATAGAGGATATAACCATTTGCAATTGTAGTTGCCAAAATTATTGGCAAACAAGTAGGTAATAAAATCTCATATATTATCACCAAAGAATCCTAAATCAACCTACAATTAGAACATTTTAGCGGCTATTTAGCTACTGATTCTATGCCTCTAATGTCAAGATTAATTTACCAAGAAAATAGTGTGTGAGATAGAATTGTTGGTCACCAGAAGTTTTGTAGCTCCCTTAATTTGACACAATACATCATTTGTCTTTTTGATTTCTCTTTTACATCCCTCAATTTTAGGTTTAGTTTATATGATCAACTTCTAGATTCTCACTAATTAAGCTTCCAAATTTGGGCAAGTCTCTCAATTGGCGTCGATCTTAATCATCATCTTCTTATATGGTTCATGCGTACATTACATTCATAGATATTATCTCACATCAAATATTCATAGATATTATCTTACATCTAAGTTGTTACATTGTTGTTCTTGTTTAGGAAACTACAATTCATTTCATTGTACACCCATTTGAGGATCAAGATTAAAACTCTTTAGTTTATTTTGGTTGTAATTAATTAACCAATTAATAAAAATTTCATTTGATGAAAATATGACTTCTATGTTGGAGTCGAATATGTTTGCATCATCCATGTAATTAAGTTATACACAATGGTACAAGTTATTCATTTTCATTTATAGGAAGAAGTTTTTCTAATATCAAAGCTACATGAAAGTTTCTTAATTGCTTTTGTTACTTCAAATGATGGTTACAATTCATTAGTAAATAGTTATTATCAAGGATACTTAAGCTTCTTAAAATACAGGCTCAATCCAATACAAACGTCGATCTACACAAGAATTACATGCACCAAATGGATGAAAGAGAGAAAGATGCAAAGCCTCCAAAGGTGAAGTCCACACTTGATCTCCCAGGCCTCGAAGCTGCCGAAGAAGCAATTATCCGAAAGGAGGCAACAAGTGCATTCTCAACGCCAAAGAAAGGAACCAACAACAAATACAACTGCATGTGCTCGCCAACCACCCATGCTGGCTCCTTTCGTTGTCGACTCCACCGCAACGCTACCGCGACAGCTGGTGGTATGCGACGGGGGTTTTCGGTTGGCTCCAACCTATCGGAGTTGGGCAAGAAAGACAAGCAACATGCTTCCCTCATGTCACTCGTCAGAGAAGCTTAGTAATAACTAGTGAGTTATTAAGATATATATCATGTATTGACAATTTATTTTCGACCTTAATTAGATGAGCAACCCATGTCATTAAGGTTTTGATCACTTGATCATATAACTCGCCTCCTAGGATTTTAGTACGTATGAGTACTTGCACCTCGGTTTAAGGAAGTAATATGAGGTTTGTTGTGTTATGTACATATAGAGAGGCCTTGGTTAACAATATTTTTGGTATAAGGACACCTTAATTTATTGTAAAATGATACCATGTAACTCGCTCATCATTTATTTTGTTGTACATATAAAATTATGTTTATTTTCTACGAAAAATGCTCTCAAAATTAAGATATCAACCTAAAATTTTAGAAAAGTTGTGCATGGAATGGATGGCAAATGTGTATATCATAGAAATGAGTTTTATAGGTGTAGTAGCGGGTATTAGGAGAGCAATTGTGTAAATAGGCTAAAATAAGCCTAAATCTGAAGCATTTCTAGAATTTCACTGATACTTTATTACCTCAAAGGTGATGACAAATTTCTTTAATTGCATGCAAAGCTAACTAGGGAGGGTGTTTATACAATTTGTTTATTAGTTGGCGCTTAGAGGACAAAGTAGTATTCGCGATGACGTTTACTTGCGTTCAAATAATCACTATTCAATCGTTGTCTTTAAAGAAAGCTTGCCAGATGATTTTCTATTCTAGATACGTTCTTATCCGATCAAAGTCTTCTTCAAGAACTCAACTTTGAGCGCTTTATCTCAGGGAGAATCGCAGAGCTCTTCTTTCTCTCTCTAAAATCGGATCCCTTCATTGTGAGATTGTGGGGGGTATTTATAGAGCGATCAAGCTGACAACTGGTTGGCAACTCACCCGAACCCGATAACCCGACCCAACTCACCCGAAACCGACCGGCACCCGAAAATCTGGAGTCATTCATAACCGTACCCGAACCTGAGACCGAACCCGACCCGAACTTGACCCGACCCGAACACAGATAAACCCGACCCGACCCAAACCCGACCCGACTCTGTACCCGACCCGAACATGACCCGACCCGAACACAGATAAACCCGACCCGACCTGACCCGAATTGAAATGGTTATTTAACATCAACATTTTAATACTTGAATGTTAAATGTTTATTTATTTATTTTAACACAAGTTTATGATTATATTTTAACATATAACACATCAATTATTTTTGTTAATTGTTATCATATGAATAAGAACCCAAGTAAAATCAATAGATAACCAGATAAGCCAATGAGTCAAGTAAGTCAGGCGTCATACATCAAATCAAAACATCGATACATATTACGAGTCAGAAATGCTAAAAGTTCATTAACCGTTGCAGATGATATAGCGTGCAACCCAACAACATATCCTTCCAACAACTACTAACAACCCAACAAAATATCCGTCTCGGAACCAACAACAATCAGCAATACCTAAATGGGCCAAAAGCTAATAATAATAATGAAAAAAAACTAATGGGCCAAAAGCTAAAAATGAAATGGGCATTGAAAATGATATGAGTCAATGATATAGTCGAACCACAAATAAGTCCATGTGCAACTTGCTAGTTAAAATAAGGTTAAAATCTAAATGTACAATTAATTTGATTTAATTATAGCCCCGATCAATTGGTTTAAATGTTTAAATAAGGACGATGTTGTCGAATATCGAATTTCCGATTATGACTTTTTTTAAAATCGTTCGACAACCGATGAGTCAATAACAATGAATGTGTTCAACCGAGTCAAATTTACATATTCAAGTATTCAACCGAGTCAAAATTGTTTATTTTAAGTAAATTACATATTTAAGTATTCAACCGAGTTAAAATAATTTATTTTAAGTAAATTACATATTTAAGTATTCAACTGAGTCAAAATCAACCTAATTATCCAAATTCCAAATGGGTCGAATATGATTCGACCGAAAACTCAAACCAACTATACCGTTATACTCACTCCTGCCTGAAACCACCCCTGAAGAGGAACGTCTCGTTCATTTAAAACAACTGGAATTTCCGTTTTATTTACATAAATATCTAACTAGGTGTAATGAAAAACAGAAATAAGATTCCAGTCAATGAATCAGGATACATGTCTCGCGGGCTGTCGTCAGCTCGTGCCGTAAGGTGTTGGGTTAAGTCTCGCAACGAGCGCAACCCTCGTGTTTAGTTGCCAACGTTGAGTTTGGAACCCTGAACAGACTGTCGGTGATAAGCTGGAGGAATGTGAGGATGACGTCAAGTCATCATGCCCTTTATGCCCTGGGCGACACACGTGCTACAATGGTCGGGACAAAGGGTTGACTAATCTGGTTAACATTGAACTTGGTAAAACGAAATGGTTGAATAATTGAAAAATGAGATTATTCAGGAATACACATTGAATGCTGAGATTACGCATTGAATTTCTGGTAGTAGATCCATAATCAAAATGATTGCTCCAGGGGAATTTTCCGCAATAGACGAAAGCCTGACGGAGCAATGCCGCGTGGAGGTAGAAGGCCCACGGGTCGTGAACTTCTTTTCCCGGAGAAGAAGCAATGACGATATCTGGGGAATAAGCACCGGCTAACTCTTTGCAAGCAGCCGCGGTAAGACAGAGGATGCACTCGTGGGATCTCTTGTTCTTATTAGAAGATTGTGAATGTAGATCCAACTTTCGATTCACTCGTGGGATCAGGGCGGTCCGGGGGAGACCACTATGGCTCCTCTCTTCTCGAGAATCCATACATCCCTTATCAGTGTATGGACAACTATCTCTCGAGCAAAGGTTTAGGTTTGGTCCATCGGTCCACACAGTTGTCCATGTACTAGTAGAAGATTTGGCAGCCTGGCGAACCCGTAAATACTTCGGCAACGAAAAACGGTTGTGATAAGAAACGCTTAATTTTTCGTGCTCTTGCTACGGTTAAACGATCTTCTTCGGATAATTCGTCCAACCCAAGGATAGCTATAATGTCTTGAAGTTATTTGTAACGTTGTAAAGTTTGCTTAACTCTTTGCGCAGTTTTATAATGTTCTTCGCCAACAATTCGGGGTTGGAGCATGGTTGACGTTGAATCTAAAGTGTTAACAATGAAAATTTCAATGATATTTGTATAAAATGAAAATTGTATTTGTATTGATTTATCCTAAAGATTTCATTTCAATTGGAATTTGGTTATTCACCATGTACGAGGATCCCCGCTAAGCATCCATGGCTGAATGGTTAAAGCGCCCAACTCATAATTGGCAAATTCGTAGGTTCAATTCCTACTGGATGCACGCCAACGGAACCCTCTAATAAGCATAAGTCTATTGGAATTGGCTCTGTATCAATGGAATCTCATCCTCCATATATAACGTTGATTAATTCAAAACTCAAATGAGACCGACCCGCCTCTTGACCCGAAACCCGAACGAGACCGACCCACTTTGACCAGAACCTGAATGGGGATGACCCAACTTAACCCGAAACCCGACCAATCTAAAATTCATTATGACCGAACACGACCCGAACCCGACCCGACCAATGTCCGACCGGACCAATACCCGACCATAAATTTTACCCAAATTGACCCGAACCGAGCAAGCCTGACCCGAACCCTACCCGAACGACTGCTTTGCCAGCTCTAGTTATATCTCCTCGGGACTTGATCGCCAAGATGAAATGACCTGGAGTGAGTCTCGATAAAAAACGATGGTTTTGCTTGGGCTTATTCTTGCCTTATTTGGGCCGATAATTCAGGGCCAAATTAGAGCCCATAGATTTGGCCGATAGGGTGATTTAGAGGTGGTCCTACACATACTATAAAAGGAAATTTGGAGCCCTGGTTATCTCATTCTTATGTTCATAAGTGCTTTTGCAAAAGAGGGGTTTTCGAGACGGTGAAAAGAGAAGTTTGAAGGGTTTTCATCATTTCCGGCCACCCTCACTTGCTTCTTGTGCTTTTTCAGTTGTTTTCCCGGTAGCTTACCTACCCTATCTTGTTTTTGTGTCTTTTCTTACCTGCTATTTCTCTTGGGGGGAATTTTAGGAAACGACATCAGGGTCAGAATGGATACGAGTTTTCCGATATCGTAGTTTTTCTTCTTTCTTTTCTCCAGGGCAGGGTTTCTGGGTAACACCTCTATTTTTGAGGTTGGGGTGTGGTGGTTGGGGATCCCCCATTGGTGTTTCTTTTGCTCTTTGAAGTGCTAGCGGTCCCTAGGGAGGTGGTTTTCTTAGGAAAATGCTTCCGCACCGCCTATGGAGGGATATTTTTAGTGCAGGGGGAGGCGAGGGGTCACTGTTCTTTCGTTTTCCAAGGGTTGACTTGATGCGGGACCATCTTCTAATCTGATGATAGCACATGATTCATTAAGCGCATAAAAGTACTAGGAGCATTAGTTAAGCCAAAAGGCATAACCAACCACTCATATAAGCCTAGCTTAGTCTTAAAGGCTGTTTTCCATTCATCTCCCTTTTTCATTCTAATCTGATGATAGCCACTTCTAAGATCAATTTTAGAGAATATAGAGGCTCCATGTAACTCATCTAGCATATCATCTAATCTAGGAATAGGGTGACGATATTTAATAGTGATGTTGTTAATAGCCCTACAATCTACACACATTCTCCATGAACCATCTTTTTCATTCTGTCATCTTTACAGCGAGTTGGTTCAACTCTTATACCCATCTCGTGTCTGAGGATGACTATAGTTGCTTTATCCATCCGTAATTGCATGTCCTTGTGATGCATTAGTTCACACTGGAGTTCTGTTGTTGGATGGTAAATATTTTTACATATTTCTATTTTGTACCGCTAGCTCCTCTTTGGGAAATACCGCTAGCTGAGCCGGCCGTGAACTGCCACCGGTTCTCCCTCACGGAGGCCGCCCGGCGGTGCGCCCTGTATGGCTAAGAAAGGGTCTTCTTCGTCCTCGTCTTCTGGGTCCAGAAATCGCAAAGGGAAATCAGCAGGATCGTTTCGGGATAGCTCCTCTTTGGGAAATACCGCTAAGATAGATTTGGAAGAGGATTCGAGTGCAGATCTGGTCAAGAATACTTCGCAGAGCAGTGCTATGTCTGAAGGGCCCGGGGGTGTTAATGCGGCGTCAGATCTGGCAGATAAGGTAGGGGGAGATGCTTTGAATGAGGCTGGGAAGGTAGGTGGAGCTTTTAATGACCGCGCTGAGAAACCCGAGCATACTGACTCCTTCGTTCAAGCCCTAAAAAGGAGCTTCGCTCCCAAGCGGGTTGTGGTTATCAGTAAGGACAGCTCTCCGTTGAATGCCAATCGCGACATTGATAGAGCAGAGAAACTTACCTTTTTCCCTGATGTGGAGAAAGGAAAATTGAAAAGCAGGGAAGAAGATGTTGTGGAATCTAGAAAAATCTGGTCGTCTACGTTGATTGGGGTTATTGCTGGTTTCCAGATCCCGTTTATGCAGGTTAAGGATTTTGTTTACTCTCATTGGTCGATTGAAAGCCCTGAGATTTTCCAGAAAACCAATGGCGTTTACATTTTCAAATTTCGATCTGAAAGTGACTTGAGTTGGGTTCTCAGTAATGGTCCGTGGAACTTACAGGGTTCAAAGCCTCTTATCCTTAAACGCTGGTCTGCGGGAATGCCAATCTCCTGGGCATCCTTTGACCGTATTCCTTGTTGGGTGAGTATTCCGGATCTCGACCCCACTCTGTTCACCAATACCAACCTTAGCAGACTTGGATGCTCTATTGGAACCCCTATTTGCGTTGATGAACGTACGGCTAAAGGGGAAAGACTATCTTTTGCCCGACTTTTGGTTGAGGTTTCAGTACAGGAGGCTAAGTTGAGAGCAGTAGAGATTGAGAATACAGATGGATCGTCGTATCAGCAACCTATTGTGTTTGAGTGGCTTCCTCTGATGTGTTCTTCGTGCAACATGTTTGGCCATTCTGATGAGAAATGTGTTCACAGGGATAGAAAACATGTGCAGTTGACTACCAAATGGGTTCCGATTGGGGTTTCAGATTATACTGCTCAGATTCTGAAAGATATGAAAGGGTCGACAGTGGAGGAAGTGTTAACAGGTGACAGGGGTGTACTAGGGACTGGTTTGTTGGCAACTGAGATTGGTAGCAGTGCTGGGTATAATGGCGTGGTAGCAAATGCTGGCATTTGTAACAGGTTGGATAAGGGTGCAGATATGCAGCAGCTTAATGGCATACAGATTGAGCAAACGGAGGAGAAACTCACCTGGAGCACTGTGGTTAGTAGACAGGCGGGTAAATCTCCTCGATCAGACAGATTGAAAGGGAAACAGATCTTGGAGGACAGACCTCTCTATACAACATCTCATTTTGCTGTGTTAGACTTGGATGCTCAGGAGAATATGTTAAATCTGCAGCAGGCTGATCTGAGATATTCTTGCTCAAATGGTGGGAGTAGCACCCACGAGGGTCTGATGAATGGATAAAATCCGATTTGCTGCCTGGAATACGGTGGGCTTAAAGGATCCCATCAAAACTAATTTTATTACTAATTACTGTTTTGAGAATGAAATAAGCCTCATAGGGCTGCTTGAAACTAAGCTTTTGAAAAAGAATTTTGCGGAGGTGCGTAGATGTTTGATGAATGGATGGGAAGTTTGTGTCAATGGAAATGAAAACACCAAGGGAAGGATTTGGCTAACATGGAACCCGGATGTTTTTGCTGTCCAGGTTTTGAGAATTGATGATCAGTTTATTCACTGTATTGTGGAAACAGTGGACAAAAAATTCAGATTTGCTGCCACATTTATTTATGCTCATAATTCAAAATCTGAAAGAGCTCCGCTCTGGGAAAGCCTTCACAATATGGCCAGCCAAATGGATATTCCGTGGGTTGTTCTTGGTGATCTGAATTGCCTGCTAACTATGGAGGACAAATGGCCACAAACCAAAGCTAAGCGAGATGAGTTTGCTGAACTGGAAGAGGTTCTGGAGCAGTGCCGAATTGCTGATCTCCCGTATACTGGGGCTCAACTCACATGGAGCAACGAGCGGATTGGGTCTGACAGATTAGCAAGAAAATTGGACAGAGTGCTCGTGAATGATGTTTGGATGGAATCATTTGAAAACACGAAAGCTTTCTTTGACACGCCTGGTATTTCAGACCACTCACCTGCTGTTGTGTATCTAAGAAATGAAGTGAGCAGGAAAAAATACCCTTTTAAATACAAAAATTTCTGGGGTAAAGAGAGTGAGTTTGAGAGCATTGTTAGAGCTGCTTGGACTGCTGATGTTATTGGTTCTAAACAGTACAAGCTGGTCATGAAGCTAAAGAATGTAAAGGATGCTCTCAAACCTTGGGACAAGGCTCGGTTCCCTGAACTTCAGACTCAAATAAAACTTGATAAGGGCACACTTCATGAGCTGCAGCTTAGTCTCCAGTCAGATAGAGATAATATCCTCCTGCAGAAGCAAATTGTCGATGCTGAAGCCATCCTGAGGCAGAATATTGCAAGGCTAATAAGTCTTACAACTCAAAAAGCCAAGTTGCATTGGCTTACCATGGGAGAGGAGACATCCTCCATGTTTTATCGTAGCGTCAAGGAGCGACAATCCAGAAACGCCATCCTCATGATGAAGTACGATGAGGACACTGAGATTGATGGTGAAGAGGCTATACGGAAACATATCTTGCAGTTTTTTGAAGACTTACTATCCAACAGATCCAGCAGCGTCGCAGGCATTAGCTTACCTTGTGAGAATGGGTTTAGACAGGAGTCTGCAGATGATGTTTTGAATCTCCCTTCATATGATGAAATCCGGATGGCGATTTGGTCCATAGGATCGAATAAATCTCCGGGACCGGATGGATTTGGGAGTGCATTCTTCAAGGATGCGTGGAAGATTGTTGGGGTTGATACATGTGAGGCTATCCGGGAAATCTTTCGTAATGGAAAAATTCTTAAGCAATTGAATGCAACCTTCATCTCACTTATCCCAAAGGTTCCTAATCCCACCTTTGTGAAGGACCTGAGGCCTATTTCTTGTTGCAACACAGTCATGAAAGCGGTCACGAAGATTATTGTTATGAGAATTAAAGATCAGTTGGGTGATATTGTCTCGGATTGCCAAGGTGCATTTGTCCCAGGTCGCTCAATTGCTCATAATAGCGCTGTTGCTACAGAAATTGTCAGTGGCTATGGTACTGCAAGGGGGTCCCCGAGATGCACAATCAAGGTTGACCTACAAAAGGCCTACGACTACCTTAGCTGGGATTTTATCAGAAAAATGCTAACGTACTTCAAATTCCCGTGCAAACTTATCGAGCTGATCATGGAGTGTGTTAGCACTTCCGCTTTTTCTGTCCTGATCAATGGTGCGCCAGAGGGTTTCTTCCCAGGGAAGAGGGGATTACGACAAGGCGATCCGCTCTCTCCCTACCTCTTTGTTATGAGCATGGAAATCCTTAGTAGAATGCTTGTAAAAGCAACTGAAAATCCAGCGTTCAGGTACCACCCGAAATGTAAGAAACTGAAGCTTGTGCACCTGACTTTCGCTGATGATCTTTTATTATTTTGTCGTGGAGATTTGCAATCAGTCCGCATCTTAAAGGATTGCCTGGATGAATTTCTTGCTTTGTCGGGTCTAAGAGTAAATATCGACAAGAGCACAGTTTTTATAGCCGGCTGCTCGGATGAAATTTCTGATAGTATTGTGCATCAGCTGGGCTACATCCGTGGTGATCTCCCTGTCAGATATTTAGGGACTCCACTGAGCTCTAGGCGTACAAAGATTCATGAATACGGAGCCTTACTTGACAAGATAAGTAAGCTGATGCAAACATGGGCTGCAAGGAGCCTCTCCTATGCGGGACGCTTACAGCTTATCAAATCAGTGTGTGTTGGTATTCAAACTTTCTGGGCTCAGTCTGTACTCCTTCCTAAAGGGGTGATAGACAAGATAGAGAGCATGATGAAACGTTTTTTGTGGAATGGAAATCTTGAAGGGAGAAAGCACTTGGTAGCTTGGGAGGATGTCACAAAACCTCATAAGGAAGGTGGGCTGAACATAAGGGAGTTGCTATCGTGGAATAAATGTGTGTTTGCCAGACTTTGGGGTGATATTGTATTGCAAAAGCCAAATATATGGAAGAGATGGTGCATTGAGAACCATTTTAAGGGCGACCTGCGAACAGATTTAAGGCAGAAAAAGGACGACTCTTGGCTATGGAGGTCTGTCCTAAGCGTCAGAAATGAGCTGAGAGGAGCTCTCGAAGCTGCTGGCCCCTTTGAAGATGAACTGCAGGATCTGTTGGACAGCAAAGGTAAATTATCTTGTGCTGAACTGTACAGGTTACTTAGAAAGCGTGGCCAGGAAGTTGATTGGGGTGGAGTCCTCTGGGGAGGTTTACAGAACCGGAAATGGACCTTTATTTCCTGGCTAGCTGCACGAAAACGCCTTCGGACAGGCAATGTCATCCGTTATTGGCTAGGAGATAGCGCTGCGGAGTGTGTGTTATGTCATGATGCTGAAGAGTGTGAGGATCACTTGTGGTTCGCTTGCCCAAAGGTGGAAGCTGTCCGGCGCATCGTTTTTAGTTGGGTTGGTGTTACATGCCGGTTTACCAACATTGGGGAGTGGCTTCAATGGTTTGCTCGAGAGCCAATGAAGGTCAAAAAAACCATTATATTTCAGGCTAAACTTCTTGTTTTTCAAGCTACCATCTACTACACTTGGGATGCTCGAAATAAGAGCATATTTTGTAATGAACCGTTTGAGATAGATGCTTGTGCTGCCCGTATTATCTCGTGTTGTCGATCTAGGCTGTCCATAAAGTGCAAAGGCAAAGCACTTGTGGATAGGTTGGATCGAGGGCGTAGATAGATATTGGTTTGATATTGGTTAGATTGGATTGGGAGACACGTAGCGTACAGTAGTAGTGGTGGGTACATGAGTAGGGTTGAACTTTTGTAGGGTCTCGTTGTTTTTTGGTGGGCATAGGGGGCTATGATGGTATAGCTTACTCTTTTTTTACACAAGACCCGTTTGTATGGTCTTGGCCTTTTGTACTTGGTGGTTTTCACCACTTCATCTATATATTTACCTCTTCAGACAGCACTAGGACTTAAGCTTATTCGAATATAACCCTTATCCAACAGTTCCTGGACTTGGGTTTGGACCTCTTGGGTCTCAGTGGGATTCATACGATACGCAGGCCTATTAGGTAATGCAACCCCCGGAATAAGATCAATTTGATGCTCAATTCCACGAATAGGGGGTAGACCTGGTGGTATGTCATCGGGAAACACATCCTTAAACTCCTCAAGAAGAGCGAGAATGTTCAATGGAGGAGAAGCTTTAAGCTCTTCACTTAACATACTCAAGCTCTTGCAAAGGCGCAAAAGAACAGTTCCACCATCTGCAAAGTCGTCCAAGAATGTGCTTTTGGAAGCCAAGAACACACTCTTAGATCGAGTTTGAGGATCCACTTGGCTCGACTGAGCCTCCTGATCTAACTCACCTTTACTTACCTTGCGCTTCTCAATTTCATCAGCTACTTGCGTAGGTGTCATGGGTTTGAGAATGACATTCTTTCCCTGAAAAGTAAAGGTATAGCGATTAGTAAACCCATCATGCATAACCTTACGATCAGATTGCCAAGGACGGCCTAATAGAATATGACAAGCTTGCATAGGCACTATATCACATAAAACATCATCTTCATAATGTCCTAGTTTAATATGCACTTTAACTTGCCTATTTACTTTCAATAAGCCACAATCATTCATCCAATGCAATTTGTAAGGTCTAGGGTGTTGGACAGTAGGTAAATGCAATTTGTCAACCATTTCTTGACTAGCTAAATTACAGCAACTACCTCCATCAATGATCACATTTACAACCTTTCCTTTAACTAGACAACGAGTATGAAACAAGTTTTCCCTTTGATTATCATCACATGGTGTAGGAACAACACTTAAAACTCTCCTAACAATCAAAGATTCTCCATGCTCATATTCAACCTCATCATCATCATTTTCATAACAAACAAGGTTTAAGTTCTGATCATTGTCATTAGCATGCTCTTCATGTTCATCACAAGAATTTTCAGATTCATATTCTCCTAAGTGATTAACCATGAGAGTTTTCTTATTAGGGCAATCCTTCATATAATGTCCTCTACCTTGGCATTTAAAGCATACAATATCTCTAGAACGAGTGGTAGAAGGGATAGGATTACTCCCTTTGGGACCAGTAGATGTCCCAGACGATTCTCGTCCATTCCATGGGCCTTTACCCTTGTCGAGGGGCTGTTGGGGCTGTCGACCTTCACTCCTCCATTGGGGCTGCTGAGCTCGCTCCCTAGAGCCCATCTCCGAGCGCCCTTGGGGCTGTTGGGGCCGAGATTGGCGCCACCCTTGTTGCTGGCCACTCGACACCCTATTGCCTTGGCTTTTGTAGCGTTGTCCCTTTTCTACTTTCATAGCTAGATGTAAAAGTTCAGTAGGAGTAGTATAGGGAAAATAATCAATTTCATGAGCTAAAGCAGGATGTAAGATTCGAAGATATCTAACATTAGTTTTCTCATGAGTTTCGACTATATTAGCTCTAGCCATGGCTTCTTGCATAACATTAAATGTTTCCTCAACAGTTTTACTACCTTGTTTAAGGTTTTCTAATCTGTTTAATAGCTCTCTATCATAGTGTTGAGGTACAAATCTATTTCTCATGACCACTTTCAATTGTTCCCAAGAAGCAATAGGTGCATCAAGGGATCTTCTTCTTTCCTTAACAAGATTATCCCACCAGATTAATGCAAAACCTTGAAACTCTAGGGAAGCTAGTTGTACTTTCTTAGGTTCTGAGAAATTATGACAATTCCAGATTTGCTCCATTTTAATTTCCCAATCAATATAAGCATCTGGATCAGTTTTACCATCAAAAGGAGGAATCTTTACCTTAACCTTACCCATACCGTCGTCGTCATTGAACCTAGGTGGTCGGTTCGGATTTCCCCTTTGATTCCGTCTCGGGCGTCGCTCCCAATACTCCTCTTCTTGGAAGTCGTCATCTTGCTCCGAGTAATAGAATTGCGCTTGATAGCCACGTCCTCTTCCCCTTCCCTGTCCTTGACCTTGCACATTAACAAACCCATTATTCCGATCATTTCTCCCACCTTGTGGAGAGTTGTTTTCATTGAATAAAGGATTATCTAAATTAACATTGACATGAGGATTAGGATTAGGAATAGGGTTAGGATTAACGACCTCTCTTTCGTCATTAGGTATCTCAACTCGCTCTTGCTGACCTATGGTGTTCGAACCACTAGGCCTAGAGCTCTCTAATGCAGCCACCCTTGCTGTTAGCGCAGCCAATGATTCAGGAACACCCGTTGTGTTGTTCATGATAGTCGCCATGTTGTTCATCATGGTCTGAAATTGCTCGGGCGTCACTGTTGCACTTGAGTTAGTGGCATTGTTACCACCATTGTTTCCCTGATTAGTAGACATTATAACAAAGACCAAAGAAACAAGGAACTAAGTTAAAGGTTAGTAAAACTTATAAACAGCTCACAATTGTGTTTCGCTCACACTCCCTCTCTGATTGATATATCACGCTTGCTAGGGCAATCCGCTTTGGGCAAATCAACTACCAAGCATTACTAAGCAATCAAAGTATGTAGTGAATGAAACAAACAGCAAAGTACTCGATAAAGGAGAAAGAGCACTCGACAGCAGCAGTAAGCGATTCAAGCAAATAAATGGGTAATTGCAAGGAATCAACTCGACACAACAAGGAGATCACTCGGCAGGGGCTGAGATCACTCGACACACACAAGAGAGAACTCGGCAGGGGCTGAGATCACTCGACTCAATCAAAGCAAGCACACAACAGCACTCGATCAAGGTGAGAAAGAGTACTCGACACAAAGAGAAAATAAGAAAGCAAAAGAAAACTTGGAAATTTACCTCTTTTGATTGAAAACCTTAAGTTATGATGTTGTAGTTGCAAGGTAGGGTTTCAATTTTGTGGAGGTGTATGTGTTTAGGGATAGGTATGTTGATTAGGGCTGAGAAGAGGGTTCACCAATGATGTCCTTGGGAGCTTTCTTGCACTAGATCAACAACTAACAAACACTTTCTCTCTCTTTTGAATTTTCGGACCTTAATTTACTGTTTTTTTTTTTTTTTTAAATGTGAAACTAATGCAAGAAAAGACTCAAATTAATGTATAGGACTCGAAAATCTGGTATAGATGGTGATAAAAGATGAAAATTCAGCCCTAATGTAAAGATATAGATAGAATGGCTAATTTAGGTAATAGGATCTATCTTGTGCCTTTTTAGATAGTTGATAGATATAATGGAAATTAATATCCAACAACTTAAAATTTCTGATTTTTGATAGGCAATAGATAAATGGAATTAGATAAAAGATAAATCAAAATTCCAAAGATAGAATAGATAAACAAAAGGATAGAAAAGATAGAACAAACTAGGGTTTGCTTTGTGTGGTATGTAGAATCGGCCAAGCAAGGCTATGGGGACAGAAATTGCCGTCGGCTCTAGGGTGTTCACAAAGGCTGTGTTCACCACTTGGTCGACTCCACGGTCTCGGCTAGGCTTTGTGTTTAGGCTATGCAACCACAAACAATCACAAACTCAAGATTAGTGCAATAATCAATAAAGAATGCAAGAAGTAAAAAAGACCAAACAAAGAAAAGACTCTATTTTTTTGGTTTTTGTGTTTAGGAAAAGAAAAAGACTCAATCTTGATGTCGGAAACCAAAGCTCTGATACCAATTTGATACGGGGTTAGCCGTGTGATGGTCCGATCTTCGACAACAAGCAAGAAACTAAAGAAAGACTCAAAGAAATAACAAGACTCAAACCGACGCAGCAAGGATGCTTCAAGAATCGATCAAGAAATTAAAGAACGGAAGCAAGAACGAATAAAGACTCAACAAGATCAGCAAGATTCGATCAAGAAGCAATCAAGATCGATCAAGATTCTCAAGAAACGCAGCAAGACTCGACAAAGATGAATAAAGACTCGATAAAGACTCGAAATTGCAACAAAGAATGAAAAGACACGACCGATAAGGACTGAGTCGATCTATGCAGAACAAGATAAAGACCCCAGGCCTCCTCAGAGGGTAGGAACCAATACCAATGACTACACAACCCACCTCTACAACCCTACACAATCAAGCGGACAACTTGAAGGCACAAGGAGGGGGCTTGTGGATACTAGATTCACCAAGTCCTGCGAAGTTGATGAACGGCAAAGCAAACCAAGCTAAAACAAACCAATTCGATGATCAACGAGCACAGCTCTAGTTGGATCAACAAGACACTCCACGTGTTTCACACAATTTGAGAGATCTAAATTCTATTCATCATGTTCTAATTGAATTACAATAGGAGAACTCGGAATATATAGGCCACACAGGGCTGTTGGGCCGAGTTAGATGATAGAATAAGATAAAACTAACATCTAATGGAAATAATAAAAATAACCTTAAAGTTTCCTAAAATAACTTAAGTAAAAGAAATACTAAAAATAGGAAAAAAACATAATGTTCCAAAACTTAACAAAATCCCGTCAAAACCAGCAGCAGCTCAAAGAATGTGGATTTCGGCCAAGCTATAGGACGAATCTGGAAAAACCTTCAACAGCAAAGTTGTAGATCTCTTCGTCCTCGTTCCAACAAGGTATGGCACGCCTCAATCCGATCAATATTGAATCCGTACGACCCATTTTACAGAGACGTCGAAAAGCTGTCAAGTTGCTGAACGAATGTAAAAACGCCAAGCTTCCACCTTTGGACCTTCTCCCATGGTGGAGCCTTCTTCTTCCTCTTGATAAGGACATCATCCGAAGGTGTCTTGGATGGTCCCGCATCAATCTCCCTTTCTTGAAAAGGATTCGTCCTCGAATCCAAGGTCGCATTTGATTCCGCAAAGGCATCCACACGAGCTCCTGGATCGAATACCACATGTCCATGGAAACCCTTCTCAAGGCTGATTGGTGTAGGGGTTGACCACTCCTCGATGGTTATTATCTCAGCTTCATCTACAAAATCAAGAAAAGAAACTTTATGAGTGCATAGTTTATATTTTATATCATCATTATGTTCTAACGTAATATGAACTTTAGTTTGGTCAATAATCTCTAAGTTTCCATCCAATGCTAGCAAGTTTTCTTCCTTTTTCAAGGCTGAATTTTCAACTAATTCAAGGCTAGCAATAGTAGAAGAATTTGCAC
Source organism: Persicaria tinctoria (assembly GCA_037127255.1). Taxonomy (NCBI): domain Eukaryota; kingdom Viridiplantae; phylum Streptophyta; class Magnoliopsida; order Caryophyllales; family Polygonaceae; genus Persicaria; species Persicaria tinctoria. The sequence continues at coordinate 35,558,336 of JBANSL010000017.1, read as the reverse complement.
CATCAATGATCATATTAGAAACTTTGCCTTTTTCTAAGCATTTAGTATGACATAAATCCTTTCTTTGATTATCATCACAAGACATAGGTTGAACATTTAAATTAATCAAAGAATCATCATGTTCATATGTAATGCAAACATCATGATCATAGGCAAGTAAATTAAGATCTTGATCATTATTAACAACATGATTTACATGATCAGTAATCAACGAATTATCTATGCTAGAAGAAACATTAAGTTGAGTAGAAATGGGATGAGTTTCTTCCCTTTCAATTGGTGGCACGTCATCTCTAGGTGAGGCTCCTTGTACAAACACCGTATTAGAGCCAAAACGCTGAAGTTCTATTGTCACAAGGCTGTTTTCCATCTTAGCTATGCTGGCATTCATCTTAGCTATGTTCTCCATGAAGGTATTGTACCAGTCATTGCCCTGGCTATTAGACATCGTAAATAAAGACAAACAAAGAACTATGTGAAAGGTTAGAAAAATATAAACAACCTCACAATGTGTTTCGCTCACACTCCCTCTCTGATTGATATGTCACGCTTGCTAGGGCAATCCGCTTTTGGCAAATCAACTATCAAGCAAAAACTAAGCAATCAAAGTATGCAGTGAATGAAACAAACAGCAAAGTACTCGATAAAGGAGAAAGAGCACTCGACAGCAGCTGTAAACACTTGATTCAAGCAAAAACAAAGGCAATTGCAAGGAATCAATTCGACACAACGAAGGTGCACTCGACAGGGGTCTAATGCACTCGACACTAACAGGAGAGAACTCGGCAAGGGCTGAGATCACTCGACTCAATCAAACACAACTCGATAACAGCAATAATCAATTCGATCCAAGCAACAATCAGCAAGAATCAACTCGAAAATAGACTAATGAGTACTCGAACAGCAAAACAAGCACTCGACTCAATCAAAAGAGAACTCGACCAGGGGGAGATCTCTTTGACACACACACAATAGCACTTCAAGAGAATAGAAGTACTCGACACAGCTAGCAAACAACTTCGACAAAGCTATAAACAAAGAGAAGAATAGAAAAACTGAAGAAAGAATGGAAATTTACCTCTTTTGATTGAAAACCTTAAGTTATGATGTTGTAGTTGCAAGGTAGGGTTTCAATTTTGTGGAGGTGTATGTGTTTAGGTTTAGGGCTGATGACAAGGGCTATGGAGAATCACCAAAAAGTTGAGTCCTTTAGGTTTTTCTTGCACTAGATAAATAAAGACTCGACAAAGATGAATAAAGACTCAATAAAGACGAATAAAGACTCGATAAAGATGAATAAAGACTCGATAAAGACTCGAAATTGCAACAAAGAATGAAAAGACACGACCGATAAGGACTGAGTCGATCTATGCAGAACAAGATAAAGACCCCAGGCCTCCTCAGAGGGTAGGAACCAATACCAATGACTACACAACCCGCCTCTACAACCCTACACAATCAAGCAGACAACTTGAAGGCACAAGGAGGGGGCTTGTGGATACTAGATTCACCAAGTCCTGCGAAGTAGATGAACGGCAAAGCAAACCAAGCTAAAACAAACCAATTCGATGATCAACGAGCACAGCTCTAGTTGGATCAACAAGACACTCCATGTGTTTCACACAATTTGAGAGATCTAAATTCTATTCATCATGTTCTAATTGAATTACAATAGGAGAACTCAGAATATATAGGCCACACAGGGCTGTTGGGCCGAGTTAGATGATAGAATAAGATAAAACTAACATTTAATGGAAATAATAAAAATAACCTTAAAGTTTCCTAAAATAACTTAAGTAAAAGAAATACTAAAAATAGGAAATAAACATAATGTTCCAAAACTTAACAAAATCCCGTCAAAACCAGCAGCAGCTCAAAGAATGTGGATTTCGGCCAAGCTATAGGACGAATCTGGAAAAACCTTCAACAGCAAAGTTGTAGATCTCTTCGTCCTCGTTCCAACAAGGTTTTGCACGCCTCAATCCGATCAATATTGAATCCGTACGACCCATTTTACAGAGACGTCGAAAAGCTGTCAAGTTGCTGAACGAATGTAAAAACGCCAAGCTTCCACCTTTGGACCTTCTCCCATGGTGGAGCCTTCTTCTTCCTCTTGATAAGGACATCATCCGAAGGTGTCTTGGATGGTCCCGCATCAAGAGGTATGGTAGAAATAATGGGTTTGCGAATGCGCAGGGACAAGGAAGAGGAAGAGGGAAATGTCGAGGCTATCAAGAGGATTACTACTTCTCGGAACACGACGACGACTTCCAAGAAGAGGAGCATTGGGAGCAACGTCACAGGCGGAATGATAGAGGCGGTCGATACCACTACAGAGCACCTAGAGATCCTGACTAGGACGACATAGGTAAGGTAAAGGTAAAGATCCCTCAATTCGAAGGTAAAATTGATCCAGATGTTTATATTGATTGGGAAACTAAAATGGATCAAATATGGAATTGTCATAACTTCTCTGACGCTAAGAAAGTGCAACTAGCTTCTTTAGAGTTTCAAGGCTTTGCTTTAATTTGGTGGGATAACCTAGTTAAAGAAAGAAGAAGAGCCCTTGATGCGACTATCGCTTCATGGGAGCAACTAAACGCACTTATGAGGAGAAGATTTGTTCCCCAACACTATGCTAGAGAACTCAGACAAAGATTAGAGAATCTTAAACAAGGTAGCAAAACTGTTGAGGAAACATTTAATGCAATGCAAGAAACCATGGCTAGGGCTAATGAAGTTGAACCTGATGAAGATACAAATGTTAGGTTTCTTAGGATATGGCATCCCGCCTTAGTTCATGAAATTGATTATTTTCCTTATTCTACGCCTACTGAGCTTTTGCATTTACCGATAAAGGTAGAAAGAGGAGCTAGATATAGGAACCAAGGTGGGAGGATGTCAAGTGGCCAAACCCAACAATGGCGGCAAGGCCGAGTGCAGCAGCCCCAAGGACGGTCTGATGGCGGCTTTAGGGAGAGGACGAGCCGACCTCAGGGAACAATGGAAGGTCAAGCACCCCAACAACCTCTCGACAAGGGTAAAGCGCCCATGTACGGACGAGATTCGACTGGGGTATCTACTGGCCCCAAAGAGAGTAATCCTAACCTCACTCCTACTAGATCTAGGGACATTATATGCTTTAAATGCCAAGGTAGAGGTCATTATATGAAGGATTGCCCTAATAAGAAAACTATCATGATTAATCACTTAGGCGAATATGAATCTGAAAATTCTTGTGATGAACATGAAGAGCATGCTAATGATGAAAATGATCACAACCTTAACCTTCTTGCTTATGATGATGATGATTACGTTGAATATGAACATGGTGAATCATTGGTTGTTAGGAGAGTTTTAAGTGTTGTACCTACACCTTGTGATGACAATCAACGTGAGAACTTATTTTATACTCGATGCTTAGTTAAAGGGAAGGTTTGTATGAATCCCACTGAGACCTAAGAGGTCCAATCCCAAGTCCAGGAACTGTTGGATGAGGGATATATTAGAGAAAGCTTAAGTCCTTGTGGTGTGCCTGTGTTATTATTAGTTCATAAGAAAGATGGATAATGGAGAATGTGTGTAGATTGTAGGGCTATTAACAACATTATTGTAAAATATCATCATCCTATTCCACGTTTAGATGATATGCTAGATGAATTACATAGTGCATCAATATTTTCGAAAATAGATTTAAAAAGTGGATATCATCAGATTAGAATGAAGGAAGGCGATGAATGGAAAACAACATTTAAGACTAAATTTTGTTTATATGAGTGGCTGGTTATGCCTTTAGGTTTAACTAATGCACCTAGTACTTTCATGCGGTTAATGAATTATGTGCTTAGAAATTTTATTGGGAAATATGTTGTTGTTTATTTCGATGATATACTTATTTATAGCAAATCTCCTAAAGAACATGAAGCACATCTTAGGGAAGTACTTCACTAAGATTAGAACACTTGTATGCTAATTTGAAGAAATGTGAATTATGTAATGAACAAGTGTTCTTTCTTGGTTTTGTAGTGAGCTCGAATGGACTGCGTGTCGATGAGGAGAAGATCAAAGCGATCCAAGAGTGGCCGACACCCACCACTATCGGTCATGTGCACAAATTCCAAGGATTGGCGAGCTTCTATAGGTGGTTCGTGCGTGACTTCAGCATCATCTCAGCCCCTCTCACAGAGCTCACAAAGAAGCGGTGCGGGTTCAAGTGGGGCGCAGCTCAAGAGAAGGCCTTCCGAACGCACAAGGAGAAGCTCACTCAGGCGCCATTACTAGCTCTACCCGATTTCTCACGTCCCTTCGAGGTCGAGTGTGACGCTAGCGAAGTTGGTATTGGAGGAGTGCTTATGCAGGAAGGTAAGCCTATTGCCTTCTTCTCTGAGAAATTGAAAGTGCTTGTCTTAATTACTCTACATATAATAAGGAATTGTATGTGTTGTATAGAGTTCTTAAGACTTGGTCCCATTACCTATGACCTAGAGAGTTTATTCTTAGGACTGATCATGAATCTTTGAAACATTTTAAAAACCAAGATAAACTATATAGGAGACATGGTAGATGGATGGAATTCATTGAAACTTTTCCCTATGTGATCAAATACAAAAAAGGCAAAGACAATGTGGTTGTTGATGCTTTATCTAGGAGACATGTTCTTTTAACCACTTTGGATTCTAGAGTCTTAGGCTTTGTAAAGGAATTGTATGAAAATGATATTGATTTTGGGGAAAGCTTTCAAAAATGTCAAGACAAAGGCCCAACCGAAAATTTCTACATATTTGATGGATTTTTATTTCGAAAGGATCAAGTGTGTATACCTAGATGTTCTCTTCGATTATTAATTGTTAATGAAGCCTATAGTGGAGGTTTATGGGTCCTTTTGGAAGAGATAAAACATATCATTCTCTTAAAACACACTTCTATTGGCCACATATGCTTAGGGATGTAGAACATTGCCTTAAGAGATGCATTGATTGTTTAAAGGCCAAATCTAAGCTTATGCCCCATGGATTATACACGCCACTATCTATCCCCTCAACCCCTTGGGAAGACATTTCTATGAACCCCAAAACACACTAAACCTAGAACCGCTGACTTCTCTCTTGAGGACGAACCTGACTCCACTATCCTATAGCGGGGTCTTGACTAAAATTTATTTGGTTGAGAAACCGTCTCGTCAAATTGGCGCCGTTGCCGAGGGATATCAATCGCGCCTAGTTTAGTTGTGTTTAAGGTTCAGAAAAGCCCATCCCTTTTTTACCCTATCACATACCCTATCACCACCTACCTCACCGGTACCAACTGGGTGCCAAGCTTTTGATTGTGATTTCAAAGCTTAGGTACAAAGATGGAAGACTTTTGGGAAGGGGACTGCGAATGGGATATATGGGTCCGAAATATGAGACGGAGAAATAGGATCGCAGTGGAGGAGTCACGATTAAGGGAAATAGCCCGGCTGAAGGACTTAGTCCGAAGACTTAAGGCTTCCTATCGTTCTAAAGGATTAGAGCCTCCTTTTTATGAGGAAATTGAAGCTATGGAAAGTGATGAGAAAGAAGAAGATTGGAACGAACAATGGGTACTCCCACGGTAAATGAGAGCAACAACGCGAATCGATGTCGACTACCCATAGTCGACGTCGACCACATTACAGAAACCCAGATATGTCCTTCCCCGATCTCGATTCCACCTTTGCAATCTATCTTTGAAAAACCATTTGAAGGACCCCAAGAAGAAGAAGCACTATAAGAGAAGAAGTTGGACATTGTTGCCCAGGGCATTCCAAGATCGCTTTTACCTTACAAAGTGAAGGCTATCCCCGATGATTTTAAGCAACCGATGTTCATATTTAAGTATGGGGTCCTAGCAAAGTGGCATGAAGCTCCGCATGATGAGGTGGAAATATCTCTTCCCACTCCACTATTTTGTTGTGGTGGAGACACATAAACAAATCAACATATGAAGCGGAAGAGGTATGATGATGAGGTATGCATATTTTCTTTATATCTTCCTTTATGCATGCCAACTGGAGCCCAGGAAGATGAATGGGTGAAGCCATGGAGCGTTCACTCGGGGAGGTTTAAGCTTCTTCACATGATGCCCCCGGATGACATTCCACGCTTCCCACCACCGGAGGAACCACCAGATCCACCTATACCTCCGGACAAAGATGAGCCAGGCTAATGCTTAATGAAGAAGTCAGCCTAGCGACTATAAAATCTAGAGCTTGTAAATAGACATTTATTTTTGGGACTTTTGGACATTGTTGCTTTTGTTTGTTTTTGGTTTTGAACTTTTAGTTTTTCTATTGTGGGTATTTCTCTTCTACAATTTTCAGGTCCATGGGAATAGAAGCAAGCTAAATCAGACTCGGCCCAAAGCATAGCACTCGATTCTGACAATCTGCATGTCTGTCTAGTGAGTTTTTTTCTTTACCCTTATTTTTTATGCAGTGAGGACACTGTAATGTTTAAGTATGGGGTGGGGGAAGGGCTTACTTTGTGCATATTTGATATATTTGACATTTGGTGTGCATGTTTAAAGTTTAATTCTTGAATTGCTTATACATGGCTATTTTGGAATTCATTATTGATTTATGTGCTTACATGCATGATTTCCAATGTTTGAAAAATGACCCCCATTGAAATTTTTTATAAGTGTCATGGAAGCTTTTAATTGAACTCGACGATGCAAAATTAGATTCATTAGAGATATAGCATGAAATTGCCGAGTAAAGGGAAGTCACAATGAAGTGCATTATTCCTTGAAAACCATGAAAGGAGGTAAAATTTGAAATTGCTTTTGACATGTTGCATGATAAGAGGATGGAGGACTTTATATTTCCATATAATGCTCATATGTTTATATTCCTTAGCCTTACCTATGCTTATGCATCACAAAAGCCACATTATGCCTTATTTCAATTATTGCTCCACATGATCTAAATATTACCATTCTTTACCTTATTTCCTATCCGGGGATTATGTTGAGAATGATGTTACATTATGGAGATTATCATATGGTTGTGTTGTGGTTATCATTATTGGAGTTTGGTAGGAAAGTTTAAAAAAAAATATGGAAAATTTAATGAGTGAAAGAAAATCCGATCAACTCAGGAGATAAAGGTAGATCGACCCTGCTCGCTGAGATAATAGTTTGGCGAGATGGGACACCAGGTGAGGAGTCCAAAGCACTGAGTATCCGGGGCCATTCATGACACCCATGTTTGCAACTCGCGAGAAGGCAGTGTTGAGGTTAGAGAGGTAAAAACATTATTATTGAGAAAAAGCAATGAGCGTTGAGAGAAAGGTGAGAAATCAAAAGAAGAAGGAATGTGGTATGAAAGTTTGGTAATACTCCATTTCCCCGGATTATTAGCACCACATTGCCAAAAATCGCCCACCTTTAGCCTTTTACCAATCTACTCCTTATTTGAGCTTAAATTAAAGTCCTCTTGATTATTAATGCTTTGTCACATGAATTGTTTTTTGCATAACCCTCCTTTTGTGAGTAGATGTTGCTTTTTATTTGCATATGCATGGATTTGTGACACTAGTACCTTTTCGAGGATGGTAATTGATTGCAGGGATATATAAGAATGAATCTAAGATGTTGAGAGTTTTGATTTCCTCTCCTGAATGACAATTAAAAGTATTGCTTGAGGACAAGCAAGCTTAAGTATGGGGTGTTTGATGTGAGCCTATTTTGCCATGTTTTATACTTACTTTTATATCGATTTCTGCATGCATTTAATGCATTTGGGTTAGATTAATACAGAATCTATGTAGTTTATGCTTATTTGCCAAATTATGGAGTCTACACAAGTTTTTGTTATATTTCGCCGAAATCGGACGCACTTTGGAGCTTAAAAGGAAACCCATGAAGAAGCTAAGGATGGTGCAGCTAGAGAAAACGCCATTTTTCACCATTTATCATTCTGAATCAAGCTTTGATGTCTTCATGAGAGTTGTAGCCCTCGAAAAGAGATTTCCAACGCATGGTCATATGCGTCAATCCGACGAACGAGGACTCGGGAAAGTGCGTTTCAAGAACAGAGCTGGGAGCTGAACATTTTACTCGATGTCGAGGAATTTACTCGATATCGAGGAAACACCTTGTCGATTTTCACATCCTGGAACCGAGATCGACGAAGAAGCTGAAGACGAACCAAGCCTTGGTCGACGTCGAGGAATTTAGTCGATGTCGAGGAAAAATCCAAGTTGATTTTGCTGCTGGAGGTCGGAATCGAGTTGCTGAGCGGAAGACGAAGAAAGTGCTACTCGATATCGAGGAATTCTACTCAATATCGAGGAAATCCCAGAAGCCGACGTCGAGCTATCCAAATATCTTATTAAGTTTCTATCCAAAGTCCAATGGTGATATTTTCGAGATGAAATTCTATCAAGATCTATCAAGTGCCACCAAGTCAAGAGAGAAGATATTTTATCTACATTAGATATAGTCCTAGTGATTTAATTATTTATTTCCATTATTTTATCTTAAGTAATTAGATAGATAGATATAGATATAGATATGATATTCTTTCCTAATTAGAGAGGGAATGAAGTCTATAAATAAGGCTCTAGGGGGCTGATTTTTATTCATTCAAGCAAAGCCGTCTTCGGGCGCAAGGAGAGAGAGAGAGAGAGAGAGAGAGAGAGAGAGAGAGAGAGAGAGAGGGAGGGAGGGAGGCGAGAGAGAAGGAGAAAGAAGGAAGAACGTTTGGAAGGTTTTGTAAGTTTAAGTTTTATTTTGAATGTTAAAGTTAGTTTCTTTTATTATGGTTTGTTTCTAATTTCCTTCTTCTAGGGTTGGCGTGATCCCAACAGATATATGTGTGTTTGATTTATCAATCCATGAATTTATATGTCTTTATCATCATCTACCTATGTGCTTAATCCTTAGCGAGAGTTGAGAAAATTCCTTATTCATGATATTGAAGCAAAAGTGATCTTATTATGAATTGGATAGTAATTAGGGTTTATTTGCGAGAGCCGACTATTCCTAATTAAGAAAAGGTAGAAACAAATTAGGTCTTTATGCGAGAGCCTCTATCACCTAAATTGTTGGAATTTGCGAAAGTCGATTATTTGATATAAAGCATGCATCTTTATATGATCTGCACATATGTTTATTATTGTGGTGATCCCTAACCTTGGAAGTTTGCATCTTTATTTGTTTTATTTTATTATTTTTATTCGGCACATATTCTACTCGATATCAAACCCCCATTCTCTCTCCATCCCTCGACATCGACCCCTCTATTCTTTGTCGACAGCCACCCTCTTCACCTTTTCCAGCTAACCCTGAACCCCAAACACTACTAAAAAAATAGGATTTAGCAATGGATACTTAGCCACGAATACTGGACGTGGCTATATTCGTGGCCAATAGCAATGATATTGGCGACGACTATTAATAGCCGTTGCTATATTCGTGGCTGGGTGGCATCTTGGTATGACACCTCTTCAAATTCGTGGCTAATAGCAACGAATATATGTCCGTGCCTGGTTTCGTGGCTAGAATGGTGGACTGGACTGCTAAATAGCCACGAATATAGCCACGATCGTTTGATTCGTGGCTGTATTCGAAGCTGGTCCGGCCACGATATTATATCCATAGCTGAATTCGTGGCTATTCGGTCCAGCAATCGTTAAGCATTTGGCCATTTAATGGGCTTGGTTTTAAATAGGCCGAATGACTTAGTATCTCTCAATTTTTTTTAAATTGAATATGTCCATTCAATAGGGTGTTAGTAAAACCGGAAGTGAAAGCCCATTAGCCTATTAGAATTCAAAGCCCAATAGGCCCATAGAATGAAAGGGTATTAATGGGCTTCGTTAGCGACGACTGCATCCGTGGCTAAATCCGTGGCTATTACGGATGTTGTCAAAATTCAATGCGCTTGTACTGAACCCATAGATGGGGCGACACGCGTCCATTCCCTGCATATTTATGGTTGAGAGTATTTAATGGGGCCGGCCCACTTTGCATATTGTCTTCTAGCTCCATATCCACTTGCAATTTGCAAGGTTTGGCAGTGGTGGATCGATCAGTCCGGCCTCAACTCTCTGTTCATTCGTGGGTACGTAGGAGGTATGTAATTTATTTTTTTTCTAACTTTAGTTACATACTATATAATATATACTTTGTATTACATATATATATATATATAATATATATATATACAAATGAAAAGGGTTTTATGAAATGGTAAATAAATTATATAATGGGTATATGGAAATTATATAATGGGTATATAATGGGTATAATGGGTATAATGGGTATATACAAATGAAAAGGGTATTATTTTGTTATTGAAGAAATCGACTGAAATGGGTATTATATATACAAATGTGAAAAGGTTTTTTTGAAATAGTATATAATTTGAAGAATATATTTGTAAATGTGATATGTAATAAAAAAAATTGGTTGTAATTGATACATGTAAATATATGTTCAATTATTACAATATATATTTATTCAATGTTTAATTCAATATGTAGTTTATTATTAATTTATTATGATTATAGTATCCATACAGATCGATTGATCGAATATGGGCGATCGTTCCTAGATGTATGATATGTACTTGGAGGGTCGTAGAGGATTAAAGCCTGCATACTATGAAGGGGTGGATAAGTTTATAAATTTTGCTTGTACTCAAACTTATTATGTCGATGAAGGTAAGATAAAATGCCCATGTCGGAGATGTGAGAATTGTTATTTTGAGAAAGCAGATGATGTGAAGGATCATTTATACCATCGTGGGTTTATGTTTGATTATTATCGTTGGACGGCACACGGCGAAGCTATTGGACATCCAAATCATGATCAGATGGTAGGGGGCAACCAGTGGGCTATGTATGATCAGTTAACTGGAGAGCAAAGAATGGTGTTTGACATTGCAGGGCCGAACTTTGTTCCTCCTTCATGGTTTAGTGTTAATGTCGATGGTAGTCATGATGAATTCCAACCAGCTGAAGTGAATGAGGTCGATGAAATGAGGGAAGATCCAGTAGCGACTGAGGAGGCTAATCTGTTGTCCACGCAGTTTGCAGACGTGCTAAGAGCCGCTGATGAACCTGTGTTTCCAGGGTGTATTACACATACACAGTTGTCCTTTGTGAGCCGACTTATGAGCTTGAAGTGCGATTATAATGTTCCCCAAAGCCTCTTTGATACGGGGTTAGCCGTGTGATGGTCCGATCTTCGACAACAAGCAAGAAACTTCAAGAACTGAACAAGAAAGACTCAAGAAATACCAAGAACGCAGCAAGACTCAAAAAACTCAATCAAGATGATCAAGATTCAAACAAGAACTCGAGAAACGCAGCAAGAATAAGCAAGAACAATGCAAGACTCGACAAGATCTTCAAGAACAAGGCTGTTCTAGAGATCGACCAAAGCAAAGAAACAAAGACTCGACAGAATTGAATAAAGACTCGAAATTTATGTAAAGACACGACCGATAAGGACTGAAACGATCTATGCAGAACAAGATAAAGACCCCAGGCCTTCTCAGAGGGTAGGAACCAATACCAATGACTACACAACCCGCCTCTACAACCCTACACAATCAAGCGGACAACTTGAAGGCACAAGGAGGGGGCTCGTGGATACTCGGATCACCAAGTCTTGCGAAGTTGATGAACGGCAAAGCAAACCAAGCTAGATCAATACCAATAGTTTCAATTGAAGAGCACAGCTCTATTCAATCGACAAACACTCATTGTGTTTCACACAAAAAGAGAGCTTTTCTCATAAAATTCAACGTGTTCCTCTTTACAATGGAGATCAGCCGCTTAAATAGAAAACCTAGGGCTGATTTTTAGATAAAATAATAAATAAAAGATTAATGAAAATAAACTCCTAAAATTACTCAAAATATCTTAAATAAAAGAGATACTAAAAATAACAATGAAAATTAGGGTTCCAGGACTTATTAATTTTGGCCCATATAAGCTCTATGCGCCCAGGTCTCGGCGCCGAGGGTCTGGTGTCGGCGTCGATACCAACAGTAGGTAAAATAGGTAAAATAGCATCTTCAGGTCTCGGCGTCGATGCCTCTGGTGTCGGCATCGATACCAAGGTGAGCAAATATGCACCTTTGGACCTTCTCCCATGGTGGAGCCTTCTTCTTCCTTTTGAGAATGAGATCGTCCTCCCTTCCTTGAATCATAGGTCCATTCTCATGTAAGATATGTGCGTCCGCAGGTGGTGACTTGGATGGTCCCTAACCCCGTATCACTCTTTGATGGTTTCGTGCAATTGTATGATGAAGTGTTACCTTCTGAGCACAAGATTCCGACCAGCTACTATGAAACTGAGAAGGTAGTTCGAAATTTGGGGTTACCGGTGGAAAGAATAGCCATGTGTCCCAATGGTTGTATGTTGTATTGGAAGAATGATGCCAATGAAGAATCATGTAAGTTCTGTGGTGAAGCAAGATATGTTGTGGGTGCAGGCAGACGTAGGGCACAGAAGATTTTATTCTACTTGCCTCTTATTCCGAGGCTACAGAGATTATATGCTTCGGAGGAGACCGCCAGCCATATGGCTTGGCATGCGGAGCACGTAACAGAGGAGGGGATGATGTGTCATCCTTCAGATGGAGATGCATGGAGGATGCTAAACATGAAGCATCCTGATTTTGCTTCTGAGCCTCGTAATATTCGGTTGGGTTTATGCACAGATGGATTTGCTACATTTAACAAATCTGGTCAGAATTATTCTTGTTGGCCTGTGATTGTCACTCCTTACAATCTTCCACCTCATTTGTGCATGAGGTCCGAGTACATGTTTATGTCGTTGATAGTGCCAGGTCCTCGAAACCCAAAGAAGTTAATTGATATTTGCCTCCAACCTCTTGTTGATGAGTTGTTGCAGTTGTGGGACGTTGGAGTTGCTACCTATGATGCCTCGAGGAGAGAAAACTTTATTATGCGTGCAGCACTACTCTAGACTATCAATGATTTCCCTGCATATGCTATGTTGTCTGGATGGAGCACTACAGGTCAGTTGGCTTGTCCGATTTGCATGGAATCGGGATGTGATGCATTTCGGCTCCAAAATGGTCGGAAGGCTTGCTGGTTCGATTGCCATCGGAAGTTTATAGAGATTGATCACCCCTTCCGTAAGAACAACAAGGACAAGTTTATCTGAGAATGGTTTGTTATGTGGGTTGTTATCTGGTATGGTTTGTTATATCTGATATTATCTGATTCTGTTATTGAGAAAATATATCCGGCTTACTTGGTTTCAATATGGTTTGTTATCTGGCATTTGTCAAGCTTTGAGTATTGATTGTTATCTGGCATTTATCAAGCTTTGAATGTATGGTTTGTTATCTGGTTTTTTTCTACCTTAGTGTTTCTACTTTGGATTGTTATCTGGCATTTGTCAACCATGATATGGTTTGTTTCTGCTATGGTCTGGCATACTTTATACTCTGTTTTTTTCCATCTGTTCCTCCTTAGCCTTCATGTTTCATTCTTTTTCTTTGAATTTCTAGGACAAGTATGATCAGCTGCTTGAAGAGGAAATCGTAGATGATGATGACGTGTCTGAGAATGGATCCCATTCTGTTGACACAGAAGCTGTGTGGCTCAAGGCAACAGGTGGTGCGAAGCGAGGCCGGGTTCTGGGCATGGGATCGGAGTCTCAACGAATTTTGAAATCAGCGTCGTGTCTGCAAACTGGTGCCCAGGTATCTGCATCTGCTCGTTCTGGCAATATGAAGGATTACGTGCTGACGGAGCTCTCCACCTTCAAGGAAGACATGATGAAGGAAATGGTGGAGTTGGGGGATCATGTGCAGACCCAGGTGGCCACAAACCTCAGGGAAGAAATCTCCTCAATTGGCGATAGAGTGCAGGAACAGGTAAGCACAAGCGTAAGGCAGGACATGGCAGCCATTGGGGAGCAACTGATGGGTGAGACTAAGAAGGCAAATGAAGAGTGGCAGGAGAAGCTTCTCAGCACCATGATGCAGTTCTACAAGGGCAAGGGCAAACGCCCAGCAAAATAAGTTGGTGTTTTTCTGGTTTTCAAGTGGTTTGTTGGACGTACTTGTCGTATTTTGGTTAAAACTTGTGGATGTATTTTGGATTGTCGAACTTGCGGATGTATGGTTGATTGTTGAACATTGGTGACAGCGTTGTGTATGTATATAGCACGAACTTTATGTGCATGATGTTTACTAATCTATTTGGGAGAATTAGATATAACATTATATATATATTCTCAATCATATAAATAGCGCATCCAAATAATAGCATAAACGTAAGCCACGAATTTAGCCACAACCCTGGCAACGATGTCCACCACAAAACAAGACACAACATCAGCAACGACTTTAGCCTCAAATTTAGCCACGAACATAGCAACGAATCAGCCACGGAACAAGCAACACATATGACCAGTTAGCCGCCACGAATTCAGCAACGGAAATAGCCACGACCAAATTAGCCACGACATTGGCAACGACAATTTCCGACGCCGTGGTCGTCGCCACAGCCACGGCAACCATAAGTCATACCCAGCCACGACATTAGCCACGGCTACATGAGTTCGTCGCTAAGTCGGCCCGAATTTAGTCACGAGGCATGGCCACGGATGGCCCGACCGTTGCGGAGTCCGTGGCTAAACCGGTTAGCCACGGACATTCGTAGCCAAAATCGTTGCTATTTTCCGTGGCTAAATCCTGTTTTTTTAGTAGTGAAAACACACTAAATCTAGAACCGCTGACTTTCCTGAGGACGAACCTGACTCCACTATCCTATAGCGTGGTCTTGACTACATTATTTGATCGAGAAAACCTTCTCGTCACAAAGGTACTTAGGTACGCTACAATCTATAAATGTTGTCAAGGCATGTCTTGATGATTTCTTCGCCGCTACTTCTGGAATGAAAGCCTTCCCAAACAAGAGTGCACCTTGGTTGGAAATTCTCCCTTGGTGGAAAACTGTATTGCAAATGTATTGGGATTTTCCCTTAATTTCTCAGATTGGATAGATTGACATTGTTGGTGTCGTTGAAGGTTCTCTTCGGTCAAAAACAGTGTATGCAATCAAAACTTATGGAAAGAGGGATACAGGATATTTTTTAATAACGGCAATGATACATAGAGAAAACTCTTGGAAAATCATCAATTAGATTACTCTCTACGTTGCACCAATGCAATCATACACTGTCCGATACAAAATTTGCTCCGTACTTCTTATTGGATCATCATCGTCAAATAGACCCTACGAAGGAAAGGGGATGTTCAAATACTATCGAAGGGAATGCACTTTTTTTTTTTTGGGGGGCGAGAGGAATGCACTTTACCATAATTGCCAAATGTATTAGTAAACACTATCATAAAAGCGTAAAGTTAATATTATCACAAACTAAGTACCAAAAAAAAAACTAAACACCAAATGCATTATATGTCTACCTGCCCTCCATCGTCATCTTCCACTACCCCAAATTTACACATGAAAACCCAACTTTCTATACCCTTTCAACTCAATTTCATCTAGAGCGACCATTGACGCCAGCACGTCCACCATGGGGTGAAATTACCTTACTACCACCACCACCACCACCACCACCACCACCACCACCCATTTCGCTGTACATCATTCCACCACCTCCTCCACCACTGCCGTACACCTTCCCCTGGTGGCCGTTGTTGCTGCCGTTGTGCTGGTGGTGGCTCATCCCATGCCCCATCATCATCATCCCGCCATTCCCGTACATACCCCCGTCGCTCACGACGCTCTCCCCGCCGCCGTGGTCGCGGGGGTCCCTCCCCTGCATCGCCGTCGTCTTCTCCCCCTCCAGCTCCCGGAACCTCTGGAGGTACACCTTGAGGGGCTCCACGTAGTCTTCAAATCCTAGCGTCGTCATCGCCCAGAGGAGGTCGTCTCCGTTGATCGTCTTCCGCTTCTCCCGCTGGCACTTGTCGGATGCCTCCCCGGTGATGAAGCTTATGAACTCCGACACGCACTCCTGCACCGTCTCCTTCGCGTCCTTTGAGATCTTCGCGTTTGCCGGCAGCGCCTTCTTCATGATCCTGCTCACGTTCGCGATCGGCAGGAACTGGTCGTGCTCTCTCGATGACCCTCCGCCTCCCGTCGGCGTTCCCTTGCCTCCGGAATCGTTGTCGGAATCCGCCATAAGCAGTGCTCAACTAAACTAACGATGGTTATATATTGGATCTAGTAACCGCTGAAACATTATCCAACAGCATATGATCAGTCGTCGTTGCTGTATAACCGATGGTTTCCGGCACAATCAAGCAACTCACAAACCAGTTTATGCAAAGCGTGAACTCGTTTCCTTATATCTGAATCTATTATCAGCACAATCATATCCTATTTTGATCTGCCGTTATTGTATCGCAGATCGATGTTATCAGAAAACAATGGGATAAATCACAAGGAATAGTTACCGAATTTGGTAAGCTAAGTTATTTCCTTAAATCTTAATTGATTTGATTAGGGTCGCGATCCATTTTGATCTGAACCTTATTAATGAAATAACTTATAAAAATCGACCGGTTTTCAGTGTGCATCGCAAACAACAAACAGCACAGACGATTAAGGAGAGAAACGGAGGTCATTTTAGCTAAGATCCGTTCAGCAAATATTCATTCAACAGAAATCAAAATTCGAAGTGAACAAACAAAATTAAGATCGTGGAAGACGACGAACCTCGTTATCCTAGCTGATCCCCCATAAGGATTAAGCCGCAAAAACAACAACGAGCTACAAATCAAAACACAAATCTGAACGAGCCGAAAAACCTGGAGATATGCGGATTTAGTTTTAACGAATCAAGCGGAAGTTGGAGAAAACGGAGGGATTTTGAGGGTAATGGAGGGGAGATATTTGGTTGGGTTTGGGTCCGTTGGATTTGAGTGGGCGGTTGAAATAAAACGCCATCATAAGGGATACGTGGATGGTTCTCCACCTTCGTTTTCCGATAAGTGTTAGAGGAAAAGGGGAGCGAAGAGCCCTTAGATCGGTCTTGATGGGAAGATCTGGACCGCTCATCTGGTAGCATATAGGCACGTGGGTAGGTGGAGTGTGGGGTCCACCCCTTTCGACGGGTAAGACAAAATTATAGAAAAATCACCCTTTAAATATGGGTGTTTTCACTTAACCACCCCTTAAATTCAAAATTATATAAAACCACCCTTTAAATGGTATTTGTTTAAAACTCACCACCTATTCAACTATTTAAGGGTCCAATTATATTTTAGGGATCATTGTATTTATTTTTAAAAATAATAATCAATAAATCCTAGAATTATTATCTCAATTTATGTTTGAAAATGTTTAAAACATTATGTAAATTACTCTTATTTAAAATATAAATAAATAAGAGTAATTTCCATAATATTTTAAAATTTTATAAACATTTTCAACCATAAATCAAGATAATAGTTCTAGACTATATTTATTATTATTTTTTTAAAATAAATAAAATAATCCCTAAAATATGATTGAGCCCTTAAATTCAAAATATGAATATATTTACAATCAAATTTGAGTTTAAAAATATTAAAATATAATATATTTAATGATAAATTAAAGAAAATAGTTGAATGGGTGGTGAGTTGTAAACAAGTACCATTTAAAGGGTGGTTTTCTGTAATTTTGAATTTAAGGGGTGTTTAAGTGAAAACACCCATATTTAATGGGTGGTTTTCTATAATTTTCCCTCGCAATAATGAACAACTTTTTAACCCTATTTTTTTCGTCACTGTCCTTAATTAAAACTTGTTATTTCAGTTTTTAAGAAAATAAATAAAAATAGTACTACTTGAATTACCATAATCTTATTTTTAAATAAAAAATAAGAATAAATGTAAGAGTTGAGGTGGTAATCAATACAATGATTACAATTGAATACTACCATTTAGTTGATAACTACTCTTACACTATCATTAGTTTTATATAATGAACAACTAGTATAGTTCCCACGCTACTATACGATTTATTTTTTAAATCATAATAATAAGACAAAGTAATATTGTAAAATTTTAATAAATAGCTAGAATAAGATTAAAAATGTATAATTTTATTGGTTGAAAAAACTACAATTAATGTAAACCATTTCTGGTTGGTTCAGCTGAAAAAACCATTCTGGAATGGCTCACCGGAAAGGACTTGTGGGTAGTATCCATAGGTCCCCGGTTCGAACCCCGGAATGACCGCTCTTTATTTACCTATTCAAGGTTCAGCTGAAAAAGATATGCGGGAAGTACCCAAAGGTCCTCGGTTCGAATCCCGCCCCGGGTGGCCACGGGAGGGTTTACCTAGTTGTTAATTTTAGGGCCCATGAGATCATTCAGGTGCTAGTAGCCCCGAATTAGGGGTGTTCATAATCGGGTATCCGACACGAACTGGTTAACCGTGTCGGATACCCGAAACCGTTTATGGGCAAAAAACACCGATCCGAACACGACACGCCTAGAATCGGGTATCCGACACGGATACATTAATCGGATCCGTTTCGGATATCGGGTTATCCGACACGAACCGTTTGAAATTTTAATTGTAATTTTTTTCCCGTTGTCATGCTTCACAGATCTACACATAAGAAAGCCATCAGAGATTCACAGATCTACAAAGATGACATCTTCATTTACATTTACAAAAAATAAAAAAAGGGAAACCCTAACCCTAGATATTCCAATCCATCAACAGATCTACAAAATAGAAATCTATAGTATAAACCGATGTCGAAAACAAATCAAAACTTGAATCGATACCATAGAGATTGATGAATGAACAGTCGTTGCCTCGCCGGACCACTAAAGAACAATTGTGATGCCAGATCTGGAGATTTCACGAGGGAGAAACCGAAGTCGCAATTAATCGCCTCTCGCCAGGCTCTTCAAGCCGATTTGGAGTCCCGTTAAAGAGGGAGAAATTGAACTGTTGTCGCAGCCAGGCTCTTCACTTTAGGGAGAAAGTCGACGACTCACCTTCCTCTTGCTGAGAGTGAGAGAGAGAGAGAGGAGGCTCTTCACTTCAGGGAGAAATTCGATGACTCAGACACGGCGACTCGCCTTGCTCTTGCCAATAATAGCTAGAGAGAGAAGGAAGGCTCTTCACTTCAGGGAGAAAGCGGACTCGAGAGAAACAGAGGAGGCGACAACTTGCCTTGCTCCTGCTGAGAGAGAGAGAGAGAGAGAGAGAGAGAGAGAGAGAGAGAGAGAGAGAGGAGGCGGCAACTGAAGAGAACTCGCCTTGCTCCTGCTGAGAGAGAGAGCGAGAGAGAGAGAGAGAGAGAGAGAGAGAGAGAGAGAGAGAGAGAGAGAGAGAGAGAGAGAGAGAGAGAAGGCGGCAACTGAAGAGAGGAGGCGGATGTTTGTGGTTGATTTTTAGGGTTTGGATAGAAAAGAGAGTATATATATATAAAGGAAACTTAAAACCAGCCGAGCCACTCCAATTTATTGATTCCAAAGGGATTATATAATACTTCTACTATATTGCTTTACTTATATAATTAAAAAAAAAATTAAACGGTTCGTGTCGGGTACCCGACAAGGCGATTTGCCCGACCCGAACACGAACCGCTTAGAGCCGTGTTTTTTCGGTTCGTGTCATTACCGTGTCGTGTTTTTTCGGTTTCGTGTTTTTTCGTGTCGTGTTGTCGTGTTTTCATGTCGGGTTTTCGGTTTCGGGTTTTTCTGCACACCCCTACCCCAGATACCCATATAAATTCAAAAAACTACAATTAAATGTAATGATAACACCTCCTTAAAAATGATTCTCACTTAAAGAAGTGTATAGATATAGATATAGATATTTTAAAATAATCTTATTAGAAAGAAAAAAAAAATTACTATCACTATAATATTATATAATTTAACTAAATATAATTTTACGAAAATCTCTTAGATGAAAGAGACAATTTGTAAAATATGTTCTCGTTCTTTTAATTTAATATAGTATATAAAGAATTACATATAGATATCGATTATTTATTAATTTAATATTTTGAACAAAACCCCTTGGTTAAAAAATATAGAATATATTAAGGAAAAAACTATAATTAATGTGATGATGTCACCTCTTCAAACTTATTTTTTATTAAAATTATATATTAACATTAATATTAATACTAATTCAATGTTTTGCATTGGACCATTGGTGAGAAAATGGAGTATATAATGAATTGAAAAAAATTACCAAAAATATATTTGCATAAGGAGGCGACATGTGGTAATTTTTATTTTATTTTCTCAAAAACTAAATAGGATAGAAGTTGGGTAGATATAGAAAGGAAGGTAATGAAATAAAATTCATGTATTTTTTTAAAATGATATGTTAAATGAAAACTCTAATCTATCGTTAAACCAAAATCATACTTTGGATAATTTAATAAGATCATTATATTTTGATGTATATAAACCAAAATTTTGAATTGTTTTTATGTGTATATAGATAAATTAATAAATTTTAATGGGTATATATATAGGCAAAGGTTCAAATGTAAAATTGTCTTAGGGTGTAAAATTTGGTTAAGGTGTAAAATTTCTAATTATAACATATTGTTAATCAAAATAGAAAGCGGTATAGACTCAATATAACATTTTAATCAAAATCAAAAGGTTGGCATCCATTCCGTTGAAGAGAGAGAGGAAGAGCGAAGTTGGTGTTACCGGAGGTCGGAGCATCGCCGTCAGTCGGATACATCTTGCTCCATCGAGCCAGTCCATGCAGTCGCAAATCACCTTCCATCAAGCCAGTCGCAAATCGTCGGAAACACCATGTCCCCATCGCTCCATTCGATTTGAAGGTCTGAAGCCAACAAATGAAGAAGCAAGCGAGGAATTCGAGCCCTTCTTGGTTTTTAATCCACTTGATAGCAAGTTTGGGAATTCGGAGTTTAGTAAGTTGCTTATGGATTTGGAGATTGAGCACGATAGATTTGGTCTTGAATTTTCTGAAATTTTGAGCCCCAAGTATTATGCACACAATCTGTTTGTAGAAATGACTAAGCGAAGTATGGCTCCAAAAACAGCAATTGAGATGGCCTCTCTTTACCTTTGTTTGTACTGTCTACTAAGTATGCAAAGATGCAAATTGATGTGATCCAAGGATATATCAAATAACTAAATGAATCTGGCAGCAAATGTTGATGTTGTAGGTTCTTGTTTGTAACAAAATGCAGTTGGTTGAAACTATTTTCACTTGACTTTGAATTGGCTTCTCACCTTGGAGCTGGTTGTTTTTTCACTTGAATTTTGTAGGTAGCTGATGGATAATCCTGTGTTGTTCGTTGCTGCAGAAGTCTTGAAGATTTCGATCGATCGATTTGCTCCTATGACAACTTAAACTTACACCTTTTTGATCAATCAACTGATATGTCGTGCCAGTGATTCTTTTCTTACAAGTTAAACTTACACCTTTTCTTGTAACAAGCAATCTGAATCATTGATGGAAACAATAGATGCAAAGCTCTTGAAAAGAGCTTGGTGCAATGAGAAAGCCGCACCTGAAATCCTTCAGTTCCAGGCTGATTTGGTCCAGAGATCCAAAGAGCAGATAGAACTTGTAGTATCGCGTCTATTTACACCACTTCCTCAAGCCCTAATTTTCCCCTTTCTCTTTGTCATTGCCTCTTTTAAGTTTTCTAGGTTTACTAATTTTATGAGTATGTGGAGACTAGGAAGATTTCATATCCTATACTACTTGTCCGTATCTGAAATTGGAACCTTTGGATAGAGGTCATACAGTGTACTCATTTATGAATCTCTTCTATTGTTTGCGATGAAATCGGAACGTGTTATGCTTCCAAAGGAGGAGTGATGATGATACGGGATTAGCCGTAGGATGGCCCGATCTTCGACAATCAAACAAGAAAATGAAGAACGGAAGCAAGAACTAAACAAGACTCAACAAAGAAAGCAAGAAACACGGCAAGAAAGACAAAGAACGACGCAAGATCTTCAAGAACAAAAAAGAACACGAGATAGACTAAAGACAAAAATAAAGACTCGATCGAAACAATGATAAAGACTCGAAATTTATAACTTGACACGACCGATAAGGACTGAGTCGATCTATATAGAACAAGATAAAGACCCCAGACCTCCTCAGAGGGTAGGAACCAATACCAATGACTATATAACCTGCCTCTACAACCCTACACAACCAAGCAGACAACTTGGAGGCACAAGGAGGGGGCTCGTGGATACTAGGATCACCAAGTCTTGCGAAGTTGATGAACACAAAGCAAACCAAGCTGAGACAATAACCAATTTGCAATCGATGACCTCCGCTTCTAATCGATCGACTTGCACTCGATGTGTTTCACACAATATGAGATATTTTCTAATTCTTTAAGTTCCAATTGATCTACAAAGGAGAACTCGGCTTAAATAGGCCTTAAGGGCTGAGTTTGGCCGAATTCTAGATAAAAGAAATAATTAAAATAATTCCTAAATAACTTAAGTAAATAAGGTATTTAAAATAACACATAAGAAAATCCCAAATCGGCCCACTTAGAATGTCTAGGTGTCCATTGTGTCGGCGCTGAAGCTTGGGTGTTGGCGCTGAGGGCTTCAATGTTCAATCATGTGATTCAGGCATCGACATCGACAACTTAGTGTTGGCATCGAGACCATCAGCAAGGCCTATGCACATGTATGTCTTCATTGGTGGCTCTGGGAGCTGAACCTTGCTCGAGAACAAAGCATGACTCACACATGTAAATGAGTCTCTCTGAAGCTTCTTAGCTCGAGCTCGAGTCATAGGTCATTCTCCTAAGCTGATAGCTCGAGCTCGAGCGTTGTCCTTCCCTATAAAAAAACCGCTCTTAATGAGTACTTTTGTACTAGTGAGGTGTGTCTGGAGCTGTAGAAGATGGTCCCGCATCAACCTCCCCTTCCTGGAAAGGATTCGACCACGAATCCAAGTCCTCGTCCATAGCGAAGTAAGGGATTAGATCGGCGAGGTTGAATGTTGCGCTCACGCCATAGTCTCCAGGAAGCTCTAGCTTGTAGGCATTCTCACCAACTCGTTGTAGTACCTTGAAAGGTCTCATGGTGCGACCGTGCTCTTCCGCTCATTTGGAAACCTCTCCTTCCTCAATCGCACCCACACAAGATCCCCAACATGGAATGTGACCAATCGGCATCCCTTATTAGCCTTATTGGCGTTGTACTCAGCCTTTTGCATAAGCTTCTGACTTGTCCGTTCATGTAGCTCCTTGACAAAATCGACATGCGCACCTGCTTCAAATGATTCTTTCTCTCTCATAGGATATGGAGTAAGATCAAAAGGGGTTAGTGGATTAACACCATAGACACATTCAAATGGAGTGATTTTCGTTGCAGAATGCATAGTTCTATTATAAGCAAACTCCACATGAGGTAAGACTTCTTCCCAAAGCTTCAAGTTCTTCTTAATTATGGCTCTTAGGATGGTTGTAAGGGTTCTATTAGTCACCTCAGTTTGGCCATCAGTTTGGGGGTGGCTAGAAGTAGAGAATAGCAATCTAGTTCCCAATTTATTCCATAATGTGCACAAAAAATGACTTAAGAATTTTATATCCTTATCACTAACAATTGTTTTAGGCACGCCATGCAACCTAACTACTTCTCTAAAGAGTAGATTAGCAACAATGGTAGCATCATCAGTTTTATGACATGCAATAAAGTGAGCCATTTAAGAGAATCTGTCAACCACTACAAATATAGAATCCCTCCCCTTCTTAGTTCTAGGCAACCAAACAATAAAGTCCATAGAAATGTCTTCCCAAGGGGCTCAGGGAGTAGGTATTGGCGTATATAGCCCATGAGGAATAAGCTTAGATTTGGCCTTTAAGCAATCAATACATCTTTTTAGGCAATGTTCTACATTCCTAAGCATATGTGGCCAATAAAAGTGTGATTTTAAAGTTTGATAAGTTTTATCCCTTCCAATATGTCCCATTAACCCACCACTATGGGCTTCACTAACAAGTAATAAGCGAAGAGAACATCTAGGAATGCACACTTGATCCTTTCGAAATAAGAAACCATCATGGATATAAAAATTCTCGCTTGGACCATGTTCCTTGCATTTTTGAAAGTGTTCACCAAATCTAATTTTAATACAATTCCTTAATATAAACAAAGCCTAAAACTCTAGAATCCAAAGTGGTTAAAAGAACATGTCTTCTAGATAATGCATCAGTTAACACATTGTCTTTGCCTTTCTTATATTTAATCACATAAGGAAATATTTCAATTAACTCCATCCATCTACCATGTCTCCTATCAAGTTTATCTTGGCTTTTAAAGTGTTTCAATGACTCATGATCAGTCCTAAGAATAAACTGACTAGGTCATAGGTAATGGGACCAAGTCTTAAGAACTCTATACAATGCATACAATTCCTTATCATATGTAGAGTAATTAAGACAAGCACCATTAAGTTTCTTAGTTGAAGGCTATAGGTTTACCTTCCTGCATAAGGACTCCACCAATCCCAACTCCGCTAGCGTCACACTCGACTTCAAATGGTCGAGAGAAGTCCGAGAGAGGGAGTAGTGGTGCATGTGTTAGCTTGTCCTTAAGCGTTTTGAACGCCTCCTCCTGAGCTACACCCCATTTGAACTCACTCCTCTTCTTTGTGAGCTCGGTTAGTGGGGCTAAAATAGTGCTGAAGTCGCGCACGAAACGTCTGTAGAAGATCACTAGACCATGGAAGCTGCGCACATGGCCGATATTTGGGGGGGTCGGCCACTCCTGGATCGCCTTGATCTTCGCCTCATCGACACGCAGTCCATTTGAGCTCACTACAAAACTAAGAAACGACACTTGTTCATTACATAGCTCACATTTCTTTAAATTAGCATACACGTGTTCATTTTTTAATGTTTGAAGTAATTCTTTAAGATGTGCTTTATGGTCATCAGGAAATTTGCTATAAATAAGAATATCATCAAAATAAACAATAACAAATTTCCCTATAAAGTTCCTATGCACATGATTCATTAATCTCATAAAAGTACTTGGAGCATTATTTAAACCAAAAGGCGTAACCAACCACTCATATAAGCCAAACTTAGTCTTAAATGTTGTTTTCCATTCACCGCCTTCCTTCATTCTAATTTGATGATAGCCACTTTTAAGATCTATTTTCGAAAATATAGAAGCACCATGCAATTCATCTAGCATATCATCTAAGCGTGGAATAGGATGACGATATTTGAGAGTAATATTGCTAATAGCCCTACAATCTACATACATTCTCCATGATCCATCTTTCTTAAGGACTAATAACACAGGCACAGTACAAGGACTTAATCTTTCTCTAATATATATCCCTTATCCAACAGTTCCTGGACTTGGGATTGGACCTCTTGGGTCTCAGTGGGATTCATACGATAGACAGGCCTATGAGGCAAGGCAGCCCCTGGAATAAGATCAATTTGATGCTCAATTCCACGAATAGGGGGTAGACCTGATGGTATGTCATCGGGGAACACATCCTTATACTCTTCAAGAAGAGATAGGATGTGAGGAGGGAGGGTAGCTCTAAGCTCCTCACTCAACATATTCAACCCTTTGCATAGGAGCATGAGGGTTGTTTCCCCATCCACAAACTCGTCTATGAATGTGCTCTTGGAAGTCAAAAACACCTCCTTAGGCCGAGAATTTGAACCCACTTGGCTCGACTGAACCCTCTTATCTAACTCACCTTTACATACCTTGCACTTCTCAATCTCATCAGCCACTTGTGTAGGCGTCATAGGCTTGAGAACGACATTTTTCCCCTGAAAAGAAAAGGAGTAACGGTTAGTAAACCCATCATGTATGACCTTACGATCAGATTGCCAAGGACGACCTAATAAAATATGACAAGCTTGCATAGGCACTATATCGTATAAAGCGTCATCTTCATAATGTCATAGTTTAAAATGCACTTTAACTTGTCTATTTACTTTTAAGTTTCCACAATCATTCATCCAATGCAATTTATAAGGTCTAGGGTGTTGAGCAGTAGAAAGTTGCAATTTATCAACCATTTCTTCACTAGCTAAATTACAACAACTTCCTCCATCAATGATCACATTAACAACCTTTCCTTTAACTAAACAACGAGTATGAATTAAGTTTTCACGTTAATTGTCATCACAGGGAGTAGGAACAACATTTAATACTCTTCTAACAATCAAAGATTCACCATGCTCATATTCAACACAATCATCATCATCATAGCATAAAAGGTTAAGGTT
The DNA here is from genome assembly GCA_037127255.1 of Persicaria tinctoria. Taxonomy (NCBI): domain Eukaryota; kingdom Viridiplantae; phylum Streptophyta; class Magnoliopsida; order Caryophyllales; family Polygonaceae; genus Persicaria; species Persicaria tinctoria. The sequence continues at coordinate 35,532,101 of JBANSL010000017.1, read as the reverse complement.
TGGATGATCATCATTATTAGCATGCTTATCATGTTCATCACACGAATTTTCATTTTCATATTCTTCTAGGTGATAAATCATGAGAGTTTTCTTATTAGGGCAATCCTTCATATAGTGACGACCTTGACATTTAAAGCATACAATATCCCTAGATCTAGGGGTAGAAGGGTTAGGATTACTCCCTTTGGGGCCAGTAGATACCCCAGACGAATCACGTCCATACATGGGTGCTTTACCCTTGTCGATGGCCTGTTGATACTCCCTTTGGAGCCAGTAGATACCCAAACGAATCACGTCCATACATGGGTGCTTTACCCTTGTCGATGGCTTGTTGGGGTGCTCGATTTTCAACTCTTCCCTGGGGCTGATTTGGTCGATCCCTAAAGCCCATTAATGACCTACCTTAGGGCTGTTGGGGACGGTTTTGACGCCAACCCTACTGCTGGCCACTCGACATTCTCCCTTGGCTCCTATATTGTGCTCCTCTTTCTACCTTTATTGCTAAATGCAAAAGCTCAGTAGGCGTAGAATAAGGAAAATAATCAATTTCATGAGCCAAAGCAAGATGCAATATCCTAAGAAACCTAGCATTTGTATCTTCATAGGATTCAACTACATTAGCCCTAGCCATGGTTTCTTGCATTGCATTAAAGGTTTCTCCTCAACATTTTTGTTACCTTGCTTAAAGTGTTCTAAACGTTGTCTAAGTTCTCTAGCATAATGTTGAGGAACAAACCTACTTCTCATAAGTGCTTTTAATTGAGTCCAAGAAGCGATAGGCGTATCAAGGACTCTTCTTCTTTCTTTAACTAGATTATCCCACCAAATTAAAGAAAAACCTTGAAATTCTATGGAAGCTAGTTGCACCTTTTTAGCGTCAGAGAAGTTGTGACAAATCCAGATTTGATCCATTTTAGTTTCCCAATCAATGTAAGCATCTGGATCAGTTTTACCTTCAAAAAGAGGAATCTTTACCTTTACCTTATCTATGTCGTCCTCGTCAGGATTCCTAGGCTCTCTGTATTGGTATCGACCTCCTCTATCGTTCCGCCTCGGGCGTTGCTCCCAATACTCCTCTTCTTGGAAGTCGTCGGCGCGCTCCGAGTAGTAGAACTCCTCTTGGAAACCTCGGCCTCTCCCTCTTCGTCTTCCTTGACCCTGGGTATTAGCAAATCCATTATTTCTACCATATCTCTCCCCTTGTGGAGAGTTGTTCTCATCAAATAATGGATTATTTAAATTAGGATTAGGGTTAGGGTTAGGAATTCAGACTTCCCTTTCATCATTAGGCGTATCGTCACGCCTTTGATTACCTTGACCACCAAGGTTGTTAGACCCACTCGGCCTAGACTCCACAGCTGCCACTCTTGCACCTAAGGCCGCCAAATTCTGGTTGATTCCATTGAGAATGGCCACCAATTCGGGTTGTAAGGTGGAAGTGTTGTTGGAGTTGTTGCCGTCATTGCCATTGTTGGCATTGTCTACATCATTGTTTCCTTGCTGAGACATGACAAAGAAAAGACAAACATGGAACTATGTAAAAGATTAGTAAAATATAAACAAGCTCACAATGTGTTTCGCTCACACTCCCTCTCTAATTGGTATGTCACGCTTGTTGGGGAAATCCGCCTTGGGCAAATCAACACTCAAGCAAAAACCGAACATTCAAAGTATATATATATATGTGAGAGTATGAACAAAGAACAAGCAAGGAGTACTCGACAAGGGCTGTTGAGTACTCGACGCAACAAAAATACTCGACACTGCAAGAGAAGTAGTCGACAATAGGTGAGATCTACTCGACGTGGGTTCTACAGTACTCGACTCACACAATAGAGAACTCGAAACAGCAACAAAAGCACTCGAAATCAGAATAAAGTGCTCGACAACAAGTGAAATCAAACCAAAGGCACTCGACGTAAGAGAAAAGTGCTCGACAAAACTAAAGAGAAAAGAAAAAAAAAGGAAAGTATGAAAATTTAGCTCTTTTGATTGAAAACCTTAAGTTAGGATGTTGTAGTTGCAAGGTAGGGTTTCAATTTTGTGTTTTGTAGGAGGTATGTGTTTGGAGAAAGGTTATGTCAATTAGGGCTAGGAGAAATCACCAAAAATTTTGGTCCTTGGAGCTTTCTTGCACCAGATAGATCAACAAACTCTTTTTTTTTTTTACTTACTTTTCCCCTGGTGAATTTTATCCTCCTAGGTCCAAGTTCAATCTCTTTTTTTTTTGAGAATTTCGAAACTGATTTTTTTTACCTAATGCAAGAAAAACTCTAAACAATGTAAAAGGACTCAAAAATATGAAATAAAAGGTGAAAAGATAAAATTTGTAGCCCTAAAGATAAATATCTAGACAACCTTTGGATAAATTTGGTAAGTATATCTATCTTAGCCTTAAAAAATCTGATTTTTAAATAAGGCAATGGAATAGATAGAATAAGATAAATCAAATAAGCCAAAGATAGAAAATAACAAACTAGGGTTTCTTGTAGTGTGACGGAATCGACCAAGCAAACTCGACTATGGGGACAAGGAAACTACCGTCGGCTAAGAGTGTACACAAGGATGTGCGCACCACTTTGGTCGACTCCACGGTCTCGGCTAGGCTTGTGTTTAGGCTATGCAACCACAAACCATCACAAACAAAAGATTAGTGCAATAATCAAATAAAGAACAAGATGTAAAAGACCAAAATAAGAAAAGGACTCTTTTTTGTGGGTTTTTGTGTTTATGAAAAGAAAAGACTCAATCTTTGATGTCGGAAACCCAAAGCTCTGATACCAATTTGATGCGGGGTTAGCCGCACGATGACCCGATCTTCGACAATCAAACAAGAAACTAAAGAACGAAAGCAAGAAATAAACAAGACTCAACAAAGAAAGCAAGAAACGCAGCAAGAAAGAGAAAGAACGACACAAGATCTTTAAGAACAAACAAGAACTCGAGACTGACTAAAGATAGAAATAAAGACTCGATTGAAACAATGATAAAGACTCGAAATTTATAATGTGACACGACCGATAAGGACTGAGTCGATCTATATAGAACAAGATAAAGACCCCAGGCCTCCTAAGAGGGTAGGAACCAATACCAATGACTATATAACCTGCCTCTCCAACCCTACACAACCAAGCGGACAACTTGGAGGCACAAGGAGGGGGCTCGTGGATACTAGGATCACCAAATCTTGCGAAGTTGATGAACACAAAGCAAACCAAGCTGAGACAATAACCAATTTGCAATCGATGAGCTCTGCTTCTAATCGATCGACTTGCACTTGATGTGTTTCACACAATATGAGAGATTTCTAATTCATTAAGTTCATATTGATCTACAAAGGAGAACTCGGCTTAAATTGGCCTTAAAGGTTGAGTTTGGCCGAATTCTAGATAAAAGAAGATAAAAGAAATAATTAAAATAATTTCTAAATAACTTAAGTAAATAAGGTCTTTAAAATAACACATAAGAAAAGCCCAAATCGGCCCATTTAGAATGTCTAGTTGTCCATGGTATCGGTGCCAAAGCTTGGGTGTTGGTGCCGAGGGCTTCAATGCTCAATCATGTGCTTCAGGCATCGGCATCGACACCTTTGGTGTTGGCATCGAGACCATCAACAAGGCCTATGCACATGTATGTCTTCATTGGTGGCTCTGGGAGCTGAACCTTGCTCGAGAACAAAGCATGACTCACAAATGTGAATGAGTGACTCTGAAGCTTCTTAGCTCGAGCTCGAGTCATAGGTCCTTCTCCTAAGATGATAGGTGTGTCTGTAGCTGTAGAAGATGGTCCTGCATCAGATGATGTGAATTTAGTTGTTGAATTGCTTGAATATCATCATTGTTACAAGGCCAAGTTAGGTCATCAGGCCGGGTGAAGTGTTGGCCTCTCTATCTCTATGTTCCTAATCCTATGTCTCTTCTGATTGAATTTCTCATGGATGAAAAAAAAATTGTTAAAACTCAAGAGCTTAAAATTGCCAAGCCCTAACCTTATGTACATGTCTGATGGTTTTCACTTTCCTAGATTTCCATGCATTTTAAATTTTAGTTTTACAACTTGTAGTTGAAAGTTTATTAAAATAAGATATGTGATGTTCGCCACTACATAACGTGTTAAGATGGTTCCATCTCTTCTCAAAGTGAATGCTTTGGAGTTCATACATTGTTTGTGACTGATCAAGCTTCCTCCTTTCTTTACCGGAATTGTGGATCACATATATATATGCTAATGTTTTACGTATAACAATTTCAAATTAAAGTGCATAACTAAGATTAAAATGTGTAGAATTAAGGCTAAAGAGTGCATAACTAAGATTATCATGTGCATGATTGACAAAACGGACTTATCGTATATCTTTTTTTTTTACGTATAACAATTTCAAACTAAAGTGCATAAATAAGATTAAAATGTTTAGAATTAAGGTGATGCGGGACCATCTTCTACAACTCCAGACACGCCAATCAATCCTGGAGAAGAACCTATGACTCGAGCCCGAGCTAAGAAGCTTCAGAGAGACTCCTTCATGTTCATGAGTCATGCTTTGTTCTCGAGCACGGTTCAACTCCCGAAGCCTACATTGAAAACCTATATGTGAATAGGCATTGAAATGGCCGAACCATGTGGTTGCCGATTTTACTAAGTCTTGAACAATTATGCTATTTCCATTTTTAGGAACTTTTCTACTTAAGTTATTTTAGAAAACTTTAGAGGTTATGTTTTTTTATTTATTTTATTTATTTTCGACCCCAATCAACCTTGCAAGACCTATATATGCCGAGTTCGTCTATGTAGAACAATCACGAAATTCATTAATCAAGAAACCTCTTTTTGTTTGAAACACATGAGTGAAAGTCGATCGATTCGTAGCAGAGATCATCGATTGCAAATTGGTATTGATCTCAGCTTGGTTTGCCTTGAGTTCATCAACCTCGCGAGAGCTTAGTGATCCTGGTATCCACGAGCCCCCTCCTTGTGTCTCCAAGTTGTCCGCTTGGTTGTGTAGGGTTGTAAATGCGGGTTATATAGTCATTAGTGTTAGTTCCTACCCTCTGCGGAGGCCTGAGGTCTTCATCTTGTTCTATATAAATTGACTCAATCCTTATCGGTCGTGTCTTGACTTAAATTTTGAGTCTTTATTTGCATTTATCGAGTCTTGTTGTTTTCTTTCTAGTCGACATCGAGCTCTTTGAGTTCTTGGTGATTTCTTGTGTCGAGTCTTGCATGTTCTTGGTCGATCTTGATTGAGTTCTTGCCTCTATAGTCGATATCGAGGCAGTTCTTGCAATTCTTGTTTCGTTCTTTATTGTTCTTGCTTCCGTTCTTGAGTTTCTTGTTTGATTGTCGAAGATTGGGCCATCCTGCGACTAACCCCGTATCAAATTGGTATCAGAGCTTTGGTTTCCGACATCAAAGTTGTGTCTTTTTCATTCTTAAACACAAAGACCACAAAAATAGAGTGTTTTCTTGTTTTGGTCTTTTACTTCTTGCATTCTTAAGTTTGATTGCATCTAACCTTGTTTCTTTGTGATTGTAGTGGTTGCTTTAGCCCAAACACAAGCCTAGCCGAGACCATTGGAGCCGACCAAGCCGTGTGCACATCACATTGTGCAAACCCTAGTCGACGGCATAACCTTTTGTGTCCCCATAGTTGATGCTTAGCCGATTCACACATACACAAAGGAAACCTAGTTTGTTATTTTCTAGCTTTGGATCTTTTGTTTTATCTATTTACTTGCCTTATCAATTTCTGATTTTTTGTGGTAGATTAAGTCAATTATATCTATCATAAATTATAAAAGGCTTAGATAGATCCACTTACCAAAGATAACTAAACCCTCATCTATATATATTTCATCAGGGCTACAAATTTTATTTCTTTCACCTTAATTTTAAAATTTCGAGTCCTTTTCATTCATTGTTTCTTTTCTTGCATTAGGATAAAAAAAGAGTTCTTGCAATTCTTGTTTCGTTCTTTATTGTTCTTGCTTCCGTTCTTGAGTTTCTTGTTTGATTGTCGAAAATCGGGCCATCCTACAGCTAACCCCGTATCAAATTGGTATCAAAGCATTTTAAACTAGGACATTATGAAGATGATGTTTTATGTGATATAGTGCCTATGCAAGCTTGTCATATTTTATTAGGTTGTCCTTGGCAATTTTATCGTAAGGTCTTGCATGATGGATTTACTAACTGCTACTCCTTTACTTTTCAGGTAAAGAACGTTGTTCTCAAGCCAATGAAGCCTACACAAGTGGCTGATGAGATTGAGAAGCGCAAGGTAAGTAAAGGTGAGTTAGATAGAGAGGCTCAGTCGAGCCAAGTGGCATCACACTCTCGGCCTAGGGACATGCTATTGGCTTCTAAGAGCGCGTTTGTAGACGAGTTTGTAGATGGGGAAACAACCCTTGATGCGGAACCATCCAAGACACCTCCGGAGACACATATCATACTTGGGGATGGACCTATGATTCGAGCTCATTAAAATGAAGTCATCCTCAAGAGGAAGAAGAGGCTCCACCATGGGAGAAGACCAAAGGTGCAAGCTTGGATTAATGACGTTTTGGTTCGTTCATAGTCATTTGACAGCTTTTCGACGTCTCTGTAAAATGGGACGTACGGATTCAATATTGATCGGATTGAGGCGTGCCATACCTTGTTGGAACGAGGACGAAGAGATCTACAGCTTTACTGTTGAAGGTTTTTCCAGATTCGTCCAATAGCTTGGCCGAAATCCACATTCTTTGAGCTGCTGCTGGTTTTGACGGGATTTTGTTAAGTGTTGGAACATTATATTTATTTCCTATTTAGTATTTCTTTTACTTAAGTTATTTTAGGAAACTTTAAGGTTATTTTAATTAATTCCTATAGTTGTTAGTTTTATTAAAATCAGCCCATTCGGCCCTAGTTAGGTCTATATAAGCCGAATGCCTTCTTTGTAATCATGCACGTTGAATGATATGAGAAAAGCTCTCTTTTTGTGTGAAACACAATGAGTGTTTGTCGATTGAATAGAGCTGTGCTCTTCAATTGCAACTATTGGTATTGATCTAGCTTGGTTTGCTTTGTCGTTCATCAACTTCGCAAGACTTGGTGAATCTAGTATCCACAAGCCCCCTCCTTGTGCCTTCAAGTTGTCCGCTTGATTGTGTAGGGTTGTAGAGGCGGGTTGTGTAGTCATTGGTATTGGTTCCTACCCTCTAAGGAGGCCTGAGGTCTTTATCTTGTTCTGCATAGATCGACTCAGTCCTTATCGGTCGCGTCTTTTCATTCTTTGTTGCAATTTCGAATCCACTGCCGCCAACGGCATTCAATTCCACCCTTGTCCAATTCGCCATGGTTGTTGTTGCTCCGTGTGGCCTGGATCCCTCTCAACTCGACTCCAATTTCGGTTCGGTAAGTGCAGGTATTTTCTCCCTGAGCTAATTGTTAATGAATTTCGATTTTAGGCCTTATTGATGTTGAACTGATTGAGTGGTCGATTGATTTTGCTCGAGTTCGATTGTTGTGGTTTGGGTGAATTCTTGTTTGGATTTAATTAGAAGTGAAACTTACTCAATTTTCATGCTAAACTTGATCACTTTAGCTCCTAATTTTGGTATGTGGAAATTTTCATGCTAAACATGAATTTCGATTTTAGGCCTTATTCATGTTTTATTGTTAATTAGATTAGCGCTCGTTTTGTGGAAAAGTTCGGAATCTACGCTATTTCGATGGTTTTATATAGATTCGTAGATCCGAGGCAAAGAACACAAGGAACGGAGCTAAAAGAGGATAAGACGAGACTTGAGAGAGCTTAAGGAAGAAGTCCCGAAGAGAGTGGAACAACCTAAGGAGCAACGGAGCACGAAATCGAGGTCTAAGAGCGAAAACGAGGGCGAGTCGCGAAAGCTGTCCGCTCGGCGAGCTGAACTTGTAACGCACTTTCCGGAGGCCTCGGATGTCCGATCGACGCATATGAGCATGCGTTGGAAAGCTCTTTCGAAGATCTACGTGATGGTGTTCTGCTGGATTTTCGCTGTCAGCGAATGGATTTCCGCTGCAGCGAATCAAGTCAAAGACATCATGTCTGAGCAAGTCCTTGGGCACGTCTCGCTGCCAGCGGATGGGATCTCGCTGCCAGCGAGTCTAGTCATCAGGAGCATGTCCAGGAGCCGGCGCGTCTCGCTGCCAGCTGATGCGGGACCATCCAAAACACCTACGGATGATGTCCTTATCAAGAGGAAGAAGAAAGCTCCACCATGGGAGAAGGTACAAAGGTGGAAGGTTGGCGTTTTTACATTCGTTCAGCAGCTTGACAGCTTTTCGACGTCTCTGTAAAATGGGTCGTACGGATTCAATATTGATCGGATTGAGGCGTGCCATACCTTGTTGGAACGAGGACGAAGAGATCTACAACTTTGCTGTTGAAGGTTTTTCCAGATTCGTCCTATAGCTTGGCCGAAATCCACATTCTTTGAGCTGCTGCTGGTTTTGACGGGATTTTGTTAAGTTTTGGAACATTATGTTTATTTCCTATTTTTATTATTTCTTTTACTTAAGTTATTTTAGGAAACTTTAAGGTTATTTTTATTATTTCCATTAGATGTTAGTTTTATCTTATTCTATCATCTAACTCGGCCCAACAGCCCTGTGTGGCCTATATATTCCGAGTTCTCCTATTGTAATTCAATTAGAACATGATGAATAGAATTTAGATCTCTCAAATTGTGTGAAACACATGGAGTGTCTTGTTGATCCAACTAGAGCTGTGCTCGTTGATCATCGAATTGGTTTGTTTTAGCTTGGTTTGCTTTGCCGTTCATCAACTTCGCAAGACTTGGTGAATCTAGTATCCACAAGCCCCCTCCTTGTGCCTTCAAGTTGTCCGCTTGATTGTGTAGGGTTGTAGAGGCGGGTTGTGTAGTCATTGGTATTGGTTCCTACCCTCTGAGGAGGCCTGGGGTCTATATCTTGTTCTGCATAGATCGACTCAGTCCTTATCGGTCGTGTCTTTTCATTCTTTGTTGCAATTTCGAGTCTTTATCATTCTTTATTAATCTTGTCGAGTCTTTCTTTGTTTCTTGCTGCGTTCTTTACTTTCTTGGTCGATCTTGGACTGTTCTTGATCAAGATCTTGCGTTTCTTTGCTTTCTTGTTGAGTCTTGTTCAGTTCTTGCTTCCGTTCTTTAGTTTCTTGCTTGTTGTCGAAGATCGGACCACCTCACGGCTAACCCCGTATCACCAGCGAATGGAGTTCGCTGCCAGCGAGTCGAGTCAGCCCGGCCGACCAGGCAGCATTCGCTGCCAGCGACTAGACTCGCTGTAGCGAGCCACTCGCTGTCACGGAAATCCTCGCTGCTAGCGGGATGCACCAAGAAGACGGAGCTCGCCGACTCGCTCCAGCGGAAGGGGTCTCTCGCACCTGCGGATCGACGAACTCGCTGCAGCGGAAGAAGCGGCTCGCGAAAGCGGAAAGGAAGTACCCGAGGAGCTTGAGAAAATTCTAAGGCATGGACATTCGCTGCCAGCGAGTGTGGTAGTGAAAATCCAACAGGATCTTGATTAAGGCCATTCGCTGGCAGCGGAAATTTTCGCTGCCAGCGGAATCCGACGCTGAGTTAAATTAGGAAAGTTCTATCTTTTATCTAGTTTGTTTAGGAAGCTTTTATCCTTTATCTATCTTTTACCTTATTTATGGAAGTGATTAGGCTTATAAATAGGATGTTCTAGGGTTAGTTTTCTAATTTTAATTCCAAGTAGAGAAATCACCATTAAAGAGAAGAAAGCTTAGGTAAGCCATGTTTGGCTAATTTTGTAGTTTCCGCCTACACTTTCGAGACTTGGTTGGTGGTTTGTGAGTTTCTAATTTAAGTTATTTTTCCTCTATAATTCTTTGAACTTCTTTATGTGATATTGATTATGTTATTGATGTTATCTTGATTAGCTACCTTGATAATATTGATTTCATGCTAGGATTTAATACTTTCGTATTTGTGTTATTTCCGTAGTAGCACGTATAAGATTGTGGATTCCGTGTTTGAAGCATGATTATGTAGGGAGTTGACATATATCTTAAACATTGATTTACCGTGTTTAATTGGTGTTATTTATATGCTCAAGTTCTTGGGACTATTTGCTATCTCTTTGTTAAATCTTGACTGTGTTAAGGTTGCATTGAGGTGTAAGGGATTAATTGGACTCGTAGGACTTTTAATCTACTTAAACCAAGACGAGAGGAATTCGTAGGAAAAGATAATAACTTGAAAAGGATTCGATGATCAATAAAACCAACCAAAGTCGAGAACTTGTAGGTGGAAACGCTTTTCTTCTATCCTTTATTTGCTTTTGTCAATATTATTTTCTTTTATTTTCATTCATAAAAATATTATCTTTTTATATTGATAAATACACAATATTTAGAAATACTTGATTCTCTAGGGTTCGACCCCTTACTTGCATACTATACTAATTTGTTTGTTTGGGATTTATTTTTTTGACGAGGTGAATCAACGACTTTCACTCCGTCAAATTGGCGCCGTTGCCGGGGAATCAAGTTTATTTCTTTGTTTTGTGTGTTTATTGATTTTTGTATATATATTTAACCCGTTGTGAACCTATCTTATGGTTCACGACACCTCGTTACTAATTGTTTACAATGGAGTTGGAGTTATGGCAATACCAAGGAGAATACTTTCACCATTACCTCGCAAGAGTGCAAGATTTAGTGGACGATCGTGCTTCACGGGGTATCCAAGATGATTTGAAAGAACAAGTACTTTGCGTTCAAGATGGCATGCTTCCCGAGATACGAGAATTCGCCCAATCTTTGAAAAACGAAGGCTTTTATGGTTTGGATTGGCCGGAATTGTGGGATATTTTCCTTTGTGTGGGTGACATGGCAAAGGTGGAAGAAGAATACATGTTGGCATCCACACCCTTACCTTTCAAACCAATGGCGGGCGTGATACATGAGGAAAGCCAAGAGGCAAGTACCCATGGTTCATTCAAAGATGGAGAAGAGAGCCCGATGCCCCTTGACATGGAGTCTCATGAGTGCACGCTTGAGGAACCATGTATTTTGGCACCTACTCCACCAATAGAAATCATCCCCAATGCACCTATTGAGGAACCAAGTCCAGAGCCGATTTCTGTGGCTTTTGAGAAAGGTAATGATATTTTTGACACTTTTGTGGATTTTGGTGAATATGTAGATCCTTGGGAGCATTACTTCAACAAGCCACCAGCGGAACTGTGTTGGTGGTACTACATACCCTCGGCGAGAAGTCACGCTCGGGCATATGAAAAGTTGAAGACCTTCTTCAACATCACATCATTTGACTTTGGCTTCTTTATATGTGGTGCTCGCCTACCTAGATGGTGTGCACCGGAGTTTGATTTGTTAAAGAGGGCGTTAGCAATGTCCGAGTGAGTCTTGAATGCGCGAACAAATAAACTGTCGAGTCTATAACGATAAACAAGGACGCTTCTTGGGAGGCAACCCGAGGTAAGTTTTCCTAAATTAGTTATTTCAATTCCTAGTTATTTAATTAGTTTGGTTGTTTAATAAATTAGAAATTTCCTAATTATTTTATATGGTAGATAGATGCTTTTGGATATTTTGATCTAACAATGCAGGGAAAAGTGAACAAGATCGAAGAATAGAGAATCTAGGCTCAATTCGCTGCCAGCGAATCATGATTCGCTGCCAGCGAGTCCAGCCGCTCAGACGACATAGGGGCTCATTTCATCCGCTGACAGCGAACCAACACTCGCTACCAGCGAATCCAGCAGTGATGCCTAGTCTTCGTCCGTTTTCGTCGAATCCAATCTTATTCATTCTTCACCATCTTCATTCATCCGTGCTCGTGATTCGTCCGTCTTCGTTGTTGTCGTTCTTCACCGTTCTTCTTCCGAGCTTCATCATCTTCGCCATCGAAACTTTTCCCATGATGTGAGTTATTCTTTACCCTCTTTCTCTCATATTTTTATGATTTTTTGTCTTTGATTTTCATTGAGGACAATGAAGAATTTAAGTGTGGGGGAGGGTTGCATTCATAGATCCATGCATCCATTCATATTTATTTTTCCGTTATGCATTCATGTTTATTTTTTTCGTTAATTTATTGCATTAGAAAATGAAAAAAAAAATGAGAAAAAAAAATCCAAAAAGAGCATGCATTGAATATATGTGTTTTTCAAATACCCATCTTGCCTTAGTTTATCCTCTATTTTATTTTGATGAGTTTTACCATATATGTTCCATAATATGATTGAATTGCCTAGCCTTGTCACATACTTAAAATGATTTTTATGGGAGCATGGCATGTTAGTTCAATTGAGAAAGTATGATTCCTAGTTTTGGGCATTATTGAAATCCAACAAAAACTTGTCCTAGTGAGAAATTTTAGCCTTTAGGGATTTTCATCATATTTATTCCCTTTTGCTTTCTTGTGTGACATTATACTCTCCTTATGCAATTACCTCTTGAGATTGACATTGTTATCTATATTTGAGGCCGATTTTATATGTCTATTGCTTATGAGTTTCAAATGATAGAGGCATGATTTTCTTAGCCATATTATTATCCATATCCACCCTACATATGTGTCCTTTGTTTGTAGCCAAATTTGAGCCTTAGCCTTTTCTTTGAAGCTCCACAAAATTTATCCTAGCCGATGATGAGCCTTACCCTATCCGGGGATTAGGATTAGAATTGGTGAATGGTTGATATGTTTGAGTGGAAGAGAGAATATTGTTGAGGAAGTTACAAGTTTTGGATTATTATGTAATTTTGGTTGCATTCCTCGCATTGTGCATTATTGTATTTTTGGCTCTAGAAGAAAAATCGAGAAAAAGAAGAAGAAGAAAAAAATGAAAGAAAAAAGAAAAGAAATAAAAAACATGAATAAGAGCCTTTTATCTTTATTATGTATGTGGGAGTTGGAGAAAAATATGTATGGTTGAGTGAAAGTTCTTTAGTTGAGTATTTTGTGAGTGAAAGTTTGAGTTATTTTGGTTTTGGAAGTATTTGATTTGTAGTGTTCTTCCGGTTGTTCTTAGGGATCCCTTTTTCTTGGATTTTTAGCACCACAAACCTAAATATTTTCCTACCTTAATTCCTTACCAAGCCTCATTACAACCTTGATAAAAGACCTCTTGATGTTTCTTATAAGTGATGGCATCCACGGTGGAGAATATGTGATATATGTGTCAATTTCTATGTAGCTTTTTGCATTTTGGATTGAGTTGAGAGATTGCATTTTTAAGCCTAAACACATGAGAGTGAGAGCAAACACATTATCCCGGTGAGGTTGGACTAGATGTGCCTTTTACTTTGAATCACTTATATACTTGCTAGGATGTTAGCTTTCATGTTCATGGCTCCTCCACTTTGATGTTGCTTTTGAAAAGGTTAGTGCTTGAAGATCATATTTGTGGTATGATGGTTTTGCTCTTGTTTTTGTATTGCTTGAGGACAAGCAAAAGGTTAAGTGTGGGGGAGTTTGATAAGGTGTATTCCAATAGGCATTATAAGTTATTTTAGATGCATTTCATTGTCATATATTCATGTTTTATTGTTAATTAGATTAGCGCTCGTTTTGTGGAAAAGTTCGGAATCTACGCTATTTCGATGGTTTTATATAGATTCGTAGATCCGAGGCAAAGAACACAAGGAACGGAGCTAAAAGAGGATAAGACGAGACTTGAGAGAGCTTAAGGAAGAAGTCCCGAAGAGAGTGGAACAGCCTAAGGAGCAACGGAGCACGAAATCGAGGTCTAAGAGCGAAAACGAGGGCGAGTCGCGAAAGCTGTCCGCTCGGCGAGCTGAACTTGTAACGCACTTTCCGGAGGCCTCGGATGTCCGATTGACGCATATGAGCATGCGTTGGAAAGCTCTTTCGAAGATCTACGTGATGGTGTTCTGCTGGATTTTCGCTGTCAGCGAATGGATTTCCGCTGCAGCGAATCAAGTCAAAGACATCATGTCTGAGCAAGTCCTTGGGCACGTCTCGCTGCCAGCGGATGGGATCTCGCTGCCAGCGAGTCTAGTCATCAGGAGCATGTCCAGGAGCCGGCACGTCTCGCTGCCAGCGAATGGAGTTCGCTGCCAGCGAGTCGAGTCAGCCCGGCCGACCAGGCAGCATTCGCTGCCAGCGACTAGACTCGCTGCAGCGAGCCACTCGCTGTCACGGAAATCCTCGCTGCCAGCGGGATGCACCAAGAAGACGGAGCTCGCCGACTCGCTCCAGCGGAAGGGGTCTCTCGCACCTGCGGATCGACGAACTCGCTGCAGCGGAAGAAGCGGCTCGCGAAAGCGGAAAGGAAGTACCCGAGGAGCTTGAGAAAATTCTAAGGCATGGACATTCGCTGCCAGCGAGTGTGGTAGCGAAAATCCAACAGGATCTTGATTAAGGCCATTCGCTGGCAGCGGAAATTTTCGCTGCCAGCGGAATCCGACGCTGAGTTAAATTAGGAAAGTTCTATCTTTTATCTAGTTTGTTTAGGAAGCTTTTATCGTTTATCTATCTTTTACCTTATTTATGGAAGAGATTAGGCTTATAAATAGGATGTTCTAGGGTTAGTTTTCTAATTTTAATTCCAAGTAGAGAAATCACCATTAAAGAGAAGAAAGCTTAGGTAAGCCATGTTTGGCTAATTTTGTAGTTTCCGCCTACACTTTCGAGACTTGGTTGGTGGTTTGTGAGTTTCTAATTTAAGTTATTTTTCCTCTATAATTCTTTGAACTTCTTTATGTGATATTGATTATGTTATTGATGTTATCTTGATTAGCTACCTTGATAATATTGATTTCATGCTAGGATTTAATACTTTCGTATTTGTGTTATTTCCGTAGTAGCACGCATAAGATTGTGGATTCCGTGTTTGAAGCATGATTATGTAGGGAGTTGACATATATCTTAAACATTGATTTACCGTGTTTAATTGGTGTTATTTATATGCTCAAGTTCTTGGGACTATTTGCTATCTCTTTGTTAAATCTTGACCGTGTTAAGGTTGCATTGAGGTGTAAGGGATTAATTGGACTCGTAGGACTTTTAATCTACTTAATCCAAGACGAGAGGAATTCGTAGGAAAAGATAATAACTTGAAAAGGATTCGATGATCAATAAAACCAACCAAAGTCGAGAACTTGTAGGTGGAAACGCTTTTCTTCTATCCTTTATTTGCTTTTGTCAATATTATTTTCTTTTATTTTCATTCATAAAAATATTATCTTTTTATATTGATAAATACACAATATTTAGAAATACTTGATTCTATAGGGTTCGACCCCTTACTTGCATACTATACTAATTTGTTTGTTTGGGATTTATTTTTTTGACGAGGTGAATCAACGACTTTCCCTCCGTCAATAACCATACTAATGAGTGATCATTCATAGAAATTTCTTTGAGTCGTTGTCTTTCATTTTGAATCTGTCTTTGTTTTGAGTTAGTTTGCTTGGGGACAAGCAAAAGTCTAAGCATTGGGTAGTTTGATAGTGTCTATTTCAGTAATGTTTTAAGTAGATATTTGCATATCATTTTAGAGCATTTTTACATGTTTTATACTTAATTTCTATTATCTGTTATTCGGAATCTACACTCGTATTTTATTTGGAAGGTATTTTGGAAGAGAATTGAAGATGTTTGAAATTATAAAGTAGTCGTGAGCACAAGAGGGGATTAATTCTAAACACTTTCATGAGAAGGATTGGGCTAGTCTTGCATCAGGGTAGTAAGGCCGAATGACAAGGAGGTGAATATTAAGTCGGACCTATCGAGCTGTCTATACACAAGCAATTTTGTGCTGCATATTAGTTAAAGCAAAACACGGAGAGTGGAGGAGCCCACATGATTTACAAGTGTTGCTAGCCTGATGCGCTCCATGTTAGCATTATTATTATTATTATATATTTAGAATTAGTTTAGATATATTAATATTAGATAGATTAGGTTTAGTATATTATATATACTTTCATATGGAAGAGCGCAAAAGAGGGGGCCGACTAGACGGCCGACACTCTAGTTTACCCCTAAACCTTAATTGTCTTTTGTCTTATTTTTATGGAGATCTAAACTCTCCCGTTTCGTCTATGAATTGAAGATTTGGTTTGATAAAGTTGTGAGATTTCTATTTTTGTTCTATTCCTATTGATTTGTTTTGATTCTTTTGTAAATATTGTTGATTTCTTCTAATCCGTACAACTAGTTGAGATTATTGCTAAGATTTTGTAGATTCCTCGTAGCGAACCTTAATCCATAGTAGCTATCATGCCTTTTAGGACTCGGATGACTAAACTGGTGTGTAGATAATCAATTATATGTCGAATGTTGACTCGCAGCTTGGTGTTGCATGTATCCTGGTTAATCCTTAATCTTAATGCTACTATTAGGTTGAATCTTGACCGTGTTAGGGTTATCTAATTAGTAAGGGTTACTAGGACTCGTAGGACTAGTAATTTACACAAGATCAGGACATGAACACTAATAGGATGAAAAGAGAACTTGAAGAAGAATCAAAAATCAACTAGTCAAATTAAAGTGGATGTTTGTAGATGAAACCCTATTCTTAATTGTTATCTCCATTAATTTGTATATAGTTTATTTTATTTTCTTTCTTATTCTCATCACATCAAAACCCCTTTTTATATTAATTGGTAAATAGATTTAACTTAGGAATAACTTGATTCTCTGTGGGATTGACTCGTACTTATCACACTACATTAGTTAGGTAAGTTCGAATTTATTTTGATCCGGTTTACGCGACTAAAAACCGTCAATCACCCTGGCAGGCCGAAGATAACGCGGTACCTGTCCCAGTGGGAAAGGAAGTTCCCGAAACGGCGCCGCACCTAGTAACCGTCCGCGACATACTTGGTCGATCATATGGATATATTACATAACAGACACATCTTTTGACATGACATATAATTGTTAAGATATGACAGTAGTTATTTACCATATTTTGTAATCAGGGCTCACATCTTCGGAAACGTTTACGCGCCACCTTTTCCATTGACATATGAACTTAAACCGTGTTTTGTAATTAAGGCTTGTTGGGCCTGGGTGCAACTATTTCAGTATGTACATGACATGCAGTAATATTAACTTGCCATGTGATATTTTGGATATGACATGTTGTAATTGTCAGTTTCAATGGAAATGCAGACGACGTAAAAATATAAGTTTCAACCATCGTACGACCTACATGATAACATTGTTTCAAAAACCACATGACACCATAGTTTCAAAACCTGAGGCCTAGGTCTCCCAAAATGATATACCGTCGATACCAAAGTCAACCAACTAAAATCCAATGAAAACACAAATGTGCAAGCGACCAACAACATGTCCACACAACAGTACAACCAATAATGTTCTTGTAAATGGAGAGGGAGGTAATGACTACTAAGGATCAGGGCTGGGTCGGGAGGTACGGTAGTAGATGACGACACAAAGGACTAGGCGGTAGGCATCGATAAAGGTGTCGCCCACCCCTTTGAATACGCGGTCGCCTGATGCGAGCATCTGCATGAAACGGATAACGTAGGGGTCGGAGTCTCCTCTGCATCACAAAGAGTAAATGTGTCAAACCAAATTCGTAGCAATTACACTACAATGCAAAAGATGGACAACGACGACATACGATTGCTTGTTCTGAGGGATCCCCTTCACACGGTTGTATTTGAACGGCTGGGGCAGTTTCCCTGCATGCTTGGCGTGCAGCTCTTGGTGGACATTCATCAGCGGGGGCAGGGTGTGCGTGATGTGCTTCAGAAGGGCGGGCAAATGTCGCTCAGGAGTCAAACGAGTGTCAGGATCATACACATGGACAATCCACTCGGCCAGGTCGATCTCCAGCGCAACCCAGTGGTTGTCCTTCAGATTCCAGGGGCCCAACATGCGGTCGACGCTCGCCCAAGGCTTCGGACACCGCTCAGGCAACATACCGCTGAAGTAGTAGTTCAACTCCTTGTCGACGTTCATGGCGGTATGTCGCTGCAGCAGTACCCCGAAGTAGGGGTCGACGGCTGCAACGCCTGCGTACTTCGACTCGCTGGCTACCTTCTTTCGGAGGATGCCGCATGCTTCGTCGATATGCTGCAAACAAGGAACACGTGTCCAACCAACAACATAATTGTCATGTTATCGGAGCACGGCTGAGAGGACATTACCTCTGAGCCCACCATATGCTTTGGCGTTTTGAGGACCCCAAAGAATTCCCTCTGGAGGAGGGTGCCCATCATTGTACGTGCGGGGCCAGTCCCTTCGACCTCGTCGCTGGTCAACCACACGGAGAAGGCGTCGACGTCGGCCCTGGTCGTTAGGTCCAAGGCCACGGCGTCAACCCCCACAATGACCTTCTTCCCCTTGGCGGCCCGCGGCTTCTTCACCCCCTTCGTGACTTCGTCAACCCCCTCCTTTTCCTTGTTTCCCTTCTCAACACGCGACTTCTTCACCGGCTGAGTGACTTCGTGCCCATCAAACGTCGTAGGCGCTCGCCTCACCCTTCCCCCCTTACGCTGAAGGGGAACGACGACCTCATCATGCGCTTCCTATGTTGGTAGACATGACACAAACTTAAAATAACATGACAGATACGTCACATCATATGACAGTAATATTAACACGACCTACCTCAAGGGTTGTGTGTGTGGTGGGTGCTTCTGGCTCAGAGTTGGTTGTCGTGGCCCCAGGCCCTTTCGCCTCAGTCTTAGAGCCCTCAGCTAACACCTCATCCACATTAGCCCGGTCCTCACATGACAAAAAACGTTTGTTGACATGACAACTAACTAACTTCACATGACACTGGGCGTTAGATGGCTTACCTCAGCGGTTGAGATGGTGGTGGCTGCTCCTGGCTCAACACCGGTCACTCTTACCATTTCCCCTTGCCCTGTGCTATCAGTCTGACCCTTTTCCTTCAAAACTTCCTCACCCTACGCAAATATGCGAATGAACTTAGTGTCGTCACCATTATCAACACTGACATCGCAGTACGACAGAGATGACTTACCTATGTGGTAGGTGTTTCTTTGGGGGGTTCTTCTGGGTCAGCATCCTTCTCCATTTCGGTGTCCCCATGGCTTGTTCCCTTATTCTTACCCTTCTCCTTCAGATAATGAATTTGTGTCATCGTCATTCACAAAACTGACATCACAGTTTCAGTTAGAGTACTTACCTCAGAGGTTGCTTTGGTGGTTTCTTGTCCATCTCCATCGGTTCCCGATTTCTGGCCCATTTCCTTAACAGTTTCCTCACCCTACGCAAATATGTGAATGATGTTACCATGACACCTATATTCTTATACATGACGGTATGGATACTGACATGACAAATTGAACATCTTACCTCCTTCGACTGCACCTCAACATGTTCGATTTCCTCCCCATGGGTTCCATGCCTTTCCTGCGAGTGTGTCACCTCGTCCTCGCCTTGCTTCTTCCCCAACACCTCCCTTCTCAGCTCCTACATCGCCGCCTCAACCCTTTGCATCCTCTCGTTAAACATTTCCATTATGCTCCTCCCCAGATCATCCATCTTAGACAAAATCCTTGACACATCCACTTGGGTAGCCGTCGTACTTCCCTCACCTTGCGTGCCTGGCCCGGATGCTTCCGTCGTGCTCGGCCCATGTTGCGCTTTCAAATCCTCCACGAGATTGTCGAAGAACTTATCCGACTTCTCTGTCACGAAGATGGCGCCAAGGACAACCCCATTCCGCACCTCCTCGGCATCCAGGAGGAGGACTGTCCGAACAACGTCAACCTCGTCGAACATGCCCAGCTCTTCCTTTGACTGTTGGATGAGGGAGGCAAGAGAATCGTACATGATATTGTGCTCTTTCGACATATACCGCAAGCACCGAGGGTAGAGTATGTCGTCGCTGGTGGCAGCAAATTGTCTTGCAACTGGGCGCAGAGCCTCTTACACCCACAACTAAAAAAAACCTAGGTGATGACATGTCGACGATTTGCATATAATCGTGTTCAGTTTTCATTTTACAATGCACAGTCCCCATGCCCAATTACCATGACTCAGTGTCCAGTATAAATAACTAGTTATCTCGTGCTGGAGTTTGTGCTCAACAACCCGGTAGAGGAACTCGTGGGTTCGTTCGTAGAACAGACGCCCCGACGGGTAAAGCAAGAACGCCTCAATGCCAGACACCATGTTCACAACCCACCCTTGAATATAAGTGCGGGGTTCCTTCGCAAAGAGCCACTACCAAAAATGCAGGAAATAGCCACGGTCAAATAGCCACAAATTGGCTACGAATGACCATAGCTAAAGCATTTAGCGACGGACATAGCAACGAATTTCACCTTCGTCGCCATTCGTTGCTATATGCCTCGTCGCTAAATGTCATATTTCCAACATTCGTGGCTAATAGCCACGATCTGGCAAGTCTGTGGCTTTGCCCGTAGCTGAGTCGGGATCGTTTCATTCGTGGCTGAGTCAGGATCGTTTCATTCGTGGCTTTGCTCGTGGCTGAGTCGGGATCGTTGCTATATGCCACGTTGTATGCCATGGCTGATTTCATCGCTTATCACGTGCAAGATGTCTAAAGTTTTTCGTGGTTGATTTCGTGGCAACTGTCGTGGCTGTTAGTGAAAACCATGAACAAAGCTCAATTTGATTAAAACCACATCGAATTAAAGCATAAAACTCATCTGAAAACACAAATGGTTGTGGCGTGGTATATATCCGAACCCACATCCTTAGAAGCGATTTCGCCCCGACCACGGTGCAAGTCGGCTTCATGGCATCGCCCCCAAGGTTACACAGCACTCTTCAAAAGTGTGCACTCGCAATCGAAGAGATGGAATCAACAGGAACTCAGAACTTTTCTCAAGAGAATAGGAGAAAGAAGAAGATGTGCGTGTGTTTCTTCTAAAACCTAAAAGCCTTTTTAAGAGGAAGAGAACGTGTGTTGGAACACCCCCACTCTCCCACCAACTTAGGTAGTTGAGAAAAATCCTCACAACCAATTTTAAAAACCGTTTTATATAAAACCTTTATTAAGCATTATTCCCAACAATCCCCCACAAATGCGAGAAATTAGGTTTTCTAAAACAACTTTTAAAACAACGTTCTGAGCTGGTTTTATGGAGAAGATACTTAAATGTTGGTGAACAAGTCTTGAACCAAAACATAGTGAAGCTGAGTACCTCGCGTGTCATAGAAGTGAACGAATCTTGAACTTCCAGACTCGCGAGTTGACCTCAACAGCACATACCTTCACCACGATCTTGGTGATTCCGCGATAAGATCCTCAAATATGTATGTGGTCATCTCATACCTTGGGTGCTGAAGAGTGCTCTAGAAAGACCACCCTAGTCTTCCATAGAAGGTGACCAACCCCTTCACACTCTCGTAGGTAGCTCCATCAAGTCTATCTCTCATAGACCGCCCTTATTAGGGCTATGGAACCATTAAGAGCATTATGTTCATCCTCTTCCATATTCGGTGAATCCATCAAGTCCTTCTCAATAGAACCACCCAACTCTGGGCTATGGACTCATTAAGAGTACATGACTCAACCTTTCTCAATACATCTGTCATGGGAATGAGAAGTGGTGTATCTCACCTCATATGGGTTTGAATCTCATTCCCTTAGACAACTCAAGGGCTAGTCTCTCATTAAGCCCTTTTTGTCAATAGACCATCAAGTTCCTCTCGGACCTCACATTCTCTAAATAGATGACACCATTTGCAATCAGCTATCTCATAGCTTCATGTCAAATCTGAGTGTGTCTCTTCTTTCCAGTGTATGTATTGCTACTAGCTACACAAAAAGCAAATGTGAGTCACAACGTAGAGAATTATATAGAGCTTCATGCCCCCACAAAGGTAAATAAGCCAGTTATAACATTCCCAACCTCTCTCTTGTCCAGCTAAATCTAAAACTATGATATCGTATACATTTCATAGTCGATCTAGCAAACCTAACAATTTTGATGATTTTCACATTATAGCACCACCACATAATGTCAAAACAAAACCACTAGTGGAGCTATAACATCATCATAATTAGAATGTTCAATCATACTAGCACAACGATAAAGTTATCAAACCTTCTCAACAATTCTCTACATAATGGAATGAAGCAATTTCTCTTTTCTAGTTTCTTTAACACTTAGAAACACATCAACTTCACCCATATCTTTCATCTCAAACCAAGAGGAAACAAATCATTTATCACATGCATGCTAGCTAGTGCCAAAAATCAACATCTCATATACATATAAAGGCACATAACCAATGTAATACATCTTGGTATAAAAACATGCATTATATACTCAAAACCAAAACTTCAACACAGTTCGGCAAAATCCTCATAACCTTTCAAATATGCTTGGTTAAAGCCATATATTGATTTCTTAAGTGAACACAAAATTCTCTTTTCTTGGAACCACATGCCCGTAGGCTGTTCCACATATCTCTTTCTCTAGATCATCATTTAAAATACAGTTTAACATCCATTGATGCACTGCCAATTTGTAATTAGATGCTAAAGCAAATAATAAATATAAATAACAATCTTAATCATTAGAGAATATGTATTAAAGAAATCAGTTTCATATTTTGTATGAATCCTTTAACCACTAGTCTTGCCTTAAACCTTATAATAGAACCATATGTTCTAAAATTCCTTTTAGAGATCCATTTACATTTAATGGTTTTCATACCTCTAGGCAAGTCAACTAGTTCCCAAGAAGGGATACACATAATAGATTCCAATTCAATGTCTATAGCATCTTTTAGAAGAAACTAGTATAGGTTGAACTCATAACCTCTTTAAGTGTTCTAAGTTCATCTTCTAACTTAAGAACATAAATAAGAGGTACCTCACTTTAATTCACATATACGAGTTCATCCAAAAGAGTTGTCTCAAACTTAAACTCACATCTAGTTTCAAGTATATGTCTATTACTCCTCTAAGCTCATTAGATTCATTCTCATCATTGAATCAAGTAAAGACAAAGATATAGACATAAACACGCATACAAGAATACTATTATGATTTTACTTAAAAGTAAACATTGCTACAAAACTCAGCATCATGATATTCACACGTATTTATATCATCCAAGCACATAACCAACACAATTGTTCTCATCATGACCAACAAGTATATATACAATCAACCATATTAGATCCAACATCATCTCACGTAAAGGGTAGTACAACCACTTTAGTCAAACACCCCCACATTTCTCATATACACTAGATAGACTCTAAGTCATTTCCACATCTTATATGGGGTTTTGTCTAACTTCTCTTGTGGCATCTTACTTACCTTTGTCGGATCTAAAACATTTTGGTTCTATTCAAGTTGGTTTTATATCTCATATGCATATATCAAGAACAATTCTTCCTACATCTTGATCTTAGCTAATGCATGTAACTTGGTATATCCAAAGATCATCAACTAAATGTGATATAACACCTTTACCACATTTGCTTTTAGAGTTTATAGATCAATCTTTGTTAACTCAAGCAATTTAGTGGTCCTCTCATTTACAGATTAAAAAAGGTATTTAGCAAATTTATGCACATATCACATATATTTTGATCAGCAAAACCAAGTTAAAGAATGATATGATATATATCAATAAAAATTTAGTTGAGCTTACCTTATCTGCATTGGCATATAAGTAGACTTACTTATTCATTCATAGCTTGAATTGGTTCGTCGTAAAGTCATGACATCACGTGTCGCTTGACCTAGAAGTATTGGCACTAGAGCATCTCTTTGTCGGATCTAACCAAGCATCTTTCCTCAACCAACCAAAATAGAGCCGACATGAATGTTCTCAGCAGATCGAGGAAGATCCCTTCTATGACCAAAGTGCCAGCTCGACTGGTTCATCGACGCAATGTGTTGGGTATCCTGATCTCCTGCCTCTAGCAATTGTTCTCCGTTTTGACATCCCAGTGCCACTCCGCATACATCGCATCATGAAATCAATCACAAAAGTTATACTTGAGTTATACAAAATCATCATGATAGCACATCTTCATCAATTTGCAATCACCCAATTAAACAACTAAGGTTCCAAGCTCAATGAATTGAGTTTTCTATCAAGGATGAATATATATATTATAGGTACATATAATATACGCATATGTGTTACCCAGCCACTACATATACATACTTCAATTTTGACATAACACACAAACCACGGTATATCAATATATACCGTATGAGCCGTATGAATGAGTATGCAGTCTAAAAATCAAAGAGGGTCACTCAACCATTAATTAATCAACCAAATACCAAATGGGCCATCACCCCAAAACTTATATGGGTGGAATTAATATATCACGGAAATATGTAAATTCCATCATGTATGAGTTCTCCATTTGCTCACCAAGTTAAAGCAATACTCAATTCCTCAGAATGATTAGTTAATTAAGAACAAAAGTTCAATTAAATCATGACTCACCTGTATAACCTGGTGCGATACTTTGAGCGCCTACAGATGTCACCCACCATGTCAAATTATATAAGCCTATGCGCAAGGACTTTTGCGCGACCGCAATATAGCCCTACGGTGGTCGTATGGCTCTGGTCCAGGCTATAGGTGCAGTGTGCACCAGGCATGATCCTCTTATCCGACGTGGGCATCCTGGCTCGACAAGGCTGAGACAAGGCGCAACAGTAGCCCTTTCTCACCGGCGTTGGCCCGATCCCCCGCGCCACGGCCATCAAGATCTCCGCTAACACTGACCGGAACTTCTCCTTCTCGATCGATCCGTTCTCCTCGACATCAAACTTGCCAAACACCAGATTCTCCGCGCTCTCGGCCGGCTCGTGGTGGGACGCTACCGGTGGGGAGAAATCCGAGAATCCACGCTGGAGATCGTCGCGCAGGAGGAGTCCGCCGGCGTCTGCATTCAGCTCGTGGAAGCGCTCATCCGCGCACTCCCGGAACCTATCGACGTCGTCGATGAATCGGCGTATCATCGAGCCGTCGATTGTCACAAGCATTTTCGGTCGATCGAGAGGAATGAATGAATTTGGGGAGAAATTGCGTTTACGGTGAATTTTGCTTTCTTCGAGTTTCAATTTGCAGTCGGCGATCTCCGCCAAAATCCGTTCAATCCTCGCCACCTCTTCTCGATCATCATCGGAGGTGAAATCAGCGGCTGCGCAGCGACCTTGACATCGTCGTCTTCATCGCTAGTTCCTGGATCCGACCCCGCTGGACACGGTCCGTTTCGTCACCGATTAGGGATGAGATCTTGGCGGTATCATCTTTCTTCGCCGCCGAACAAAGTTGCTCTCCTATGTCCGATTGGTCAGTTAAAATCAATCTTTCATTCCTTGAATCTCTTCAACCGGTATCTACTAACAAACATCAAATCGGTTCTAAAATGTTAGTGAAAACCATGAACAAAGCTCAATTTGATTAAAACCACATCGAATTAAAGCATAAAACTCATCTGAAAACACAAATGGTTGTGGCGTGGTATATATCCGAACCCACTGTCTTAGAAGCGATTTCGTCCCGACCACGGTGCAAGTCGGCTTCATGGCATCGCCCCCCAAGGTTACACAGCGCTCTTCAAAAGCGTGCACTCGCAATCGAAGAGATGGAATCAACCAGGAACTCAGAACTTTTCTCAAGAGAATAGGAGAAAGAAGAAGACGTGCGTCTGTTTCTTCTAAAACCTAAAAGCCTTTTTAAGAGGAAGAGAACGTGGATTGGAACACCCCCACTCTCCCACCAACTTAGGTAGTTGAGAAAAATCCTCACAACCAATTCGTGGCCAAGTTTGTGGCTTTGTTGGCTATGGCCGTAGCTATTCCCATGGCCAAATTCGTGGCTAAGTTCGTGACTTTATTTCTAGCTATGCCCGTGGCTATGCCAATGGCCTTATCCGTGGCCTTATTCGTTCTATGAGTTAGAAAATAAATTTAATATAATTTTACAAATCTGTCATACAAACATATCCAAAATACAACCATAAATTACATTATTCAAAACACATCTAAAACACGAACTCAAAAGTTCAACAATACAAGTCTCAACATTAATGAATATGATAGACACCCAATAGAAGCATGGATCCAATCCCGACGAACACAAGACACCCAAATGAGATGTCGGAGCACCTACGTAAAAAAAAATAGACAACAAACCTTTCTACAACCAATGCCTTCCCCTTGTCCCATACACAATGATGGCTTCTTCTTGTAGTATGCCAATGCAAGCCTTGGAAACCTGCACTTGTAGTCTTTCTAGATCCTCATACTCGATCTGCCCCTAAAAAATCTATTAACTCAGCTCGACATAATACACTACCTTCCCATTCCCTACACACAACACAACAAAATTCCTAATATAATTAGTTATGGACATAACAATATCTTTCTACAACTTAACAATGCATTGTTTGATTTTTTCTACAACCAAATCTCAAATCAAACAATGTATCAAATTCAATTTCAGCATAGACATGGTAAAACAAAACTCAGGCAACCACAACAAATTCAGGCTAAACAAAAATCATCAAGGAGCCAGAACGGTGAAGCATGGTAGTTAGTGAGGTCTATATGTAGTCAGGGTTGAATAAATCACATAAATTTCATGAACAAGAATCAGCACACACATTTGCAATACTTGACAGCATCCCTTTCTTTCTAACGGATACAATCTCCTCTTCCTTATTTGTGTAATTCAACTCATGAATCAAAAAAGGTGAAAAAATAAATGAAGGCACCATTTCATCAACCAGATTAGGCGCAGGCGCATGATTGAATACGATAGATTAATATTGAGAATAAAATCACATAAATTTCATGAATAAGAATCAGCACACACAATTACAGTACCGAACAACAGCCCTTTATACCGGATTCAATCTCCTCTCCCTTATTTGTGTAATTCATCTCATGAATCAGAAAGGGTGAAAAAATTGTTGAAATAACGATCAGTTAGGGAAGAGAATGAGATGAAGTATGAAAAAAAATCTTAATTGTTAGCACAAATAAGATTTTGCTAAGGCCTTCCTCACTTCTTGGTTCATGCAGTGGTTAATCATATGGTATGAAATTTTATATTCAATTTTACACTTTGAATTTAAATGTGGCTTATGAGGCCGGAATTCAATACAACTATGTAAGTTGTTGTCTAAGAACTTGTTTGTGATACACATATTAGCTAATTCATAACATTCAACTAGCATTTTTAATCGGCCCTGATTCTGGATGTACAAACAAGATGAATTTGAAACAACAAACTTAGCGCGTGTTTGGCAAATTGGGGTTTTTTTAGGGGTTGGGTATTTTTAGGAGTTGGAGTTTATTTTGTGTATTATGGAGGTGTGGGAGTTGGAGGTTTTATTTTAAAAATAACCCTGTAAAAAAGTTGATTGGTGTTTGGTTGGTATAAGGTTTATAAGTAGTTATTGTTATGAAAAGTAAAAAATGCCCTTAATTTATACCCTTCTCCTCCCTCTTTGATATCCGCCAGTTCTCCATGTTTGCCTTGCCTTCGACATCATCAGGTACATCTTCTCCCCTTTCTCATTCACTAACCTATTGATTAGCCTCGCTAACCTATCCATTAGTCTGATTTCACTAACTCCAAATTAAAACAATGAATTGCAATAATTAAACAAAATAAAAGTGGAGGCTCGCTACAGGCAAGCTACTCGTCTCCGGTGAACTCCGGTCATCGCTGGTGGGTGCGGCTTCGAGTTCGGAGTCTCAATGCGAGAGGGAGAGAGGAAGAGCCGAGAGGGAGCGAGAATGGTGAGGGAGCAGGAATTGTATTTCAGATCTGGAGGAGCCGAGACGGACGACGCACAGACAAATCTGAAAGAGGCCGAATTTCAGATCTGGCGAGGGAGAGACCGGATTTCAGACCTGGAGCAGCAGCGACAATGGAAGGCGATGTGGAGCGTGGGATCGTCAAGGGCAAAAAAGAAAAAAATTCAGAAACCTGATTGAAAAAACTACCGAAGCTTGCCCCCCCCCCCCCCCCCCCCCCCATCTTCTGAAATTGAAGAAAAAACCCTGCAACTCAATCTCCGGAAGCTCCCGTGGAAGACGTTGCTAAACATGCATCAATCAGTTGGGAAAAAAAATTAGCCTAACATAACCTGGCAAAACTTGCTTTCAATCACGGCCTTACTGGACAGATTACCAAACATAAACATCTATCCAATTCAACATCTTTCAATATTTCAATACTATCACACAATTCATGTGCTAATCAATAATTATTCAAACAAGACACGGCATAACAGGGCAACAAACAGTTTCAGTTCTCAAATCTAAACTGCATCAAAAGAGAACACATAGGGATTCAAAATAAGCACTGAATAAATGAAATTGGGAGCCAAATTTTCTTCCATTAAAAAAGTAAGACCATAACCAAGACTCGGCTCCAACTAATTCCTTCTGATTCAGACCCGCCTATTCACAGGACCACCAAACAACAGAAGACAACACAATTCATGAACAAAACAGTAACAAACCCTAATGAGGTTGTGCCAGTCGGGAAACAAGGAATAGGAGAAACGGGAAAACAAAGAAGAAGTTGTCACCTGCAGACCTGCCCGCGCCCGCCTGCTGCTCGATTTTGGAGGAGGAAGAAGATGTTGTTGCGGCTGTACGAGTCGATGGAGAAGATTTCGCCTGCGGCTGTGCGAGTCGACGAAGAAGATGACGCCTGCAAACTTGCCCGCGCCCACCTGCTACTCAATTTCGGAGGAGGAGGAAGATATCGTTGCGGATGTGCGAGTCGATGGAGAAGTTGCCGCCTGCGGCTGTCCGAGTCGACAGAGAAGATGACGCATGCGCTTGCCCGCCTGAGTCCCTAGGGAGGTTGTGCGAGTCAACGGAGATCTGAGTCCGAGCCCTTAGAGCTGGGTTGTGCCGCTGTGTTGTGTGCCCGTCGGCATTGATCCCCGGCCCGGTGGAGGAGGACAAGAGTGGATGTGAGATGGAGAGGATGAGAGAGATCTGAAATTTTTGGGAAAGAGAAATATGGAATGAAGATGGAGCGGCCAGATAGGAGGGAGAGGTTGTGTGAATGAGGCGGTTCCCATATCAAAATCAATTAGGGTTGCTCCCAAATTTTTTAGTGCGGGAAACATACCGCTCAAAATTTTGTTGGGCAGTAAACAAAAAATTTCGGACACCAAGGCATGAATTGCTTTTTTATTTGCATTCAAAATTTACATCAAATAAAAGCATGAATACAAATAAAAAATAATATATTTTAAATAACAAAATAATGGTAAAAATAATAATAGTAACAAAAATATAATATAATAGTTATTGTTATCATTAAAAACAAAAATTAATAAATATATATTAAATAATAAAATAATAACAACAACAACAACAACAACAATAATAATAATATTATTAATAATAATAAGGTTAATATAAGGTTTTATACAAGGTTAATATACTCTTATAATATTATAAGAAGAGTTAAAATAATAATTTATTAAACATTTATTCATTACTTACACGAGTTTTCCTAAAAACATACTCTTATAGTATTCTAATAATAATTTATTAGCCAATATAATTAGTGGCGGCCGTAGGAGTTCCCGAAAGGTGGGGCGGAATTCCAAGCTATGAAAGTGTTGAATTGTCAATTAATTAACAAAATAGGATTCAAATGTTACAAGTCTACAAATAAATTCAAATGTTTAATACCAACCATTTAAGGTGAATACACATTGAAGATTTAAGAATACATAATATAAGTTCACTTTGATGACAAAGGAAGTAAATCTATCTTTCAACAGATGCAGTCACAACTATATTGCGAGGAGTGGATAATCCAACACTTGTACTTTGTTGATTCGAGCAAAATATCTATCCATACCGAAATCCCTATTCAAAATTCATAAGCAATAAAAATGAAAAAAAAAACCCCCAAATTTCACACTTCAAATCAATTAAAATCTCATACCCTAAAACCTAACAAAGAACAACAATTTCAATTCTCCAAATCCCTAATCCTAATCCTAATTCATTCATAAACAATAAAATAAACAAATTATGATAATCAAAATCCCCAATTTTTCACCTTTCAAATCTCAAACCCTAAAACCTAACAAAATTTCAATTCTCCAAATCAATTCACATTTCAAACCTTTCAATGGTAAACAAATCAATAATACCAATTCAATTCAAGATTAAAGTAACTAAGGATAACAAAATTCACATTTCAAAGTTCAAACTTACCGATTTCAAAGCCCTGTGCAGGCGAATGTGAGAGCCGAGAGAGGAGGAGCCTTGGAGCAGGCGGCCGGCCGGTGGAGTGGTGGTCACTGGTCGGTGGCAGGTGGGCGAGCGGGACGGTCAGGTGACTCAGGTTGGGACGGCCAGCCCTTCGCTCTTGGCTTCGCTCGCGTGACTCGCGTCTCGCTCTTCGCTTATCCCAATCTCACGTCTGTCCTTGCACTCTCTCAGTTGGGAAATATGTCCCAGTCAAAACGACGTCGTTTTGACCTTTTTTTTTTTAAACCCAAGGTACCCGCACCTCGAAAGGTGGGGCGGGCGCGTACACCCGCCCCACCCCAGGGCCGCCCTTGAATAAAATGTTTTATTAAACATTTATTTGTTCTGAATTGGTAAATATATAAACATTTATTTGTTACTTATATGAGTTTTCCTCAAAATTAAACATACTCTTATAGTATTCTAATAAGGATTTAGTAGTCAATATAAGGTTTTATTAAACATTTTTTTGTTAATTATACGAGTTTTCCTCAAAACATACTCTTGTAGTATTCTAATAAGAATGTAGTAGTTAATATAAGGTTTTATTAAACATTTGTTCGTTACTTATACAAGTTTTCCACAAAACATACTCTTATAATATTCTCATAAGAATTTATTAGTCAATATAAAGTTTTATTAAACATTTATTCGTTACTTATATGAGTTTTCCTTAAAACATACTCTTATAGTATTCTAATAAGAATTTAGGTAATTAAAAGAAGGTTCTATTAAACATTTGTTTGTTACTTATACGAGTTTTTCTCAAAACATACTCTGATAATATTCTAATAAGAATTTATTGGTCAATATAATGTTTTCGTTACTTATATGAGTTTTCCTCAAAATTAAACATACTCTTATAGTATTCTACTAAGGATTTAGTAGTTAATATAATGTTTTATTAAACATTTATTCGTTACTTATACGAGTTTTCCTCAAAACTACTCTTATAGTATTCTAATAAGAATTTAGTAGTTAATATAAGGTTTTACTAAACATTTGTTCGTTACTTATACGAGTTTTCCACAAAACATACTCTTATAATATTCTCATAAGAATTTATTAGTCAATATAAAGTTTTATTAAACATTTATTCGTTATTTATATGAGTTTTCCTTAAAACATACTCTTATAGTATTCCAATAATAATTTAGTGGTTACAAGAAGGTTTTATTAAACATGTGTTCGTTACTTATATGAGTTTTCCTCAAAACATACTCCTATAATATTCTAATAAGAATTTATTACATAATATAAGGTCTTATTAGACATTTATTAATCACTTATATGATTTTTTCTCAAAACATACTCTTATAGTATACTAACAAGAATTTTTTACTTGGTATAAGATTTTATTACAAATTTATCAGTTACTTATATGAGTTTTCCATAAAACATAACCTTATAGTATTTTAATAAGAATTTACTACTTAATATAATGTTTTATTCAACATTTATTAGTCACTTATATGAGTTTTCCTCAAAACATACTCTTATAGTTTTCTAAAACCTTATATTATTCTTATTAGAATACTATAATTTTTTATCCAACACTTATAGTATTATACAACTTTATTACTTAATATAAAGTTTTATTCAACACTTATTAGCTACTTATATGAGTTTTACTCAAAACATACTCTTATAGTATTCTAAAACCTTATATTATTCTTATTAGAATACTATAATGTTTTATCCAACACTTATTGTATTCTACAACTTTATTACTTAATATAAAGTTTTATTCAACACTTATTAGCTACTTTTATGAGTTTTTCTGAAAACATACTCTTATAGTTTTCTAATAAGAATTTATTAGTGTTGTAAGGTGTTATTAAACATTTATTCGTTACTTATATGAGATTTCCTGAAAACATACTCTAATAGTATTATAATAAGAATTTATTAGTCAATATAAGGTTTTATTAAACATTTATTCGTTAGTTATACGAGTTTTTCTCAAAAACATACTCCTATATATAGTATTCTAGTACGAATTTATTTTTGGTAAAACTAATAAGAATTTATTTGTTATTATAAGATGTTATTCAACATTTATTAGTTACTTATATGAGTTTTCCTCAAAACATACCCTTATAATATTATAATATGAATTTATTACTTAATATAGAGTTTTATTCAACAATTATTAGTTACTTATATGATTTTTCCTCAAAACACACACCTATAGTATTCTTATAAATTTTATTATATAATATAAGGTTTTATTCCACAATTATTAGGTAAATATATGATTTCTCCTCAAAACACACACTTATAGTATTCTAATAAGAATTTATGGCATAATATAAAGTTTTATTCCACAATCAGTAGCAACTTATATGATTTTTTCCTCAAAATAAACTCTCCTAATATTCTCATATGAATTTATTAGTTAATATAAGGTTTTATTCAACGATTATTAGTTACTTGTATGATTTTTTTTCCTCAAAACACATTTTATTCAACAATTATTAGTTTTGTTTATTTTCGAGTATTTATTTACAAATAAAGATATATATCTTTAATGGGCCAATTGACGGGAAATGTAGCTATATTTGGGCCCATAATAAATTAAAGCCCATTAGAAATTGAAGTGTGTCATTTGAGGTTAATTGTAAATAGTCACGGCATTAACCACGGATATAATCGTGGCTATTAATTGGGTTCCTTAATACGTCGAGAGCTATTAACTGGGTTTCCATATTCATTGGGCTTTGACTACCATTAATGGGTTGACCATCTTTGGGCTTTGACTCTCTCTGATATTGGGTTTGAGCGCCTTTGGGCTCTAATATCTTTTTTGGTGAGATTTTGAGCTTTAAAATTATTATTTGCTTTAATTTGTGTGAAGAATTACTCAAATTTGGATATAGAAACGGACAATAGGCATGGTCATATTAGCGTCAATTTCAGCCACGGAATTTCCAATAGTGGCTAAATTCGTGGCTATTGACCACGAAATCAAGTCATGATTGCCAATTGCCACTTTTTCTTAGCCACGGGTACAACCACTGTATTTTTTCGCAGGCTTATTGGCGTCAAAATCAGCCACGAATATTTCAATAGTGGCAAAAGTCATGGCTAACAGCGATGAATTTATCTACGACATTCATGATCGTGGCTAATAGTCACGATATTTTGGACACGAATTTATGTCATAACCCTCAGCCACGGAATTAGCCACGAAAATTTTCACTCGACGCCTATTTAGTGATGACATGTAAGGTCGTGGCTATGTTCGTAGCTATCAGCCACAAATTCGGCCACAGCCCTATGACGTTGCTAAAAAATCCGTGGCTATTTTCTCTTTTTTTTTGGTAGTGAGCACCGCCTCTACCGACATTATGAGCGCGAACTTAAAGCGCTTGGAGGGGGAACGCTCGGACTTCATCGCCACTTTGTACTCCAACTCGAAGTCCTCCATCCTCATCTTCTCCACCCCTAAGAACTCTAAGCAGGAAGCCTTGTCCACCTCATTGTCCACGGTCCGCAGCACGCTTGACGAGCATTTCAGTCCGGTCACTAGCACGAACTCCGCGATGGAGAACCGGACTATGGACCCCTGGATCATGTACCAGGTTTCATGCTCCTTTTTCGACCGCAGCTGCCGTTGTAGGACGTAGTGGACTAGCTGTGCTGATAACTCGACTTTGGCACTAAGCCTCGCAATGCCGCCAAACTGGCTTTCACATAGACGGTTCTAGTCTGAGGTTGTCAGGTACCGGTCGAGCTTTAAAAGGACCTGGAGCTGGGCGTATTGATTGCACCGACACTTGAAATGCCGGTCCTCGGGGACGACATATATGGCCTGCACGGTGGGGTGGAATGTTAAAGCCGCCACTCATCTGTAAAACACTCTACCCTTGTTCGACACTACGCAAACCATACCTCGATTGTTGTCGGTGTCTGCGTAATCCTTCTTTCTCCTGAACCACCCATGTTCTTCTTTGATACCCTGCAGGTTGGGGAGCAATACTTTAGCATTCTGCAAACATTTTCTCATTATCTTCACACCAGTCACAATGCACATGCCGGTAAGTTTATATAACATGTCACCTGAGCATTATAACATGACAGAAACCATATCTTACCCTATACTTATAACACTCCAAGTAAATTTCTAGCCTTACCATATCAGATGTCACAGTATTCAGAGAAAACTTTGTAACCATTTTATAGCTTCCACAAAATATATGTCGCGCAAGTTTGCATATTAACATGACAGGAAACCTATTCAACGTGCCAACAAAATATTCAAAACATGACATGATCGAATGTAATAGCATTTACTTTCAATAACTTGTTCCTGAAATTTTTTAACCCACATAAACGTTCGCCAATTTCCCCAATCTCACAAATTTCCCCAATTTCCCCAATTTCACCAATTTTTCAAAATTCACACAATACATGTGTTGATTTCCCCTAATTTGCTTCCCCATTCATGGCCTTAACCATATCATCACGGCAATGGTACTTCCCTTCTCTCCCCGTCGCGAACACCACCTGTTCCCACATTTTCACTCATTGTTTACATACTTGACGCCGGTTACATCCTACATGATAGGGGCGGATATTCTACCCGTTCTTTCATCCAATTTCAAACAATGGCAAACAAATTAGGTTCTTCAATTGGTCCCTCCTCCTTTCAATTTCTGCAATCGGTACTAATTCGGTAGAGTTAGGGTTTACTTACTTGAAAACCGTTGGTCCCTCTCTTCTAAACGCTGTCGGGGTGGTCTTCTACACGTTGTCGGGTTTACTTGCTTGCAAACCGCCGACTTCTTCTCCTCCTTACTCTCAGGTTCGTCTTCTTCCTAGGGCTTTTACTTCTCCTTACTCGTATCTCGAATGGCGGTTTCGTGCCTATTGCCCTCTCTCCTCTCTGTTTTACACACAGTTGGAAGTGACAGGTTTTTAAAAAACTGTCCTCTCTCTCCTCCTCCCTCCCACGCTCACTCTCTCCCTTCTTTAATTACCCCCAACCACCGGTTTCACCCCCCCTTCTTTCAACCGGCTGCCTTGCAAATTTTTAAGGGGGGGGGGGGGGTCTAACCCTTGCAAATTGAACCGGATAGTGGGTTAAGTGTGCAAACCAAACCGAGGCAAGGGTCATTTACTATAATTCCCTCTTAATTAGATTATTATGAAATTTCACTTACCTAAAATAACTTGGCATAAAATAATGACATGTGGCAAAATTGCTTCTCAATTAAAGTATAATATAATATATAATATAATATAGATATAGATAGATAATATGTGAGAACCACTTTTTTTCTACCCCGCAAAGATTTAAAAATAAAATGAAATATAAGTTAAGATACTTTTTTTTTTTGTTAAAAGGAGAGACGGTGCTCTCCGCGCTTCGGACAGGCTTTATTAAAATTAAAAATGGGATAAGTAGTCACCAAGCGGGGGATAGTCCGACCCCTAACATCATTGAACAGAAAAGATAAAACACCCTCAGGCGGGTCAAACAATACAATTAGTCCAATGTTATAGGAATAAATAAGCTAAACTAGCGAGAGTGGTCTGGGACGCGATTCTCTTCGTAGAATACACGACGAAACTGAATATTCTAGTCTCTTTTCAAAAAGCCTTGACACTTACTTACAAGGCTAGCCAGCGGGTGGAAACGCGGGAGGCCCTTACTTAGTATAGTCGCTACAAGCTGTGAATCCGTTTCCAGAATCACATTCCTATATCCACAATCCCAGGCGAGCATTAGCCCTTGTACAACACCCCATAGCTTTAGCTTTAGGGACTGTACAAGGTTCGATGTTCATGCAGAATTCCTGATGCCATTCGCCAGCTGCATTCCGAATCACCCCTACGACAGTCGCATGGCCATCATCTCTAACAGAACCATCAGTGTTGATCTTCACCTATCCGTCTGACGGTTTAGTCCAGGTGACCTTCACTTTTTCCTTTCTTCTAACCTCTGTTGGCTTCCTTTGCTTGTTCCGTTCCTTGTCTTCATTCGCTAGCTGAAGGATAAACGTCTTCTTGCATCCTCTCCACTCTTGTTTGTCGAACACGTGGGCATTTCGCCACTTCAAAATCCACTAGGTCATCTGTGCAAAAATATTCATGCATGCAATATCATTGACAGTAATAGAAGAGTTGAGAATATTACCTTGAATCCAAGAGGCAAACGAGTCCGTGAAGAAAGTTCTTGATACGGGGTAAGTTGTAGGATGGCCCGATCTTCGACAATCAAGACTCAAATTCAAGAATTGAAACAAGAACGATGCAAGACTCATAAAGACTCGAAATTGATGGACACGACTTGAAGCAAATAAGAAAGACATGATAGATTGGGTGAAGCGATCTATTTAGAACAAGATGAAGACCCTTGGCTCGAAAGGCAAGATCCAACACCAATGACTATATAACCCGTTTCTACAACCCTACACAACCAAGCGGACAACTTGGAGGCACAAGAAGGGGGCTTGTGGATACCAGGGATCACCAAGCTTCGTGAGATTGACAAACACAAGTCAAACCAAGCTGAAACAATACTAATTTGCAATTGATGAGCCTAGCTACGAATCGATCGACTTGCTCTCAATGTGTTTCATACAAAGAAAGTTTCAATAATGAATAACGTGAGTTCTACAAAGAAAGTTTCAATAATGAATAATTAATTAAAAGAGTAATTAAAATAATTTCCTAAAATTACCTAAAATAACTTAAGTAAATAAGGTTACTAAAAATAGCAAGGAAAATGAGTCTTTCAACATTTAGGCAAATCGGGCCATACATGAAACTAAGCTCCAGGGGTCGGCGTCGAGGGTCTAGAGTTCGACGCCGAAGGTGCAACAACAAGAGTAGAACATAAGTATGTCTTCAATGGCTCCTCTTGAAGTTGAAACGCACTCGAAAATATGACATGGCTCACGAACATGAAAGACTCCCTTTGAAGCTTCTTAGCACGAGCTGGAGTCATAGGTCCATCCCCAAGTATGATACGCGTATCCGGAGGTGTCTTGAATGGTCCCGCATCAGTTCTCATGTAACGCTCAGCACTCAAGCTCTCCCACACATATCTAGCATCCTTGCAATCTTTGAGGAGGTGAAGAAGCGTCTCCTCCTGCCCCGGACAACTCCGACAGTCCAGCGAAGCTGCCATGGGTCTTCTAACC
The DNA here is from genome assembly GCA_037127255.1 of Persicaria tinctoria. Lineage (NCBI taxonomy): Eukaryota > Viridiplantae > Streptophyta > Magnoliopsida > Caryophyllales > Polygonaceae > Persicaria > Persicaria tinctoria. The sequence goes on along the minus strand of JBANSL010000017.1, from coordinate 35,494,707 downwards.
CGTTCCAAATTGATGAGAATAGCCCCTTTGATGCGCTTCCAAAGGAATTAACGAACCCTCTCTTGCACTATGAGTTTCCACACCGATCTATAAATCTGTTGGTCCACCGAGCACGCCTCTTTGTTACCTTAAATAAGATCATACGTAGAGCTCATAGTATACCTTCTGTTTTCCATATGAGCTCAGGCCATCAGGTCCTCCGTGCCTTCCTCCATAACTTCGAAACATGCGATAGACACTAGGGCTTCCTGCAACAATAGTTCAGTCAGCCGATGCCAGTCCCAGTTCCCCTCTTCCACCCACATATCCGAGACCCACGCTCCCCGTTCCTCCTGTCGCACCTCCCTCGTCGCTTCCTGAAGAAGAGGTTTGTTCCCTGTCCAAGGATCAGTCTAGAAGACAATGTGTTTTCTATCCCCCAACACATAACGAATTCCCTTATTCACCACACCGCTCATCCCAACTTGGATGCTTTTACACATATGTGAGGGTTCGAAGGTGATGGTCCTTGTGCCTCACGTGTATTTGTTGTGAATGACTTGCACCCATAAAGGGTCACTTCAGTAAGGGATCGCCACGCAAGTTTACCAACAAGAGCCAAGTTCATGTCTTGCATACAACGGATACATAAGCCTCCCAAAACTCTTTGTTTGCAGAGCTTTTTCCACACCACTAAATGCATCTTCTGGGAACTGTTCCTATCGCCCTAAATCAAGCCCCTGCACACCCTTTCAATGTCCTTGCATATAGGCCTGCAGGGTCGATCTCATGGTATAGATGGGGATCGCATTCAGCATTGATTTGGTAAGAGTCGTTCGACCAGCAAAGCTCAAGGTCATCCTCTTCCAGCCCGCGAGTCTTGACATGATCTTGCCCAACAGCGACGAGAAAGTGGTCTTGGTAACCCTTTCGTTCAGCAGCGGCATACCAAGATAATTGCCCAATCTGTCCGTCACATTAATACACTAGTAGAAAATCAGTAATTACACACACACACACACACACAGTGGCGGATCTGTGGGGGGGGGGGGGGGGGGGGGGCTCGGGATGGCTAAAGCCCCCCCCCCCTCGTATAAAAAGGTGTAGGTATATATTTATATATCTGTCAATTTTGTAATATATATAACCGTGGTAGAATGTAATCACAAAGTCGTATTGGCTCAACGGAAAGGGCACGGGAAGTGTCTTGGGGGAAAGCTGTCAAACACAGGTTCGAATCCCATTATCTCCAATTTTTGCATTTTTTTTCCATAGACCCCTTCTTTTTTTTTTTACAGACCCGCCCCCTTTTTTTACACAGTCCCTCTTTTGTTTTACATACCTACCCGCCCCTTCTTCCTCTTCCTTTTAATTTATTGTTTTCCAGTTCAATTGATTGAATTTGGATCAATTTAGATTATAATGTGTAGCTTTGAAAATCAATTTGGGGGAAATTTGATTAGGGTTTTTGAATTGGGAGAAATCAATTTAGATTATAATTTGTGTATTTGAAAATCAATTTGGGGGAAATTTCGATTAATTTGATTGTTTTTAAGTTCAATTGATTGAGTGAGAATCAATTTAGATTAGAATTTGTACATTTTAGAATCAATTTGAGGGAATTTTGATTAGAGTTTGTAATTTGGGAGAAATAAATTTTGTGAAGTCGAGGTTTGATTTTGAGAATCAATTTTGTGAAATTTTGTTTAGGCTTTGTAAATATATATGGTGTTGATTGAGAGCTTAAACTACCTATGCCATTTTTTTAATTCAAATGGTCTAAACATGCCATGAATAAAGAGGGCAGTGAAATAAAACCTTATTTGTTCATGGGCTTTCGTAGAAAACAATGAATATCCAATATAAAGTCATTGTCACCTTGTTGCTTTAACAAATCAGGTATATGCTTTCTTTTTCTTTTTTTTTTTCTTTTTTGTTTTTAAATAATGCAGTTGAAGGGCTTGAGAGTTGTTGGTGAGATTTATATAGATAGTTTTTGAATAGGCAGCTTCGAGGTTTTGATAATAAATAGACTCATCGATAGGGACTGTTTGAGGGTTTGAACTAGCAATCCTTGTGATTTTATAGAGTAGTTTTTAGGTTTTAATTCAAACCGTCATTTTTCGGGGGAAAAAAAATTCAGCCCCCCCTCTAGAGAAATTCCTGGATCCGACACACACACACACACACACACACAGAGATGATCTTATCGATACAGATGATCATAAGCAACCACACACACACACACACAGGCAGAGAGATGATCTTATCGATACAGATGATCATCAGCAACGACACACACACACACACACAAACAGATGATCTTATCGATACAGATGATCATCAGCAACCTAAAATACACATTGATGTTGAATCTTAATCACAATAAAGCATACATTGAAATCTGAAAAATGGAGGAATGAGTAGCGTGACGTTATGGGACTCAAGGCCTTCTTGCCAATAGCCAGACAAGCTCTTCCATTCTCAAATGAAGGAAAGCTACATCTAATATCTATAAAAACCAAAACTTGCTACAAGTGAGCTAAATGGCTAATATAAGCAAAGATATCACTAATATAAATGCTCTCTGCGCAAAGTTAAATCACTCCACTAACCAAGTATATGGATATCCAAACACTGAGTTTGATGAGTTAGACAATCAATAAAAAAATTAAAAACAGAACACAGTTGAACAAAAATAAATGAGGACCAAGTGGAAAATTGAAGTTATGAGATTATAATAACAAGAAGGAAAAAAGAGCATAAATTACACCAGATAAAGAACAGAAAGCTATACCATTAGATCTCTCCTAACACCAGCTTCTTCAACTGCTTCCCTTGCAATGGCTTCTTCTTTCGTCTCATTAGTCTCCCATCCTCCTTGAAAAATAATCAAAGGAACACCTTCAAATAGACTGTGGCACTGTGCTATGTGAATTAGTTTGTACGAATTAGTAAATCTTGTGTATATAGTATGAAGAAATAAAGATATATCCTAAAATCTAAATGACTACCTCACAAATCTTGGCGTTATTCCCTTGTGTAGCCAGAGATCTCTGCAACAGTTTCTTTCATTTCCTTTGTCGCGCCAGTGATCTCGCACAGTTTCAGGTATTGCATCCTTGTTTTCCTTTTGGCGGCATTCGTTGTGTTACAGTTTGTAGGTTTTTCAGTCCACCGATTCGAATGTTCTATTGGTGAGAAATTCCATATCACCTCTCGCCAATGCCTCTGGCAGTTGTTCCCTTCCAAGTTCAATTTGAAGAGCCTGCTTTTCAGCTTTCCAAAGGTAAGCTGTTTTCTGTTCCTGTCTCTCTTCGCTTCATTTCACCTTCCTTTTTGCATTGATTTTCGGTTCTTTATGTATTCAGATGTTGTTATTTTGTTGATGAGTCTATGAGGTTTCGAAATTCGATTTCTCACCTGGTTTATTCTTCTAATTGGATAAATTTGGTCTACGGATCACTTATTCTACATCGCTTTTCATTTCACCCCTGAAGCCCTCTTCCGATCGAGCAGTTTGTGGATTAAAAGCGCCTGTCAAGTTGAAATTCCAACTCCGAACTCAAGGTTTTTTTCTTCTCTATTTTCAAATTTTCATTCGATTCCTTTTGTTGTTTATTCAAGCCCTAGCTTGCCTTTTTTCTCCATTTATTGTCAAATCTATACTTCTTTCTGCCTTTTTTTATATCGCCTGTTTTGTGTTTGAAGTCCACTCTTTAAATAGATTCATGATTTTTGTTGTTTGACTTTTCATTATTTTCAAAACCTTAGTATGTCTCCCTCAATTGAAGTTTCTGCAGAAGCACAGGGTACGTGAACTTGTTTAGAGGAGAAGGAGAAACAAATGGAAAACAAGGATAAGGCATTTAGCGACCCCGAAGGTGTTTTCTTTGTGATTGCATAACTTGCTTGGTTCATATCCCTCTTGCATTTGTTCATATATAGTGAGATGTATTTGGTTACTTAATTATGATACCATATCTGCCAATTATTTTCATGTCACCTACTTTATTAGGTATTATCAGCTAAAAAGTATAGAGGTATCACATTAGCATAAGATGCCTGAGCGATTGGCCTATGATTTCATGTGTTCATATTTGAGCTTTCGTGCTGTATTCTTGAATTGACCGAGGCTATATCTTTCAACAGGGTGAAGCTTTATGCATATTTTATTCTCGCTATGGCATCTGTAAATTTGGCCCGAACTGCAAGTTCAACCACCCTCCTATGGGATAAACATATGTTTACTAAAATCATCTTCTGCCTAGATGAGAAGCTGAAGGATCCTCAAAGGCTTGAAATGAGAAGATGGGCTTGTATGTATTTTTTTCCATTAAATTATTGCTTATAGTTATGGATTAATAATTCCAGTTAGACAATGGTTTAGAGCTCATAGCCTAATAGTTTACTCTAATTTTTTTTTATGAGAATTTTACACACTTTGTCATATTGGAAATGGATAAGAGGAATACTTTGATGGATCCAATAAGGCTGTATAAATTAGTTTCAGATTGATTTAGTTGGACTCCATTTGTTGAATCAGGGACTCTTAAGTTTATGAATGCCTTTGACAGTCCCATCCAAGATGCTGGGTGCCATTGCTCCTTTACCTTCCACTTCCAGGGACTCGAAGGCATCGTCATCTATTACAAATGCTGGTGAGGACTTGGGATTGAACTCAGGGAGTCTTTCTGCTACCTTACACAAGGTCTATCTTTGTTGGGTTCATTTTAATGTTCTTAGTTTGGCATCTTGCCCATAAGAGTAGTTATGGAGTAATAAAGGAGCTTGATCCTATTGCTTTCTTTATGTGCTTGCAGGTTCCTTTGGAACTGCTCATCGTGCTGAATGGAATGGTTCGGTGAGTATCTTTCCCTTACTGTTCTGGAACTTATGGCATTTTCAACTTTATTTGTAATTCTTCCGAACATGAAGATGTTTTTCATGCAATTTGGTTTTATTGTTGAAGACTTGTTGCTGATTAGCATCTCCCAAACATTTTAACAGTACAAATTAGTTTATAACTAAACTACTGAAAAGCATTGTGAACTATCTTAGTTTAGGTCACACTGTTAGCCAGTGGGTTAGATACTCAAATCAGGCAAAACAGCCACCAAAGCTATACAGGACGGAATTGAAATATAATCCTTGAAAATTGAAATGCATCAAATCTGCAAGTAATACTACAGACGACATATGCCTTTAATAACAAAATTGATAACTAGTGATCTGCTTCCAACTAGATTATTTAATGGCTCGTTTCTTTTGGGGATCCAGGCTAATAAACAATTTTCAATTTTTGAAAACTTGTTTGCTATTCATTTTATCATGTTTCATCAGTGTTATTATTTAAAGGTTTTAGATCAGAAATTGAAAAGATGGGCAAGTAGACAGCCATATATACAGGGGTACGTATGGAAAATGTTCTTTTGATGATACTTGTGTGAGGGAAATTAATTTGTATGACATAAACTTTAAGGAGATATACATAGCACAAACAATATGCTAAATTAATTTGATGACTTGAGTTGGCATAGTTTCGTAGGTTGTATCATGTTTGCTTTCTTAGGTTAAGTGAGCATACTGAGGTTCAACAACTATGACAGCAAATACGTGGTTACAAATGTAGGAATTAGTTGCAAAATTTTAAAGATTATTTGTAGCAGGAGTATATGAATGATGAAGAATACGAGAATGTGAAGCAAGAATGCAGGATCATGTTGAATATGTGCAAAAAAAGAGTAGGACAGCAAGGTACCAAGTGTGACAGTAAAAATTGTTTGAATAGAAAAAATATTATGCAGCTGGATAGGAAAGAGGAGGAGCAAATGGCACAAATCTTATGGATTATTCAAGGCAATAAGCTCCACACTCTTGGTATGAAAATATCATCACGATTGAAGTTTCTTCCAAAAACTTGCCGCCTTCTTTTTCTTCTTTTCATTTTCAGGTAGTTGTCCTTTCTCTCTATACGAAGCTTGTAGATTTCAATGCATTTGTAGCTTCAATATGTTAATCTAATGTTCCTAATCAGAGTACCATCGGTCTGCCCATTCTGTCAATGTTTATTGATTTGTTCATTTAGCTTCTTTTTTTATGTAAGCACTTTGATTTTTTTTACTGGTGCTCTGTTGCTTATTTTGTCAAATTGCTTCACTGCTTATTATTCAGGTTTTGATATGTGCTCTACTGCTGTTTTAGCCTATTTATGCCAAATTGCTCGTCAAATGGTACATTTTTTATGTTGTCATGGAAAGCGTATTGATCTCTATAAGCACTTATGTAAGTAGTTTTATCAGCACACTTCTAACATTCGAAGCACTCGCTGAGATGGCAAGCTTTGCAAGGATCTGGGGAGAATCTCACTTTCTGGCTATAAAAATAATTAGCTCCTTATTTTGTGAAGCTTGACTAATCTTATATTGTAAATAATTTATCTTGTTCCACAACTAAACACTGTTCTTTTTCTAGCTCCATCCTTTGATAATCTTTCTTGGCTTGCTAATATACAATGCTATGTTTCCTCGATGAGCTATCCAAAGCTTCACAATGAATTATCCAAAACAGATGTAGTCATTCCATTTTTGTTATCCTTGGGAGGTTGAACTTTATACATTTCATTGACGTGATTGTTCCTCTTACAGTTTAATGGCTTCATTGATTTAGATGTATATGACACTATAGCAATGAAGGTTAAAGGAGACGGTCGATGCTACATATCTACGGTAAGGTGTTCTTTTCACCTTTTCACCCAAACATAGCATTTATATTGGTGAAGATTCCTTACATGACAGTAGCTCTCTTGTAGATATATACAGAAAACTGGGTAAATTCACCTGGGTAGGAGGATAATTTTTGGCAAGCATTTGTGTATGTACCCAAAGGAAATTGGTATATTGCTAAGGCAAGTTCCAAAATTTTGCCCTCCCCATCTCTACTTTTCGCCTATAATGATTTGCATATATTCAGTGATTCTGGAAAACATGTTTTGCTATTTAAAAAACTTTTAAGCATCCCTTAAGCTGATAGAATGGAAGGTAGTACACCTCCAAACTATCCCTGGATGCTATCCGTATACCGTTTTCTTACAAGATAGTAGCCAATGTGATACCATCCCCTGAAAGATTAAAAATGAAGTAAATAAGTAATGATATGGCCTTTTCGTAGATTTATCATAATGTAATTCCTTCTTGGGACCATATTCATCATATTTATTTTCAAAGTCTTAGTTCAGCTGGCAGTGAATAGGTCTTCGTTGTCATTTATGTTGCTTTAATTTGCAAATGCCTATTTCTTTTTTCATATCTGATTCAGCCCTGTTGATTGAAATTGTAGAATGGTTTTATTTTCAATGTTTTTTCTTTCTATTTCCTTGATAGGGAGGAATTGAGGGAGTTATTCACTTATTCAAGGAGAATAGTTAAAAATAAATAGAAACTTACAACAATTTTAAGAGCATCTAGTTCAGTTGAGTTTAGATTTGATTTTTTCCTTAATCTAATGAATATACATTTGAGATATACCATGTGGTTGCCTCTAACATAATGCCTTAACTTGCAAATGCCTAGGTCCTGATATTTTGTTTAGGTTTGCCTTATTTTTCTTTCAAGATTCTCATGTACGTTCTTCTCTCTTGTAGGCAGAAGTACATAACCTTTCCATGGAGGAAAGTAGATTAGATGAACAAATAAGGTAAATAAAATTAGGAGAATGTTACTCCTATTCTTTTGGATAATCTAATTTGAGATATTACTGGTTTTGCTTATGCAGAGTCATGCAAGAAAGAATAGAAGAGCTGAGTGAGGATGAAAAACACTCAGAAGTAGGTTTTTGTTTTATAAATTTTCTATAATGTGGTTATTCATTCGCTGAATTTTGTGTTGTTTTCATCATACCACTGCTTAGGTGGCTCTTTGTGACAGAGGAAGACATAAAGAGCTTACCATGCCTTTTGGTTTGGTCTTCTCTTTCATTTTTGTTTCTAATCTTAATGATTAACTCTTCTGGCTTCTCTTTCATTTTGGGAACATTCTATTCATTTACATAACTAAAATAGCAGTAAGCTTAAAAAACCGCAATTGTCTCAAACCAGGATGTCAAGAAGACTTATAAATTATGGGCTCGAGACTGATTTCTGTTGAATTGATTACCCCCTTAGTATGTGGCCTTACTTAGGTCAGTGTACTATATTTATGCCAGATTTATCCGTTCACAAGATTTATCCATTCATGAGAGTTCCCCTTATACCTCATTTTTAGTCAGTTCTTGTTCTTCCTTGATTCAGTTCTCACTTTGTGTGATTGCTTCTTTTGCTGCCTCAGATGCCATTCAATTATTTTTCTGACTATAATTTTTCGGCCTTTCATTTATCCTTTTCTATCATTTCAATATTCAGCCTGCAGACTTCCTGCTAGTAGTTCTCAATGCCTTGTTACTTTCTACAATTTCATTTTCCATCTAGTTTCTTTTCCTTTGTTTCCAGCCATCCTATCTAAAAGAGCGCCTTCCCTTAAATGTTACGGAGTTTGTAGCTTTCAACGAAATGCTTGGAAGTCCTTCTGATAATCTTCTCATTGAGCATTTTTAAACTTTACTCTTGTCCGTTTTTCCATATTTCAGATCTTTTTTTTTTGTCAACTTTTATCCATTTGTCGTTTATCTTACTGTGATTGAGTCTTTGTTATGATTAAGAAAACAACCAGATTTCCTCCTGTCTCTAATGAATCCATCTGGGACACTGAGGGTGTTGGCATACTCTTCTTTTCATTAGCTTTTGTCATTTTTAAAGTCAACTAGTGTTTTTGAAGCACGGTTTTGGGAAATTTGCTGTGTCAATCTCTGTGGTGTGAACGTTTACGTGCCTTGTGTAGCTTGAAGCCTTTGAAAATGACAAAACTAGTTGACTTTCAATTCTTATTTAATATTGTATAAAACTAAATAACTAATCGCCCATGATAATGCTATAGAACTATATTGAAAGTGTCTATCCCTTATCCAAGATATATCATGTGCTATGATATCTACAAGGACAAATGGAGCTAGCTTTTTTTTTCTAAAGTATTTTGGAGTGTTGTTTGTGCATTTGTAATTGCAAGGAGAGTAGAGTAAATGATGAGTCAAATTCGGATCTGCTGTCTTTTCAGTTGTATTTTAATTCAAGGAAAACGATTAAATTTTAGATGGTGTTAGAGCGCATGAACATTTGTTAAGAGGTAAATATATATTTGTATTGGTGTTCTACTTGATGTCTCCTTACGTTTCCTCTATGTATGACAACTACTTTTCAAAGCACTCAAGGAGCTCAGGGTGACAGTGATCCTAGCAACACTATTGTGCGTAAATTATTTGCAGTTGTGCTATTTATCTGTTTCTGATCCCTACATACTCAAAGGTTTGTTTTATTGCAGATATTCATTGGCAACTTGGACTCTGGTGTCACTGATGAAATCCTGAGACAAGTGTTTAGCTCCTATGGGGATCTTGTTCATGTCAAAATACCAGTAGGAAAGCGTTGTGGGTTTGTTCAATTCGTGAATATGTATTTGAAAGCAAATAAATTTTGAATACCTGGTTCTTCTCTGGATTGGAAGTAGAGATAACCTCCTATTTTTGGATCTGCAGAAGTCCAGTAGTTTAACTTTGAAATGATGTAGGTGTAAAGAAGAAATTATACATTTTATTGATGTTGATCATCTCTTTTTAGTTGTCATGTATATTATTTTTAATTCACTCATGTAAGATCTTGATTCATTTGACTAACGCTTTATTGGATTTGTGCTAATGTATTTTTTGTTAATTAAAGGATTTTAATTAATGTGTAATGAAAGGGGATAAATGAAGAAAAATACGTTTATTTTTTTTTGAAAAATAACAGGCCAATTTCGACGCTTTAGGGCGTTGAAAATGACATGCCATTTCCGACGCCCTAGGACGTCGAGATTGGTTGCGACAGAATACTGCGTCGAAAATAGCACTTGCCATTCGTGACGCAAGAATTTTCGACGCTTTTTAAAAGCGTCGAGATTGAAATTTGCGACGCTTTAAAGCGTCGAAATTGGTCATAAAAAGCGTCGCAATTGTTACTGTTTTCTTGTAGTGAATATCACATATTCACATGTGATATCCCAATAAATATAAATAATATATATTTATAAAAATCAAAAACTCCCCAACAAGCCTTGATCACGAGGGCTAATGTCACCATCCCAAGGTTCATAGCCATCAAATATAGTATTTAAAACTATTGTTCCAAGAGAAGCAGTTAAAATTAGGGCTGGGCAAAAGTTGGATCAGACCGGAATCGGACCGGGATCAGACCGGAAATTACGGTCTTTGGATCGGACCGGAAGTTTTACGGTCTAGTCCACGGTTCAATAATTTTTAAATTCCGGGTTCCGGTCCAAACCCGGGACCAGACCGGAATTTCCGGGTCGGACCGGAAATGGACCAGTTTATGTTGATTTATTAAAAAAAAACAAAAGGAAAGGAAAGGAAAGGACATTAAAGGAAAGAAGCGTGCCTAATAAAGTAAATAAAAAAAAAACATGGTTCCTCTTCTTCTTCCGTTCACGCTACAAGGCTTCAAGCTTCAGTTCACCCACCTTCGTCTCTCTATTCTCGACTTGGCACCTCCGCTCAGCCCTCCTCCCTTGTGCTCACCAGTCGTCACCCGCCACCCACCACCGTTGATGCTCCTGTGCTCACCCGGTCCGATCCGCGGTCCAAGTTTTCAAAAATTCCGGTCCATCGGATCGGACCGGGACCGGAATGTCCGGTCCAGACCGGTTGATCAGCCCTAGTTAAAATCGCATCATTTCGCACCCCAATAAGTCCACGAGTTGGTATTATATTTCAGTAGTGTAGTCCCCTCGGAGATAAACTTGATAAATTCAATCTGTGCATCTAAATCAGATGATGGAGATAAACTTGATAAATTCAAATTAGATATTCAGATGATTACCAAAGAAAAGGAATTAAAAATAAACATAATCATGTTTGGTACGATTGCCAATCTCTTTATCTGCCAGGAATGATTTTAAAGATACATATATGCCAGGAATAACAAGGTGCAGTGACTTTCCTCAATCATAAACCGTAATAGTGGAGTTAGATCTCGAGCATTATGCATAGCGAGAGGGAAAGTCATTATTTTGTGATAAATTCAATTTGTGCATCTAAATCCGATGATGGAGATAAACTTGATAAATTCAAATTAGATATTCAGATGATTACCAAAGAAAAGGAATTACAAATAAACATAATCATGTTTGGTACGATTGCCAATCTCTTTATCTGCCAGGAATGATTTTAAAGATACATATATGCGAGGAATAACAAGGTGCAGTGACTTTCCTCAATCATAAACCGTAATAGTGGAGTTAGATCTCGAGCATTATGCAAAGAGAGAGGGAAAGTCATTATTTTGTGATAAAGAAAAAAACCACTGACAAAAACATGACCTCAAAATGTAATCCTATCATGCACTTCTCTTTTGCATTCATAAGTTGTAAGAGAGTAAAAGAATGAGATAGACATGTACTTTTACTAAGCCTACAGACTTACCTCTTTCTCACTGGGTTGGGCTACTCTTTAATCATTAATGCAACCACAAATTACTGAAGACTACAAAGTCAACATCTACGCCCACATGTTTCATCACCACTTATCTATCAACTCTTATCTCCAATTTTCTTACTTTTTGTATCTTGCTGGTTTTAGGAGAAGGGGGAGGAGGTGGGGATCCATAGTACATCAGATACATTACTATCTTGGTCTTCTGCAATTTATTTCTATCTCATTTTTCTGCAGTTTATATATTCTCTTTCTTAATCAAAGCAAAATTAACAGCACCATATAATTGAGGAGAACCAAACACTCTTTAACATAGAATAGGATCTTTCCTTATGACAAATCTAAATTTGAACATGTCATTTGTAAAGGCTCGAATTTTCAAATCCTAATTTGTCGGAAAAAAGGAAAAAAAAAAAGGAATTTAATCGGTTTTAAAACTCGCTTAGTGGATTCCGACCGGAATATAAAATTTGGCGAATAATTTCCATACTTTTACCTCGAAAGTTCAAAATAATTATCGGATTGCGATATCATTGTCGATTTTAAAAATCTAATTGATCGAGAGAGCGAGAGTCGGGGAAACTAACATTTGAGAACTAATTACGGGATTCAAAATTTGTGTATTCGAGATTTATATCCGGGGTATTGGTTTAACCAAATTCACACTCAATCTTCACCCACTCCCTCACCTCACCATGCTTCCTTCAAGTCACCTTACCCAGTCATTCGGGGACACCCATCTCCATCACTGTCATTCACCCTCACCCTCCCCGATCGACTCCCTCCTCTTCACTCCTTCACGCCATCATCACCAACAACTCCCGCTCTTTTCATTCACAAACTCACGTCACCCCGTCAACACCACACCTCCACCTCCTGCCCTCCTCCACGGGTCCACCGTCACCGATCACCACCACCACGGTTCCATCTCCTTCTTCCCCTGTTTTGCCGAGCCGGGAAGCCAGTGGACACCTACCTCCTCGTTCATTCCCCTCCTTCAAACCAACAGAACCATGAGTCACCTCCTCCAGCATCCACCGCCACTCCTCGGAGCCACCACCAGCCCCCGAAGCAGCCCCGAGCCTCTAGCGCCACCACCAAGGTCGTAGCCCGATTCGTTCTCGAACCAAACTTTCGGTAAGCCGTTCTCACTCGTTTTTGATCGAAATTGCCCTCGAACTTCACCATCATTCTCACCCCTATCCGACGTAGGCCCGACAAGCCATCGCGAGCCTCCGACGACGCCCAGAACTCCGATCGAGAGCTCCGAAGTAGCGAACATCCTCGGTGAGCTTCCGCGCCTTCTTTTCTTTCTCATTCGATGTCTTGAATTATTTCGATGTTTGGTTTAATTGGGGATGAGTGAGAGTCGAGTGTGGGGTGTTAGACAAGCTCGAGAGCTCCGGCAGCTCGGGGGTGTCGGCGAGGTTGAACGAGCAGTGGCGAGCGTGAGAGCGAGCGCGGGTTGAGCGGGTGCGAGCTGGGCGTGTTCGGGTGAGCAGGAGGCCAAGGCGGGACCATTGGCTCGGAGAGGAGAAGCCGGAGGATGGTGGAAGGAGGACCGGAGGAGCCACGACGACGGAACTGCGCATCGGGAGCCATGGCGGGAGAGGCTTCCTCTTTGAATCCGAGGAAGAAGAAGGGAGGCGTGGGCCTCCTGCTACCCAGTCAGCATTTGTGGGGCCCACCTCCGGTTTCTTTTATTAATTATTTAGTTGGTTGGGTTTGGCTTGAACCGGATGGGATTCGCGGATTTGGTTCGGTTCGTTTCGTTTGGATTTAAATGGGTTCGGTTCGGGTCGGGTTTATCCTTATTTAATTAAATTAGTCAATGGTATTCAAAATATAATATAATATTATTTGGACTTGGAGATTTAAAAAGAATTTGAAAAAGAATTTCAAGATAGATCGGAAAGCGATTTAATAAATAAATTGAAAAAGGATTTTAGCGAGTATTTTCAAGGGTCGGAATTCTTAATTGTTTAATTCGAATTTTGAAATGGTTTTGGAAATAACCTGTGAGTTATACTTGTTCGGTGACTAACTAGCATGATGATATGTTCGTTTGACTAACGGTATGAGATGTGTGACTAATAGAATGACTTGTGGTGATTTATTATAAGAAGTTAGATGTTAGTTACTTATAATGATGATATACATATTTTTATATGGTAATGAAATGATTGTATGCGAATTTGGCTAAGTATGATATGGAGGTTATCTTAAGCTGATGAGATGGCGGATTATGTATGTTGAATACGGTATGAGATGATGAAGCGAGATGAGAAATTGAATTGAGACATTCATGTTGTTGTTGATGGGATGGTTAACTTATATATGTTTTATGTGAATCTTGTGTGTGTTGTTTGATATGCTTTGTGTAAGTTAGATTTAGACTTATTATGTTACCTATCTTCTAGGTGATCTCTGATCTGTCTGGATTTGCTTGATTGCTGTATTGTTGGATTCTGTGCTTCTCCAGGTAAGTTCTTTGAACTTACTCATGATGGGCGCTCTATGCACTGGGTGTTATATAGTATGCTAGTGTTCATGCACCATACGACTTAGAATCACGCTTAGGATCTAAAATGGAAACCATATGACTTGCTATATGTCTTTGCTAGAACACGACCATTATAGGTGTTTATTGGATGTGACTTTTTTTCTATTCTTGTCATCTTAGTGGGGCTTATTATAGAAAGTTGCTTGCACTTGATGGGTGAGGTAGGCTTTTTGGTAATAAGTCGCCATAGGACTCTTAGAGCATTATGCCTTATATTGGTGTCGTTGTTTGCCTTCCCTTCATAGTTAGTAGGCTCCTTACGTAGGGACGGCCTGCACCGTGGGTGAGGTAGTTCCCTTTAAAGGGAGTTGCTAGAGGATTCCTTAGGAGCCTAGAGGGATATGCTATTTGGCATTTTTGTGACTGCGCGCCTCTTTATTTATGTCCGCACTTAATTATTCGCATGCTTGTCTGTTTAAGTTCCGCCTTACATTACGCATTTCATCTTAGGAATAGGATGCTTATTATATGCCTCTCAGAGTGTGTTTACACACGCGCATGAGTGGCCTGATTATTGACCCAGATCCCCTCATTTTTTTTAGATTCAGGTAACCGCTAGCCGCTATCCTTGCTTATATGGATGCTTGGCGGGTTCAGACTTTTGGCATTAGATTGAGAGCTCGAGAGACCACTAGACTCCCTCTCTTTTATACTCTTTTACGTTGTGTTGTCCCGGCTCTGCCGTGGCACCTTCGGGATTGTATTTTGCTTTAAATTCACTTATGTTGGTTGCATGACTAAATGGATTTTCCGCGTTGTAGACTTAGGACAGGCACAGGGGTTTACCCCGGGGTCTCCAACGGACCTTACGAATTTGGGTGCGAAATCCCGCTTTAAACTACAAATCTTCGGTTTCAAACCTTCAACCTGTACTCGGAGCGCAAGATCCTAACGAGGGGTTTTATCCCTCGAAACGTAACTCGGGAATCAAAATCCTGGGCTGTTACATCATGAGTATCTCGTATACACAAAGTGCCAAAATTGCACAGTATTGCGTAAGTTGTTCAACTATAATACCATCTAATTAACGAAGATATTGCTGCATTCAATTTAGGGTGATTCCTTGGTCCCCTTCATTGAAACAACAATTGACGAGGATACTACCATATGCTTACAACAAAATCATAACCTCAAAAAACAAAGCAAAAAGGGCAGCAACAAAATCGGAAAACCAGAAATAGCAGGACTGCCAGAGGAAGATAGAAAGAGAAGGCGAGAGAAGGCGAGAGAGGAAGACAGAGTTAGGGCAAGCTTACCTCGATGAGATAGCCAGAGGGGAAGATGGCGACCTTCTAGATGGTGAAGACCGCGGGAGGCAACCGAAAGACAACGGGAGGTGGCGAGAGGCGTAATATCGATCCCTTCTCTAGTTCTCTGAGCAAGCGACCTTTGATGGCAGGCGAGGACGGAGCTGGTCGGCAGAGATGGTGAAGACGGTAACCTTTGGATGGAAAACTCAATCTAGCTTCAGATTCCGTTTCAATTTTGGCAATCGTCCGGGAATCTCCATCTGGAAGCTTGGGATTTCGTTTCAATTTGGGCGGAGCTTTGGTGAACACTAACTTCAATTACTTTCACATTTTGTGTTTTTTTATTCCCTTTTCCGCCCCTCCTTATGGCTCGGATGTTTTTTTTTTTTGGTCCTAATGTTCCGGATGCTAGTACGGTTTTTTTAATGATTGTTGGGGTGGGTACCAATTAGGCCGGATCTAAGGGCTTGATGACATGCCCGGGACATTATAGTAGTATAATAACCCAGATATTTTAGTTCCGAGTTATTTGATTTGTGCTGTGGTGAAATTCCCATGATATTTTAACCCGGGCGTGTCATATATCCGGGTTATATACCCTATAGCTATTCGCATTTTTCTACTAGTGTTTTTGTTTGCTATTTCAGTATTTCTAATACGACCTTCATTACTTTTTTTTGGCAAATTTGTTAGGCTAGACGAGCTTTACGAGCACTGAAAGGATTAGTAAGGCTCCGAACACTAGTTAGGGGCCATGAAGTGAGAAAGCAAGCTGCTATAACTTTGAGATGTATGCAAGCTTTAGTAAGAGTTCATGCTCGTGTTCGAGCGAAGCCCATCTTGCTTTGGAAAGTCAAATAGTAGAACATAATTAAAGTCCAGCAGCAACGTCTACAGAAAGCTCATGTTTGAGAAATAGAGGTGATAATACACAATTTAGCTTATTTTGTTTATAGAATTACAGTCAATTAGGAATCTTAGGATAGCATTATCTTTCCAGTAGTTAGATAATGTACTAGAGTCATTTGGACTTTTAACCTAACTTGCCTATGATTGTGATGCGGGACCATCCAAGACACCTTCGGATGATGTCCTTATCAAGAGGAAGAAGAAGGCTCCACCATGGGAGAAGGTCCAAAGGTGGAAGCTTGGCGTTTTTACATTTGTTCAACAACTTGACAGCTTTTCGACGTCTCTGTAAAATGGGTCGTACGGATTCAATATTGATCGGATTGAGGCGTGCCATACCTTGTTGGAACGAGGACGAAGAGATCTACAACTTTGCTGTTGAAGGTTTTTCCAGATTCGTCCTATAGCTTGGCCGAAATCCACATTCTTTGAGCTGCTGCTGGTTTTGACGGGATTTTGATAAGTTTTGGAACATTATGTTTATTTCCTGTTTTTAGTATTTCTTTTACTTAAGTTATTTTAGGAAACTTTAAGGTTATTTTTATTATTTCCATTAGATGTTAGTTTTATCTTATTCTATCATCTAACTCGGCCCAACAGCCCTGTGTGGCCTATATATTCCGAGTTCTCCTATTGTAATTCAATTAGAACATGATGAATAGAATTGGTTTGTTTTAGCTTGGAGTGTCTTGTTGATCCAACTAGAGCTGTGCTCGTTGATCATCGAATTGGTTTGTTTTAGCTTGGTTTGCTTTACCGTTCATCAACTTCGCAAGACTTGGTGAATCTAGTATCCACAAGCCCCCTCCTTGTGCCTTCAAGTTGTCCGCTTGATTGTGTAGGGTTGTAGAGGCGGGTTGTGTAGTCATTGGTATTGGTTCCTACCCTCTGAGGAGGCCTGGGGTCTTTATCTTGTTCTGCATAGATCGACTCAGTCCATATCAGGTCGTGTCTTTCAATTCTTGTTTACAAATTTCGAGTCTTTATCATTCTTTATCAGTTCTTGGTCGAATCTTGCATTGTTCTTGCTGCGTTCTTTAAGTCTTTCTTGTTTCTTGTTTAGTTCTTGCTTGTTGTCGAAGATCGGACCATCACTTTACGGCTAAGCCCGTAAAGTGATACGGGCTTAACTAATGCTCCTAGTACTTTTATGCGCTTAATGAATCATGTGCTTCGAGATTTCATTGGAAAATTTATTGTTGTTTACTTTGATGATATTCTGATTTATAGCAAATCTTCTAATGAACATGAATCACATCTTAGAGAAGTGCTTAGAACGCTGAGAATTGAACGCTTGTATGCTAATTTAAAGAAGTGTGAATTATGTAATGAACAAGTGTCTTTTCTTGGATTTGTAGTGAGCTCTAATGGACTGCGTGTTGATGAATCAAAGATCAAGGCAATACAAGAATGGCCGACACCCACTAACATAGGACATGTACGCAGCTTCCAAGGACTTGCTAGCTTCTACCGACGATTTGTGCGAGACTTTAGCACAATCTCAGCCCCACTGACCGAGCTTACTAAGAAGAGAAGTGAGTTCACATGGGGAGCAGCTCAGGAGGAAGCATTCAACACACTTAAGGACAAGCTCACCCACGCACCTCTATTAGCTTTGCCGGACTTTACTCAGCCTTTTGAGGTAGAGTGTGATGCTAGCGGAGTTGGAATTGGTGGAGTCCTTATGCAGGGAGGTAAGCCTATTGCTTTCTTTTCTGAGAAGTTGAAAGGTGCTTGTCTTAATTACTCTACCTATGATAAGGAATTATACGCTTTGTTTAGAGTACTTAAGACATGGTCTCACTATCTATGGCCTAGCGAGTTTATTCTTAGAACTGATCATGAATCATTGAAACACTTTAAAAGCCAAGATAAACTTGATAGGAGACATGGTAGATGGATGGAATTCATTGAAACATTTCCTTATGTGATTAAGTATAAGAAAGGCAAAGACAATGTGGTTGCTGATGCATTATCTAGAAGACATGTTCTTTTAACCACTTTGGATTCTAGAGTCTTAGGCTTTGTTTACATAAAGGAATTGTATGAATCTGATTTGGATTTTGGAGATATATTTCGAAAATGCTTAGAAAAGGGTCCTAATGACAGCTTTTATATTCATCAAGGATTCTTATTTCGAAAAGATCAAGTGTGCATTCCTAGATGTTCTCTACGATTATTACTTGTTAGTGAAGCCCATAGTGGTGGATTAATGGGACATTTTGGTAGGGATAAGACATATAGCACACTAAAATCACATTTTTATTGGCCACATCTGCTTAGGGATGTAGAACATTGCCTTAAGAGATGCATAGATTGCATTAAAGCCAAAGCTAAGCTTATGCCCCATGGCCTTTATACACCACTGCCGATACCCTCAGCCCCGTGGGAAGACATTTCTATGGATTTTATAGTTGGGTTGCCTAGAACTAAGAAGGGGAGGGATTCAATCTTTGTAGTGGTTGATAGATTCTCTAAAATGGCTCATTTCATTGCATGCCACAAAACTGATGATGCTACCAATGTTGCTAATTTATTCTTTAGAGAAGTAGTTAGGTTGCATGGTGTGCCTAAAACCATT
The DNA here is from genome assembly GCA_037127255.1 of Persicaria tinctoria. NCBI lineage: Eukaryota > Viridiplantae > Streptophyta > Magnoliopsida > Caryophyllales > Polygonaceae > Persicaria > Persicaria tinctoria. The sequence continues at coordinate 35,475,851 of JBANSL010000017.1, read as the reverse complement.
GTTAGTGATAGGGATGTAAAATTCTTAAGTCATTTTTGGCGTACCTTATGGAATAAATTGGGAACTAGATTGCTATTCTCTACTTCTAGCCACCCCCAAACTGATGGCCAAACTGAGGTGACTAATAGAACCCTTGCTACTGTCCTAAGAGCCATTATTAGGAAGAATTTGAAACTTTGGGAAGAAGCCTTACCTCATGTGGAATTTGCTTATAATCGAACCATGCATTCGGCTACTAAAATCAGTCCATTTGAATGTGTGTATGGTGTTAATCCACTAACCCCTTTTGATCTTACTCCATATCCTATGAGAGACAAAGAATCATTTGAGGCAGGTAAGCATGTCGAGTTCATCAAGGAGCTGCATGAACGAACTCGAGAGAAGCTGAAGCTCAAGGCTGAATACAACGCTAACAAGGCCAACAAGGGACGTCGCTTGGTCACATTTCAGCCTGGAGATCTTGTATGGGTGCACTTGAGGAAGGAGCGGTTTCCAGAAGCCCGGAAGAATAAGCTGTCACCTCGTGGTGATGGACCATTTCGAATCAAGAAGAGAGTGGGCGACAATGCCTACCAATTGGAGCTTCCTGGAGACATGGGCGTGAGTGCTACATTCAACATCGCGGATCTAATCCCTTACTTCGCTGTGGATGAAGACTTGGATTCGTGGTCGAATCCTTTTCAAGAAGGGGAGGTTGATGCGGGACCATCTTCTACAACTCCAGACACACCCATCATACTTGGAGAAGGACCAATGACTCGAGCTAGAGCTAAGAAGCTTCAGAGAGACTCATTCAACTTTGTGGGTCATGCTTTGTTCTTTAGCAAGGTTCAACTCCCCGAGCCAACATTGAAGGCATATATGTGCATTGGAGTGCATAATGAGGCCGAGCCACCTTGAATAAGCTTGGGCCGAAATTATCTAAGTGTTAGAGCTTAATTTCAGCTTATGAACATTATTGGGCTGAATTGGGCTTTTCTAGTTATTATTTTTAAGGACCTTATTTTACTTATGTTCTTAGGTTTATTTCATTAAGCCCATTAGTAATTAGATCTATCTATTTCTATCTACTATGGCCGGCCAAACTCAGCCTTAGGGCCTATATATTTTCGATTCTTCCATGTAAACAAATTGGAACTTTGATAATTACAATTCTCTCATAAAGAGTGTTTACACCATCGAGTGTTTGTTGATTCAATTAGAGCTGTGCTCATTGATCATCGATTGATACATATCTCAGCTTGGTTTGCTTTGTGTTCATCAACTTCGCAAGACTTGGTGAATCTAGTATCCACAAGCCCCCTCCTTGTGCCTTCAAGTTGTCCGCTTGATTGTGTAGGGTTGTAGAGGCGGGTTGTGTAGTCATTGGTATTGGTTCCTACCCTCTGAGGAGGCCTGGGGTCTTTATCTTGTTCTGCATAGATCGACTCAGTCCTTATCGGTCGCGTCTTTTTATTCTTTGTTGCAATTTCGAGTCTTTATCGAGTCTTGTTCATCTTCTTGGAGTCGACATTGAGTACAACCCCTGTTCTTGGTGTTTCTTGGTCGATCTTGCCCTATCTTGATCGATTCTTGAGAGTCTTGCTGCGTTTCTTTGCTTTCTTGTTGAGTCTTGCATAAATCTTGCATCTTTCTTGTTAGTTCTTGCTGCGTCTTTATAGTTCTTGATCAATCTTGATTAAGTTCTTGAGTTTCTTTATTAGTTCTTGATTATTCTTGCTTGTTGTCGAAGATCGGACCATCACACGGCTAACCCCGTATCAAATTGGCATCAGAGCTTTGGTTTCCGACATCAAGATTGAGTCTTTTCTTTTTCATAAACACAAAATCCACAAAAAAGAGTCCTTTTCTTGTTTTGGTCTTTTACTTCTTGTTTCTTTATTTGATTATTGCACTAATCTTTTGTTTGTGATTGTTTGTGGTTGCATAGCCTAAACACAAGCCTACCCGAGACCGTGGAGTCGACCAGATCAGTGTGCACAACCCTTGTGTCACTCTCCTAGCCGACGGCAAGCCTCTTGTCCCCATAGTCGAGTAGCTTTGGTCGACAGCCCCATTCACACACAAAGAAACCCTAGTGTGTCTATCTTTTCTATCTTTTCTATCTTTGGCATATTTGTTCTATCTTCTATCTAAATTCCATTTATTTATTGCCTTTACAAAAATCTGATTTTTGGTGGATATAAATCATATTTATCTATCATTTATCTTTAAGGCTTTAGATAGATCCACTTACCAAAGATAAACAAAAGCCTCACCTATAAATACATCTTTAGGGCTGAATTTCTATCATCTATCACCAACATATCATATTTTCGAGTCCTTTTCTCATTATTGTTAGTTTTCTTGCATTAGTTTCAGATTAAAAAAAAAAAAAAAAAACAGTAAATTAAGTTCCGAAAATTCAAAAAAAAAAAAGAGAAGAAAGTGTTTGGTTGTTGTTTGTTGATCTAGTGCAAGAAAAACCTAGAGGACTCAACTTTTTGGTGATTCTCCATAGCCCTTGTCATCAGCCCTAAACCTAAACACATACACCTCCACAAAATTGAAACCCTACCTTGCAACTACAACATCATAACTTATGGTTTTCAATCAAAAGAGGTAAATTTTCATTCTTTCTTGAGTTTTTCTATTCTTCTCTTTGTTTACAGCTTTGTCGAAGTTGTTTGCTAGCTGTGTCGAGTACTTCTATTCTCTTGAAGTGCTATTGTGTGTGTGTCAAAGAGATCTCCCCCTGGTCGAGTTCTCTTTTGTTTGAGTCGAGTGCTTGTTTTGCTGTTCGAGTACTCATTAGTCTATTTTCGAGTTGATTCTTGCTGATTGTTGCTTGGATCGAATTGATTATTGCTGTTATCGAGTTGTGTTTGATTGAGTCGAGTGATCTCAGCCCTTGCCGAGTTCTCTCCTATTAGTGTCGAGTGCATTAGACCCCTGTCGAGTGCACCTTCGTTGTGTCGAATTGATTCCTTGCAATTGCCTTTGTTTTTGCTTGAATCAAGTGTTTACAGCTGCTGTCGAGTGCTCTTTCTCCTTTATCGAGTACTTTGCTGTTTGTTTCATTCACTACATACTTTGATTGCTTAGTTTTTGCTTGGTAGTTGATTTGCCCAAAGCGGATTGCCCTAGCAAGCGTGATATATCAATCAGAGAGGGAGTGTGAGCGAAACACAATTGTGAGCTGTTTATAAGTTTTACTAACCTTTAACTTAGTTCTTTGTTTCTTTTGTCTTTGTTATAATGTCTAACAATCAGGACAACAATGGTGGTAATAACTCCACAAACTCGAGTGCTACTGTGACACCCGAGCAATTCAATACCTTGACGGCCAACATAGCCACCTTGACGGATACATTGGCTGCGATGCAAGCCAAGATGGCGGCTTGGGAGAGCTCTAGGCCTAGTGGTTCGAACACCATAGGAGGTCAGCAAGAGCGAGTTGAGATACCTCAAGAAGAAAGAGAGGTCATTAATCCTAACCCTATTCCTAATCCTAATCCTCATGTTAATGTTAATTTACAGAATCCTTTATTCAATGAAAACAACTCTCCACGAGGTGGGAGAAATGATCGGAATAATGGGTTTGTTAATGTGCAAGGTCAAGGACAAGGAAGAGGAAGAGGACGTGGCTATCAAGAGCAATTCTACTACTCGGAGCAAGATGATGACTTCCAAGAAGAGGAGTATTGGGAGCAACGCCCGAGACGGAATCAAAGAGGAAATCAGAACCGACCACCTAGGTTCAATGACGACGACGGCATGGGTAAGGTTAAGGTAAAGATTCCTCCTTTTGATGGTAAGACTGATCCAGATGCTTATATTGATTGGGAAATTAAAATGGAGCAAATCTGGAATTGTCATAATTTCTCAGAACCTAAGAAGGTACAACTAGCATCCCTAGAATTTCAAGGATTTGCATTAATCTGGTGGGATAATCTTGTTAAAGAAAGAAGAAGATCCCTTGATGCACCTATTGCTTCTTGGGGACAATTAAAAGTGGTAATGAGAAATAGGTTTGTACCTCAACATTATGATAGAGAGTTATTGAACAGATTAGAAAACCTTAAACAAGGTAGCAAAACTGTTGAGGAAACATTTAATGTTATGCAAGAAGCTATGGCTCGAGCTAATATAGTAGAAACTCATGAGAAAACCAATGTTAGATATCTTAGGATATTGCATCCCGCTTTAGCTCATAAAATTGATTACTTTCTCTATACTACTCCTACTGATTTGTTACATCTAGCTATGAAAGTAGAAAAGGGACAACGCTACAAGAGCCAAGCTAATAGGATGTCGAGTGGCCAGCAACAAGGATGGCGCCAAAACCGGCCCCAACAGCCCCAAGGGCGCTCGGAAATGGGTTCTAGAGAGCGAGCTCAGCAGCCCCAATGGAGGAGTGAGAGTCGACAGCCCCAGCAGCCCCTCGACAAAGGAAAAGGTCCATGGAATGGACGAGAATCATATGGGACATCTACTGGTCCCAAAGGGAGTAATCCTAGGCTACCCTTAGATCTAGAGATATTGTGTGCTTTAAATGCCAAGGTAGAGGACATTATATGAAGGATTGCCCTAATAAGAAAACTCTCATGGTTAATCACTTAGGAGAATATGAATCTGAAAATTCTTGTGATGAACATGACGAGCATGCTAATGACAATGATCAGAACTTAAACCTTGTTTGTTATGAAAATGATGATGATGAGGTTGAATATGAGCATGGAGAATCTTTGATTGTTAGGAGAGTTTTAAGTGTTGTTCCTACACCATGTGATGATAATCAAAGGGAAAACTTGTTTCATACTCGTTGTCTAGTTAAAGGAAAGGTTGTAAATGTGATCATTGATGGAGGTAGTTGCTGTAATTTAGCTAGTCAAGAAATGGTTGACAAATTGCATTTACCTACTGTCCAACACCCTAGACCTTACAAATTGCATTGGATGAATGATTGTGGCTTATTGAAAGTAAATAGGCAAGTTAAAGTGCATATTAAACTAGGACATAATGAAGATGATGTTTTATGTGATATAGTGCCTATGCAAGCTTGTCATATTCTATTAGGCCGTCCTTGGCAATCTGATCGTAAGGTTATGCATGATGGGTTTACTAATCGCTATACCTTTACTTTTCAGGGAAAGAATGTCATTCTCAAACCCATGACACCTACGCAAGTAGCTGATGAGATTGAGAAGCGCAAGGTAAGTAAATGTGAGTTAGATCAGGAGGCTCAGTCGAGCCAAGTGGATCCTCAAACTCGATCTAAGAGTGTGTTCTTGGCTTCCAAAAGCACATTCATGGACGACTTTGCAGATGGTGGAACTGTTCTTATGCGCCTTTGCAAGAGCTTGAGTATGTTAAGTGAAGAGCTTAAAGCTTCTCTTCCATTGAACATTCTCGCTCTTCTTGAGGAGTTTAAGGATGTGTTTCCCGATGACATACCACCAGGTCTACCCCCTATTCGTGGAATTGAGCATCAAATTGATCTTATTCCGGGGGCTGCATTACCTAATAGACCTGCGTATCGTATGAATCCCACTAAGACCCAAGAGGTCCAAACCCAAGTCCAGGAACTGTTGGATAAGGGTTATATTCGAATAAGCTTAAGTCCTAGTGCTGTGCCTGTGTTATTAGTCCCTAAGAAAGATGGTTCATGGAGAATGTGCGTAAATTGTAGGGCTATTAACAACATTACTATTAAATATCGTCACCCTATTCCTAGATTAGATGATATGCTAGATGAGTTACATGGAGCTTCTATATTCTCTAAAATTGATCTTAGAAGTGGCTATCATCAAATTAGAATGAAAGAAGGTGATGAATGGAAAACAGCCTTTAAGACTAAGCTAGGCTTATATGAGTGGTTGGTTATGCCTTTTGGCTTAACTAATGCTCCTAGTACTTTTATGCGCTTAATGAATCATGTGCTTCGAGATTTCATTGGAAAATTTGTTGTTGTTTACTTTGATGATATTCTGATTTATAGCAAATCTTCTAATGAACATGAATCACATCTTAGAGAAGTGCTTAGAACGCTGAGAATTGAACGCTTGTATGCTAATTTAAAGAAGTGTGAATTATGTAATGAACAAGTGTCTTTTCTTGGATTTGTAGTGAGCTCTAATGGACTGCGTGTTGATGAATCAAAGATCAAGGCAATACAAGAATGGCCGACACCCACTAACATAGGACATGTACGCAGCTTCCAAGGACTTGCTAGCTTCTACCGACGATTTGTGCGAGACTTTAGCACAATCTCAGCCCCACTGACCGAGCTTACTAAGAAGAGAAGTGAGTTCACATGGGGAGCAGCTCAGGAGGAAGCATTCAACACACTTAAGGACAAGCTCACCCACGCACCTCTATTAGCTTTGCCGGACTTTACTCAGCCTTTTGAGGTAGAGTGTGATGCTAGCGGAGTTGGAATTGGTGGAGTCCTTATGCAGGGAGGTAAGCCTATTGCTTTCTTTTCTGAGAAGTTGAAAGGTGCTTGTCTTAATTACTCTACCTATGATAAGGAATTATACGCTTTGTTTAGAGTACTTAAGACATGGTCTCACTATCTATGGCCTAGCGAGTTTATTCTTAGAACTGATCATGAATCATTGAAACACTTTAAAAGCCAAGATAAACTTGATAGGAGACATGGTAGATGGATGGAATTCATTGAAACATTTCCTTATGTGATTAAGTATAAGAAAGGCAAAGACAATGTGGTTGCTGATGCATTATCTAGAAGACATGTTCTTTTAACCACTTTGGATTCTAGAGTCTTAGGCTTTGTTTACATAAAGGAATTGTATGAATCTGATTTGGATTTTGGAGATATATTTCGAAAATGCTTAGAAAAGGGTCCTAATGACAGCTTTTATATTCATCAAGGATTCTTATTTCGAAAAGATCAAGTGTGCATTCCTAGATGTTCTCTACGATTATTACTTGTTAGTGAAGCCCATAGTGGTGGATTAATGGGACATTTTGGTAGGGATAAGACATATAGCACACTAAAATCACATTTTTATTGGCCACATCTGCTTAGGGATGTAGAACATTGCCTTAAGAGATGCATAGATTGCATTAAAGCCAAAGCTAAGCTTATGCCCCATGGCCTTTATACACCACTGCCGATACCCTCAGCCCCGTGGGAAGACATTTCTATGGATTTTATAGTTGGGTTGCCTAGAACTAAGAAGGGGAGGGATTCAATCTTTGTAGTGGTTGATAGATTCTCTAAAATGGCTCATTTCATTGCATGCCACAAAACTGATGATGCTACCAATGTTGCTAATTTATTCTTTAGAGAAGTAGTTAGGTTGCATGGTGTGCCTAAAACCATTGTTAGTGATAGGGATGTAAAATTCTAAAGTCATTTTTGGCGTACCTTATGGAATAAATTGGGAACTAGATTGCTATTCTCTACTTCTAGCCACCCCCAAACTGATGGCCAAACTGAGGTGACTAATAGAACCCTTGCTACTGTCCTAAGAGCCATTATTAGGAAGAATTTGAAACTTTGGGAAGAAGCCTTACCTCATGTGGAATTTGCTTATAATCGAACCATGCATTCGGCTACTAAAATCAGTCCATTTGAATGTGTGTATGGTGTTAATCCACTAACCCCTTTTGATCTTACTCCATATCCTATGAGAGACAAAGAATCATTTGAGGCAGGTAAGCATGTCGAGTTCATCAAGGAGCTGCATGAACGAACTCGAGAGAAGCTGAAGCTCAAGGCTGAATACAACGCTAACAAGGCCAACAAGGGACGTCGCTTGGTCACATTTCAGCCTGGAGATCTTGTATGGGTGCACTTGAGGAAGGAGCGGTTTCCAGAAGCCCGGAAGAATAAGCTGTCACCTCGTGGTGATGGACCATTTCGAATCAAGAAGAGAGTGGGCGACAATGCCTACCAATTGGAGCTTCCTGGAGACATGGGCGTGAGTGCTACATTCAACATCGCGGATCTAATCCCTTACTTCGCTGTGGATGAAGACTTGGATTCGTGGTCGAATCCTTTTCAAGAAGGGGAGGTTGATGCGGGACCATCTTCTACAACTCCAGACACACCCATCATACTTGGAGAAGGACCAATGACTCGAGCTAGAGCTAAGAAGCTTCAGAGAGACTCATTCAACTTTGTGGGTCATGCTTTGTTCTTTAGCAAGGTTCAACTCCCCGAGCCAACATTGAAGGCATATATGTGCATTGGAGTGCATAATGAGGCCGAGCCACCTTGAATAAAGCTTGGGCCGAAATTATCTAAGTGTTAGAGCTTAATTTCAGCTTATGAACATTATTGGGCTGAATTGGGCTTTTCTAGTTATTATTTTTAAGGACCTTATTTTACTTATGTTCTTAGGTTTATTTCATTAAGCCCATTAGTAATTAGATCTATCTATTTCTATCTACTATGGCCGGCCAAACTCAGCCTTAGGGCCTATATATTTTCGATTCTTCCATGTAAACAAATTGGAACTTTGATAATTACAATTCTCTCATAAAGAGTGTTTACACCATCGAGTGTTTGTTGATTCAATTAGAGTTGTGCTCATTGATCATCGATTGATACATATCTCAGCTTGGTTTGCTTTGTGTTCATCAACTTCGCAAGACTTGGTGAATCTAGTATCCACAAGCCCCCTCCTTGTGCCTTCAAGTTGTCCGCTTGATTGTGTAGGGTTGTAGAGGCGGGTTGTGTAGTCATTGGTATTGGTTCCTACCCTCTGAGGAGGCCTGGGGTCTTTATCTTGTTCTGCATAGATCGACTCAGTCCTTATCGGTCGCGTCTTTTTATTCTTTGTTGCAATTTCGAGTCTTTATCGAGTCTTGTTCATCTTCTTGGAGTCGACATTGAGTACAGCCCCTGTTCTTGGTGTTTCTTGGTCGATCTTGCCCTATCTTGATCGATTCTTGAGAGTCTTGCTGCGTTTCTTTGCTTTCTTGTTGAGTCTTGCATAAATCTTGCATCTTTCTTGTTAGTTCTTGCTGCGTCTTTATAGTTCTTGATCAATCTTGATTAAGTTCTTGAGTTTCTTTATTAGTTCTTGATTATTCTTGCTTGTTGTCGAAGATCGGACCATCACACGGCTAACCCCGTATCAAATTGGCATCAGAGCTTTGGTTTCCGACATCAAGATTGAGTCTTTTCTTTTTCATAAACACAAAATCCACAAAAAAGAGTCCTTTTCTTGTTTTGGTCTTTTACTTCTTGTTTCTTTATTTGATTATTGCACTAATCTTTTGTTTGTGATTGTTTGTGGTTGCATAGCCTAAACACAAGCCTACCCGAGACCGTGGAGTCGACCAGATCAGTGTGCACAACCCTTGTGTCACTCTCCTAGCCGACGGCAAGCCTCTTGTCCCCATAGTCGAGTAGCTTTGGTCGACAGCCCCATTCACACACAAAGAAACCCTAGTGTGTCTATCTTTTCTATCTTTTCTATCGTTGGCATATTTGTTCTATCTTCTATCTAAATTCCATTTATTTATTGCCTTTACAAAAATCTGATTTTTGGTGGATATAAATCATATTTATCTATCATTTATCTTTAAGGCTTTAGATAGATCCACTTACCAAAGATAAACAAAAGCCTCACCTATAAATACATCTTTAGGGCTGAATTTCTATCATCTATCACCAACATATCATATTTTCGAGTCCTTTTCTCATTATTGTTAGTTTTCTTGCATTAGTTTCAGATTAAAAAAAAAAAAAAACAGTAAATTAAGTTCCGAAAATTCAAAAAAAAAAAAGAGAAGAAAGTGTTTGGTTGTTGTTTGTTGATCTAGTGCAAGAAAAACCTAGAGGACTCAACTTTTTGGTGATTCTCCATAGCCCTTGTCATCAGCCCTAAACCTAAACACATACACCTCCACAAAATTGAAACCCTACCTTGCAACTACAACATCATAACTTAAGGTTTTCAATCAAAAGAGGTAAATTTTCATTCTTTCTTGAGTTTTTCTATTCTTCTCTTTGTTTACAGCTTTGTCGAAGTTGTTTGCTAGCTGTGTCGAGTACTTCTATTCTCTTGAAGTGCTATTGTGTGTGTGTCAAAGAGATCTCCCCCTGGTCGAGTTCTCTTTTGTTTGAGTCGAGTGCTTGTTTTGCTGTTCGAGTACTCATTAGTCTATTTTCGACTTGATTCTTGCTGATTGTTGCTTGGATCGAATTGATTATTGCTGTTATCGAGTTGTGTTTGATTGAGTCGAGTGATCTCAGCCCTTGCCGAGTTCTCTCCTATATTAGTGTCGAGTGCATTAGACCCCTGTCGAGTGCACCTTCGTTGTGTCGAATTGATTCCTTGCAATTGCCTTTGTTTTTGCTTGAATCAAGTGTTTACAGCTGCTGTCGAGTGCTCTTTCTCCTTTATCGAGTACTTTGCTGTTTGTTTCATTCACTACATACTTTGATTGCTTAGTTTTTGCTTGGTAGTTGATTTGCCCAAAGCGGATTGCCCTAGCAAGCGTGATATATCAATCAGAGAGGGAGTGTAAGCGAAACACAATTGTGAGCTGTTTATAAGTTTTACTAACCTTTAACTTAGTTCTTTGTTTCTTTTGTCTTTGTTATAATGTCTAACAATCAGGACAACAATGGTGGTAATAACTCCACAAACTCGAGTGCTACTGTGACACCCGAGCAATTCAATACCTTGACGGCCAACATAGCCACCTTGACGGATACATTGGCTGCGATGCAAGCCAAGATGGCGGCTTGGGAGAGCTCTAGGCCTAGTGGTTCGAACACCATAGGAGGTCAGCAAGAGCGAGTTGAGATACCTCAAGAAGAAAGAGAGGTCATTAATCCTAACCCTATTCCTAATCCTAATCCTCATGTTAATGTTAATTTACAGAATCCTTTATTCAATGAAAACAACTCTCCACGAGGTGGGAGAAATGATCGGAATAATGGGTTTGTTAATGTGCAAGGTCAAGGACAAGGAAGAGGAAGAGGACGTGGCTATCAAGAGCAATTCTACTACTCGGAGCAAGATGATGACTTCCAAGAAGAGGAGTATTGGGAGCAACGCCCGAGACGGAATCAAAGAGGAAATCAGAACCGACCACCTAGGTTCAATGACGACGACGGCATGGGTAAGGTTAAGGTAAAGATTCCTCCTTTTGATGGTAAGACTGATCCAGATGCTTATATTGATTGGGAAATTAAAATGGAGCAAATCTGGAATTGTCATAATTTCTCAGAACCTAAGAAGGTACAACTAGCATCCCTAGAATTTCAAGGATTTGCATTAATCTGGTGGGATAATCTTGTTAAAGAAAGAAGAAGATCCCTTGATGCACCTATTGCTTCTTGGGGACAATTAAAAGTGGTAATGAGAAATAGGTTTGTACCTCAACATTATGATAGAGAGTTATTGAACAGATTAGAAAACCTTAAACAAGGTAGCAAAACTGTTGAGGAAACATTTAATGTTATGCAAGAAGCTATGGCTCGAGCTAATATAGTAGAAACTCATGAGAAAACCAATGTTAGATATCTTAGGATATTGCATCCCGCTTTAGCTCATGAAATTGATTACTTTCCCTATACTACTCCTACTGATTTGTTACATCTAGCTATGAAAGTAGAAAAGGGACAACGCTACAAGAGCCAAGCTAATAGGATGTCGAGTGGCCAGCAACAAGGATGGCGCCAAAACCGGCTCCAACAGCCCCAAGGGCGCTCGGAAATGGGTTCTAGAGAGCGAGCTCAGCAGCCCCAATGGAGGAGTGAGAGTCGACAGCCCCAGCAGCCCCTCGACAAAGGAAAAGGTCCATGGAATGGACGAGAATCGTCTGGGACATCTACTGGTCCCAAAGGGAGTAATCCTAGGCTACCCTTAGATCTAGAGATATTGTGTGCTTTAAATGCCAAGGTAGAGGACATTATATGAAGGATTGCCCTAATAAGAAAACTCTCATGGTTAATCACTTAGGAGAATATGAATCTGAAAATTCTTGTGATGAACATGACGAGCATGCTAATGACAATGATCAGAACTTAAACCTTGTTTGTTATGAAAATGATTATGATGAGGTTGAATATGAGCATGGAGAATCTTTGATTGTTAGGAGAGTTTTAACCTTAAAAATTATATTTATACTTCAAAAATTTAAAATACATATGAAAAATTCATATTTCAATTGTAAAATGAACACAAAAGTTGAAAAAATAAAAACAACTTAATTTTTCCGACTTACCTTGTACGTGGACTCCAAAATGCTCTTGAAATGAACTTCAAAATTACCAAATTAACTTTAAAATTCAAACCGACAGTAAATAGACTCCAAATTAATTGCTCCCAAAATACCAAAGTTTTCCCGACTTTCCTTGTACATGCCGAGGGACTGATTAATGAGGGACAGAGTCTAGGTTGCAGAGGTGGCCGGAGAAGATCAAGGGCTACGGGAGAAGAAGCATGGGAGACCGGAGAAGACGTATTCGCTGAGCGGCTGAGGCGGTCGGAGAATAAACGCTTGAGGCGGTCGGAGAAATTCACTGAACAATAAACGCAATATTCCAACAGTTCGAAGGTGCCAGAGAAGAAACGGGGTAGCCGTCGACCGGAGAAGCAGCTTGAGCAGGGGCAGCCGGTGTTGCTGATTCGCCTCTCGCAAGTCGCAAGCCCTAGGTTTGAATCGAATTCATCGAAATAGGATGTCTGAGCGTTTAACTCTCAACCAATTTTGTTTTGATTTTAAAAATAAAATCAAAACGATATCGTTTTTGTGTACCGATATATCGGTCAACCCGATATTGACCAATATATTGGTTGTTGACCCGATAAAAGGCGTTGACTGATATTTTCCAACGATACACCGATATCGTAGCGGGTTCTAAATATCTCTGATATATCCGATATTTAGAAAACTGGTTACTGGAAGTAAGGCTAGAGCATGTGAAACTGATCCATCTGTCAAGGAAGTAGGGAGAGGATTGGAAGAAACATCCGCCGGAAATGTTCGTCGATGAAGCAAGGTCCAACGGTCTTACAACATAAGGGATAAACACCGGCTTGGTGCAATGGTAGCAATCGAAGAGAGATCAAAAGGACTTCGTGCATTGAAGCAAGGTCTAAGGGTCTTGCTTTTAAGGTGTATACTTTCAAGAACAATACTGCACCATCAATTACACTAATACATAAATAAAAAATAGTTGACGAGGAAAGCAATGGAGACACAACACATTTGGATTCCCATATATGATATGTTATTTCTTCATTTTTTTGGATATAGATACTATGAATTTGTACTTCAACTATGATCTTCAAATTTTCATCATCATCATTTTTATACAAGTACTTTGGTGGAAGGTTGCAATATGCTAATTTATCATACTGAAGGGAGTACAACTTGAAAGGAGTTAAACCGCTTGCAAATTCGATCATACCAAAATGGGCGTTTATGTTGGCTATTCGATAACCACCTTTGACAAACCCCTACGCCTATACAAAAGCTAGTTGCGTAGTAACGCTAAAAGTAATTACATTATAACTTGTTCGACGACTACCTATACAAAATGAGTTGGAATATGAAAATGAATGGATGCGAGGGCAATTACTCCCAGCACGTAAACCAACCACTTGTTCCTGCTTTTTCGGCTCCTTGAAGCCGCCAGGTCAACCCAAAGCTTGCATGAGTAGGTGGATAGTCCTACAACTCGTTCGACAAGTTCACCATTAAACGAGTTAGCCTCGGTCAACTCAGCCGCAGTGCGTCAAGCAGTGCCCTTAGCCGCGTATAACCTAGTGGTGAGGTCCATGGCGATGTCTTTCAGCTATTGGATCCGAGGATCCTCCACGGGTGGCGGCAACTCCTGGAGCGGTGGGCGCTCATGTGGGAAGTTCTCATCTTCGCTAACTTGCATTGGGGACGTCTCCTCCTGCTCTTCATTAGGCTCCCTCCACGGCACACGAAACCAGAAACCGGTGTACAATTTACTCTGAAATGTCACGTACCATGGTTTCGATGATGTCGATAAAGATGATCCACTGCCTTACCTCAGTGCACCACGGCTCGAGCCGTTCTTCCCACCGATCCAAGGGTACTTCTTGAGGCACCCGCTAGGCCAGCTACCATTAGAGTTAGACATTATGCTACCTGATATAGAAAATAATCAAGTTTCAACCTATACAAACGCAGAATTTCACTTTTATATCTATTCGAACTTAGAATTTGACAACCTATAATCAAGTTTCAATCTCAATTATGTTTATATAAAATAGGATTGCACATTGCAGATATATTATGCTGAGAAACATGAAACATCCTCGTATACAGATGCTTGGAGCTAAACTTGACAACCTATAATCAAGTTTCATCAAGTCTGTAAAAGGTGAACTTGAGAATGTACCAACAAACTACTTATCTACAACATCTTGTGATCAGGGACTATAATTTAATTGATAATACCAAAATCATGAATCAGGATTCTTTGATGAATCCACTTGAATTGCTAGAGCTGAACTTGATTATATTATCCCAAACCTTTTATTTTTGTTCATTCTTGTAGCTGAACTCTCCAATTAGGAAAAGATATGAGGTCGTGCATCTAAAGATATATCTAGTGTCCCCATAGAAGATATATGAGACTCATCCAAAGATATATGAGATGAAAATGTTTTTATTTATGGAGAATTATGGTAGAAATATTTTATAGAAGATAAAAAATGAATTAAGGTTTAAAAAGCAGTTGACCAAGGAGGAGAAGATGCAAAAGAAAAAAGGAAATGGAAATAAAAGCTTGGGAAGGAGATTCAATTCCCATGGTGCGGCTGCAATGTTGTGTTAACACATCTATTTTTTGTACTCTTGGTTTAACCACCACATCTATATATTTACCATTTCAAGCAATGTTGTGTTCACATACACACACACACCCCCATTCAGGCTTCCCCCCATCCCCCACCATCACCCAGTACCCGCAACAACGCGGAAATCTCCAACAGTGCTCGCTACAAAAAAAAAAACAATTTAGCAACGGCTATTTCCCGTGGCTGAAGAACCATTTGTTGTGGCAAAATGGTAGTAGCTAGCAACGCCTATAGCCATGGCAAACAAGTCGTGGGGAAACCTTTGGTGGCAAAAGAGTCTAGCAACGGCTACAGTCGTGGCTAACTGCTAGTCATGACAAGTTTCCATTGCTAAATTATTTCAGGAAAAAAAAAACACTGCTTTTTAGCCCGGATTCTTTAAACCCAGGCTAATAAGTCTCATATTTTAGAAAAAAGATACAATACAGTACACATCTACATACCCAGATAAATTTACATCCTCTTTATTAGACTCGATCGTTTCAATAAACTATATACCCAAATATTTAAATGTCGACAATACAGTACACAACTACAACTTCCAACTAACTCAAAGAAGAGAGTACACAACTACAACTTCCAACTAACTCAAAAAAGACTTGTACCTCTGAACTCTTTTCTTTTTGCAAGCATGATTACCAAGAATATAGGCACCATGGCAGCAAACAAGTGCTTAAGAGTACGTTCGCTGACAATATGATGACTAAAATTAGAGATTGGTTTATCTGCTGCCTCTTCTATCTTTGCCAGCAGATAAAATGATGAAAAAAGGATTAGCGAAGCTATGTAATAGTCAATCCGTGGCAGTAATTTAATGGATTGGAAAAGAATTATTTAGTTCTATTCAAGCAACCGACCTGCAGCTCAGAGCCAAAAGGAAGAATGTGTACATAGGAGGCGTCAAAATAGCCATTAGTGGAATGACAATGCATGGGATAAACTTTATCAATGCACATGGATGAAGATCGTCAAAAAACCTTCAACGGAGGTTCACATGCGATAAGAAATTGAGAAAGCACCACCTTATATGGCACTTCCAACTTATAAACAGGTAACCATCTTGACAAAATTACATGAGGTACTCAAAGATCAGATTAGAAACATAGTCATAGTGCCAGCTTAAAGGATATATTCTAAATTAATTTCAAACAAACACAAATATATACTAACATTTTGTCCATAACAAGAAAATATTCAATATTCCATCAGTGATCTCAGTTATCCCCACCATGAACCATAATGAAATGAAACAAAACTATCACCAGTACAAATAGGGGGATTAAAATAAATGTGCCGTTCTCCAACCCTTTCTAAATATGTATACAATGTATATATAATGGCCTATAGCTTTGAGGAAATAATATCTGCCATGTTTTACAGTAACTTTTATATCGATTTCTGCATACATTTCATGCATTTGGGCTAAGATAGTACATAATCTATGTAGTTTATGTTTAATTGCCAAATTATGGAATCTACACCAGTTTCTGTTTAATTTCGCAGAATTCGAGGCAAATTACAACAGTTTTGAGAAAGGTCGAAAAAGCTCAGAAATCAAATATAGAAGTCCAAGGCCAAGAAGCAACGGAACCAGACGAATCAAGCTAGGAGCCTAGGTTACTTGATCTAGAGTAATACAACTCGATCTCAACGAACATGTCCGAGGACAGACCTTGTCGACTAAGCACTGATCGAGAAACTGAGTCAGAGACAACCCGACTTCCGGAACCCTACTCGATCTTGAGTTCCCTTTTCGAGATCGACAACACCTCAACGCCAAGTCCGGAGTCGACGAGCTGTGCCAAGACGAGAAGCCGAGGACGGAGACGCTGAGCCAACCCTACTCGATCTCGAGAAGGCTTGTCGAGATCGAGGACCACCATGCGCGAGTCCGAGTCCATGCCGAGGAGGAGTTCCTCGACCACACCAGGCCACACATCCTCGACGCCAGATCTACTCGATCTCGAGTTGTGTTGTCGAGATCGAAAACCCAGGAGCCAAGATCCGAGCTTGATCGAGCAGAGCTACCCGAGAAGCCCAGTCAGCCCAAGTCGACGACCATGTCTACTCGAGATCGACGAGGCTTGGTCGAGATCGACGAGCCGCATCCCGAAGCCGTATTACGCGCTTTGGCTGTCCGTGTCGAGCTGGGAGTCCTTGGGGCCGAAGGAATCCGAGATGGCCGAGTCTATCCTACATCTATCTATCAACTATCCATGGAAGACAAGATCTATCAACAAGAAGATACTTACCTATTTAGATATTATTCTTTATAGATTTAATTCCTAAATTACATTTATTTATCTTTTAAGCTTTTTAGATATAGATAGATATCTTCTATCCTTGAATAGCAAGGAATAAAAGGCTATAAATAAAGCCTTAGGGGCTAGTTTTTCATTCATTCAATCACACATTCAATTCCATTCAAGTAAGTAGGAGTAGAGAGAGAGAGAGAGAGTTTGTAGCAAGCAAGGTGGAAAGGCGAAAGCGGATTTGTCTTGTTTGGTTGTAAGCTTTCTTTATTTAATTCAATGCAAGTTAGTTTCTTTTGTTTTTTAATGTCTTTCTTGATAATGAAGAGCGAGTAGTCCACCCACTTCTGGGGCTGGGGTGAGCCCGACGGTGGCCATGTGAGGTGATGCGGTAAAGGTAAGATCTTTTTATGCAATTCGTCTTCTATCCCTATGAGCATGATTCTTTTGCGAGAGTTGAAGGTGATCCTTGTTTGTATTATTGAAGCGAAAGTGATCTTAATGCAACTTGGATTAATTATGTGAAAAGGGTTAGTAACAATTAGGGTTTATGCGAAAGCCTCTATATGCCTATTTGTTAGTAACGAAAGTTATTTTGATGGAAAGCATGATCTTTTATGGCTTTATGTATTACTTTGCATGGTTATCGTTGTGGTGTTGATACCCTGGTTTTGGAAGTTCTTTATATATTGGTTTATTTCTGTCGAAATTCTGAAGTTCTGTGTTCGAGTTGCAAGTTTACAGTTTTCTGTGTTTTTAGTCGATCTAGAGGAGGGGCTTGTCGATCTCGAGTAGCACCTTGTCGAGATCGAGTTGGCTTTAGTCTAGATCGAGTTGTTGTTGTGCTTCTGTCGTCGATTTTTAGTTTCTGTGTCTACTATTGTTAGTCGATCTCGAGTTAGGGCTTGTCGAGATCGAGTTAGTTTCTGCCTTTGCTTTATTTCTTGTTTTCGTTTGTCTTTCTTTCTTTCTTTCTTTGTTTCTGTCTCTTCTTCTTGCTTTTCTATGAGATTTACAGCTGCCTAGGATCCGCTGACACGCTTCCTCGTGGATCGATCCTGACTTCCTGTTACTACAATGGAGGGAGTCTTGTAATTATTTGCGTACGCCTAAATCTGGTTTGATTTATTTTGTTATATTTCATACTCGATTTCCTCCCTACAACAATAATGCAAACTAATCGTTCACTACTGCTTCAAACAACTAAATTGTTTCAAATAAATAATGCATTTACAATCACTCCACAAGTTCACTAGGGATAATCGTGTATAAAAGATATGCACAGAAAATAGAACTACTCATTCTCTTCTTATGACTAATTCCCTTCTAATAGCTCCAATATAAAACCAAGATTATAATACCCTCTTATGATATACGTATTTAAAGAATTGAGCCACACCTGAATAATAAAGTGATGCGGGACCATCACAGACACCTTCGGATGATGTCCTTATCAAGAGGAAGAAGAAGGCTCCACCATGGGAGAAGGTCCAAAGGTGGAAGCTTGACGTTTTTACATTCGTTCAGCAACTTGACAGCTTTTCGACGTCTCTGTAAAATGGGTCGTACGGATTCAATATTGATCGGATTGAGGCGTGCCATACCTTGTTGGAACGAGGACGAAGAGATCTACAACTTTGCTGTTGAAGGTTTTTCCAGATTCGTCCTATAGCTTGGCCGAAATCCACATTCTTTGAGCTGCTGCTGGTTTTGACGGGATTTTGTTAAGTTTTGGAACATTATGTTTATTTCCTATTTTTAGTATTTCTTTTACTTAAGTTATTTTAGGAAACTTTAAGGTTATTTTTATTATTTCCATTAGATGTTAGTTTTATCTTATTCTATCATCTAACTCGGCCCAACAGCCCTGTGTGGCCTATATATTCCGAGTTCTCCTATTGTAATTCAATTAGAACATGATGAATAGAATTTAGATCTCTCAAATTGTGTGAAACACATGGAGTGTCTTGTTGATCCAACTAGAGCTGTGCTCGTTGATCATCGAATTGGTTTTTTTTAGCTTGGTTTGCTTTGCCGTTCACCAACTTCGCAAGACTTGGTGAATCTAGTATCCACAAGCCCCCTCCTTGTGCCTTCAAGTTGTCCGCTTGATTGTGTAGGGTTGTAGAGGCGGGTTGTGTAGTCATTGGTATTGGTTCCTACCCTCTCAGGAGGCCTGGGGTCTTTATCTTGTTCAGCATAGATCGTTTCAGTCCTTATCGGTCGTGTCTTTTCATTCTTTGTTGCAATTTCGAGTCTTTATCGAGTCTTGTTCATCTTCTTGGAGTCGACATTGAGTACAGCCCCTGTTCTTGGTGTTTCTTGGTCGATCTTGTCCTATCTTGATCGATTCTTGAGAGTCTTGCTGCGTTTCTTTGCTTTCTTGTTGAATCTTGCATAAATCTTGCATCTTTCTTGTTAGTTCTTGCTGCGTCTTTATTAGTTCTTGATTATTCTTGCTTGTTGTCGAAGATCGGACCAACCTACGGCTAACCCCGTATCAAATTGGCATCAGAGCTTTGGTTTCCGACATCAAGATTGAGTCTTTTCTTTTTCATAAACACAAAATCCACAAAAAAGAGTCCTTTTCTTGTTTTGGTCTTTTACTTCTTGTTTCTTTATTTGATTATTGCACTAATCTTTTGTTTGTGATTGTTTGTGGTTGCATAGCCTAAACACAAGCCTACCCGAGACCGTGGAGTCGACCAGATCAGTGTGCACAACCCTTGTGTCACTCTTCTAGCCGACGGCAAGCCTCTTGTCCCCATAGTCGAGTAGCTTTGGTCAACAGCCCCATTCACACACAAAGAAACCCTAGTGTGTCTAAAACTATCTTTTCTATCTTTGGCATATTTGTTCTATCTTCTATCTAAATTCCATTTATTTATTGCCTTTACAAAAGTCTGATTTTTGGTGGATATAAATCATATTTATCTATCATTTATCTTTAAGGCTTTAGATAGATCCACTTACCAAAGATAAACAAAAGCCTCACCTATAAATACATCTTTAGGGCTGAATTTCTATCATCTATCACCAACATATCATATTTTCGAGTCCTTTTCTCATTATTGTTAGTTTTCTTGCATTAGTTTCAGATTAAAAAAAAAAAACAGTAAATTAAGTTCCGAAAATTCAAAAGAAAGAGAAAGTGTTTGTTAGTTGTTGATCTAGTGCAAGAAAGCTCCCAAGGACATCATTGGTGAACCCTCTTCTCAGCTCTAATCAACATACCTAAACCTAAACACATACACCTCCACAAAATTGAAACCCTACCTTGCAACTACAACATCATAACTTAAGGTTTTCAATCAAAAGAGGTAAATTTCCATTCTTTCTTCAGTTTTTCTATTCTTCTCTTTGTTTACAGCTTTGTCGAAGTTGTTTGCTAGCTGTGTCGAGTACTTCTATTCTCTTGAAGTGCTATTGTGTGTGTGTCAAAGAGATCTCCCCCTGGTCGAGTTCTCTTTTGTTTGAGTCGAGTGCTTGTTTTGCTGTTCGAGTACTCATTAGTCTATTTTCGAGTTGATTCTTGCTGATTGTTGCTTGGATCGAATTGATTATTGCTGTTATCGAGTTGTGTTTGATTGAGTCGAGTGATCTCAGCCCTTGCCGAGTTCTCTCCTGTTAGTGTCGAGTGCATTAGACCCCTGTCGAGTGCACCTTCGTTGTGTCGAATTGATTCCTTGCAATTGCCTTTGTTTTTGCTTGAATCAAGTGTTTACAGCTGCTGTCGAGTGCTCTTTCTCCTTTATCGAGTACTTTGCTGTTTGTTTCATTCACTACATACTTTGATTGCTTAGTTTTTGCTTGATAGTTGATTTGCCCAAAGCGGATTGCCCTAGCAAGCGTGACATATCAATCAGAGAGGGAGTGTGAGCGAAACACATTGTGAGGTTGTTTATATTTTTCTAACCTTTCACATAGTTCTTTGTTTGTCTTTATTTACGATGTCTAATAGCCAGGGCAATGACTGGTACAATACCTTCATGGAGAACATAGCTAAGATGAATGCCAGCATAGCTAAGATGGCAAACAGCCTTGTGACAATAGAACTTCAGCGTTTTGGCTCTAATACGGTGTTTGTACAAGGAGCCTCACCTAGAGATGACGTGCCACCGATTGAAAGGGAAGAAACTCATCCCATTTCTACTCAACTTAATGTTTCTTCTAGCATAGATAATTCATTGATTACTGATCATGTAAATCATGTTGTTAATAATGATCAAGATCTTAATTTACTTGCCTATGATCATGATGTTTGCATTACATATGAACATGATGATTCTTTGATTAATTTAAATGTTCAACCTATGTCTTGTGATGATAATCAAAGAGAGGATTTATGTCATACTAAATGCTTAGAAAAAGGCAAAGTTTCTAATATGATCATTGATGGTGCAAATTCTTCTACTATTGCTAGCCTTGAATTAGTTGAAAATTCAGCCTTGAAAAAGGAAGAAAACTTGCTAGCATTGGATGGAAACTTAGGGATTATTGACCAAACTAAAGTGCATATTACGTTAGAACATAATGATGATATAAAATATGAATTATGCACTCATAAAGTTTCTTTTCTTGATTTTGTAGATGAAGCTGAGATAATAACCATCGAGGAGTGGTCAACCCCTACACCAATCAGCCTTGAGAAGGGTTTCCATGGACATGTGGTATTCGATCCAGGAGCTCGTGTGGATGCCTTTGCGGAATCAAATGCGACCTTGGATTCGAGGACGAATCCTTTTCAAGAAAGGGAGATTGATGCGGGACCATCACAGACACCTTCGGATGATGTCCTTATCAAGAGGAAGAAGAAGGCTCCACCATAAAGTTTTCATACTCACCCTGAGCCAATTGGCTAATCGATCCCAAGACTTCATCCATATCTACATCATCACAATGCTCAAGGATTCTCTGCCACAATGGGAAAAAAAAACATATTAATAAATCTATTCAATAAGTTCATCCATGCACTTCGTTATTTAATGAAAATGAGAAGAACTAATATTACAATTGATGGCGAATCTCACGCCTATGGGTGCCCGATCGCTTCGAATAGGTAGTCCAATTGGATCTACGAAAGAACTCGAATCTCACGAATCCTCCTTTAGATCGATGAGATCTCAATCTACTTGAATCTCACAAGCAAATCGATCTCTCAGAGCCGCTTCTCACGGTCCTTAGTTTCTTCGAATCTCATGAAGAAGATGAACGCTTCTCACGTCCGATAGGGTTTCTCAAGAAACTTGTTTGGGGAAATAATAATTGAGCGTCCTCTTTCATTAATCATAAAAGTACTTGAATAGTCACATAAAAACTTAATGGCTTACAAACCCTAATGGGCTTTTTTAACAAATTCCTAAAGCCCATCAACAATATAATAAAACTGAAATAATATAAAAACTAATACTTATTAAATAATAAGATGGGCTAAAGTTAACTAAACAATAAAATTATAATACAATCATGGATCATTAATTTCATCACTTCAAATCCTTGAATAAATCTCAACTGCTTTCTTGTTGGCCAATTTGACGTTTCCCGGATCATATCATTAATCTCACGTCTAAGGGTGCACGATCGCTTCGAATAGGTAGTCGAATTGGATCTGCGGAAGAACTCGAATCTCACGAATCCTCCTTTAGATCGATGAGATCTCAATCTACTTGAATCTCACAAGCAAATCGATCTCTCAGCGCCTCTTCTCACGGTCCTTGGTTTCTTCGAATCTCACGAAGAAGATGAATGCTTCTCACGTCCGATCGGGTTTCTCAAGAAACTTGTTTGGGGAAATAATAATTGAGCGTCCTCTTTCATTAATCATAAAAGTACTTAAATAGCCACATAAAAACCTAATGGCTTACAAACCCTAATGGGCTTTTCTAACAAATTCCTAAAGCCCATCAACAATATAATAAAACTAAAATAATATAAAAATTAATACTTATTAAATAATAAGATGGGCTAAAGTTAACTAAACAATAAAATTATAATACAATCATGGATCATTAATTTCATCACTTCAAATCCTTGAATAAATCTCAGCTGCTTTGTTGTTGGCCAATTTTACGTTTCCCGGATCGTATCATTAATCTCACGCCTAAGGGTGCACGATCGCTTCGAATAGGTAGTCGAATTGGATCTGCGGAAGAACTCGAATCTCACGAATCCTCCTTTAGATCGATGAGATCTCAATCTACTTGAATCTCACAAGCAAATCGATCTCTCAGCGCCTCTTCTCACGGTCCTTGGTTTCTTCGAATCTCACGAAGAAGATGAATGCTTCTCACGTCCGATAGGGTTTCTCAAGAAACTTGTTTGGGAAAATAATAATTGAGCGTCCTCTTTCATTAATCATAAAAGTACTTAAATAGCCACATAAAAACCTAATGGCTTACAAACCCTAATGGGCTTTTCTAACAAATTCCTAAAGCCCATCAACTAATAAAACTGAAATAATATAAAAATTAATACTTATTAAATAATAAGATGGGATAAAATTAACTAAACAATAAAAATATAATACAATCATGGATCATTAATCTTCATCGCTTCAAATCCTTGAATAAATCTCAGCTGCTTTGTTGTTGGCCAATTTGACGTTTCCCGGATCGTATCATTCTCCCTTTCTTGAATTCGAGTCGTCCTTGACTCGTGTAAAAATGGAAACACCGACAGAGAACAACGAGGACTATCATGAGCAAAGCTTGGAGGCATTGCCTCAATATGTTCCACAACATAAATGGAACTCATGTGTAGCGCAACCGAGGGAACATCCTTAACAAACTCCTCAAAAAGCTCGTCAACAACAACTCGATCCTTTGGAACGACATCAAAAGCAACACCATACTCAAGATCATCAGCATAGACATCATATACAGGAGTAAGTGCCTCATAATCTACCAATGGTGCCTCGATGACGGAATCATTGAAACAAGAGTTGTGTTGGTCAATGAGTTGTTGCACTTTCCACTCAAGTTTGTAAGTAAGATGACACAAATCATGAATCAGAAGCTTTCGGATAGCATGTGGCATGGTTAGTATACCAAAAGCGATACCCGAAGGGAAGCCGGACAAAATGAAGCTGTTACGCGGGCGTAAAAAGGGGCCTACAGAGAGCAAGCGTGCACCATGGGTGCGCGAGCGTGCAGCAGGCTGCGCAGGCGTGCACCAGGGCGTGCAGTGCGCGGCTGCGCTTTTCACTATTGTTGCGTTGTTCGCTGTGTTGTTCGTTGCCAGAGATTTTCGGCCGGCTGGGAGGGTCGGTGGTGGTTGAAAGGTGATTGTGGAGGGTTGGTGGTGGTCGGGCGGCGGTGGTGGTTGTCCGAAGTGGTGGTGGAGAGGCGGTGGTGATGGTGGTTGGTTAGGGTTTGCAATTTGTTTTGGGATTTTTGCGTTTTTGGTGATTCAATTGATGAAATGTACACAAAATCAATAATTAAATTGGATATAGACGATTACCTGATCGAAGTACTGACTCATGGTCCTTAGTTTCTTCGAATAGGTAGTCGAATTGGATCTGCGAAAGAACTCGAATCTCACGAATCCTTCTTTAGATCGATGAGATCTCAATCTACTTGAATCTCACAAGCAAATCAATCTCTCAGCGCCGCTTCTCATGGTCCTTAGTTTCTTCGAATCTCACGAAGAAGATGAACGCTTCTCACGTCCGATAGGGTTTCTCAAGAAACTTGTTTGGGGAAATAATAATTGAGCGTCCTCTTTCATTAATCATAAAAGTACTTGAATAGCCACATAAAAACCTAATGGCTTACAAAGCCTAATGGGCATTTCTAACAAATTCCTAAAGCCCATCAATAATATAATAAAACTGAAATAATATAAAAACTAATACTTATTAAATAATAAGATGGGTTAAAATTAACTAAACAATAAAAATATAATACAATCATGGATCATTAATCTTCATCACTTCAAATCCTTGAATAAATCTCAGCTGCTTTGTTGTTGGCCGAT
This sequence comes from Persicaria tinctoria, assembly GCA_037127255.1. Lineage (NCBI taxonomy): Eukaryota > Viridiplantae > Streptophyta > Magnoliopsida > Caryophyllales > Polygonaceae > Persicaria > Persicaria tinctoria. The sequence goes on along the minus strand of JBANSL010000017.1, from coordinate 35,450,812 downwards.
TTGACGTTTCCCGGATCGTATCAACAATTACCATTGAAAAGATATAATAGTACAAACATGTACCCCACGACAATCATAAGAATGGTTTGAAAATGTGAGAGCCATTATTGAATTGATTCCTTGGTTGACATTTTGATCACTTACACAACGCCTAATAAGACTGAAGGTTCGATAATGTATAACAAAGTAGAATAAAGATACTCTAGAAGGGGGGTTGAATAGATTATGCCAACTTTTCATTGTCAATCTCAAGACTTTTGAAACGCTTGCAAAACCCTTTGGGAGTAAACTCAATTCTTTCGATTGTGATACCTGAATCACAACAAAGTTATACAATTCGAAACAAGTACAGAAATATTGGTAAAGCAATAAGTAAAGAACACGATGAATTGTTAACAAGGTTCGGCTCCTTTAAGGCTTAGTTCCCACCTAGGGTTCTTCCACAGCCCTAGGATTCAACATGCTTTATTGATTCACAAAACTTAGTATCCTAATAGCTCACCGAGAAGCCTCTCTTCTATACAATTACAATCTAGCCAACTCACGTTCCCTTGGAGTCCTAGACCAATCTAGAAGAGCCCCGCCTCTCTAAGCTAACTAGTATAATCCTCTTACACTCGCGAATCAATTGCCTAGTGCACACTTCCTGAGTTATAAACTGTCGAGTATAACACTCTCTCAGAATATATCCTATAAGCTCACTTTGTAACTCTCAAATGCTTTGAAACAAAAGATAAGACTCTTAACACCTAGCAGACAGTACACGAAGAAGAAAGATTGACTTGAGGGCTGAGTGTGTGTTGTAGTTCAATGATCGTTTGTGTTCAGCTCTTGTACCTCTTCTCTCTTCTTTGTCTCCTTTTATACTCGATCAAATCGGCGCCATTTTGAAACACAAATCTTCACCCAATGGCTACTTGAGATCATGGCTTAGGAAGGATCTTCGCAATCTTTTATTCCGGGAAACTGCGAAGCCACAATCCACCAGATTTGATCTTCACATCTTTCGGCTTTAAGGAAGGAGATTTCTTCGAAATCTTTGATGTATGGTTAGTATAAAATATGTATAATAATATTCGGAAACCATACATAGATAGTATATATAAGATAATAAATAAAAATACATAAAATACATATTTTGAATTTCATCAATACAGCTTTAGCTTCAAGACATTTGACACAAGCTTTGTGTCAAAGCCTTTGAAACCATTTCTGATTTTCATCAAGGGAGTGGAGTTATCAATCTCCCCCTTGATGAAAGATAAAACCTGTGCATCCCTGTAACTTAGTCAAGCAAATATATCATATAAAAAATGGGACTAAGTACCTGTAGGGGTTAGACAAATGTTGGATCATATAAGTTCAAAACCAATGATAAAAGCATCCAACAAAATAAGGCAAAATAAGGTCTTCCAAGACCCTATAGTTCAAAGCAGTTTAAAGTCTAACGTCTAACCATCTCCCTCTTTTTGTCTTTCAACAAAGGGAGGAGTGTGAAAACAGTCACCAAAAGTTTTGAAAGCAGGGCCAGCAGTGTTAGAGAGTTAGATCAAGGGTTAGGATAGGGGTTCAGGGTTCATCGTCTTGAGCCCCATCCTTGATCAGCATCTTCAACTCGTTCAGCAGCTTGGCCAACTCTCCCATCTCAAGCATCTCTCTCTAGAATCTCCTCAAGATCTTCCTCTTCCTCCTCTTCCTCACCAATGATCTTTTTTTCCCTTAAGCTTTCCACTGAGGGGCGTCTTTTTCGGGCGCTTCATGGACCGTTTGATTTCGGCAATGGTGCTCGGGACAGTGGTTTCAGGGGTAGGTTCGGGTTGAGGGGAAATCACGAGGGGGATCTGACGACTTTTGGAGGTAGCGCCAAGGCATTTGGGGGTGGAGATTTTCTTGGATTTGGGTGACATGGATACGAACGGTAAAAATTTCAGAGAAAGGTTGAAGAAGATGATTAAAGGTCTGAGAGATTTGGTAGGTTCTAAAGATGTGAATAGTGGGGGTAACGATTGTGTGGTTTAAAAAGGGACGAGTGAGGTAAATTGATGGGACAAGTTTGTGGTTCCAATGATAATAACTCTAACCTCATCATAACACAACTGCCAAATTTGAAAATCAGACTTACCGAAAATTCAAAATTTAAAAAGATCCTTTCAATTCTTAAAGGCTAAGGCAAGAAGATATTTATCCGATTTAAAAAGATTTCCACAAATGAAATATAGTTAATATTCCATAGAAAGATTTTCCCGAAAATAAAATAGGTAAAATATAAAGACGGTTAAAATCCATTAAAATATTTGATCAAATATCTAAAAAGATACCAACCAAATATATGATCCGTTATATGCGCTCTACTGTTCAGTTCATAACCTTTGACATGAGTCTCAAAGGTCTTGACACTGAGTAGAAATTTTCTTTCGTAAAAGGAAAGCTTCCCCTAGGACCCCTACGAAAGTGCATCCCTGTTGAGCATTCCGATTTCACATCTAATGAAGGTGAACCTGTCCTCTGCCAATGGTTTAGTAAAAATGTCAGCCCACTGATAATCAGTTGATATAAATGATATTGACACATCACTTTTTTCGACATGGTCTCTAATGAAATGATGTCTTACATCTATATGTTTGGTCCTTGAATGCTGAACGGGATTCTTTGTAATGGAGATGGCACTTGTGTTGTCACACTTGATGGGAATGTCTTTGAGGTCGATGCCAAGATCTCTCATTTGTTGAGCTATCTAAAGGATTTGGGAGCAACATGCTCCAGCGGCTATGCATTTGGCTTCGACAGTGGAAAGAGCAACTGAGTTTTGTTTCTTTGAGTGCCAAATAATCAAGGATGCCCCTAAGAATTGGCAACATTCCGACGTGCTCTTCCTATCCACCTTATAGCCTGCAAAGTCTGCATAAGAATACCCAATTAGTGTAAAATCTCTTTGCTTCGGGTACCATAAGCCAAGCTCCTTAGTGCCATTGAGATATCGAAATATCCTCTTCATAGCCACGAGGTGAGATTCTTTAGGGTCAGCTTGAAACCTAGCACACATGCAAATACTAAACATGATGTCAGGTTTACTAGTAGTAAGATATAATAAAGATCCAATCATCCCTCGATACTCCTTTTAATTGACACTCTTGCTGGTCTTGTCTTGATCTAAGGACAAGGTTGAGCTCATGGGTGTCTTGGCTGCTTTTCAAGAGATCCTTAGTATACTTGCTTTGGTTGACAAAGATCCCTCTCTTAGATTGATGAACTTGCAACCCAAAAAAGAAGTTGAGTTCTCCCATTAAGCTCATTTCAACTTCACTACACATAATATCGAAAAATTCTTTGCACAAAGATGTGTTAGTAGCCCCAAACAATATATCATCAACATATATTTGGATAACCAATATGTCCTTTCCTTTGGTCTTGATGAAAAGAGTCTTGTCGATCAACCCCCTTTTAAAATCATTTTCTAAAAGATATTTTGACAAGCGCTCATACCAAGCTCTTGGGGCTTGTTTCAAACCATATAGCGCTTTGTCTAGTTTGTAAACATGATTAGGAAATTCCGAACTTTCAAAACCTGGGGGTTGAGCCACATAAACTTCTTCTAAGAAACCATTAAGAAATGCAGACTTGACATCCATTTGATATAATTTTATGGCCATAAAAGATGCAAATGCTAATAAAATGCGAATGGCTTCAAGCCTAGCTATGGGAGCAAAAGTCTCCTCGTAGTCGATACCTTCCTCTTGATTATAGCCTTGAGCAACAAGTCTTGCTTTGTTCCTCACGATCTTACCATTCTCATCTAGTTTGTTCCGAAATACCCAACGTGTGTCAATGACTGATTGATGCTTTGGCCTAGGCTTTAAGGTCCAAACTTTGTTCCTTTCAAATTCGTTAAGCTCACTTGGCATAGCAATGATCCAGTCTGGCTCTTCAAGTGCCTCATCCATCTTCTTTGGTTCTACAAGTGAAACAAAAGCGTGAAAAGCACAAAGATCTTTAAGTTTAGAACGAGTTTGAACTCTAGATGTAGGGTCAGAGATAATATTCTTTAATGAGTTGGGCTTTGGACTGAGCTGGGCTTTAAGGAGTATTTGAACTTTCTCTTGCTAGTCTCAGCTCCCTGGTTCGTCACATCAACAGGATTGGTTTGTGGTACATTTGACTCCATGGATATGTTGGGCTCAGTTACAACAGTTTCTGAAGTCTCAACAGTTTTGGATTGGTCGTCAAGGGCTTTGGACTGAGCTTCAAGACCTTGGGTCAATTCCTCGGTGTTAAGAATCTAATCCTACATGTTCCTCTTCTCTGTGTTCTTAGTAGCAATATCATCACCATCCTCATTCTTTGTATGGATGTTAAGATCTAAATCTGCAACACTTTCACTTAAAGAACCATCATTGCATTCATCAAATATAACATGAACACTTTCCTCAACCATCTTGGTCCTTTTGTTGAAGTTTCTATATGATTTGCTACTTGTGGAGTAGCCAAGAAATATACCTTCATCACTACGTGCATCAAATTTCCCAAGGTTATCTTTTCCATTGTTATGAATAAAACTAGTACAGCCAAAGGGTTTGAAATACGATATAAGGGGTTTGCGGCCTTTGAAAAGTTCATAAGGAGTTTTCTTTAAGATGGAACGAATAAGACAACGATTCAAAATATAGTTAGCTGTGTTAACAGCTTCAACCCAATAGGTTTTAGGTAATGCATTTTCTAAAAGCATAGTCTTGTCCATGTCCTATAGGGTGCGGTTCTTTCGTTCCACAACCCCATTTTGTTGAGGTGTCCTAGGAGCAGAAAAATTATGGGAGATGTCATATTTAGCACAAAATTAATCAAACTGAAGTTGATCAAACTCCCTACCATGATCACTTCGGATTGACACTATGGGCTCGTTTCTTAAAGTTTGCAACTCCTTACAAAGTTTGCAACTCCTTATAAAGCCTCTGATTTTTCTTTTAAAAATGCAACCCAAGTATATCTCGAAAAATCATCAACAACAACAAGCGTGTATTTTTTACCATTGGGGGATTTGACTCGCATAGGACCACATAAATCCATATGTAAAAGTTCAAGGGGTCTAGAAGTACTTACAACCTTTTTGGGTTTGAAAGAGCTACGTGTTTGTTTACCTCGTGTGCATGCTTTGCACATCTCAATACCTTTGAAGTTCATCTCAGGTAGTCCTCTTACAAGCCCTTTGGACACAAGCTTTTGTAGTGTATGTGGACTTACATGACCGAGTCTCCTGTGCCAGAGCTTTGGATCGTCCGTCAAAGCCTTTAGACAGGTTAAGCTTCCTTGTGCCACTTGCTCAGCATTCACGGCATAGATGTTGTTATAACGATAGGCAATTAGACCTATTTCACTTGTATCTTCTCTGCGCACAACGATGTCACACTTTCCTTTGTCACCAAGAGTGATTGTTCCAGTGGATTGCTTCTTTAGTTCATGAAAGAGAGACCTGATGCGGGACCATCCAAGACACCTTCGGATGATGTCCTTATCAAGAGGAAGAAGAAGGCTCCACCATGGGAGAAGGTCCAAAGGTGGAAGCTTGGCGTTTTTACATTCGTTCAGCAACTTGACAGCTTTTCGACGTCTCTGTAAAATGGGTCGTACGGATTCAATATTGATCGGATTGAGGCGTGCCATACCTTGTTGGAACGAGGACGAAGAGATCTACAACTTTGCTGTTGAAGGTTTTTCCAGATTCGTCCTATAGCTTGGCCGAAATCCACATTCTTTGAGCTGCTGCTGGTTTTGACGGGATTTTGTTAAGTTTTGGAACATTATGTTTATTTCCTATTTTTAGTATTTCTTTTACTTAAGTTATTTTAGGAAACTTTAAGGTTATTTTTATTATTTCCATTAGATGTTAGTTTTATCTTATTCTATCATCTAACTCGGCCCAACAGCCCTGTGTGGCCTATATATTCCGAGTTCTCCTATTGTAATTCAATTAGAACATGATGAATAGAATTTAGATCTCTCAAATTGTGTGAAACACATGGAGTGTCTTGTTGATCCAACTAGAGCTGTGCTCGTTGATCATCGAATTGGTTTGTTTTAGCTTGGTTTGCTTTGCCGTTCATCCACTTCGCAAGACTTGGTGAATCTAGTATCCACAAGCCCCCTCCTTGTGCCTTCAAGTTGTCCGCTTGATTGTGTAGGGTTGTAGAGGCGGGTTGTGTAGTCATTGGTATTGGTTCCTACCCTCTCAGGAGGCCTGGGGTCTTTATCTTGTTCTGCATAGATCGACTCAGTCCTTATCGGTCGTGTCTTTTCATTCTTTGTTGCAATTTCGAGTCTTTATCGAGTCTTTATTCATCTTTGTCGAGTCTTGCTGCATTTCTTGAGAATCTTGATCGATCTTGATTGCTTCTTGATCGAATCTTGCTGATCTTGTTGAGTCTTTATTCGTTCTTGCTTCCGTTCTTTAACTTCTTGATTGATCTTGCAGATTTCTTGATCGATTCTTGAAGCATCCTTGCTGCGTCGGTTTGAGTCTTGTTATTTCTTTGAGTCTTTCTTTAGTTTCTTGCTTGTTGTCGAAGATCGGACCATCACACGGCTAACCCCGTATCAAATTGGTATCAGAGCTTTGGTTTCCGACATCAAGATTGAGTCTTTTCTTTTTCATAAACACAATCCACAAAAAAGAGTCATTTTCTTGTTTTGGTCTTTTACTTCTTGTTTCTTTATTTGATTATTGCACTAATCTTTTGTTTGTGATTGTTTGTGGTTGCATAGCCTAAACGCCAAGCTTCCACCTTTGGACCTTCTCCCATGGTGGAGCCTTCTTCTTCCTCTTGATAAGGACATCATCCGAAGGTGTCTTGGATGGTCCCGCATCAAGACCTCTTCCCACTCATATGTCTAGAGCATCCACTATCAATAATCCATTTTTTCTCTTTCACCTTGGTGATCTCCTGCAAAACAAAAATCAACCTTTGTGGCTAGATCAATAAGCAACTTTAGATCCTTTATTGGGATAAACCATATTTGGTAAAATAGTGTATTTGGGGACCCAAATTTGCGTTATCCGTTCTTTTCTCAAGTGAACAGGAAATGTATTGCGAATAATATGAGGATCCTTTCTTCTATAGGGGCAAGTCTCTCTTACATGTCCCTTTCTTGCACAGTGGTGACATATAAGAGAGGTTCTGCTGCCTTTTGCCTTCACAAAAGTGGTAATGTGTTGCTTCTTTAAAAACCTCGGGTTGTAGCCAATACCACTTTTGTTTAGAGAACTTTGTTGCTCACCCAACATCATATCAAGAGTGCCATTGGACTTGGTAAAACTTATGAGGGCTGTCTGTTGGTCTTGAATCTTCTTGTTCAGGGAGATCTTCTCGCTCTCTAAGTCATGATGTTCACTTCTTAAAGACGAGAGATCTTGCTTGAGTTCATATTTCTCTGATTCAAGGGTCTTGACATTAAGTCAAGACCCGAATAAGAGGTTTCAAGACTTTTGACCCTCATTGATAGTTCCTCAATAGTTCTTTCTTTGTCCACAAATTTCTTAATAAGAGTGTTGGTTTGGGCAATAAGTTTCTCTTCATTGGCAATCATATTAGAAAGGAATTCCGATAGTACCTCTTTTGGACTTGTCATGAGTTCTCTTACAGTTACCTCAAGTTGCTCATCGTGGGATTCATCTCCTGAGGCCATGAGACAAATGTTGGCCTTCTCATCATCGGAGTCTGAGTCACCTGAGTCAGAATCACTACAAGCACCCACCATGGCTTTCTTTTTTCATCTATCACCTTTCTTGAACTGACTCTTCTTCTTTTGAGGGCAATCTTTCACTAGATGGTCTGTTTCACCATATTCAAAACAAGACAAAGGTTTAGTCTTCTTGTCATATTTGTTGTATGAGACTTACCTCGAAATTTAGAAGACTCTGATCCATCTTTGTTTTTGAATTGCTTCTTCATCTTGAGGGTTTGAGAAAGGCCCCTTGTAAAGAGAGCAAAGGGATCGTCCTCATCACCATCCTCATCTTCAAAATCAGACACATCTTTGGGCTCATTCTTCTTAGACTTGAGTGCCAAGTTCTTAGTGCTTGTTGGGTTTTCTCCATCGTCTTCATTGAGAATAATCTCATGTGTGATCAACTTCCCAAGCAAGTCATCAAGAGGTAGAGTGGTGAGATTTTGGGCTTCTTCTATGGCTGTCTGATGCGGGACCATCTTCTACAACGCCAGACACACCCATCATACTTGGAGAAGGGCCAATGACTCGAGCTAGAGCTAAGAAGCTTCAAAGAGACTCATTCAACTTTGTGGGTCATGCTTTGTTCTCGAGCAAGGTTCAACTCCCCGAGCCTACATTGAAGACATACATGTGCATTGGAGTGCAAATGGAGGCCGAGCCACCTTAGTTAAAGCTTGGGCCGAATTTCTTTAAGTATTGAAGCTTATTTTCAGCTTAAGCACATTATTGGGCTGAATTGGGCTTTTCTAAGTTATTATTTTTAGAGACCTTATTTATTTATGTTTTTAAGTTTATTAAGCCCATTAGAAAGTAGATCTATCTATTTCTATCTAGTTAGGCCGGCCAACAGGCCTTAGTTCTCTATATATTTTCGATTCAGCTTTGTAATTCAATTGGAACATTCATAATACAAGTTATTCTTCTAAAACGTGTGAAACACTTTAGAGAGAGAGATCAGGCCGGATTGAGCTGTGCTCTCCGTGATCTCAAATTGATTGATAATCTCAGCTTGGTTTGCTTTGCAGTTCATCAACTTCGCAAGACTTGGTGAATCTAGTATCCACAAGCCCCCTCCTTGTGCCTTCAAGTTGTCCGCTTGATTGTGTAGGGTTGTAGAGGCGGGTTGTGTAGTCATTGGTATTGGTTCCTACCCTCTGAGGAGGCCTGGGGTCTTTATCTTGTTCTGCATAGATCGACTCAGTCCCTATCGGTCGTGTCTTTTCATTCTTTGTTGCAATTTCGAGTCTTTATCGAGTCTTGTTCAACTTCTTTGAGTCGACATTGAGGACAGCCTCTGTTCTTGGTGTTTCTTGGTCGATCTTGTCCTATCTTGATCGATTCTTGAGAGTCTTGCTGCGTTTCTTTGCTTTCTTGTTGAGTCTTGCATAAATCTTGCATCTTTCTTGTTATTTCTTGCTGCGTTCTTTGAGTTCTTGATCGTTCTTGATTAAGTTCTTGAGTTTCTTTATTAGTTCTTGATTATTCTCGCTTGTTGTCGAAGATCGGACCAACCTACGGCTAACCCCGTATCAAATTGGCATCAGAGCTTTGGTTTCCGACATCAAGATTGAGTCTTTTTCTTTTCTAAACACAAAAACCACAAAAAAGAGTCCTTTTCTTGTTTGGTCTTTTACTTCTTGTTTCTTTATTTGATTATTGCACTAATCTTGAGTTTGTGATTGTTTGTGGTTGCATAGCCTAAACACAAAGCCTAGCCGAGACCGTGGAGTCGACCAAAGTGGTGCGCAATTTCCCTTGTGCAGCACCTAAGCCGGCGGCATTACCCTTGTCCCCATAGTCACAGCTTGGTCGACATCACATAAACACAAGAAACCCTAGTTTGTTCTATCTTTTCTATCCTTTTGTTTATCTATTCTATCTTTGGAATTTTGATTTATCTTTTATCTAATTCCATTTATCTATTGCCTATCAAAAATCAGAAATTTTAAGTTGTTGGATATTAATTTCCATTATATCTATCAACTATCTAAAAAGGCACAAGATAGATCCTATTACCTAAATTAGCCATTCTATCTATATCTTTACATTAGGGCTGAATTTTCATCTTTTATCACCATCTATACCAGATTTTCGAGTCCTATACATTAATTTGAGTCTTTTCTTGCATTAGTCTCACATTTAAAAAAAAAAAAAAAAAAAAAAAAAAACAGTAAATTAAGGTCCGAAAATTCAAAAGAGAGAGAAAGTGTTTGTTAGTTGTTGATCTAGTGCAAGAAAGCTCCCAAGGACATCATTGGTGAACCCTCTTCTCAGCCCTAATCAACATACCTATCCCTAAACACATACACCTCCACAAAATTGAAACCCTACCTTGCAACTACAACATCATAACTTAAGGTTTTCAATCAAAAGAGGTAAATTTCTAAGTTTTCTTTTGCTTTCTTATTTTCTCTTTGTGTTGAGTACTCTTTCTCACCTTGATCGAGTGCTGTTGTGTGCTTGCTTTGATTGAGTCGAGTGATCTCAGCCCCTGCCGAGTTCTCTCTTGTGTGTGTCGAGTGATCTCAGCCCCTGCCGAGTGATCTCCTTGTTGTGTCGAGTGCTCTTTCTCCTTTATCGAGTACTTTGCTGTTTGTTTCATTCACTACATACTTTGATTGCTTAGTTTTTGCTTGGTAGTTGATTTGCCCAAAGCGGATTGCCCTAGCAAGCGTGATATATCAATCAGAGAGGGAGTGTGAGCGAAACACAATTGTGAGCTGTTTATAAGTTTTACTAACCTTTAACTTAGTTCCTTGTTTCTTTGGTCTTTGTTATAATGTCTACTAATCAGGGAAACAATGGTGGTAACAATGCCACTAACTCAAGTGCAACAGTGACGCCCGAGCAATTTCAGACCATGATGAACAACATGGCGACTATCATGAACAACACAACGGGTGTTCCTGAATCATTGGCTGCGCTAACAGCAAGGGTGGCTGCATTAGAGAGCTCTAGGCCTAGTGGTTCGAACACCATAGGTCAGCAAGAGCGAGTTGAGATACCTAATGACGAAAGAGAGGTCGTTAATCCTAACCCTATTCCTAATCCTAATCCTCATGTCAATGTTAATTTAGATAATCCTTTATTCAATGAAAACAACTCTCCACAAGGTGGGAGAAATGATCGGAATAATGGGTTTGTTAATGTGCAAGGTCAAGGACAGGGAAGGGGAAGAGGACGTGGCTATCAAGAGCAATTCTATTACTCGGAGCAAGATGACGACTTCCAAGAAGAGGAGTATTGGGAGCGACGCCCGAGACGGAATCAAAGGGGAAATCCGAACCGACCACCTAGGTTCAATGACGACGACGGTATGGGTAAGGTTAAGGTAAAGATTCCTCCTTTTGATGGTAAAACTGATCCAGATGCTTATATTGATTGGGAAATTAAAATGGAGCAAATCTGGAATTGTCATAATTTCTCAGAACCTAAGAAAGTACAACTAGCTTCCCTAGAGTTTCAAGGTTTTGCTTTAATCTGGTGGGATAATCTTGTTAAGGAAAGAAGAAGATCCCTTGATGCACCTATTGCTTCTTGGGAACAATTGAAAGTGGTCATGAGAAATAGATTTGTACCTCAACATTATGATAGAGAGCTATTAAACAGATTAGAAAACCTTAAACAAGGTAGTAAAACTGTTGAGGAAACATTTAATGTTATGCAAGAAGCCATGGCTAGAGCTAATATAGTCGAAACTCATGAGAAAACTAATGTTAGATATCTTCGAATCTTACATCCTGCTTTAGCTCATGAAATTGATTATTTTCCCTATACTACTCCTACTGAACTTTTACATCTAGCTATGAAAGTAGAAAAGGGACAACGCTACAAAAGCCAAGGCAATAGGGTGTCGAGTGGCCAGCAACAAGGGTGGCGCCAATCTCGGCCCCAACAGCCCCAAGGGCGCTCGGAGATGGGCTCTAGGGAGCGAGCTCAGCAGCCCCAATGGAGGAGTGAAGGTCGACAGCCCCAACAGCCCCTCGACAAGGGTAAAGGCCCATGGAATGGACGAGAATCGTCTGGGACATCTACTGGTCCCAAAGGGAGTAATCCTAACCCTTCTACCACTCGTTCTAGAGATATTGTATGCTTTAAATGCCAAGGTAGAGGACATTATATGAAGGATTGCCCTAATAAGAAAACTCTCATGGTTAATCAATTTGGAGAATATGAATCTGAAAACTCTTGTGATGAACATGATGAGAATGCTAATAATGATAATGATCAGAACCTAAACCTTGTTTGCTATGAAAATGATGATAATGAGGTTGAATATGAACATGGAGAATCTTTGATTGTTAGAAGAGTTTTAAGTGTTGTTCCTACACCATGTGAAGATAATCAAAGAGAAAACTTATTTCATACTCGTTGTCTAGTTAAAGGAAAGGTTGTAAATGTGATCATTGATGGAGGTAGTTGCTGTAATTTAGCTAGTCAAGAAATGGTTGACAAATTGCATTTACCTACTGTCCAACACCCTAGACCTTACAAATTGCATTGGATGAATGATTGTGGCTTATTAAAAGTTCATAGACAAGTTAAAGTGCATATTAAACTAGGACATTATGAAGATGATGTTTTATGTGATATTGTGCCTATGCAAGCTTGTCATATTCTATTAGGCCGTCCTTGGCAATCTGATCGCAAGGTTATTCATGATGGGTTTACTAATCGCTATACCTTTACTTTTCAGGGAAAGAATGTCATTCTCAAACCTATGACGCCTACACAAGTAGCTGATGAGATTGAGAAGCGGAAGGTAAGTAAAGGTGAGTTAGATCAGGAGGCTCAGTCGAGCCAAGTGGATCCTCAAACTCGAGCTAAGAGTGTGTTCTTGGTCTCCAAAAGCACATTCCTGGACGAATTTGCGGATGGTGGAACTATTCTTATGCGCCTTTGCAAGAGCTTGAGCATGTTGAGTGAAGAGCTTAAAGCTTCTCTTCCATCGAACATTCTCGCTCTTCTTGAGGAGTTTAAGGATGTGTTTCCCAATGAAATACCACCAGGTCTACCCCCTATTCGTGGAATCGAGCATCAAATTGATCTTATTCCAGGGGCTGCATTGCCTAATAGACCTGCGTATCGTATGAATCCCACTGAGACCCAAGAGGTCCAAACCCAAGTCCAGGAACTGTTGGATAAGGGTTACATTCGAATTAGCTTAAGTCCTAGTGCTGTGCCTGTGTTATTAGTCCCTAAGAAAGATGGATCATGGAGAATGTGTGTAGATTGTAGGGCTATTAACAACATCACTATTAAATATCGTCACCCTATTCCTAGATTAGATGATATGCTAGATGAGTTACATGGAGCCTCTATATTCTCTAAAATTGATCTTAGAAGTGGCTATCATCAGATTAGAATGAAAAAGGGAGATGAATGGAAAACAGCCTTTAAGACTAAGCTAGGCTTATATGAGTGGTTAGTTATGCCTTTTGGTTTAACTAATGCTCCTAGTACTTTTATGCGCTTAATGAATCATGTGCTTCGAGATTTCATTGGAAAGTTTGTTGTTGTTTACTTCGATGATATTCTGATTTATAGCAAGTCGTCTAATGAACATGAATCACATCTTAGAGAAGTGCTTAAAACGCTAAGAATTGAACACTTGTATGCTAATCTAAAGAAGTGTGAATTATGTAATGAACAAGTGTCTTTTCTTGGATTTGTAGTGAGCTCTAAAGGACTGCGTGTTGATGAATCAAAGATTAAAGCCATCCAAGAGTGGCCGACCCCCACCAACATAGGCCATGTACGCAGCTTCCAAGGTCTTGCGAGCTTCTACCGACGCTTTGTGCGAGATTTCAGCACCATCTCAGCCCCACTAACAGAGCTTACAAAGAAAAGGAGTGAGTTCACATGGGGAGCAGCTCAGGAGGACGCATTCAACACACTTAAGGATAAGCTGACTCACGCACCTCTACTAGCTTTGCCGGACTTTACTCAGCCTTTTGAGGTCGAGTGTGATGCTAGCGGAGTAGGAATTGGTGGAGTCCTTATGCAGGGAGGTAAGCCTATTGCTTTCTTTTCTGAGAAGTTGAAAGGTGCTTGTCTTAATTACTCTACCTATGATAAGGAATTGTATGCTTTGTTTCGAGTACTTAAGACATGGTCTCACTATCTATGGCCTAGCGAGTTTATTCTTAGAACTGATCATGAATCATTAAAACACTTTAAAAGCCAAGATAAACTTGATAGGAGACATGGTAGATGGATGGAGTTCATAGAAACATTTCCTTATGTAATTAAGTATAAGAAAGGCAAAGACAACGTGGTTGCCGATGCATTATCTAGACGACATGTGCTTTTAACCACTTTGGATTCTAGAGTCTTAGGCTTTGTTTACATAAAGGAATTATATGAATCTGATCTAGATTTTGGTAACACTTTTCGGAAATGCTTAGAATCAGGCCCTTTCGATGGCTTCTATATTCATGATGGATTCTTATTTCGAAAAGATCAAGTGTGTATTCCTAGATGTTCATTAAGATTACTACTTGTTAGTGAAGCCCATAGTGGTGGTTTAATGGGACATTTTGGACGGGATAAGACATATAATACACTGAAATCACACTTTTATTGGCCACATATGCTTAGGGATGTAGAACATTGCCTTAAGAGATGCATAGATTGCATTAAAGCCAAAGCTAAGCTTATGCCCCATGGCCTTTATACACCACTGCCGATACCCTCAGCCCCTTGGGAAGACATTTCTATGGATTTTATAGTTGGGTTGCCTAGAACTAAGAAGGGGAGGGATTCAATCTTTGTAGTGGTTGATAGATTCTCTAAAATGGCTCATTTCATTGCATGCCACAAAACTGATGATGCTACCAATGTTGCTAACCTATTCTTTAGAGAAGTAGTTAGGTTGCATGGCGTGCCTAAAACCATTGTTAGTGATAGGGATGTGAAATTCTTAAGTCATTTTTGGCGTACTTTATGGAATAAATTGGGAACTAGATTGCTATTCTCTACTTCTAGCCACCCCCAAACTGATGGCCAAACTGAGGTGACTAATAGAACCCTTGCTACTGTCCTAAGAGCCATTATTAGGAAGAATTTGAAACTTTGGGAAGAAGCCTTACCTCATGTGGAATTTGCTTATAATCGAACCATGCATTCGGCTACTAAAATCAGTCCATTTGAATGTGTGTATGGTGTTAATCCACTAACCCCTTTTGATCTTACTCCATATCCTATGAGAGACAAAGAATCATTTGAGGCAGGTAAGCATGTCGAGTTCATCAAGGAGCTGCATGAACGAACTCGAGAGAAGCTGAAGCTCAAGGCTGAATACAACGCTAACAAGGCCAACAAGGGACGTCGCTTGGTCACATTTCAGCCTGGAGATCTTGTATGGGTGCACTTGAGGAAGGAGCGTTTTCCAGAAGCCCGGAAGAACAAGCTGTCGCCTCGTGGTGATGGACCATTTCGAATCAAGAAGAGAGTGGGCGACAATGCCTACCAATTGGAGCTTCCTGGAGACATGGGCGTGAGCGCTACATTCAACGTCGCAGATCTAATCCCTTACTTCGCTGTGGATGAAGACTTGGATTCGTGGTCGAATCCTTTTCAAGAAGGGGAGGTTGATGCGGGACCATCTTCTACAACGCCAGACACACCCATCATACTTGGAGAAGGGCCAATGACTCGAGCTAGAGCTAAGAAGCTTCAAAGAGACTCATTCAACTTTGTGGGTCATGCTTTGTTCTCGAGCAAGGTTCAACTCCCCGAGCCTACATTGAAGACATACATGTGCATTGGAGTGCAAATGGAGGCCGAGCCACCTTAGTTAAAGCTTGGGCCGAATTTCTTTAAGTATTGAAGCTTATTTTCAGCTTAAGCACATTATTGGGCTGAATTGGGCTTTTCTAAGTTATTATTTTTAGAGACCTTATTTATTTATGTTTTTAAGTTTATTAAGCCCATTAGAAAGTAGATCTATCTATTTCTATCTAGTTAGGCCGGCCAACAGGCCTTAGTTCTCTATATATTTTCGATTCAGCTTTGTAATTCAATTGGAACATTCATAATACAAGTTATTCTTCTAAAACGTGTGAAACACTTTAGAGAGAGAGATCAGGCCGGATTGAGCTGTGCTCTCCGTGATCTCAAATTGATTGATAATCTCAGCTTGGTTTGCTTTGCAGTTCATCAACTTCGCAAGACTTGGTGAATCTAGTATCCACAAGCCCCCTCCTTGTGCCTTCAAGTTGTCCGCTTGATTGTGTAGGGTTGTAGAGGCGGGTTGTGTAGTCATTGGTATTGGTTCCTACCCTCTGAGGAGGCCTGGGGTCTTTATCTTGTTCTGCATAGATCGACTCAGTCCCTATCGGTCGTGTCTTTTCATTCTTTGTTGCAATTTCGAGTCTTTATCGAGTCTTGTTCAACTTCTTTGAGTCGACATTGAGGACAGCCTCTGTTCTTGGTGTTTCTTGGTCGATCTTGTCCTATCTTGATCGATTCTTGAGAGTCTTGCTGCGTTTCTTTGCTTTCTTGTTGAGTCTTGCATAAATCTTGCATCTTTCTTGTTATTTCTTGCTGCGTTCTTTGAGTTCTTGATCGTTCTTGATTAAGTTCTTGAGTTTCTTTATTAGTTCTTGATTATTCTCGCTTGTTGTCGAAGATCGGACCAACCTACGGCTAACCCCGTATCACTGTCACTTTAGGGTCCCATTTGTCTTTTGGGAGGCACCTCAATATCTTCCTTACTTTCTTAACATTCTCAAAGGTCTTGCCGAGAGAGTCAAGGTTGTTCGTGATTTTCGTGAATCGTGTGAACATGGCCTTAATAGACTCACCAGGCTTCATTTTGAAAAGTTCATACTTTCGAAGGAAGATACTGATTTAACTTGACTGGTTCCGTTATAGGTGATAACTAACTTGTCCCAAATCTCTTTAACCGACCTACAAGATGAAATACGGTTAAACTCATCAGTACTAAGACCACAATATAATAAGTTAATAGCCTTATAGTTCTTGCAAACGAGTTCAAGATCCGCTTGGATGTATTCGTTCTCAGTCTTCGCGACTTTGCTCCCATTAGGTCCATCTTTCACAGGAATCTTCGGATCATTATCTATAGTGTTCCAAAGTTCCAGATCTTGATCTATAATGAACATTTTCATCAAGGACCTCCAGTGGACGAAGTTGTTTCCCACAAAGAGCGGTGGTCTATTGGTAAACCTCTCTTGTGCAAATCCTCCACTTGCTTCACCAGACATGATCAAAACTCACAAAATTGTTAGATCAAAAGCAGTGAGTAAGGCTCTGATACCAATTGAAGGTTCGATAATGTATAACAAAGTAGAATAAAGATACTCTAGAAGGGGGGTTGAATAGAGTATGCCAACTTTTCGCTGTCAATCTCAAGACTTTTGAAATGCTTGCAAAACCGTTTGGGAGTAAACTCAATTCTTTCGATTGGGATACCTGAATCACAACAAAGTTATACAATTCGAAACAATTGCAGAAATATTGGTAAAGCAATAAGTAAAAAACACGATGAATTGTTAACAAGGTTCGGCTCCTTTAAGGCATAGTCCCCACCTAGGGTTCTTCCACAACCCTAGGATTCAACAGGCTTTATTGATTCATACAACTTAGGATCCTAATAGCTCACCGAGAAGCCTCTCTCCTATACAATTGCAATCTAGTCAACTCACGTTCCCTTGGAGTCCTAGACCAATCTAGAAGAGCCTCACCTCTCTAAGCTATCTAGTACAATTCTCTTACACTCGCGAATCAATTGCCTAGTGCACACTCTCAGAATATATCCTATAAGCTCATTATGTAACTCTCAAATGCTTTGAAACAAAAGATAAGACTCTTAACACCTAACAGAGAGTACACGAAGAAGAAAGATTGACTTAAGGGTTGAGTGTGCGTTGTAGTTCAATGATCGTTTGTGTTCAACTCTTTATTCATCTCCTTTTATACTCGATCAAATCGGTGCCATTTCGAAACACAAATCTTCACCCAACGGCTACTTGAGATCATGGCTTAGGAAGGATCTTCGCAATCTTCTATTCCGGGAAACTGCGAAGCCACAATCCACCATCAAATCTTTCGGCTTTAAGGAAGGAAATTTCTTCGAAATCTTTGTTGTATGGTTAGTATAAAATATGTATAATAATATTCGGAAACCATACATAGATAATATATATAAGATAATAAATAAAGTACATAAAATACAGGTTTTGAATTTCATCAATACAACTTTAGCTTCAAGACCTTTGACACAAGCTTTGTGTCAAAGCCTTTGAAACCATTTCCGATTTTCATCAAGGGAGTGGAGTTATCAAAGACCATCAACTTTTATCCGCCTTTTAATTATTTGATCCAAATCAAGCCAAAAGGACAACACAAATACATCAAGGTGAATAAGAAAGAGTAAAAAAGACGAGAATGTGAATATAACCCCTTCCCATGGTTTTGGACATGCTGATGCTTCTTTACTCAATCTCAAAGGTTCCGGTGATGGGGCACCACCTGACATGTGTCAGAGATCAATTCAAAAGATTTTTTTTAGAGAATAAGGATCATATCTCAGTATTGATATCACGTTTGGACCCAAAATATGTCAGCTAGTTTAAATATAACATGTTCCGGTTGATAAGATGGAATAGCATACAACAACTTATAACAATTAGCCACCAGGTAATATGATCATAAAAGGAAGCTGACATTATTATGCCAATAAAGACAAAAAGTTCACCAAACTCACAATATCCAAGTAAGATCATCCGGAGATCATCTCAAAATTTCATGTATCATTATTGGTACTTCATTCGGTGTTCGCCAAAACCAACCAAACCAATACTAGGAATCTAGAATACCAATTTACCTATGCAAGTATAAACTCATTAATGAATGGACTATTTTAGATGCAGAAACTTCAATATTTAGTAGTTTAAAATATGCTTTGGTGTAACATAAACAACAATTATGTATTAAGAAGTTTACATAGACTTCCATACTCAATAAAGCTACAGACCTTGAGGTGGCAACATTATCTCCATACTCTCTTATTGACCTTTCGCTACCAAGAATGGATTTTCCGCGTGCACGAAATAATGGATCTTCTGGACTGTAGTGATGAGTAAACACAGATAGCCAAGAGCTGGAAAAGGGTTAGGTTAATGGTCAAAAGTTGAATCTTATAACATGTTTGAACATACAAAGGGCAAAACCTACAACAGCTTCCCTCACCTATCCTGTGCAATCGTAGTGAATCCTTGTCAATATTCTTGGGGCAATGAAACTAAAAATAAAAAAGCTTTATTCGCAACTTAACAAATGAAAAGAAAATAAAAAAAGCAGTCCACATGTAAATATAACCAAACAAGCATCAAGTTGCAACTACATCAGTTGTAACATTGCAGGTGGTTCTCAATTTGCCATCAATGAGAAGGCACGGAAGAAAAGAACAGTATGAAACTAAGCAACAGTAAGACAAGTACAGCGTAATAAAAATGTATAAGCATACACACCTAGGGAGATGAATAACTCATATTGAGAAGCAGCTCTTGGGTTTTAGAACTTGTCATTGCTCCAGATCTATAAAGTAGCCGGAGATATTCAGCCAAAGTCAACATTTGACCCTGAATAACTCAATCAAACATCAGGATTCGGGAGTTCCAATGTTCCATTAAAGTAATTTGACATAAGGAATATAAGCAATACGTGGAAAACAAATTGAGAGATGAGGGATTGATCAAGTTGAGAGGCTCCCACTAGGCAAAAAAAGTCGAGTTAGTGTAAGCTAATTGTGAAATGACAAAGGTTTATTAGAGGAAGAGCTACTGCTATCATTACATGAGCACCAACTTATTAAAAAATTTCTAAGAATGTTGTAACTTACAAAGAAAAAAGGTGCAATTATATAATGAAATTTCTGTATATTTTCTGAAATCAACATTTTTGCACCCACAACCCCACCCCACCCTACCCCAACACCAAGATAATAAATCAATAACCAACCTGATTTCTTAAAATATTTAAATCTAGCAGCCTTCGGAGTTTGTAGAAATTAAGAAATCGGGAAGAGAGATGAACCAACCTTCAAAGAGAGAATTCGAACTCGAGCGAAGCAACTGAGAGCCCTAATCGCCGGATTTAGACCCAGAAAGTGTGCTCTAGATATCCAATCCAGAAAGAGAGAAATTAGGAAGTATGCTTCAGTTCCTTCTCTCTTAGGGCTCCGAAAGATATAAATCCAACCTTAGACTTAGTAAATTAAGAAATCAAGAAGAGAGAACGAACCTTCAAAGAGAGAAGCCGAACTCTCTTATCAAAGGAGTCAAGCATTTGGAGCCCTAATCGCTGGATTTTGATGAGGTACAAAAAGTGGAGTTGAGCGCCTTAAGCGACCAAAATCCGGCACTACGTTCCCTATAAGCAAAATCGGGGAGAGCGAGAGTTTTCGTTGCCGCTGCCGACGACCCGAAGAACACCGTTTGCCGCTGGCCAGAAGAGTCGCCGACTGAACTCGACCGGCTGGTTAGGGTTTGGAGAGAACACAATGGGAGAGAGAGTGTCGGACTGATAGATTCCGTTTGGAAGATGGGATTTGATGGGATTTTTAGGGAGGGAATAGAAGGGAAAATGAATTGAGTGTTTGGGTGGACAATTGGGAGGAATGGAAGGGATTTTAAACTTTAGTAACCACCCTATTCCATGGGATTTCACACCCCAGGAAATTGGTGGAATTTGATGGGAAAGTGAAAAAATTTCCCTTCTCTTCCCTTCCCTTCTCTTTCTTAAATTTCCAATCCCTCCCCTCCCCTAAAATACCCACCTGCCAAACAGACTAGTAGTGTGTTGTGACTTGTGACTTTGTGAGACTGAGGTTTGCTTTTGGGAACGTGTTTATGGCATTTAGAAACTGGGCTTAAATTTTATATGAATTCCGTTTAGCGCAGGGTATTTTTTTTTTTAGCGCATAGTCGCAATTACCATGGTCGCAATGACCAAAGGTGGAGATGGTCCCAACGACCATGGACAAAGGGGTCGTAACGACCAAGTGGTACTGTGGTCGCAATGACCAAAACTAGGGTTGGTCGCAATGACCAAAACTAGGTTTGTTCGCAAGAACCGAGCTAAAAACCAAAACTTTCTTTTTTGACAAATAGCTTTTTAACCCGGTTCTAACTGGAACCGGCCTAAAAAGGTGAATTGTAAATTAAAAAAAAATAGAGAGAGGACCTGAGAAGCGTCTTCTCCCCCCCAAAACTCCATGCCATGGGCACTGTAATGGATGGTCATGATTTCACTTCAATTTCAACTAGATTGAATGGAATTAAGCCGTCCTAGTTCAATGAAAATATCAATTAGTGATTTGCTATAAAATTAGATCGAATTTCACCTACAATTCATGAAACCCTAAAAAACTCAAACTAAAAAATTATAGTTGCCCATCTTGTCTCCTGAATGTTACCATGAACCCAACAAATTGAAGGTAATTAAGCATTCCAATCACCATTTTTCTTTGATGATTCATCGACTGAAATGAGTAGATTTAGGGGGTCGGAGATCCATGGAGCGGCATGGTTGTTCTCTCCTCTTCACCCTCCTCCATCTCCATGGCCATTCCCCAACTTCAAACAGTCCCTCCGACTTCGAGGCCTCTGTGCTCAACAAGACCAACATTGCTGCTTGCCGCAAGGGCAAAACGTGTGGCTTCAACTCCATATCCCCTCCTTAGGTTTGTTTCGTGGTTATCTCATACAAGGATGGAGTTTGATAGAGATGAGGGTATATTATGTAATTTTAGTGAAATAAAAGACTAATTAATTAATGTTCTAAAAAAGTAGTTCAACCATGTTCTAAAAAGTAGAACCCTTTTTTTATTGTAGCGACGGCAAATTCACCCCGTTGTTAGCGTCCTGATTTCTTTCCGAATACAACGCCTGTCGTAGCTACTGTCGTGGCAAATGGATATCAATTGTCACGACAAACGCCCGCCGAAGCTAGCTGACGTGGCAGATTTAGTTTTTTTTTGTAGTGGCTAGTATAGCTAGTGGAGGGGAGAAGGGAATGGTAAGAGGTGGAGGCATACCTGGAGACGATGGAGACGACGATGTTCCGTTGAACGAGGAGGAGACTGGTGAATGTGGAGGAGATAGTCTGGTGAGCGAGGAGATCTTGACCAAGGGAAATAATGAAATCTTGAGGGGATAATCTCCTCCAAATCTCCACAATCTTCATCCCTTAAGATTTCCGAAATCCACCAAAATAATCTTCCACAATCTATAAAATCTCAATCTCGCATGTCTCACAATCCACCATCAAACACCATTGTATTTAGATTTGTTTTTTCAAATCTCCGTAATATGATGCCAAACACAGCTATGGCATGGGTAGACCCGGGCAAATGCAGGCGTAGGTAGGACTTAGGACGAGTTTTACTTAAGATTTTGTCTCGGTGTTGCAGACATGAGCTGGGCTAAGCCCGCTTAACGGGTTGGATGTCATGTCCTAGTCCGTCCGCGATTGCGGACGAAGGCTACCCGCGGGTACCCGCAAACTTAACCGATTTAAAATTTTGTGTAGATTACCCACATACATTTGACATTTCACTATTGCTACAACGATTCAACAAAAAAAATAGTTTTTACAGTGTAAGAGAAGAAATACACATTTGAACTTTGAAGTGCTACGTTCAACAACAACAAAAGTTGTTACAGTGTAAAAATACACACATATGAACTTTGAAGTAGGGGTGGGCACAAATCCCGCAAATCTCAGTCCCATCCCGGTGGGATTTGAGGGGGGAAAAAAATCTTGTCCTGCATATATATAGGGTTTACTTCAAATGTAAAAACTCCTTATTGTGTAAAATGAGCTTAACGTGTAAAATTCCCTTAATTAACATAACCGGACTCGGATTAGTGTTAATTTGAAACGCTGGGCCTGTTTTGCGTTGGGCTCTTTTTTTTTAAAGCATGTTTCCTCTCTTTCCCTTGCGTTTAGATCATCTCACCAGCTCCGTTCTTCCTTTCTCTCTCTCGTTCGCTTTATCGTTCATCTGTGTCCTTGATCTCCGGCGAGCTTTTTACGGTGTCTTTGGTGTCGTCGTTTCACTACGTCAAGTTCATCAGTAGGTACGCGCAATGATTCGTTGTTATTCGCTCCTATTTAAGTTGTCCTGTTTGTTAGGGTTTCTATTTACTTCGAACTTGTGCGTTTTTATGTTTTGCCCTTATATTCAGCGATTTTTTGTCTCATTGCTTTTATTTGTGTAATTGTTCTGTTCCTTTTCTTATTCAAGATGTTTCGTTTTGTTATTCCCGTGATTTATGTGTTTTTTGTTATCATACTTTTTGTTTTATAATCGTTTATGATCATAAGTGTTTGCTATTCTTAATATTCATTGTGTATTTGTGTTTATACTTTGTTTGTTGTTCGATTTATGTTTGTTTTTTGTGTTCATTTATTCTTCTTTGTAGATTTTATATATTTATTGCTAATTAGGCTCAATTTAGTTGTCGTTAGTATTTGTTGTCTGTTTATATTTTTCTTTTTTTGTTCCTTATAGGGAAAAGAACAAGGTCGAAAGTTGGTGGTGAAGCTCTAGCTGTTGTTGCTTATCGTTCAAAACGTATTAAGAAATCTCGGCCCCCTCGCTCTGTTCCTAAAGCTATTGATCTGGCACGTGATTCTCCTGGGTTTTCTGTATCCGATGGGGAAGGGGTGTCACCTGATGTTGAATCACAAGATAATGTTCCTCTAATACGTAAATCAAGGAAAGTTGATAATAGTGAAGGTTGTTTATCCAAAGATTCTTCTGTAGGCCCTAGTATTGAATTTTTGTCTTCTAATCCCCAGCATAATGTGACTGATGATGTTCCTGTAGCAGCTGATGTTTCTGTTGAGAATGAAGGGAAACCACCTGTTGTAGAAAATTTGCAATCTGAAGGGACTAATGTTCAATCAGTAGCCTCTGATGTGCCCCTCCAAACCACAAATGTCCCCCAAGATGTTGGGGCTGGTGCTGTTTTAGTTAACAAGCCGAGAGTTAGAAGGGCTAATCAATACCCATCTTTGAAAACAAGGTCAAATCCTCGTGCGTTTGTCTGTGCATTGGGTAGATTTAATGATAAACAAAAGGACTGTATCAAGCGGATAGGTTTTGGTTCTTTGTTGGATTTGGAAATTCAGTATCTTCCTCTGTGTCTTTGTCATTGGTTGGTCGAGCAGTTTGATGCCAATCGATGTTGCTTGGTATTGGCTGATGGAAGTAGGTTAGATATTACTGAGCTTGATGTCCATATTACATTAGGCTTGCCTATGGGCAAGAATTTGATATGTAGGAAAACTTCTAAAGAGAAGTCAGATGTTCTTACGAAGTGGAAGAATTTGTTTTCTGCTGGTGATTCCCTTAATCCTTCTGTTCTTATTGATCATATGGTTTCCGATGCCGATGTTGGTGATAAATTTGTCATCAACTTTGCTGTGTTATTTGATTCATTGCTTGTGGACAGTATCCAAAATGGCAATGTTAATCACAATTTGGTTAAAGTCTTATCTGGGACTGAGGACTTCAAAGAATTGAATTGGTGTGCTTTTGTTCTTGAAAGCTTAGTGGATTCCAAAAAAATTTGGGAGAAGCACAAAACCAGTCAGTTTAGAGGTCCTATTCTCTTCCTCATTGTGAGTATTTGTTTTTCCTTTTTTCACCTTCTCATTTTCATTCAATACTTTTATGTTTTGTTAGTACATCATCATCTCTTTTGTTTATTATAATTTGGTTTCTTATGTGTTTGTTGTTGTTGTTTGGTTGTGTTTGTTAGCTGTTTTATATTGATAGGGTGAAGTTATTCTCAAGTACTTCGTCGAGGAGAGTAACTCGGTGTTTCCCTGTTTTTATGGGGTTGACATCACCTATGCTTCGGCAGCGCGAAGACGATGATCTTTCCAGTGGAGGCTTTGGACGTGGCAGAATTGAGGAACGTCAATCTATTCCTGTATATAACCCTAAATCTCCATGTGCTGCCCCTTCAGCTGCTCCTACTGACAATCCACATGTTTTTGGAAAAAAATCATCTCCTATTGAGGTTTCTGCTATTCTTTATTTTAAGTATATTTTTTAACAATATTAATGGTGTTTTGTTTGATTTTGGTTATCTTTGTTTGTGTGTGTGGTTGTGTGTTTTCTTCCCCTTGTAGAATTTTATTCAATCCTTTGCTCAAAAAATTGCTGCTCTTGCTACTTCCATTTCTGAGTTTGTTGCTTTGGCTGATAAAATTCCTCCTGAATTTAAAGAGAATGAAATGGTTAAAACCCTCAGTAATGCTGCAAAGAAGCTGATGGGTTTGGAGTTTGAGGGTGATAAGGCTGCTTCTCCTCCCGTAGACCATTCTAATATTGTCAACCCCCCTGCTTCTGAGTGGATTTCATCCCAAGATCCTTTATGGTCAGATCCTGTGTTTTTGGATGCTCTTACACAAATTGAGTTAGCTTACATTAATAAATGTAAAATACAATCGCCTGGTCAGACTGATCAACCTTTTTGTTCAGTTGGTAATGTATCTTGGGGTGGGCTTGGTGGTGTTTGTTTTGAGAGTGAATGTGATGCTGGAAAAAAAGGTGATTCTGCAGTCTTTAAGGGTAAGGGGACTATGCCTATGAACCTTCCCGCTGAGCCATCGTTTGATATATTTGGTTCTGATCCTGCTTTCCAATCTCAAAAAAAATCTTCTGAAGAAGCAATTGCTAAAGATTTTAACAAGTCTGATAAGTCTGCACAAAAGGGTTTTGTCTCTGCACACAAGTCCAATGCTGATGCACAAAAAGATATTAGAGATGCACCGTTTGTTGTCATGGGTGTCCCTGGTGTTCCTTCCTCTGTTGTCAATATTGACAAAGAATATTCTGGTGGAGATGCTGCTTCTTCTTTAGGTATATCAACATCAAGTGACATTCAGTGTGCAACCCCTAAAGTGTATAAAAAGAAGCAAAAATCTCCTGTTGTCATACCTTTACATAGGTCTACTAGGGGTTGTCCTGCTGATCAAAATGAGAAAGATGTTGGAGGTAAGAGGGTTTCAAAACCTGCTGATTCCTTGAAGAGTCCTTACTATTCCAGGGTTGTTGATGTGAATGAGCGTGTGTCTGACATTGAGCGTTGCATTTGTGCATATTTGTCTAAGAAATCAGCTTTTGATGTGTAAGCCTTTTTTCCCTTTTTTCTTTGTTTTTTCTTTTATTACTTTAGTTATCTTATTATATTTAAATTTATTTGAGTTATATTTATTTTTTATAATTTGTTCTTTGCCTATTGCAGTGAAGTTCTCTTTAAGAATTTGTCTGTTGAAGTTATTAGAGCTGATTTTAAATCTCTTGAAGAAGATTTTGAAGTCGCTTTCTCTGTTGTGAGAGCATGGGCTTCTGTCCTTAATCATAAAAAACAATACAGAAGTGTTGTTTCTCCATCAAGGCTTTTTATATCTCTTGAGTCGTCTGTAAGTTGTATTTGTTTTTCCTTAATTTTTTCCCATTCTACATGTGTTTATTTCCTTGTTCTTTATTTTGTATTTTTTTTCCAGAAATTTGCTCCAAACCCCCCTCCGGGTGACTTTGCTGAACGTTTCACAAAACTTGGTATCCATGTTGATTCTGAACTGGCTGCTGCTCCTCACATTCGGTTGAAAGATGTTGATATGGTATTTGTTCTTTTTAATACTTTTTTTGTTTTATCTCCCCTACTCTCTTTCTTACTTTATTTGTTTTTTGTTGACTTGTTTTCTTTATATTTGTGTTAGTTTGTGTTTGGTTTGTATTACGACTCAATCTATTGCATGGTCGTCTTTAATCTGAAAATGCACGAACTTCAATTCCTGGATGTGTCAAGTGATACTCGTACTTCTACTTGTATCTTCCAATATACAGTTGGTAATTTGGTTAGTTTTCATACTTATATGTCACTTTTTTACTCTTTGCAGGTTTTTTTTCTTCTATTTTTCAGTTTATCATTTATAGTATTTTCCTCTTTTTTTTTTACTATTTTTTTTGCAGCATAATTTCTTGATTAAATATTTGAAGTCTCACGGATTATCAAAGAAGGTAGAATTAGTTTCTATGCTTCAGCAATCACACATTTATCTTCCTTGGGCTGGTGAAGAAAAGCGTCCCCATTCTGGTGTTTGCATGATGCGCCATATGGAGGCATTCGTGGGATTGGAGAAGGGATTCAAGTGTGGTTTTGACCACGGGACTGACAAGAACATCTCCAAGTTGCGTGTGAAGTACATGACTGACATAATTTGTTCTGATGTCAATGAACTTCGATCTGAAATTTCAGCTCAAGCTAAGGCACATGCATCCTTGACCTTAAAAGGTGTTCAAGCTCTAAAATTGTGGTTGGATTGATTGGGTAGGAAAGAGTAGTTAACAAACATTAGTATTTTGCTGGGCATTTCGTACTTTTGAGGGTATACAAATTTTGTGTCCTACATGTGTCGTAATGTATAACCCTTTATGATTCCCTTTTTGGGTTATCTTTGTCTATTTTACTCTATGTTTGTACGCTTGGTGATGTTGACATTATAAATATTGTTGTGTTTTTTTAATGTACGAATTCAAATCTTTATGCGTTTTATATTTAATTTTAATCGTGCACACATTTCTTTATGTTGTGACATTATTATATAGTCATGTGCTGGCCTAATATTAATATGTGCAATTATATTATAATTATGTGCACCCTTAATACCCTATTGTGCATATGCAATAGGATGCTCTATTTTTTATAACCGAAGTGCCTATCTATTCATGCTTTTATGTTGACGTCTCTTTCTCTGTTTGGTTTCTTATATTGGTCTGTATTCTTATTTTTTATTTTATTTTAATGTAATTTTTATTTTTGATTTCTGTGAATATATTTTACTTTCTGTGCGTTTTATATTAGTATAAAATTGACATTTCAGCCTAAATTACTTTTTTGTCTGCAATAGTGCAAAAGCATCTCTTTTTTGTGCAATTATATTTGTATTATGTGCGTTATAAAGGTCCCCACTATAATATGTGCACTCATATTGTTGTTTTGTGCAATTACACATCCTTATTGTGCAAAGTCAACAACTGTTTTTTTATTTATGTAACATTTTGTTTTTAATTACCTAATTTTCATTAACTCTATTTTTTTTAGTTGTAGTAATTTTATTTTACTTTGTTTGCAATTTATAGAATTAAGAATTCACACTTTAGTATAATTTCCTTTCACTTGTCTTTTAGCGCACAAGTATTCTCTTTTTGTGCAATTACAAATCTATTATGTGCAGTGTTAAAATGCATTCTAGATAATGTGCAACCACAATATCGTTTTGTGCAACTATAACACTTTAGTGTGCATATTTTAAATATAATGTTATTTTCATATTTACTTGCCTTTAAATCTATTATTATTTATATTTTTTGTTGGTTTTCTCAATCCATTGTTCTTTGTGTTATTTTCATATAGTTTAAATATCACATTTAAGTCCAATTATTATTCTGTTATTTTGCACTTGTAAACTTGTATTGTGCATTTGTAATATTGTTCTGTGCAATCCTAACAGCTTATTGTGCATAGACATCAATATATTGTGTAAACAAATCATAGTTTATATTTATAATATTAACTGAGATTACATTTATTTTAAGACAGTTACATGTCAAATAGATTGAAATCTACAAGTAAAATATGATTTCTTCTGAATCTCATCCTTCCTCCTTGCTCTTGATCGCCTATCTTCTAAGAACGTCTGCTGTTATCCTCCTCTTTTCTTCATCTTCAAATACCTACTTGTTCCAATCAATCACATAGGCAAATATACTGCAATACATATGTTATAAATATAGGGAAATAGATGTTCATAAATTACAACTGCATAATTGTTTTTCAAACCCCAAATACCATTGTTTTAAACTTAAACACTTCAAATTAAGAAGAAATACAGACATTTCATATAAAATATATAATTAATAATTCAAAAGTAAAGTTTGTATTCTTCATCTTCTTCTTCTTCCTTCACTTGACTGCTTATCTTCCAAGGAAGTTTGCAATCTTCCTCCTCCTCTTGTCTTCTTCCTCAAAGACCTCCCTGATGCAGTCAGTCACGTACTCCCTATATTGGGCCAGTTCTTCCTCCACTTGCTCTTGTTTCTTTTGGAACTACAGAAATATTTATACATAAAAGTTAAATAATCTTGCGATCTTATTTTAAATCAAACTATTTAAAGTTTTGATAACTTACCTTCTCCAGGGTTTCTTCCTCCCCATTTTCAGTTGCCTCCGATATCTTGTAGGCATTTGCATTCCTCTCCTGGTTGAGGGAAGTCAGGAAGATCTGATGCTTCTCGGCGGCCTCTAGGAGGTTCTTCCTTGTTTCCTCAGTGTTTGTCTCTGCAGCCTCCTCCAGGAGATTCATGTGGTACCCTGGGTACAAGTACTTGTCAATCTCATTGTTGATCTTGTAGAACTCTTCGGCAAACACGAACGGGTTGAATCCTTCCATCTTGTCTTTTTGAATTTTGGGTTTCTCTGTTTTTTGATGTGTAAGAGAAGAAGACTTCTTTTTTTTTTTTCAGGCGGTTTGTGTGATCTGTTATGATGGAGGATCTGTGTTTATATAGGCGGTTTTGGCTCTTCATCTCCCTTCATTTGATTGGCCTTATCCAATTGGCGGTTTTCCAAAAACATTTACCCGCCCCAACTCCCTATAAATGTAATGATTACCCATTTTAAATGTTTAATACTTCTCAACTTCCCATATCTGCAGTAATTATTTTCATACAACATTTTATTTGTAGACTTCATTATTTTAATTTATATTTCTCCTTGAATCTTTACGTTTTTAAAATTAAAAGACATTTATTTAAGTTGTTCTTGTTATATTTAATTTTTTTTTATAAATTTTATAAACTAATTATTCCTATAGTAACTGTGTTTATTATATACGGTTGTTTTGAAACAATCCCCTTTCATACTGTTGGTTTTCTTCTTTTGTTGATGTTTTCTGATTGCACATTAATTAAGAAGTACTTATTTGTTGATTAGATGTTTGTAGTTGAAGCTATGTAAATGGATCTTCCATCATTACCTGAATCTCACTTTGTCCAAGATTTTTCACAATCTTGCAAAGCAAGTCATAATTAATAGTAGGTTCTACCCTGTACGTATCCATTTGCAACTTGGGATTTTTCTCTTATTTCCTTTAAAATAATTATTGTTTATAGTAATAAGGAAAATATAAAAATAGATTGTACTGCACAATTAAATATTATCCTAACACAAAACCGAGATAGTAATGAACATAATATAAAAGTTGGTACATAACATCTGTGAATAAGAAAACTCAAAGTGATGAAGGGAAAACAAGTGGTGCTTATCAACACGTTTGGATTCATTCAACAGATTTGACAGCTTTGCGACGTCTCAGTAAAATGGGTCGTTAGGAGTCCATATTAATCGGATTGGATCGTGCCATACCTTGTCGGAACGAGGACGAAGAGATCTACAACTTTGCTGTTGAAGGTTTTTCCAGAATCCACCGAGAATATGACCGAAATTCTACATCTTTGCAGCTGTTCACTGTTTGGACGAAAATACTTATCTTTCCATATTTAATTTATTATTTTATCCTTATATTTATTTAGGAATAATGTAAATTAGAATAATATCTATTAGTTGACTTTTAAATTAATTGATATTATATCTAATTAGTTTTTATATTTATTTTCTAGGATAAATAAAGTGGAAAAGGGAAATCTATCTTTAAGATATTTCCTTGGCCACCAAGTAGTTTGATTTTATCTAGGATTATGTTTTCTATTTAAGACGTTTTTATTCATTCAATAAAATCAGATATTAGAATTGAATTTTTGACAAAAGTCAGATTTGGAGAGTTCTCCTAGGGAGGAACCGAGTTCCCCTGCGTGGGATAGGTTTCGATGTGTTGTTTTTAGCTTGGTTTGTCTTGTGTGTGTTGATCCTCTTTGGTGGGTTGGTGCTACCACATGTTTGGTGTGTGTCGATTCTCGTCATAGGATTGGTGCTATCCATCATGCATGGTGTGTGTCGATTGTCGTCATAGGATTGGTGCTATCAAGCATCCACAAGCCCCCTCCTTGTGCCTTCAAGTTGTCTGCTTGATTGTGTAGGGTTGTAGAGGCGGGTTATATAGTCATTGGTATTGGTTCCTACCCTCTGAGGAGGCCTGGGGTCTTTATCTTGTTCTATATAGATCGACTCAGTCCTTATCAGGTCGTGTCTTTCCATTCTTTACATTAAATTTCAAGTCTTTCCTTTTGTTCTTGTTGTTTCGTGTCTTTCTTGAAGATCTTGATCAATTCTTGATCGAGTTCTTGGCGTTTCTTGAGTCTTATATTGCTACGTTCTTGTTTAATTCTTGCTTGTTGTCGAAGATCGGACCAACCTACGGCTAACCCCGTATCAAATTGGTATCAGAGCTTTGGTTTCCGACATCAAGATTGAGTCTTTTTCTTTTCCTAAACACAAAAACACAAAAATAGACCTAAACACAAAGCCTAGCCGAGACCAGTGGAGTCGACCACGAAGTGCACAACCCTTGTTGTGTGCCTTAGCAGCCGACGGCAGCCTACTTCTGTCCCCATAGATCTCTCTTGGCCGACTCTACCACCACACAAAAAAAATAATTTTTTTTCTCCCAAAGACAGTCCCATAGCGTCGTCAAGTTGCATCCGCCACCACCATCTGTTCGCCTACACCACCACAAATTGCATCTCCTTGCACAAATAACATCCCGGATTCGAGGACGAATCCTTTTCAAGAAAGGGAGAATGATGAAGGGAAAACAAGTGGTGCTTATCAACACGTTTGGATTCATTCAACAGATTTGACAGCTTTGCGACGTCTCAGTAAAATGGGTCGTTAGGAGTCCATATTAATCGGATTGGATCGTGCCATACCTTGTCGGAACGAGGACGAAGAGATCTACAACTTTGCTGTAGAAGGTTTTTCCAGAATCCACCGAGAACATGACCGAAATTCTACATCTTTGCAGTTGTTCACTGTTTGGACGAAAATACTTATCTTTCCATATTTAATTTATTATTTTATCCTTATATTTATTTAGGAATAATGTAAATTAGAATAATATCTATTAGTTGACTTTTAAATTAATTGATATTATATCTAATTAGTTTTTATATTTATTTTCTAGGATAAATAAAGTGGAAAAGGGAAATCTATCTTTAAGATATTTCCTTGGCCACCAAGTAGTTTGATTTTATCTAGGATTATGTTTTCTATTTAAGACGTTTTTATTCATTCAATAAAATCAGATATTAGAATTGAATTTTTGACAAAAGTCAGATTTGGAGAGTTCTCCTAGGGAGGAACCGAGTTCCCCTGCGTGGGATAGGTTTCGATGTGTTGTTTTTAGCTTGGTTTGTCTTGTGTGTGTTGATCCTCTTTGGTGGGTTGGTGCTACCACATGTTTGGTGTGTGTCGATTCTCGTCATAGGATTGGTGCTATCCATCATGCATGGTGTGTGTCGATTGTCGTCATAGGATTGGTGCTATCAAGCATCCACAAGCCCCCTCCTTGTGCCTTCAAGTTGTCTGCTTGATTGTGTAGGGTTGTAGAGGCGGGTTATATAGTCATTGGTATTGGTTCCTACCCTCTGAGGAGGCCTGGGGTCTTTATCTTGTTCTATATAGATCGACTCAGTCCTTATCAGGTCGTGTCTTTCCATTCTTTACATTAAATTTCGAGTCTTTCCTTTTGTTCTTGTTGTTTCGTGTCTTTCTTGAAGATCTTGATCAATTCTTGATCGAGTTCTTGGCGTTTCTTGAGTCTTATATTGCTACGTTCTTGTTTAATTCTTGCTTGTTGTCGAAGATCGGACCAACCTACGGCTAACCCCGTATCACAAAGTATACCATTTTTCTAATACTAAAGTGCATTTATAAATTTCCATTACAAATTGTGCTTATTATTCCTATTATGTTTCCCTTAATGGACATGTCCTGCTGTTGTGAGGTGCATATTCAAGGCAGATTGAGCATATTCTCTTCCCCTTTTTCTGTGTTTGAATTGTTGTTTCCTTCCCGCCTTTAAGCCTCTTCCCACTGCCTTTTGTCTTTGCTTGTTTTGGGTCTCTTATTACCACATTCTTCGGGAGGCTTACTCCAGCAAACTCTTCAAACATAGCTTCAAGTTAACAAACTTATTAAAATTAGTATACTTTGAATATATAATTCTGGACTATTTTATTTTATTTTTTGTATAAAAGGGTTTAAATAAGCAATCAGTAATCTTGGGTTTCTGCATCAAACCTATCATACATACCAGACTTTGAAGCTGTTGAAGATGTTGATGTTTGTGCACTTTGTTGGAGCTCCCTTTTTGCATTTGTTAATGCAGATGTTAAGTGCTTAATCTGATCACTATTGTCCTTAACTAAATCCACACAAGCATGAAATTCAGCTCCCTTTTTGCATTTGTTAATGCAGATGTTAAGTGCTTAATCTGATCACTATTGTCCTTAACTAAATCCACACAAGCATGAACTCCTCTTTTCTTCACTTTGGATGACTGTGTGACCACAACATCATCCAAAGTGAAAACATTACTCAAATTTGCCGCTTTGGTCCAACGAGTAAGCAGTAATGTTTCTGGCAACTTCTCAAGTTGTATATCCTTCAAAACAGTTAATATATGTCGGCATGGATATCCTAACCTGTTGAACAAGTTACAAGAGCAGCGGCAATCATGATCTTCAAGTTTGTGCTCAACAGTGTATATCTTGCTGTTTTCCTTTAGAGTATATATCTCCAACTCATCAATCTCTGTCACATTTGTCACTCTGCAGTTGTACAATGCTCCCTTTAATTCCTCCTGAAATTTCCCCCACATTTTTATTGTGTATAATCTAGATGCATGGTTTTCTAAAGGAAGGGGCGAAATCAGAATTGGTTCCAGTATTTCAGAGTCATAGTTCTTCTTCCCTTGAATATGCCTTTGATTTTCAATTCCGCTTTCATAATACAACATAAACTCAATTAAATTTGCAGTGCAGTTGGAGAACTTACGGAAGAAGCTGTTCATGCTCTCTGAAATGGATGTTGTTTTAATCAATCCACTAAGCTTCACATTTTGAAAATATGCAGGGATCCACTTGTCTCTCATTCTAAACAGTTCACTCAACCACGATTGACTTGTCATTCCATACTCTTCCATTAAGGTATTCCAGTCCTTTTCAAATTCTTCTGGCGTACTCTCCCTGTTCCATACAATACTCCTCAACCTGTCACTGAATTTGAAGTATCCATTCATGGAGTTGTCTATTTTCTGAGATAGCTTGTCCATGATATGCCACAACCTACGGCTAACCCCGTATCAAATTGGTATCAGAGCTTTGGTTTCCGACATCAAGATTGAGTCTTTTTCTTTTCCTAAACACAAAAACACAAAAATAGACCTAAACACAAAGCCTAGCCGAGACCAGTGGAGTCGACCACGAAGTGCACAACCCTTGTTGTGTGCCTTAGCAGCCGACGGCAGCCTACTTCTGTCCCCATAGATCTCTCTTGGCCGACTCTACCACCACACAAAAAAAATAATTTTTTTTCTCCCAAAGACAGTCCCATAGCGTCGTCAAGTTGCATCCGCCACCACCATCTGTTCGCCTACACCACCACAAATTGCATCTCCTTCCACAAATAACATCCCGGATTCGAGGACGAATCCTTTTCAAGAAAGGGAGAATGATGAAGGGAAAACAAGTGGTGCTTATCAACACGTTTGGATTCATTCAACAGATTTGACAGCTTTGCGACGTCTCAGTAAAATGGGTCGTTAGGAGTCCATATTAATCGGATTGGATCGTGCCATACCTTGTCGGAACGAGGACGAAGAGATCTACAACTTTGCTGTAGAAGGTTTTTCCAGAATCCACCGAGAACATGACCGAAATTCTACATCTTTGCAGCTGTTCACTGTTTGGACGAAAATACTTATCTTTCCATATTTAATTTATTATTTTATCCTTATATTTATTTAGGAATAATGTAAATTAGAATAATATCTATTAGTTGACTTTTAAATTAATTGATATTATATCTAATTAGTTTTTATATTTATTTTCTAGGATAAATAAAGTGGAAAAGGGAAATCTATCTTTAAGATATTTCCTTGGCCACCAAGTAGTTTGATTTTATCTAGGATTATGTTTTCTATTTAAGACGTTTTTATTCATTCAATAAAATCAGATATTAGAATTGAATTTTTGACAAAAGTCAGATTTGGAGAGTTCTCCTAGGGAGGAACCGAGTTCCCCTGCGTGGGATAGGTTTCGATGTGTTGTTTTTAGCTTGGTTTGTCTTGTGTGTGTTGATCCTCTTTGGTGGGTTGGTGCTACCACATGTTTGGTGTGTGTCGATTCTCGTCATAGGATTGGTGCTATCCATCATGCATGGTGTGTGTCGATTGTCGTCATAGGATTGGTGCTATCAAGCATCCACAAGCCCCCTCCTTGTGCCTTCAAGTTGTCTGCTTGATTGTGTAGGGTTGTAGAGGCGGGTTATATAGTCATTGGTATTGGTTCCTACCCTCTGAGGAGGCCTGGGGTCTTTATCTTGTTCTATATAGATCGACTCAGTCCTTATCAGGTCGTGTCTTTCCATTCTTTACATTAAATTTCGAGTCTTTCCTTTTGTTCTTGTTGTTTCGTGTCTTTCTTGAAGATCTTGATCAATTCTTGATCGAGTTCTTGGCGTTTCTTGAGTCTTATATTGCTACGTTCTTGTTTAATTCTTGCTTGTTGTCGAAGATCGGACCAACCTACGGCTAACCCCGTATCACAAAGTATACCATTTTTCTAATACTAAAGTGCATTTATAAATTTCCATTACAAATTGTGCTTATTATTCCTATTATGTTTCCCTTAATGGACATGTCCTGCTGTTGTGAGGTGCATATTCAAGGCAGATTGAGCATATTCTCTTCCCCTTTTTCTGTGTTTGAATTGTTGTTTCCTTCCCGCCTTTAAGCCTCTTCCCACTGCCTTTTGTCTTTGCTTGTTTTGGGTCTCTTATTACCACATTCTTCGGGAGGCTTACTCCAGCAAACTCTTCAAACATAGCTTCAAGTTAACAAACTTATTAAAATTAGTATACTTTGAATATATAATTCTGGACTATTTTATTTTATTTTTTGTATAAAAGGGTTTAAATAAGCAATCAGTAATCTTGGGTTTCTGCATCAAACCTATCATACATACCAGACTTTGAAGCTGTTGAAGATGTTGATGTTTGTGCACTTTGTTGGAGCTCCCTTTTTGCATTTGTTAATGCAGATGTTAAGTGCTTAATCTGATCACTATTGTCCTTAACTAAATCCACACAAGCATGAAATTCAGCTCCCTTTTTGCATTTGTTAATGCAGATGTTAAGTGCTTAATCTGATCACTATTGTCCTTAACTAAATCCACACAAGCATGAACTCCTCTTTTCTTCACTTTGGATGACTGTGTGACCACAACATCATCCAAAGTGAAAACATTACTCAAATTTGCCGCTTTGGTCCAACGAGTAAGCAGTAATGTTTCTGGCAACTTCTCAAGTTGTATATCCTTCAAAACAGTTAATATATGTCGGCATGGATATCCTAACCTGTTGAACAAGTTACAAGAGCAGCGGCAATCATGATCTTCAAGTTTGTGCTCAACAGTGTATATCTTGCTGTTTTCCTTTAGAGTATATATCTCCAACTCATCAATCTCTGTCACATTTGTCACTCTGCAGTTGTACAATGCTCCCTTTAATTCCTCCTGAAATTTCCCCCACATTTTTATTGTGTATAATCTAGATGCATGGTTTTCTAAAGGAAGGGGCGAAATCAGAATTGGTTCCAGTATTTCAGAGTCATAGTTCTTCTTCCCTTGAATATGCCTTTGATTTTCAATTCCGCTTTCATAATACAACATAAACTCAATTAAATTTGCAGTGCAGTTGGAGAACTTACGGAAGAAGCTGTTCATGCTCTCTGAAATGGATGTTGTTTTAATCAATCCACTAAGCTTCACATTTTGAAAATATGCAGGGATCCACTTGTCTCTCATTCTAAACAGTTCACTCAACCACGATTGACTTGTCATTCCATACTCTTCCATTAAGGTATTCCAGTCCTTTTCAAATTCTTCTGGCGTACTCTCCCTGTTCCATACAATACTCCTCAACCTGTCACTGAATTTGAAGTATCCATTCATGGAGTTGTCTATTTTCTGAGATAGCTTGTCCATGATATGCCACATGCATAATCTGTGTCTACTCTCTGGAAATACAGTTTGAACATCAATCTTCATCGAAGGATCCTGGTCCGTTGTGAAAATTCTAGGACACCCACCCATTGCCTTTTTGAAGTGCTCAAACAACCACACATATGACTCTACATTCTCATTCCTCAAAAGCCCTGATGCTAGCAACATCAATGATTTATGGTGGTCATATGTTGTGAAGGGACTGAACACCATTTTGTACCTTTAATATAAGACACTTGTTAAAATTAGAATAATTTCAAAAGAAACATGTATAAAGTTGGTATTACAGATGTATATAAATAAAAGATCACTAGGCTGTGTAGTTGTGCACTTATTCGATCTTGCAGTGCATGATATACATGATTTTGTGCATCTATACATTCTATATGTGCAGTCTTGTTACTATATTTGGGAATGAATCAGGCAATCTGTCTTTTGTCTGTTTTATAACTAAAATCTATGACAATGCTTACACATATGATGTATCTAAATATTCAATATGAATAATGTCTAATACCTGTTTGTGTTGTACGTTGAATCAAATGAAATAACATCTCCAAATAATGAGAAGTTTTTTCTGCTTACTGCATCACACCAGAACAATCTGTTCAACTGATTGTCTTCATCGACATCAAAAGCAAAGTAGAATGCACTGCATATTTCTTGCTTATGGAAGAATCTGTCAATAACAACTTTTGCATCAGATCCTTTGAAATAAGCCAAGAGATCTCTTCTGTGATTTGTGAAATCAATCACTGAAGGACCCACATTGCTATATCCTCCCACCATTTCTTTATATAATCTGTATGTCTTTGCTGGTCCAACTCTTTGTTTTGCACAGTCCAGTATAAATTTTTTATGGTAACTTTGCATCCTCCTATTACTCTTCATGTATACCCTGCAGATCTCATCAACGAAAGGATGTGTGTGCTTCTCCTCAAATTTTGTCACCACATATCCTTGTTCAGGTATATATTTATATATTATCTTAGCAGTACAACCAACTCGTATAGATAATCTTTTTCTTAGCTTCTTTGTCTGTTTACCTTTCGAGTATCCTTCTCTATTGCAGTATAAGTACTTCAGTTGCTGTACCCCGTTAGCATTAACTGTAGTCCCATGTCTTACATCAAATCCAGCTTTATATGCATAATCTTTATATGCTTTCACAGCTTCATTCAATGTCTGGAACACTTTCCCTTCCTTTGGCTCTAACTCTTCACTGCAAATCGGTATCCAATATCTCGTGTTGTTTGGTGTCACAAACACACGGTATGGGAGCTGATGTTGCACTATCAGATTATTGATATTCACTTCAGGCCCCGCATCGATGCTGATTGGTGTTGCACAAACGATTGCAGTAGTAGAAGCAGCTAAGGATTCTAAGTTTTCATTATGTGACTCTGGTACAGACTCCATATTTTCTGCTAAACCAACATTGAAAAACTTATTAGATAAATTGAATTTTTGTAACCAGTGCCATCAATCTATCAACAGTGCAATTTATAATTACATAAGTGATAAACCAACATTCTATACTGAATATTAAGATCAGACAGCAAACTCTCATATATGAGTTGTTTGAGGTTTTATTAATATAAATTTCATGCAAATGACGATGGGATTGTATATTAACAGTGTTTTCTATTCAATTTCTGCATTTTCTAAGTGCAAATGTGTGTTAATTGACGACCATTTCCTGTTTTGCAAACTTCAAACCCTAGGTTCGTTTTAGCCTATAATTTTATTTTTACTAAAAAATTGGGATTTGTTTACACAAATTACACTGATATTCTGCACCTTTTTCAGAACGAATCTGAAATTAGGACAAATTATATCAACTTTGGACAAATTAATACAGTAACGAATGCGAATTTTAATCTAATAAGAACGGTCATATTGTGCACCTTTTTCTAAAAATTTCTTCCTCTGATTCTGTTGTTGTTGCTTCGTTCAGGATATTCGGCTGTTCTTCGATGAATCCTTTTGCTGATTATAGGTTTCTGCAATTCAAATTGTTTGATTGTAATCCCCGGCGAGAAGGTGAAGCTTTTCGTCAATCGAATCTGTTTTCATGCGAACGCAATCTCGGTTTTTGGAAGGGACCGGTTTTCTTCTGTTTTTTTTTATTTTTCCCGGTTCAACCCGGTTTTTTTAACGAAAATCCGGCGCGCGCCCCCTAAACCCAAATTTTACACGTTAAGCGGATTTTACACGTTAAGGAGTTTTTACATTTTAAAGCTTCCCTATATATATATATATATATATATATATATATATATATATATATATATATATATATAATATTAATACTAGTGATTCTTTTTTTTACATTTATATTTTTTAAGGCAACGTTACAATTTTTTTATTTACATATTTAGTTCTTGTATTTACATTTAAATTTTAAACACTACACTAATTACATACTGTAAACCATTGCCCGAGTGAAGTTATTCTAATGTTTTAAGTGACAGTTTATATTGCTTTGTTTGAATTTTTGTTTTTGTGTTTTTTTTAATAAGTAAGATGTTTTTTAAGTGGTAGTGATTTTTTTTATAATGAAAATATTTTTTATTGTTCAAGTTTTTTATAATATTTTATTATTTTTATTCTAGGGACAAGGCCCGTCCTGTGCGGGATAAGACTCGTGTGGGATTAAAAAAAAAAGAGTGAATCCCATCCCCGTCCCGTCCCGGAAAAAATTAAGCGGGACGGACCCTGTCCCGATCCCGTCCCGTCTCATCCTGTCCCACGCCCACCCCTACTTTGAAGTGTTGTGTTGTTGCACTTGCAGTGTATTACGTATTACCCATGCAAACACATACATTAATATTATAATTTTAATACACACACATTAATATATGTATTTTATAGTTTTAATTTTTAAAAAGGCGGGTACCTGTTACGGACCTAGCGGCCCCTACCGGTTAAATACCTCGGAATGCCTCTGAGCTCGAGGCCCATCAAGATCCACGAGTACGGGGCCTTGTATGATAAGTTTAGTGGAGTTATTCACTCGTGAGCATCTAGAAAACTTTCCTATGTCGAAAGGTTGCAGCTGATCAAACCCGTGTGTTCTGGGATCCACACATTCTGGAGCCATTGTATCCTCCTACCAAAGGGGGTAATAGAGAAAATTGAAGGGATGATGAGGAGGTTCTTATGGAATGGCAATCTCGAAGGTAAACGACACCTTGTGGTTTGGAGGGAAGTGATATGGTCTATTTTAGTCATGTTTTAAGTATATATTTGCATATTAATTTAGAGCATTTTTATATATTTTATATCTTATTTTGTATTATTTTAGATTCGGAGCCTACACTAGTGTTTTTATATATTTCAGGTATTCTTGAGACTGGATCGTAAGAATTTGGGAATTATTTTGCAAATGAGAAGATGGGTGACTAAACTTAATTGACGGACTTGTGGAGGCGGTGGAGCTGATCGGTTGGGCCGGTTCATCCAATTAGAGCCGCGCCATATTGTTTATATACATACTCCGTAGTCCGTAGTACTTAGGTTAATTAGATAGATAAATTGGATTTATATTATTATTATATTCTAGGATTAGAATTAGATATATTAGATAGTTAGATTAGGTTTATCATATTATACTATATATATTTGCATTCATACGAAAAGAAGAGAGGAGGCCGAACTAACAGTGACTGTTTCCAAATCAGGGCCGTTCTGTTAGGATTTAAGGCCTTGTGCAACTTACATGTTGAGGCCTTTTTTTTAATTAATTCAAAGGGAAAAAATAATTCACCAAATCCACTAACATACAAAAGAGATGTTCTCGTAGATATAAAGTCATTACAAAGAATTATTAACTAAAACTAAACTTTAACAGAGAGCATGATAATCTAGCACTCTCATCCTCCTTATGTATCGACTCATTTGGTTGTAGGACTACAAACTTGCGAATAGCTTCTTTTTTACTTTCAACCAATTTTCTATCTCTCTTTTCTTTTGCGCTTGGCATGACCACTTTCGAATCTTGTAGGATGCATTTTATCTTTTTAAATCCGAACTTAGTGATTTCTAAGGTAGAAAGGTTCAAAACAATAACAAAAAAAATATGATCATCTAAGAAATTAAAAAGTAAAAACTAACAAAAGAATATAGTTAAAATTTGAGACTACCTATCGAAATCGTTGAGTTTGAAGAGACGATTGCAATGGTTGAATAAGTTGAATTGATTTGACCTATATTAGGGTTTCTTTGTAAATTGTTAGGGCAAAAAAAAAAAAGGCGACCACTTGTGTAATTTTTTAGGGAAGAAAGAAACGAAATGGGTTGGGCCTAAAAATATGAGAATGGGCTGTCCCTGTTGTACTGTTTTTATAAAAAAAAAGTTCCAGCATTTGCTGCCGCAGGAATTCGAATCCACGCCCTTCCCTTCCCAAGCAAGTCCTTCTCCCAACTGCTCTACCACACCAACATGTTACACTACGCAATTTACTTGTACATATATATATACATATATATTATAATACCTATACGAGGCCCCCAAAATTTTGAGGCCCTGTGCGGTTGCACCCTTCGCACTCCCCATGGGCCGGCCCTGTTCCAAATCTAAACCTAATTGTCTTTTGTTTTGTTTTTATGGAGACCTAAACTCTCCCGTTTTGTCTACGATTTGAAGCTTTATTTGGATTGGTTGTGAGTTTCTAATTCTTGTTCCTTATTTCCTATATTGAATGTTTCGACTTCTTTGTGCTTGAATGTTTGATTGTTTTATTCTAGCTTGTCTGATCAACTTGGTAGAATCAATTCAATTGCTAGGGTTTTGTAGATTCCTGGTTGCGAACCTTAGCCTAAGTGGAAAACTTGTTCCTTTAGGGTTGGTTGAACTAATTGAATGAGTAGGAAGTTGAATGTGTTGTTAAATCCCTCTTTAGGGACTGCAAATACCTTGGTTAATCTCTAAACTTAAAGATATCAATTGGGTTAAATCCTTCTTTCGGGACTGTTCGATTGATAAGGGTTTCTATGACTGGTTGGACTAGTAACTATATTAGGTTGGGACAAGGGCATTCATAGGAAATCTAAAAGAACAAGAGGAAGTTACAATATCAATTTAACCAACTAAAGTGGATAATTGTAGGTGAAACTATTTTATTAATCGTTATCTACATTAATTTGTTTATAGTTTATTTTAGTTTATTTCTTATTTTCACCACCCAAAAACCCCCGTTTGATACTAATTGGTAAATATACTTAACTTAGAAATAACTTGATTCTCTGTGGGATCGACTCGTACTTATCACGCTACATTAGTTAGGTAGGTTCGAATATATTTTGATACGGTTTAGACGACTAAAAACCGTCAATCAAATTGGCGCCGTTGCCGGGGAATCAAAGTTTATTTCTTTGTTTTGTGTGTTTGCCGATTATTGTATATAATTAACTTTGTTGTGAGCCTATCTTACGGTTCATAACACCCGTGCTACTAACTGTTTATGTTCGTGTGTCTAGGTGGTTCCCTTTAAAGATGACTCAGGGTTTATTTTGTGATTTTTGTGGAGTTTCTAATCATATATTTAAAGATTGTCCGGTGTTTTGGGTTCCAATCGGAAAGGTTAAGAAAGTACATCATTTTTGCAAAACTCAACTTTCTCGTGAGATGGATATCATACATGAGATTGCACAATTAGAGCTCCAAATCGGACAACTAGAGCTTCCATGTCTAGCTCCGCGAACATCACAAGAATTGTCCATGTTGCCTCTTATGGAAGAATACTTTGCTGCAATGGGGTCCCAACTTATAAAGATCCAAATTGATTTCAATAACGAGATGAGGCGGATCCAAGTGGCTCAACAAATTACAATTCCAATTATTTCAGAGATTTTCCCTATGCAGACGGAGGTGGTTGTCGGTGACGACTGCGCTATCATCTCTTTTGACGAGGAGATCTTAGAAGATTGGATAGATGAGCAAGTGGAGGATAATTTCACAAAGAGAATTTAATGAGGGTGCAAACGGACAAAGCGCTAAGAGAAGGCAAAAGAGGAGCGCATATTTTGAGAAGTCACCAATGGAACTGAATTGGTGGTATCACATACCTTCTACAGAGAGTCATGCTTGTTTGTTCGATAAGATGAAATGGTTCTTGTCTGCAATATTATTTAGTTTCAATTTATCGATATATTATATATACTTGTGTGGAATATGTGCTCAGGAATTTGACAAGTTGCTGAGGGCATTAACGATGTCTTAGTAGATCTTAGAGGTGGACCAGAATGTCAACCTACCGACATTGAAGGTGAGTGGTTTTAGATTTGATAAATTAGTTTAGTTTTAGATTTTTTTTTAGCGTTATACTCCGTAGATTAGTTTAAGTATTTTTTATTATTTTTTATTATTTTTATACTCCTCTGTAGGCATTGTTTTTTTTAGTATATATTTTTTTTTCGTAAAAAAAAGAAAAAAAAAAGAAAAAGAAAACAAAACCCTCTCTTCCCCGTCTTCCTCGTTCTTTCCCGCACCACCCATTGGCTCTCCTCCTCACCGCACCACCCATCGCCTCTCGCCTGACCGCTGAGCCACCAGAAACCCTCACCACACCACCCATCGCCTCTCATCCTCCTCCTCTTGGCCGCATCGTTCGCCGCCGCCCAGATTCCGCCGGCCTCCTCGTCGGGATCTCCCCTCCGTCCTGCCTCTCCTTCCCTCGCCCTTCGCCCCCGCCGTCCTCCCCGGATCCGTCCCCTTCTGCTCGCCGGACTCTCGCCACCGCACCTCCGCCCAGAGCTCCTGCACTCGGCCCTTGTCGGCCTGTTACCCTTTCTGCTGCTATTGTTGCCATGGACGCCCTTCCCAAATTCCGAGTGCAGCGGTTCCAAATTCTCGTCAATCTCCGCCCGGTATGTGCAGGTTGGGAATCGATTTCCTTGTCAACTGTAATCATGATCTGCATTATGTGAATTTGATTATGAATTAGTGGGAGGGTTGATTTGCGTTGCGTGTTTGTTACTGCTTAATTGTTCTTCGATATGGTTGCGGGGTTTTTGTTAATTTGATTGATTTCTTTTGCTTGTCTCTTGCTCCCTGTGTCCATTGATTTTTCATGATTGTACTCGCAAAATATGGATGAGCATGATCGATAAGACCATCTCTATTTTACTGGTCAAGTTGCTAATTTTTATACTTGATTTAGCTCATGAATGGGCTTAAATTGATCAGGAAAGTTTATAGGGATGTTAATGTTACTACTGTTGGTTTTAGAGGCCCTAAGTGCTGATGATGACTTACTTGAGTTTCGATACCTCATTGACCGGTGGATATGGCGTCTTGCTTTGTTTATTATTGTCAAGTGCTATTATCGTCTAGCTCCTTTGAGATGGTGTTCATGCTTCAATTTTTGCTTACTAGTTCATGCTTCCTACAATTACATGAATTCCATGTTTTAATTGATCATAAGTGATTGAGCACGAATTGATAAGCTGATTTCTACTGTACTGG
Source organism: Persicaria tinctoria (assembly GCA_037127255.1). Lineage (NCBI taxonomy): Eukaryota > Viridiplantae > Streptophyta > Magnoliopsida > Caryophyllales > Polygonaceae > Persicaria > Persicaria tinctoria. Next base: position 35,406,332 of record JBANSL010000017.1, on the reverse strand, counting down.
GTTTTGTTATTCTTTTTACTTGGATGATATTCTATCTCTTGGATAGTTGGTCTGCATTTGCTTGTTGTATCGTCTTTGTGATGTCTGGGCCAGGCGTTTTGCAAAGAGGATATGTCTATATTTTTCCAACTCTAAGAAGGTTCACAAATGCCAATTACATCCAAGTTGTTGCTGAAAGTTGCTGCTTACCACCTATGGTTGTCATCTACATTTGAGAAAGTGCTGATTTCTTGGTCTGTTCAGAGGCTACACCAGTACCTCCGCTTGTGCTAAAAGTTTCTTCGATATGCCTGATTTAATTGTGAGTTTCCTCTACCTCTTTCATTCTTTTTATTTACTTTGAGGACAAAGCTAAGTAAGATTTTAAGCATGGGGTAGAGAATTCAAGTGTAGCTCCGTCTTTATATATATGTTAGTTTTCTGTTTTTGTTTTTTTTATTTATTATTTTTCAATTTTTGTTATGCATTTCATTGCATTTAGGTGTTATTAATGATACCCAACTTGGTTTAGTTTATCCTCTATTTCATTTTTATGATCTTAATTGCATAAATCCCATGAATTGATTGAATTGCATGAAAATGATTTTTGGAGCATGATTTGAGAATATAATTGAGCAAGTATGGTTCATAGTTGAGGTTAAATTGAAATCTAAAAAAAATATAACCTTGTGAGTTTGATTTTTGGCATTATAGGGACTATTCATAATTATTTTGCTTTTTCTTTTATTGTGTTATTATACTCTTCATATGCTTCTTATTTCAATACCGTATTGCACATGTTTGTTGCTTGTGAATTTCAAATGATTGAGGCATGTTTTCTTTAGCCGTATTATACCCTATCTACCTTACATATTATCATTTGCTTGAAGCCAATCTGAACCTTAAAGCATATTCTTTTTAATAGCTCCACAAAAATATATCATAGTCAATGATTAGCCTGACCCTATCCGGGAATTAGGAGGAGAATTGGTGAAAAATCTATATGTCGGAGTTGGTTTGAGTGGAGATGATGTATGTATGGTTGTGCATTGCGAGAGGCATAGCCAAAATAAGGTAACCTTTCTTGCATAATAGAGATGACTTATTACTAGGGGTCTAAGGAGGATAAAATTCACTTAGGAGTAAAAGTCTAGTAAGCTTGGACCTAGGGATGATAAAATTCACCTAGGGGCAAAAGTAAGCATAAAAGAAAAGAAAAGAAGTCATCATAATGAAAAAAAATGCATGAGTTGTATGATTATTGAAATCGAAGAGCTTATTGATGTGTATTGGAGTTTATGTTATTGGAATATTTTGCGAAGTATGAAAGTTTTGGTGTTGTTCTGGTTGATTGTTGTTCTTTTTTCCCGGATTTTTAGCACCACAAGCCTAAATGTTTCCCATGCCTTATGTTTCTACCAAAGCCCCATTACAACCCTATAAAAGTACTCATGATGTTGTTTGCAAATGATAACTTTCACGGTGTCTAGAGCATTTTGAATTGAGTTGAGAGTTGAACTTTAAAGCCAAAACACATGAGAGCTTAAGTGAAACACATTGTCCCGGTGAGGTTAGATTAAATTTGCCTTTACTATTGGATCGCTCATATATTTGCTAGGATATTTGTTCTCTTATTCGTGGCTCCTATTGCTTGATTTTGCTTTTCTAAACCTACAACATGAAGATCTTATTTGTGGAATAATTAATTTTATATTTGTTTTTCATTGCTTGAGGACAAGCAAAAGTCTAAGCATGGGGTAGTTTGATAGGGTCTATTTTAGTCATGTTTTAAGTATATATTTGCATATTAATTTAGAGCATTTTTATATATTTTATAGCTTATTTTGTATTATTTTATATTCGGAGTCTACACTAGTGTTTTTATATATTTCAGGTATTCTTGAGACTGGATCGTAAGAATTTGGGGATTATTTTACAAATGAGAAGATGGGTGACTAAACTTAATTGACGGACTTCTGGAGGCGGTGGAGCTGATCGGTTGGGCCGGTTCATCCAATTAGAGCCGCGCCATATTATTTATATACATACTCCATAGTCCGTAGTACATAGGTTAATTAGATAGATAAATTGGATTTATATTATTATTATATTCTAGGATTAGAATTAGATAGATTAGATAGTTAGATTAGGTTTATCATATTATACTATATATATTTGCATTCATACGAAAAGAAGAGAGGAGGCCGAACTAACAGTGACCACGGCCGACTACTGGTTCCAAACCTAAACCTAATTGTCTTTTGTTTTGTTTTTATGGAGACCTAAACTCTCCCGTTTCGTCTACGATTTGAAGCTTTATTTGGATTGGTTGTGAGTTTCTAATTCTTGTTCCTTATTTCCTATATTGAATGTTTCGACTTCTTTGTGCTTGAATGTTTGATTGTTTTATTCTAGCTTGTCTGATCAACTTGGTAGAATCAATTCAATTGCTAGGGTTTTGTAGATTCCTGGTTGCGAACCTTAGCCTAAGTGGCAAACTTGTTCCTTTAGGGCTGGTTGAACTAATTGAATGAGTAGGAAGTTGAATGTGTTGTTAAATCTCTCTTTAGGGAGACTGCAAATACCTTGGTTAATCTCTGAACTTAAAACTATCAATTGGGTTAAATCCTTCTATAGGGACTGTTCGATTGATAAGGGTTTCTAGGACTAGTTGGACTAGTAACTATATTAGGTTGGGACAAGGGCATTCATAGGAAACCTAAAAGAACAAGAGGAAGTTACAATATTAATTTAACCAACTAAAGTGGATAATTGTAGGTGAAACTATTTTATTAATCGTTATCTCCATTAATTTGTTTATAGTTTATTTTAGTTTATTTCTTATTTTCACCACCCAAAAAACCCCCATTTGATACTAATTGGTAAATATACTTAACTTAGAAATAACTTGATTCTCTGTGGGATCGACTCGTACTTATCACGCTACATTAGTTAGGTAGGTTCGAATATATTTTGATACGGTTTAGACGACTAAAAACCGTCAATTAGGAAGTCACACAATCGTTTGAGGAAGGAGGCCTGGGTGTGCTTGAACTTCATGCCTAGAATAAGAGTATCCTAGCGAAGCTATGGGGTGATCTTGTCCAACAAAGACCTAGCGTGTGGCTGCGTTGGTGTTCTTCGAATTATGTCCGAGATGCTAGTTGGTGGAATATGTCGCCTAGAGTAGATGATACGTGGCTCTAGAAGATGATATTACAGGTGAAGGAGGAGCTTCGAACTTTGCTTATGGGGGACGCTGCTCATACCCCGAGGCTGGATAGCATACTCAACGATGGTGGGGGCATATCTTAAGCCAAGCTGTACGATGTGCTCAGACATAGAGGCTAAGCGATTGAGTGAGGGTGTGTGATCTGGGAGAGACCTCAAAGTCGGAAGTGGGCGTTCATTACTTGGTTAGCGGCGAAGAAACGAATTCAGACCGGAAGTTTCACCAAGCATTGGTTAGGCGAGGAGGCTGCTACTTGTGCTATTTGTCGGAATGCAGAGGAAACAGTTGATCATCTTTGGTTTATTTGCCCCGCAATTCAGGAAGTGCAGCAGATAGTATTCGGTTGGAGTGGCATAGGGAGGCGATTTGATACTTTGGAAGATTGGCTTCAATGGTTCGTGTGTGGGACAAAGAAGACAAGGAAGAAGCAGGTCTTTCAAATGAAACTCCTATGTTTCCAAGCTTTGATTTATTTTACTTGGCTAAATAGAAACAAGCTTGTGTTTAAACAAGAACCATTTGATGTAGGTAGGTGTGCTACACACATTATTGCCTGCTCTCAATCCCGTCTATCCATGAGGAAAATTGCAAATCCCATGAATAGATTGGATCGAAGAGGCAGCAGATAGTCGTTTAGAAATTTTACGAGTTATTAGAAAGTTTGTAGGTGGGTGGGTTGTTGATGGATGTGTGCGTCTTTAGTAGTTGTTTGGAGGTTGTGCAGATCTAGGGGATGATTGTTAGGTAGCGGTATAGAAGGGTTTTTTAGTATAGTTTTTTGGCTCCCTTCTTACGCAAGACCCCCTGTTTGGTCTTACCTTTGGTAACTTGGTGTTCCTACCATAGCTATATATATACCTTTTCAGCCCTAACGGTTATATTGGTCATCCCAGTCCTGTACCAGTTGTGAGTGCGGGCCGGGCTTAGCAGCCCGCATGGGATTTTCCCCATGTCCATACCCACCTAAAATAGTGGGTGGGCAGGACGGGTCAGGCGGGTAGGCCCGCGTTTGCCAAGGTCTAGTCATGGGACAATCACAGACGTGAAAGTAGGGCTGCTCAAACAGGCCAAACCGGCCCGAACCGGACCGAGTCAAACGGTTCGGGCCTAAACCGACGGCTCGAATTTTCGAGGAGTTAGGATCGAAGCCCGAACGGAAACCGAATACTCGGTTTTCGGGTTTTTTCGGATCGTGGCCCCAATTGTCCGAAAAAATTGAAAACCCTAAGTCAATAAATCAACCAACAACGCAACCAGCAGCTTCCCCAAAGGTTTCGGAGGCTAGTAACCACCAACAAACAGGGTTGTGATTGAACCAAAAAATCAAAAAAAAATTGAAGGAATAAAAAGGGCTACCCGAAATTAATTCAAAGGGAAATTAATGGGGCTTGTGGAATTTTGGTGACGACAACGGCGATTTAGAAGGCATATATTCTCAATCATGAGAGTAAGGCTGAAGGTTTAGGAAGGCATACTCAACCCTGAGAAGAAGGCTGAAGGCATACTCGATAATTCAGAAGGTTGAAGGCTTCATGGATTTCTAGAAACCTACCCGATTTAGTGGCGAGGCGAGAAATAACGGAGAGGGGAGGCGGCGCCGACAGAGATGAGAGAGGAGGAGACCAATAGGTGAGAAAAAACGGAGAGAGAAGGCGGCGCCGGCAAAGACGAGAGAGGAGGAGACCAACAGGTGCGGATGTGGTGGACTTGATGCAATCAAGGATGAGCTTCTTTGGCTCAAACAATGACCTTGATCCAGGTGAGCTATCAAGATCGATTCAAGAGCTATTGGAGAAAGAGTATGCCCTCCTCAAGAGGAAGAAGAAGGCTACACCATGAAAGAAGGTCCAAAGATGCAAGGTGAGCTTTTGTCCAAGTTTTTATTCGTTCATGAGGGTTTGACAGCATTTTGACGTCTCAGTAAAATGGGTCGTTCGGAGCCTATATTTATCAGATGAAGTCGTGTCATACCTTGTTGGAACGAGGACAAAAATATCTATAACTTTTCTGTTGAAGATCTTTCCATAATCAAACTTTAAGTCGGCCGAAATTCATCATCTTTGTAGCTGTCACTATTTGGACGAATTTCTACATATTTATTTAATTAATTTCGGATTTATTTAATTAAATTAGATTTAATTATTTTATTTAATTAGGAAAATAAAGTGTTGGAGGAAAATATCTCTTCTAGATAAATTTTTTAACCACCAAGCAATTGTTTATCTATCTTAGTTAGGTTTGATTTATCTTACTTAGTATTTATCTATCTTTTAGATTTTCTATCTATCTTTTATCTAGTCAAACCTCTATCCTTTGCAAGGTAGAATTGGCAGCCCTTTACTATTTAAACACTTGTATGTTTTGAATTTTAATTAGAATGAAAATTATAATTGATGAACCTTTTAAGATTAAAAGGTTTCCCCAATTCCCCAATCCAAAAGCCTTAGCAATCTTTTTATGTTCTTATTGTTCAATCACCAAAGATCCAAACCCCATTCCCCCAAACACAAGCACACCCAAGCTGCAGAAACCGTGACCAACTCCAGAAGCGTTGCAGTCACTTTTCTTTTCGTTGTTGTTTGTTTCTTTTGTGTTGTTGCTTGTGTTCTTGTTTTGCTTCCGCCATCCTCACACCTTAAATACCTTCACTACAGTTGTTCAACATCAAGAATATATCAAGGATAATTGCAAGATCGGGACAAACTCAATTTGTTATCATTACAAATATCCAAATAGTGACACGAATTACTTTTTTCCATATTTATAACAAATAAACAATGTTACAATTTGTTATCATCTTTGCTATCATATTGTATAACAAATAACAATGTTACAATTTGTTATCAATACAAATATCCAAAAATTAGTTTGTACACATCAATTATGTTTATCTATTCCTATAAGGTTACAATTGATAAACACGAATTAATTTTTTCCATTTAACTAATTTCAGTGACCTATTTTAAAGGGTATTTTGTTTACCTATTTTCATTGGTATTTCATTTACCTATTTTTGGGTTTAGGGTGAAATCTTACATTTCTTTTTTTTTTAGCATTTACATTTCTTTCATAAACATTTAATATAACGCTAACATAGATGGATATGATTCAGTAATGAGATAGATAAACCGATATCATTTTTCTAAATTAAAATGTTGCTTATATACTTCAAAATTAATTTTTCCTATCTATGTAACTCCTAAAAACCTTTATTTCGCTTACCTATTGTCAATGTAATTTTATCTAACTTATGACATAATGAAATTCGATCATATATTTTCGGTTGCTTATTTCAACATAAATGATACATACAAATTTGTATAAAAAATCTTTCAACTAAAATGAACTTACTAAACATTATTACAATTTCTAATATTTCATGGAACTTTTTTCATCGTCATAACATCTTACAATTTCTAATATTTCATAGAACTTTTTTCTTTTCTCACTAAACATTATAAATATCATAAAATTTATCAAAACTGAAATGAACTTACTCCTCTCGCTCTCCGACGCTCATCCTTATCTTGCGAAGATCGATCCCCTCGAAGCCAACCCATGGCGCTACTTGCAACCTTCTTCATTTTGGATGTCATGATTCCCGATTATCTACACGTAAATTTAATTAATGTAAGCCATATGCAAACCTAATGAAGATAAATGATTTCCGATTAACTAAATGTAAATTTAATTAGTGTAAGCTATACACAAAACCTAATGAAGATAATGTATAAAGAAGAAAATTACTCTTACCTTTTCAACCAAATGAAGATGCAATGAAGAACTTGATGCTATAAAACACAATGCACACCGGCTATAAAATTTCAGAACAAAGTTACAATGAAATGGGCAAAGCTGTGTGGCGAAGGGAAGGCATAAGAGGTCGGATTTTATAGGGGTAAGTGAGCATCCGTATCTCCGTGAAGCACGGGTGCAGCATGAAATCCGGGATACACGCAACAACAGAGATTCCTGCGTGCGCCCGTGACAGTGTTGTCAAATCGGCGTGGGCTCCTGTCCATCGGCGCACTCGTTGTGCGCAGGCGCGGGCCCCAATCGGCGCACTCGTTGTGCGCAGCTGTAGGAGATCCGTGCATTCGATGTGCGCAGCTGCCGGCCCGACTTTTTCATCCGCGCTTTCGCAGTGCGCAATTGCACAAGTTAAACCGTGCAAACGGCGATAATTTCACCGTGCACTTAGCAATTCCGTAATTATTTTATGTAATTAGGAAAAATAAAGTGTGGGAGGAAAATATCTCTTCTAGATAAATTCCTTAACCACCAAGCAATTGTTTATCTATCTTAGTTAGGTTTGATTTATCTTACTTAGTATTTATCTATCTTTTAGACTTTTTATCTATATTTTATCTAGCCAAACCTCTATCCTTTGCAAGGTAGAATTGGCAACCCTTTACTATTTAAACACTTGTATGCTTTGAATTTTAACTAGATTGGAAATTATAATTGAGGAACCTTTTTAGGATTAAAAGGTTTCCCCAATCCAAAAGCATTAGCAATCTTTTATGTTCTTATTGTTCAATCACCAAAGATCCAAACCCCATTCCCCCAAACACACGTCAAACACAAACACACCCAAGCTGCAGAACCATCGCAAAATAGGAGAAGAAGATTGTCGTTGTTCGTCCAGATCCGTCGCCGCCGCAACACTGTTCACTTGCCGTCGCTACTGCCTTATGTTCGTCGCTGCTGCGTTTCTGTCGCCATTGTTGTGTTATTCAATTGCTGAATTTATCTAAGCATTGATCTGTCACTAAATCAGTCCTTAATCATACTTGTTTTAATTTTTCCAAATCAAGAGAAATCAAGGAGCTTTGCAAGATTGCGCTTTTATTTTAGCAATTGGCTGGCCTAGTCAATTGTAACTGCCCAGAAATATGATTTCCGGGTTACGTTTCAAGGGATGAAACCCCTTGTTTGGATCTTGCAATTTAGGTACGTGTCGAGGTTTCAAACTCATTTTAAAATTAGTAGAAAGAGAGATTTCAAACCCTAAAAAACCTTGAAGGGTTGTTGGGTACCCTTAGCTTGTCCTAAGACTATGTCGCGAAATTCAATTCAAATGAAAGCAAAGCGGAAGCAAAATTAAGATACAAAGTGCCACGACAGAGCCGGGTCAAAACCAAAACATAAGCGAATGATTACCATTTATACCAAGTTAGAGAATTAGCCAAGTTCTTCGATTCGCCAAAAGGTTTCCCGTCATGGAAGCATGGAGCAAACAAGAGCGGTGCCTAACTATAAATGATGACTAATGCAGTACAAGATTTAAATCACATAAGCATGCTTTGACAGTTATAATATGCAGAAAAACTGTAAAGGGCTCAAGGCAATGCCAAGTGGCATATCCCTCTCCTACATCTGCACCCCTTCCCGTTAGTGCACTGACTGGCCAGTTTGACACTATAGCATAGCAATTTCCTCGTGGTGATGCACAAACCACGGCATCATCATATCATCTCATCGCTTGCCCGATGGTGCTGGGCTATCATATCGTGCTCATATCGACTCGATTGACTCAGGGCAAACCCGATGGGGCTGGGCTACCCTATGACCCTAGCAAAGACTCTAGGACTATCACAGATAACGACTGTTCTGTATTCAAATACACATAGTAACCACATGCTCAATTCAATGCAATCCTAGCATGATACTACATGACATGCTTTAATATGCAACAAACTACACATCATATGACACATCAGGCATGAGGTCCAGGTTACTGAGTAAGTCTCGTAGGATACTTACCTGAAGATGCAGAACAACAAGATAACACAAGCAAGGGCCCAAATGCAAGTCCAAAGCAATCCAAAAGCAATACACACCTATCATCAAGCCACTTCCATAAGCCACCGGACTAACATTCATACAGACGAACCCAAGTTCTCAACATTCTCAAAACCAATCGATGGTAAAACTATTTTCCAAAACCTTTCCGATACGACCAACATCAACCAAAATCATTTCATTTCCATTCAAACCCATCGATAAATCTTACCAACAATATTTCCAACTCATTTCGAAACAATTTCTCAATTCATGGTTGTCCAAAACCCATTTATAAAACATTCGATCTTCAATCAACATGCAAGTTTATACTACTAAAATAATTCCGGCATTTTATTTCCAAAATCATAATATAAATAAATTCTGACATTAAATCACCAAATAGTTCTATTTTCACAAACCATATCAATAAAATATCTCATAATTTCCAAAATTACATATCTACACATTTTAAATATAAACATCAAAACCACATAATTAAATTGGTCTCATAAATATTTTCTAATAAATCAGATTTTTAATAACTTGATATAACACTTTAAATCCCCAAAACATTTTCCTCATAATATTTAAAATGATATTCAGGAGATAATTTAAATACAATAAACATGTAACAAATTTTTATAGAAGAACAAGTAACAATAACATTGTCTAACAACACCTGGCCGGCCGAAAGGAAAGACAAAACCCAGCCCCAAACCGAAACAAATGACCCAAATCATATGCCCAAACCAGATTCCCTCACAAGACCCAACCCGAAACAGAAACCCGGATCCTAGAATAGAATAAATGAAAGATCAAACCCGGCCCATACCCGAAGAATTAGGCCCAACTCCCATCCCCATCTTCTCCTTCAACATAACAGAGCTCGTTGAATCAGAATGGGAACGGAGGAAAGAAGAAAGAGAAAAGAGGGCCCTCATCGGAGCTCCGTTCAACCCACCCTCGCTCAGTCGCCTGACCGACAACCATTTCCGACCTCGACCGACAGGAGCAACTCAAACGCAGAAAAGCAAAAGAGGAAAACGAGGGCACACCGAGGGGTCTCGAAGGTTCGCCGGGATGCTCGTCGGAGTCGATTGGGCTCGATTATGCTCGTCGGAGATAGGATTTCCCTAGAACGTGGTAGGAGGTTGTAAAAGGGGAGATTTTGTTGAGGTATCGAACGAAAGAAGGGGAGGGAGAATCTTACTGTCTTTAATCGGGAAAGACATGGGTGGAGGACAAAAGGGGTTGGCGCTGTGGCTTCAGAGGGTGCTCCTGGATTCGGCGTCGTCCTCGCACGGAGGAAGCTGCTGCGGCTCGGCGGAGGAAAATGGATTGCTTCAACAGAAACAATGAGGGTGTGCTCGGATTCAAAAACAGAAGAGAGAACGAGGAGGAGAAAAGGTGAGGTGATGGTGGTGATCGGCGCTGGCGACAGGGACGAAAAGAAAGGGGGCTGCGTGTGGTGGTTGAGGGTTCTGCAAAACAGAGAACCAGGAAGGGGGGTTTGATAGGGGAAAAGAGTTGGAGAATGGAGAGAGATGAGGAAGAGTGTGGGTTTTAGGGTGGAATGGCACTACACAACAAAATTTCAAGTTGTAAAGTGTGAGGCAAGGAGTAGACCTGAGCAGACCTGGGCTAACCCGCCCCGCCCGCCCAACCCGTCCGGGGAAAAAGTCGGGCTTGGGTAGAACAATCAGCTTCGATAGGCCTACCGGGCTGGACTTGGGCTGAATATGAGGCCCAAGCGGACCGGTAGGCCCGGCCTATTATATATTAATATTATAATATTATACGTATAATATGTTTAATTATATATATAATGATTTTTTTTATCATAAATACAAACTATATATATATATATATTCATACAATATGTGTATATTTTTTTAACTATATATATATAGTGTGTAGTGTATATATATTCTGTGTATATTTATTAATTTTTTCAAAACATAGTATTTATATGTATATAAAATACAGTGTGGGTATATAGTGTGTATTATAAAGTATAGATTTATACGTGTTATGTCTTTAATTGTCTTTGATTCATGGATATTAGTTAAAAGCAAAATTTAGTAACATAACCGGTTATGTTATCGGGCCCTGTTCCGAATCATTTCTTAACAAAAAAAAAAGCCTAGTAGGCCCGGCCCGCCAATAAGGGCGGGCTTGGGCAAGGTACTAGGCCCACAAACTGGGTTTGACCCAAGCCCATCCCGGTACGATAGACCGCTAAAATGTTAGAGGCCCGACCCAAGCCCGGCCCATGCTCAGGTCTAGCAAGGAGGCAAAGGCAAGGGGACATTTCCCCCAGGCCTCAGCCGGAGTTCACAGAGAAAGAGAGAAAAAGGAAAAAGAGGAAAACAATTAAGATTTAAGGAATGGTCCCCTACCAAGAATTCAAAATAGCAGAATAGACTCAAAACCCGTTAATCCCGACTCTATCAAATCCCGACTAAATCAAATTTAAATCGAACTTTCAATTAAACTTCCAGATAATCGGAATGAAATCAATTTATCAAGACTCGCAACTCCAAAGTAGAATCAAATTCCATCAAAATCAAAATTCTAAAAACGATGTCGGAAGGATTTTAAAATCGAAACTTGGTGCTCGAGGCCAGGTTTTTATTCCACTTTTACAAATTGAATAAAATAATAATATATCTACTTAAAATAATATTAAAATAATATAAAAATATATTTGGCCTTTACATTCATCCACCTCTAAAAACAAGTCTCGTCCCCGAGACTAAAATCATTCTAAAGCAAGGGGATGAAGTTTGAAACTGGTGAGTCCGAGGATCACGCCGTTGATTCCGTAAGCGCCTCATAAGGGCCCGTATGAGATCCTCACAGTACCCTCGACGTGATCATAATATTCCCAATTGGTCGTAGCAAGTATGCGATATGAGCCCCTATCACACCCTTACCCCGACCTTTTGGTTATATCATAACTCGAAAGCAACTATAGCGCCCCTACTAGGTCTTAGCAAGCATTCTATATGCGCCCCTATAAAAGGCTTGTATCCACTTCGTGAGGCGTTATAATATAAGCCCGGGTTTGAAAATTTTCGAAAGGGATTCCGCAATTGGAAAGATTAGCCTCAAAATCGTTGAAGTTCTCAATAACGTTTATTCTTTAAAATTCCAAGTAATTCCTTTTCAAACCGCTCAAAATCTTCAAATAAGACATTTAACCAAGCAACTTTACACCAAAACAAGTAAATCCTTTCAAATCAAGATTTTATTAAAATCTTCCAACAAACAATTAGATTTCAACATTGCGTATCAACATGTAATGTCATTCCATATCAGGTTTTATCATGGTCACTATCTAACATCATGCCAGCAGATATAAATAAATCACACAATCAAGAAAATCCTCACGTCATACAAGTCAAAATAAAACACAATCCCCACTCGCCCATCTCCACTCTCAAGCCAAGACTAATCCTCTTCTAGACTCGCCAACGTCAACTCAGACAAAAATTCCACAAGGAAATCTCAATTCATCAATCTCGACCCTCCTTCCGCCAAGCACTACCACACCATTCACCTCTAAGAATCCAACTCCTATCTCTAACTTCACACCCAAGTACCCTCTAATACCATGTCCCCAATATTCACGAGCCCTTCCTTACACTCCTCGTACTACCCGAAGCATCACAAGCATCACAAGCATCACCTAGAAGCTCATCAGAACCACCAACATTGCCTCCCATAAATCCCAAAGCTCACTCCGCTACTAGAATTATGTCATTAGACATCGCACTATTTACATCAGTCAGAAAAACACATGATGTTAAATAACTATATAACATCGATATCTATATTTGTGATGTCAACAAAAACAGAGACACCAGTCATTTTTATCAACCGATGTTAAAAACACCATTTAAAATTTTGAGAAAAGCGCGAAATTGAAATTTTCACACTTGGAAAATTTTCATAACTCGCTCTCCTCCCAAAATAGGCACATCTTCCCCCTCTCACCGTCATTCTCTCTTTCCTCTCTATTTTTCTCCTGCTCTTTTTTCACATCTAAACTCTCCATTTCTTCCATTTTCAGATCTTTCAGATCTAACTCTCCAACAAGCTCGATCTACATACTCCCCTTCTGTTTGCACTAAGTCTACCTCCATTCTCGGATCCACTTCCTCGCCAAATCTAGGGTTCCAAGATGTTTTCGAATCTACAGTTGCAATCTCCGACCACTAATGTCGCGTCCATGGCGGTGGCTCCCTTCTTCTCTCTCAAAGGTTCTCTCTCTCTCTCTCTCTCCCTCTCTCTCTCTCTCTAAGTGAATTTACTTTAATAAAAAACTATGAAATTGGGGGTATAAGGCTGATATGGTTTTCGAGTTCGAATGACATGGTTTTCGAATTCAAATGCAACAATGCAAAATGGGGGTTCCGGGGGTTTATGGCTGATAGGGTTATCGAGCCCTAATTGGAAATTTGGGGTTTGGGCGAGTTTGATTTCAACCGTTTCTTGTTTTCTTAGGGTTTTAATTTTTTCTTCATTTGTATTGTTTTGTAGCTTATCTAACTTCATAACACAACTAAACCCAGCTGATACTTTTTTTTTTGTGAAAAATAACCCAATTGATACTCTTGTGTCTAACTTTCATGTAATGATGGTGGCATCTGAAGCTTCAGGGGGTAATACTTCTGGAAATTGGCTTTTTCAAGAACAAGGAACAAGTTTTCACCTAGTGAAATAGGTAACAAAGTTTATGGCAGAATATTAGTATAGGTTCTATTCAATCTGATTGAAAGTAGATTTATACCTGACGTACATATGGATAGAAAGTTAATCACATTCAGCAACATGTGTTGCTGAATGTGCACTAGTACTGTTTTGTTAGGGTTAGGATTACTATGGTTTTAAATTGCTTTAGTGTTTGAACTTTCACTTGAAATTTTGTTCTTGGCCTCATTTTTTTCCTTTATGTTTTCAACTTTTGTTATGTTCTTATTTAAACTTGTACTCTAATCATTATTGCTTTCTTTTCCCAAAGGTTCGTGATAAATTAACTCCAATGACATGAACCACCATACAGACAAAGAAGTGAAATAAGGATGAAAGCGAGGAGGATGAAGATTCAAAGGATGATTTTGTCATTTTTAAAGTGCATGATACAACTTGATTGTCATTCTTGAAAGCCAAAAAGGTAAACAAATGTACAAACATCTTTGAATGGATATGAGAAACTGGTAGATTTTAGATTGAGAAGATGCTTGCTCATTTTTGCTTCAAAATTGGTAGGTAATGAAGACATACTTTATGAATGTTATTTAGTTAGGTTGATTTATGAATTTCATATACGAGTACAACATTGGTATTCCAGCTCAAGGCTATTCAATTACCTTTGTGCAGCTTAATAATCATATTCTTAATGGGAGGTTTTTCTTGATTTTTCACATAAAACGCAGCTCACTGGTGAGTTTAGTAAGTTGCCTTCTTACTTTATTATGAAATACTATCCAGTAGTTGATGTGAAAAATGCTCCTCAAATGCTCTATGCTCATATGTATACCGATATTGATAATTTGATTTTATTCTTTGAGAACTCTTGCTTGCTCATTCTTGCTTCATTGACACCTCTTTGCTTGCTAACACATGCTTTTATTCCTCTTCCATCTGTCATACATTGAGCATTATGTCTGCTATCAGAATCCCTTATATTACTCTTTTCCTAGTTGCACTTTCAGCACCACTCTCACATTTGCCTGTCACACTTGCTACACTAGGTTGCACTTCAGTGATATGCTTCATACTTAGTTCCTACTACTCAATCTCTTTTTCCTCGTCTGTTATATTTACTTACTGCGCATACTCTTTTTTTTTTCTTTATTTCTCTATCTTTTTGTTTGTTATAACTCATCCTCTTCTACCATGTCCCCTTTTGTCTTGCTTGCCTCCCTCATTGTGATATATACACTAGCATGACCAACATACTAATTTATAGTTTTTTTTTCATTGTTGTCATTCTACTTACTGCACATACTCATGTTCCTGACACTCAATCTCATTTCCCTCATTTGTTATCTTTTTGTTTCTTATGTGATTTAAGATGAACTATCTATTGTTTTAGTCTTCTTGGTCTTCTTGTGAAGATCTGTTTCTTCTTTACTTCCTTCCATATTTCTTTTGTTTTACAGTATTTTTAGTATATCTTTACACCTCTCTTTTATTTTCTGATGTAACTTGTTATATATATTTTCTATGCAGTAGTGTTTTAGTATTGTTGAGATGCGGTTTAGTTCAAGTGTTCTTGCCATTATTGGAGATGGTGAACAAGTGCTTATAACAAGCCCTTTTTCTTTATTGTTTAATACTAGAGTAGGATCAGCTTATTGATTTCTCTTCAAATTCGTGACATTTCTTTTGTTTTTCTGATTATTTTTTGGATTGTTCTGTATTCCTTAGCCAACTCTATCTCCCCGACGCCTTTGTTTGTTCAACATTACAACTTGAACTGCCTACCAAGAACTTAACTTCTCGACTTCCATGCTTGCTCTTCATTTGAATAAGCTCAGGTGAAGAATTCCTAATATATATATATATATATGGAGTGGTTCCCTTGTGCACACCCCTTAGGGTGTATCTTGTGCACGGATATAGACCATTGATGAAGATGGAATAAAGGGTCATGATTAAAAGTGATTTTCTTTTTTATTTCTTTTTAATTTGTGGGCCCCCTTGCCAAAAAACACTCATTCTCTCTCCCTCCCACGTGAATCTCACCTTCCTACCCATCCCAATTTTTTAAAAAAAAAAAAAACTGTTTTTTTACACAATTAATTCACCCAACATATTTTTAATTTTTTTTAAACAACCCTAAATTCGTTTATCTTAAAAATTCGTCAATTCAACCGAATAATTTTTTACATTCTACCAAATAATATTATTTTATCTTTTTCCATCCAACTTAGATTAAAATTTACCAAATTCACTAAATAATTAGTCACATACTACTGAATAATGTTTTGTTTTTCTTTCCAAATAATATTTCATATTCCACCGAATAATGCTTCAAAATTAACCGAATAATGTTTCATATTTCATAAACCCCAAATTCATAAAAAAAAAATACTACCAATTTCTATGAATAATTATTCATTATCACCGAATAATATTCAATATCTCACCGAATAATTGAAATTTCACCGAATAATTACTAACTAATTAACACTACCAACCAAAATTCGACTCATTCAACTGAATAATGAACGAATAATAACAGATTTCAGTCGTACGGAGGTCCAACTTAACACCCTTGCCTATCTCCGGCCACCATCAACACCTGCAGACCACCACCAACCATCGAAAAGTCCAAACCCGCCTCCGCAACAACACCGATGAACCCACGCAGCCCTCACCCGACAGCCCATCCTCCTCTTCTTCGTACCACCCACGCAACCCTCTTCGCCCTCACCTCGCAACCACCACAACCGGCCTTCCTCTCGGTTTTCCGACCACCACTGCCCACCTCCGGCGTAGGTACCCAACTGCCCCCGCCATCCACATCCACGCCACTCAGCCCAAAGGGCGAGAGAGCTTGGATCTGGCATAGGGTGATAGGGCGAGGGGGGCTTGGATCTGAGCAAGATGGCTTGGGTCTGGCTTGGATTTGACCTGCCCATCTCCGGCCACCTGTCTATCTCCGGCCACCTTAACGCCCATGCCCATCTCCGGGCACCATCACTGTTGTAAGAGGAAATCGAGAATGCAAAACAGTAAGCAGATAAAGTAAAGCAAACCGATCAAATCCCAACAATTAATGTTCAAGACTCCCTCCAATGTAGTAAGAGAAAGTCAGGTTCGAATCCTCGAGGAAGCTGGTCAGCGGATCCTAGGAAATGGTGAAATCTCACGAACAGAAGTCAACAACAGGAGCTAGATCTCGACTAGGGTTAGTCGACAGGAGATCAGGCTAGTCGAACAGCGTAGCAGTCGCAGGCAAGGGCTTGTCGATGTCGACGAGGGGCTACTCGATGTCGAGTACGGTCCTTGTCGACTTCGGGTTGCGCTCGTCGAGTTCCTGCACAAGTAAGCTACGACGATCTGGGATCGAGAATCAGTAGTCGAGATCGACCAGGCTTGGTCGAGATCGACGAGGGCAAAAAAGTAAAAACAAAAGCAGTTTCGGTTTCTGTAACTTTATGAATTTAGAAAACTTCCAAGATTAGGGTTTGCGACAACGATTACCATGCAAGCGGAATCTAAATCACAAAAGGCGGTAACTTTATCGATAAAGGAAAAGACTTTCACCTAATCCGTCAAGTAGGAGTATAAATCTCGCGACAAATAATCCTAATTGCACCTATTCCTTTTCATAATTAGCATTTATAATCTTTCGAATAAAAATCCTAATTACTACCCAAGTTTCGCAACATGAGTTCTTTAATTTCTCAATCAAAGATGAAGCACATAGGGAATAGACTAAAACATCGACAAAATACCTCCTTTTGCAATCGCTAATCCACCGGCATGGCTCTCGTTGGGCTCACCCTAACCCCAGAAGTAGGTGGACTACTCGCGCCTCATCGCAATTGCAGACATTGAATTAAAAGAAATAACTTGCATTAACTAAATTCAAAGCCTTTACAATCCCGGCAATCAACTTTCGTAAACTGCCAAAACCTTAAAACCTTCGAACTCCTAAATCTCTATGTATCACTGTCTCTCTGAAATTGAATTGGAATCCTAAAACTGAGCCCCATGGGCTTTATTTATAGCCTTCTAAACCTTGCTACTCAAGGATAGAATATCTATATCTATATCTAAAACTATATCTAAGACTTTAATGATAAATAAAAGCAACAATGAAATTAAATCTAAAAGGGAAATAATATCTAAATTGTCTCAAGTGGATAAAACTCTCTTCTTCATGATAGATGTAGATAATTCGGATAGACTAGGCTATCCTCGGCCCCAATGACTCCCACTCCGAGTAGGATTTCATCAATGCGTCACGCGGCTTTCGGAAATCTTCGTCGATCTCGGGTACGACGTACTCGATGTCGAGTACGAAGATCGTCGACTGGGCTGGCTCGTCGTCTCGGCTAGCAGGTCCTCGACGTGGCTCGGTCATGGCTCCTGGACCTAGTCGACATCGACGAGAGCTCCTCGATCTCGACGAGGGTTCTTCCTTTCCGCTTCCGCGAGTTGCTTCTTCCGCTGCAGCGAGGTCGTCGATTCGCAGGTGCGAGAGCCCCCTTCCGCTGGAGCGAGTTGGCGAGCTCCGTCGTCTTGGTGCATCCCGCTGGCAGCGAGGATTTCCGCGGCAGCGAGAGGCTCGCTGCAGCGAGTCTAGTCGCTGGCAGCGAATACTGCCTGGTTGATGCGGGACCATCCAAGACACCTTCGGATGATGTCCTTATCAAGAGGAAGAAGAAAGCTCCACCATGGGAGAAGGTACAACAAAGGTGGAAGCTTGGCGTTTTTACATTCGTTCAGCAACTTGACAGCTTTTCGACGTCTCTGTAAAATGGGTCGTACGGATTCAATATTGATCGGATTGAGGCGTGCCATACCTTGTTGGAACGAGGACGAAGAGATCTACAACTTTGCTGTTGAAGGTTTTTCCAGATTCGTCCAATAGCTTGGCCGAAATCCACATTCTTTGAGCTGCTGCTGGTTTTGACGGGATTTTGTTAAGTTTTGGAACATTATGTTTATTTCCTATTTTTAGTATTTCTTTTACTTAAGTTATTTTAGGAAACTTTAAGGTTATTTTTATTATTTCCATTAGATGTTAGTTTTATCTTATTCTATCATCTAACTCGGCCCAACAGCCCTGCGTGGCCTATATATTCCGAGTTCTCCTATTGTAATTTAATTAGAACATGATGAATAGAATTTAGATCTCTCAAATTGTGTGAAACACATGGAGTGTCTTGTTGATCCAACTAGAGCTGTGCTCGTTGATCATCGAATTGGTTTGTTTTAGCTTGGTTTGCTTTGTGTTCATCAACTTCGCAAGACTTGGTGAATCTAGTATCCACAAGCCCCCTCCTTGTGCCTTCAAGTTGTCCGCTTGATTGTGTAGGGTTGTAGAGGCGGGTTGTGTAGTCATTGGTATTGGTTCCTACCCTCTGAGGAGGCCTGGGGTCTTTATCTTGTTCTGCATAGATCGACTCAGTCCATATCAGGTCGTGTCTTTTCATTCTTTGTTGCAATTTTGAGTCTTTATCGAGTCTTGTTCAACTTCTTTGAGTCGATATTGAGGACAGCCTCTGTTCTTGGTGTTTCTTGGTCGATCTTGTCCTATCTTGATCGATTCTTGAGAGTCTTGCTGCGTTTCTTTGCTTTCTTGTTGAGTCTTGCATAAATCTTGCATCTTTCTTGTTATTTCTTGCTGCGTTCTTTGAGTTCTTGATCGTTCTTGATTAAGTTCTTGAGTTTCTTTATTAGTTCTTGATTATTCTTGCTTGTTGTCGAAGACCAACCCACGGCTAACCCCGTATCACTGGTCGTCTTCGTCCTCGGCTTGTCGACTTAGACGACGTTCCTCGATCTCGACGACAACCATCATCGACTTAGCCAGCTTGGTGTTGTCGTGTGGCCTCTTGTCGACATGCTCGGACACAGGCTTCTGGGCTTCGTCGATCTCGACAAGGCTCTTGTCGATCTCGAGTAGATCATGGCTGGCCTGGTGTTTGTCGAGCAGCATCTCTTCGACGTGGCTATATGGTCTGGCACTTGTCGACATCGACGAGACTTTAGTCGAGATCGAGTAGACTTGTTGCTTCCGTCTTTGCTTCTTGGTTTTCTCCCGAAATGTTTCCATATTCTGCAATATTAAACAGAAACTTATGTAGATCTCCATTTCTAACAAATAAGCATATACTACATAAATTCGTCATATTACCAACTCGAAATATGCAAAATGTAAGGAATATGGAACTAAAATATGCATAAAAACATGGCTACTTTGGAGACATCAAATCACCCCATACTTAGACTTGCTTGTCCTCAAGCAATAACCAAACAATAACCAAGACCTACAACACATCCTTCAAGTCTTCGCCTTTGTCAAAAGCAACATCTTAAATAGTAGCAATGTAAGACAAGTGAATTTAACGTCATCACACATATATGAGCGATCCATAGGCATAGGCAAATATAAATCCAACCTCACAGCGGAAATGTGTTTACACTCAGCTCTCAATGTGTTTAGGCTATGTATATCGACTCTCAACTCAATTCCATATACAATCTCATAAACATTGCAATTTAAATATAATCCACTTCGCAACCAATTATGAAGATGCAACAAGAATTATCAGGGGGGCTTCGCTCAATAGAAGTCTTCAAAGAAGATTCCATTCGGCGGGGTTGTAATGGGGCTTGGTAAGAAATAATAAGGTATGGAATTATTTGGCCATGTGGTGCTAAATAAAATTCGGGAATTAAGACTCCTATTTCCTCCAACACAACCAAACCATAACTTCCCAAACCATATGCATCAATTTCTAAATCTCTCTAAAATATGTATTTTGCAAAATAATGAAAGAAATAAGGTAAATTTGGCTCATGCACTTTTATTCACAAACATATATACTTTTTCTTCTTCTTTTTTTTTTTCTTTGATGCGAAAATATAAAATAATACTAGAGGTGCATTTATAATGTGTGCCAAAAATCCTTTTACATAATATGTCTAAAAAAGAAATGTACAACCTACCCATATCTCAATAATTTCCAAAATCCTTCTTGAAATGCAACATAAGCTCATTCTTTCCACAAATCATCGTACCATCCAACTCTAAGTCTTAATTCCCAAATGGGGGTCAGGCTCAATTTGGCTAAGGATAATTTTGTGGAGTTTACAATAAAAGTCTCAGGCTAATGTTTTGGCTTCAAGCAGGGATAATGTAGGGTAGGTAAAGAGAGGATAAAATTGGCTTAAAAGGTGCCTCCATCATTTAATTCTCATCAACATAAACGCATTGGTTTTGAATAACTATCCCTCTGCTTTCTTGAGTGTATTTACTCTTCCTATGCATCTCTAAATGTTGCGATAGTTATTCAAAACCAATGCATTTAGAGTTGGATGGTAAACTCCACATTATCACTGGGATAATTTTTGTTGGATTTTAACCTTTAGCTTAGGATCATATGTGCTCAATTTCATCACAAGTTCACAATCCACAAAAAACCATTTTGAGGACTTAGGCTAAACCTTCCAAACATGCCATAGGATTTACATGATCAAGTCAATCATTATTTATCATCATAGGACATCTAAGTTAGGGTATAAAACTAAAATAATGCAAAAAATTAAACATGCAATTTTTTTTCATTTTTCGACATTTTCTATTTTTTATTTTTATTTTTATTTTTTTTTCTTATAAAGAGAAAAAGACTAAAGGATGCATAAAACTTAAACATGCAAAAACTAACAAATAAAATGCAACTAATAACTTAAATACCAAAGTTGTGCCATGTCTTCGAAATCTATTACAAACCATGAAATAAGACCTTTAAAGGATACACATAAAGTACTAGCAGCATATAATCACATAAAAGTCCCATGTACAGTCCTTTCTCCCACCCCATACTTAGAATAAACAGTGTCCTCACTGTTAAATAAAGAAAATCAAAGGGAGGGAAAAAGAGACTCACAGAGGTGTCACTGGTGGGGATCTGGTGGTGGACCATAATGTGGAAACTGAGGGCCAGCCTGATAGTCAGAAGCTCCTCCGTAGGAAGAGCTACCAGGCCCTTGCTGGAAATACTGATGTGGGTGTGGCCAGGCCCGTTGTTCTAGTCTGTTAAAGTGCTCCCTCATTTCTGTCCTTGTTGCGTCATGGCTCTCTCTCATTTCTGTCCTCATGGCGTCATGGCTTAGTTGTAGGTTGGTCATTTGTTCCCGGAGGAATGCCAACTCTGCTAACACTGGATCAGATGGTCCGCCAGAATGATGTTGCCGCTGGGAGTGGTAGGAGTGCTGAGAGTGGAGCTGCTGTGGGGACTGGGGTGATGGGAGTGCTGAGAGTGGTGGGAGGCATGGACACTGTCTGCCTCATCGTCGTCATCATCCTCGTCCATATCAACTGTGTGAATAGGCTCATCTCTCAGTGTCGGGTCGGCAGTCGGGTTAATGGTGGGGTGATACTCCACCCCTGTCCAGGTGGTGTACCAGTTGCAGAATCTGTAAGGGTTCATCAGCTCCTGCCGAATAGCTGTGTTGTGGGTGTAGTGGACCCAAGTGTTGTTGCAGCGAGCTATGATACGTCCCCTCTGTAAGGACCCGATGTCGATCCTCATTACTGGCCATGAAGAGTATTCCGCGACTGGGACACCCAGGTGGCGAGCCAAAATAGCCACCATACACCCATCATATATTGCTCCTGTGAGGTCTCTCTGGCGAGAAATGCAGTGCCGGAGCCAAGCGTGGGTGAGTGGTAATGGGTCAGACAGGAATAGCATCCGTCTGAGGCACTCGAGCTCCGGCTGGATAGGTAGGCTCAGCTCTGGCTGGGCCCATATAGTGCTACCTAGAATCCTAAGGATGGTAGCAAATAGAGGGTTGGCGATGCAGGAGGTGCGGGTGGTCTCCTTGGACGGATGTAGAACCCCAGTCAAATATCGCCACATCTCCGCTATGTCGCGGATGTTGAATGGCTCGGTGTTGTGGGGAAAGTTGAATGCCTCGCCGATCTCTTGTAAAGTTCTGGTGTAGGGTACGTTGCCTAGCTGAAAATGGACTCGCTGTTCTGAGGCCTGGGAGTTAGGTACCCGGCGGAGAGTAGCCAAGAATTCCCCAGTCAGGACCGGGTAATGAACATCCAGTGGCTGTAATAAACGGTCTGCATCGAGCCACCCAAATGCCTGCTCCAACCAGTAATGCATACCCAGCTGTTCCATGGAAGGCTGGTCATACCAACGGGCATTTTCTGCCCGTCCTGCAATGTCCCAGGCGAAAGCTAACTTATCTGCGTCCGGAATATGTAAGGGGTCCATTCCTGCCATATATAAATACCCCGTATAAGATAACCATTTCTAATAAAATAACCCCATACTTAGTTCATGAACTATCCTAATGATGTACCAAATAAATATATGGAAGCTTATAGTATCAAATAATTAAATTATTCATATAAGGAAACAACAAAGTGACATATATATATGAATGATATATAAAAAAAAACACAAAATTCATGAAATTTCTATATATAGCATGTTATTGGTCTTATGAATTTCATGAATCCCTTTTGATAATATAAATGAACTAAGTATGGAGAATATGAAATCATATATAAAATCAGCCCACCAAAAATAAATATTACCAAAGATAGCAACCCAAACATAAATAACAATTTCCACACAAATTTTCCAACCCTAAACATTCAACACATAACTCAAGATCCAATCTCTACCTAGGTTCTCAAAAAAATATATAAATCTGAAATTTAGAGAGAAAAGAGGGAGAAATCATACCTTGAATTAAAATAGAGTGTAGAAACTGTAATTAGAGATAAATTAGGGGGTTATTTTCGGAATTTTCGCAAAGAAATCTTCTGGTGGCGCTGGGTTTTCAGATCTAGGCGTTGGTGGCCGGATGTCCAGCAAGGTGACCGGAATCGGGGTGATGGAGGCCGGATCTGGAGGTAGCGAGGCGAGTCTGGGCTTAGGAGGGTGAGATCCGGCTCGGCGGTGGTGCTCAGTGGCCGGATTAGGAGGGACGGCGGCCGGATCTGGGTTGTCTTTGGGGAGCCTGGATAGGTGATCGGCGACTGAATTCTCTATTCCCTTCTTGTCCCTTAGCTCCACATCAAATTCTTGAAGTAAGAGCACCCATCGTAGCAACCTTGGTTTTGCATCCTTCTTTGTCATTAAATATCGAAGAGCAGCATGGTCAGTATGGACAATTACTTTAGAACCAACAAGATAGGAACGAAATTTTTCAAAAGCAAAAACCACAACCAACAATTCCTTCTCCGTTGTGGTGTACTTAGCCTGAACCACATCCAGAGTCTTGCTTGCATAGTAGATGGCATGCAATTTCTTGTCCTTCCGTTGTCCTAGAACTGCTCCCACAGCATAATCGCTGGCATCACACATGATCTCAAATGGTAGTGACCAATCCGGCGATTGAATGATTTGAGCTGAGATAAGAGCTTCCTTTAACCTGTTGAAAGCTTCAAGACATTCGCTAGAAAATACAAACTTAACATCCTTCATAAGCAGGTTAGTTAGTGGTTTGGCAATTTTAGAAAAATCTTGAATGAACCTTCTATAAAAACCAGCATGACCAAGAAAACTCCTTATCTCTTTAATGGAAGAAGGTGGGGGCAATTTCTCCACTAGCTCTATTTTTGCTCTATCCACCTCAATTCCTTTGTTGGACACTTTGTGGCCTAGCACGATCCCTTCCTTTACCATAAAGTGGCATTTTTCCCAATTAAGAACCAAATTTGTCTCTTCACAGCGCTTGAGTACCCTGCGTAGGTTAGAGAGACAAATATCGAAAGTAGTGCCATAAACTAAGAAATCATCCATGAATACCTCCACTATGTCCTCAATCATGTCGGAGAAGATGGCCATCATGCACCTCTGAAAAGTAGCAGGGGCATTGCAAAGGCCAAAGGGCATCCTCCTATATGCGAAAGTTCCATAGGGGCAAGTGAAGGTGGTCTTTTCTTGATCATCAGGATGAATGGGAACCTGCCAAAAGCCAGAATATCCATCCAGGTAACAAAAGTAATCATGTTCAGCTAACCTTTCGAGTACCTGGTCAATGAAGGGGAGCGGAAAATGATCCTTCCTGGTGGCGGTGTTGAGCTTTCTGTAATCTATGCACATCCGCCAGCTGGTAGTGATCCTTTCAGGAACAAGCTCTCCCTTCTCATTCTCCTCGACGGTCATTCCACCCTTCTTAGGAACAACGTGAACAGGGCTAACCCACTTGCTGTCGGAGATTGGATAAATGATTCCTGCATCCAGCATGCGATGAATCTCCTTCTTGACAAGTTCCTTCATGTTGGGGTTAAGCTTCCTTTGATGCTCAATTGTTGCCCTGTGATCATCTTCCAACAAAATTCTATGCATACAAGTAATGGGTGAAATACCTTTTATGTCCTCTAGGGAATAGCCAATGGCCTTCCTATGAGTGCGAAGGACATCTACTAGCCTGTTTACTTCCTGTGGGTTTAATGAAGCATTTATAATTACAGGAAAAGTAGAGTTAGGACCAAGAAATTCATACCTAAGGGTGTCAAGTAAGGGTTTCAGCATCGGAGAAGGGCCCTGTGGAATCAAGATAGGCTCAACTTCCTCCGTCTTCATGACCTCCCCTAAGTAATCCGTCTCAATCCTCATAGAAGAAGCATCCAAATCAGCTACAGGAGTTGGCGTCGACCAGACATACATCGATGACAATGCTGAATTAGACATAAGACTGTATTGCTGCAGGAAGCTACTCGACAATGGGTTAGAAAGATCAAAATCGACCAAAAACTCATAACTTACCTTGAATACAGGACTGGTCAACTTCGAGTGGGTCTCCTCGATATCGACGAGGATTGTTGAGTTAGCTTCGTCGACTTCTGGTGTGTCTGCAGGGGACAAGGTAGTCGACATCGATGGTGACTGGTCGATGTCGAGTAGGTTTAGAGGACTTACAGTGTCTGGATGACTGGTGTTTGTCGATCTCAATGAGGGTTCGTCGAGATCGAGTAGCTCAGTGGAGGTCGACTTGATTTGCTCGGCATCGGGTGAGTCGTTCAGCTCTGCCGATAATGCGTCGTCGAAGATTTCCTCCTTGCTTAATTCTGCAGCAGCCATCTCTTCCTCTGCTAGTACAGATTCTGCCCTACCTTCTTCTTGGATCGAGAGTTGTTCTACAGGTTCATCACAGGAGATAAAATTAAATTTTGAATATATAGCTTTAATTTCCATTACCTCTTCTGTTTCTGGGTTGAAGAAGTATTCAATAATCTCATCTCCGATGGTGAATGTAAGGATTCCTCTTTTCACTCCAATGTTGGCATCAACAGTTGCTAGGAAAGGTCGCCCTAGGATGATTGGGCATGCTGGATCCTCTGCCATTTCTACTACAAGAAAATCTGTAGGGACAAAGAATCTACCAACCTTAACAGGAACATTATCAACAATACCTGTAGGGATTACCACGGTGTTGTTGGCCATGTATAGTTTGGCATCAATTGGTTCCAGGGCACCTATCTTCACCTTCGCTCTTCACCGCCATCGATCGCCGCTTCACTTCCCACCAGGAGGAATCGCAGAAAGAGGATGAGGAAATGGTTATTTGCCTGAGAGAAATATTTGGGATTCTAGGGTAACACGCGCTCATGCGTATATCTCTTGAGAATTAAATTAGTTTTCCATTTTTTTTTAAACTCACATGATACGTGGCAACATCTCATCCTTTCCTTCAATTTAGATCAAAGGTCCAAAATTGTGCACAAAGTACACCTTAAGAGGTGTGCACAAGTTACCCATTCTCTCTCTCTCTCTCTCTCTCTCTCTCTCTCTCTCTCTCTCTCTCTATATATATATATATATATATATATATATATATATATATATATATATATATATATATATATATATATATATATATATATATATATATATATATATATATGGTTTAAATGTTGAGAAATTGTGTTTGAGAGTTTAGAGTGTGTGATGTTTGGTTTTGTACTTGTCATAATTGATGCTTGATCTTCAAAGGTGAGTTGGTTGTGATTTTAAATGAATGAAATTTTGGAACAGCTGACTCTTTTATATGGCTTGTTCAGTATTTACTGCATCTTAATGAAATCTTGGAACAACTGACTCTTTTATCTATTTCATTTTTGGGTGTCTATCTCAGGAAAGTTTCATGCTGATTTTTGCTTATGTCCAGGTCGTGTTTCTGAAGCTGGTTGCGTCTGGTGATATCTCAGGTGCTTTGAAGATTGCTTGCCCTTACTCAAGATCTCTAGCGGCAAATGTTCGACATCACTCAAGCGCTTGAAGGAGATAGTCCTGGCATTTCTTAGACCCACAAAAGATCCAGCCATTAAAAACATGCCTTTGCAAGCTTTAGCTAGATCTATCCAGGTATGACTAAATAGGCATTGATTAATTGAAGTATTTGTAGCTTTCATATAGAGGGTGTTAGAGTTGAGTAGTTTGTCAAGTTTTATTTGCGTAAAGAATGGACCTTCATAGTCGCGTGGATGATCTTAATGATGTTCAGTTGCCTAGAATTTTGAATCCAATCGAGAACACAACATGGATAGCTTTAGGTTCAAATCTTTGCTTGTGTGGAAAGCTTGCTTGTTGTCTTCAATATTGCTTTGATATTAATCTATATCATTGTCACTTGTGTATATGAGTATCACCCCATGCAATTGGCATGCAGCATTTGTTATCTATGAAAGTCGCCTAGATCTTACGCTTTTAGTTAGCTTTGCAGCCATGTTTACTTGCCACTATTGTTTTCTTGTTGTTTGCATTCAAGATGACCGTGGAATTTCAATATTGTACAGATTGCAATTAGTCGAAGGCTTGGTGTTGAAGAACCTCGGCTGATGAAAATAATGCAAGCCACGCCGCACACATATATAATGAGTGGTTCAAACTTCAAATGCTCAAGGATCACTTTGAATCTTTATTGAAAAATGATTCTTTGCAGGATGATGGTGGTCCAGTTCTTCTTGATCTTGTTTCCAGATCAAATTCAGAGGCTTTTGCCTACACGTCTACTCAAATTACAATGTCATCAGGTAGCAAAAAGATAGAAGAAGATGGCAGCGGCCCTTTGAAGAATTTTCTTTAGATATATGTGATGAATCTGCCACAATAATTATAGATAAATAGGGGTATTCGATGATTTTTGTATTCAATGCATGTAGATAATATGAACAGTTATTAATATAGAGAACATTATTGAATGTTTTGACCTATTGTAATTATTTGAGAAGTAGTCTATTAATGGATACAAACAGGAAATGAGACATCATTTAATAGAATAAAAAGCGATTTTAAAATGTATTGAAACACAACAAAACGACTAATAAAACTGGTGTCTTTTGTGAAATTATACATTGTTATTCATAAAGAAAATGATGTTGTAATCTTGTTAGACATCATTTCTTTCAAATATACTGATTTAAATATATACATATAACATCGTCTTTATAAATATTGAATGTTGTATACTATTTTTCAAACGAAATAACAAGACAAAATACAAAGGAAAAGTTAATAAACATGAAATGAATCACCTATAAGTGATGTAAATAACATATTACAACATTGTTTTTGGAAAAAAATATCGATGCTAATGTGAATCTTTTTATTGCTCTACGTATCTTTATATAGCTAGAAATGCAAAATAATAATGTTTTAACATTAAGAGAATCAATCAAAATGTAATTATATTCATGCACTTAAGTTGATATTACAAAGAGAAACAATGTTATAAATCATTATAGACATCGGTTATAAACCGATGTGATAAAGTTTGGATTTTTAACACCACCCACTAACACGTCGAATTTTTTTTTGATTAACATCGGTTTATACCCGATGTTTATGAACAGGATTCTAGTAGTGCTCAGTCTTACCTAAGCCAACATCCCTCTCTCGCGACTCCCCTCCTAATACCATCGATCATCCCAACCGCCCAAAATTCTTTCACCACTCTCCAACCACGCTACCAAATGACCTCACCCACATGTTTAAGGAAGAAGCAATCATGAAAATCATTAAACATAAGGTCTACATCGTATCAACTAGCATTCATAAACATAACATCATGGGTTCAACAAGTCTTAGTTTACCATCATGCTCAATAATCATTGCAAACATCATATATGAACATAACCAAGTCAAGCTAGCATGTTGCATTATAACCTTATCAGATACAATTCAGGCTTCTTAGCATATGTAGTTCACATTTTACAGGCAAGGGAATTCAAATCATGCTTAGAAACTTAGAGTAGCAACACGTCAAGACATCATGGTACATGAAATCTATAAGGAATCAAATCATATCATCATAGACAACAGGCAATCAGGCAACAATCATCATCAAGTCAGCACATCAACACGTAAATCTCATGCCCAGGTCAGTGCAATATCATCGTCAACAAATTCAAAAGGGTTAGCAATCCGAACGGAGAACACTTTCGTTGTGTTGCTCTATCGCTATCCAACTTCTGTTCCCTTCTCATGCGGTCACTCGTTCGATGTATCGCGCATGAGTTCAAATTAGTGGAGATAGGGGAGTGACAGGGACGGACAACCCAATGTTCCTTTCGGAACCAAACACGGACCAAGGCTAAGAATGACAAGACTAAAGACAAGACTCCGACTCGAGAATAGTAACAATGCCCTTATGGAGGTCTATTAGGTTACAACTGTGACGAGCAAAATGAATTCATCATGGAGCACATTAGTCACATTAATCCACACTAACATGTACTTATCTCAAGGAGATCGATATACATACCACAATCGAAATCCTACACGGATGCATATGAGACAAGCTAACATTCCATTATCCCATGGAAGCAGGTATGCCCAGCAACTTCAAGCAAGATATGCGAAACCAGTAATGATCATGCAAGATTCGAAGTCATGGGGATTTAATGAGGATAACAGGTATCATATATATGAATAATGCACGAGCATGGTATACACATCAACAAATGAGTTCAAATATAGCATAACAAGGTATATCATAACAATCAGACGAAGCATCATACGAGAACACAGAAGAGCAGCATAGTAATGTTCATGGAAGCAAGAGAGGTCACCTCAGGGTAACAAGAAGAACATCACGGGCGATAGATTATGATCATGCTGAGAATGAACTGTCATAGGGCATATAAAACAGTAAAATAACTATCACATTATAAGATAAGTACGACATGTAATCATTTAGCGAGCCATATTGGAAAGTATAAGCCCTACAAGATACTTCTAGCACATGTCAAAACATGTATACAATCAAGACAATTCGACTAGGTTCATTCTAACATTCATGTGTCATGCGTATGTGAAATCATGATATAGCGTGGCGTGTGATCATGCGAGGTGCCAAGTCATACATTCATGCAAGCACAAGAGGATCTCATAGAGTAATAGGGGAACACTACCGAGCGATAACATGTAAGCATACTAGGATTCACCATCACGGAAAGCAAGTCAATTATCGAATTCAACATTAATCTAACGAGGATGAACACAATCTTTTAAGAGAGTAGCAGGAGGAGAGTGTCACACTATCAGAGCATCCACGCCGGGGAGAAAAACCACTCCTTTTGCTGGAGCATTTGGAGGGTCCTATTCATTTGCTCAAGCAAAATCATTTTGGAGCTCGCACCGGTGTTGAATTGCTTGGGCAATCGGACATTTAGATTTGCTCCACCCACTTGAGCAAAATTTTCTCCACCGCTTGCTTGAGCAAGTAGTAATATCCTTGTCATTTTTTTTTTTGCCTTTTGTTTTGTTTTTATTTATATAAATGGGTTTTAGACTAGTCATTTGCTTGAGCAATGGGTGTGTGAAAATTTGTTTTACTTGAGCAAAAATTGCTTGAAGCATTATTTGCTTTTGGACCCACCATTTGCTTGAGCAAACACAATTTATGGGTGCGGATGCTCTCAGGGACATATCTCAAGAATCCTACATGATGCTAATGGCATAACATGACATTTGATAGATACATGCACTTGATTGACTAACACAACGACGTGTAAGAAATCACATTAACATAGTCCATCGATATATAAGCATGGGAGGAATCTAGCAATGCATAATACAAGCCTACGCAATGAAGCAATATGTCTAGCATACGGGGCATGTGTTCCAAATCAACAAACACTCGGATAAGGCATGCATTTACCCGGATATCGCTTCAAATAGCAGGATCACAATCAAAACTACTAATTTAGCCAACAAGCCATGGGTACATCGACCATTGATGCTGAGGAGATCATCTTACGACATTCATACAAAGGAAGTTCATCACACTACCATGGACCTGATCCGGGAGGAAGCAATAATCACATAGACTCATATCATGCCATTCATGCTTCTAATCATTCAGTAGTACAATCATTACAACAGGTCAATTAGACATGCGAAGTCAACACATAATCATGACAAGAAGCAAGATGCAATACGAGACCTAAGCAATGTGACCAGCATGGATAAAGAATGACATACAACCACGAATTTACATTAAGGATCATCATCATAACATGTACTGGGAATTACGTATCATATAGGGCATGTTGACATCAAGTTGTAACATGTATCAAGTAGGGAACTTGCTTCATCAGGATACCAAAATTTAACGATCACACTATCATTAACCTATTCACAGGGAGAACATCAATTACACAACTTCCTAGCATATGACATATATATTCATGCCCTAGTATGATAATGCAATATACTAAGTAGATCATGTCGGGATGATATGGATATAACAATTGTAGCTCGAACCCATACAATGGTCATCATGAACATCAAAGCATGTAAGCACAGGTTCACACTAAGAATCGATCTTTAGGCCAAGAAGTAGCACACACAGTATCACACAATCATGGACAGAGCAATTAAGACAACCCGACAGAGATTCCTAGGGCAATCATTGACCTTTCCCAATTGACTCTTCACCCATTTGTCCCGTGGGATTTGGATACAACTTTTGTAATAAGAAGACAGTGGTTGATCGTCATAAGAATTGATTGAAGCATCCCCAGAAACACTTTGCTCTCTACTCAACCCATGCCAAGTACCATGATCCAACATACTCGATCAGGATTCCTGACAACGTCGTTTTTACCAACCCAATTTCCCATAGAGGACTCCGACACTGGAAAGAAAATATTGACAGAATTATCGAAAGGTTTCATAATGGAAGGGGCGGTTCCACACAAGTCGGGCTTGACTATATAGGAATGAGGATACTCCCGCTATTTCGTTAGCACAATCATTTCAAATACATTTCATAGTTAGATATTCAGCATGACAACAATCAACATGGAATCAGTCATCAACAGTTTGCGAAAACACAACCAAGCTACCTAACTCGCCACTCCAACCACAGCGGCGCGATTCCTTGGAGTCTTCTAGGCCCACCTCTAAAGATCAAGCTATGTTTCGCCGACCCGTTCCCAACTACATCTAATAGGGATGGTCTATCACCTTTTCTACCCGTTCGTTCCCCTTGGTTGATCCACCATATTTAATAATCAGAGTTCATACTTACTCCAATTGAGTTAGGCATATTAAGTTCATTTTGCCTTTTTAAACACTTTCAAATCCTTTGAAATTCATGGGCGGTTATCCAAACATACACTCGACCCTTGCATATCCGAATTGCACAACCTCAGCTCTGATACCAACTTTGTAATGGCCTAGAATTATGATTTCCGGGTTACGTTTCAAGGGATGAAACCCCTTGTTCGAATCTTGCAATTCACGTATGGGTCGAGGTTTCAAACTCATTTTAAGATTAGTAGAAAGAGGGATTTCAAACCCTAAAAAACCTCGAAGAGACATTGGGTACCCTTAGCATGTCCTAAGACTTTGTCGCAAAATTCAATTCAAATGAAAGCAAAGCGGAAGCAAAGTTAAGATACAAAGTGCCATGACAAAGCCGGGTCAAAACCAAAACATAAGCGAATGATTACCATTTATACCAAGTTAGAGAATTAGCCAGGTTCTTCGATTCGCCAAAGGGTTTCCCGTCATGGAAGCATGGAGCAAACAAGAGTGGTACCTAACACTATCCACGAAGTCAGGCCCGGTAATCGACTGCGGGTCCTCTGACCGCGCCGAGGCCATATAACATGCTTATACCTAAATAAAGGATGACTAATGCAGTACAAGATTTAAATCACATAAGCGTGATTTGACAGTTATAATATGTAGAAAAACTGTAAAGGGCCCAAGGTAATGCCAAGTGGCATATCCCTCTCCTACCTCTGCACCCCTTCCCGTTAGTGTAGAGACTGGCCAGTCCGGTGCTATAGCATAGCAATTTCCTCGTGGTGGTGCACAAACCACGACATCATCATATAATATCATCTCATCGCTTGCCCGATGGTGTTGGGCTATCATATCATGTTCATATCGACTCGATTGACTCAGGGCAAACCCGATGGGGCTGGGCTACCCTATGACCGTAGAAAAGACTCTAGGACTATCACAGATAACAGTCGTTCTGTATTCAAATACACACAGTACCCACATGCTCATTTCAATGTAATCCTAGCATGATACTATATGGCATGCTTTAATATGCAACAAACTACACATCATATGACACATCAGACAAGAGGTCCAGGTTATTGAGTAAGTCCTATATTATACTTACCTGAAGATGTAGAACAACAAGATAACACAAGCAAGGGCCCAAATGCAAGTCCAAAGCAATCCAAAAGCAATACACACCTATCATCAAGCCACTTCCATAAGCCACCGGGGTAACATTCATACACACGAACCCAAGTTCCCAACATCCTCAAAACCAATCGATGGTAAAACCATTTTCCAAAACCTTTCCGATATGACCAACATCAACCAAAATCATTTCATTTCCATTCAAACCCATTGATAAATTTTACCAACAATATTTCCAACTCATTTCGAAACAATTTCTCAATTCATGCTTGTCCAAAACCCATTTATAAAACATTCGATCTTTAATCAACTTGCGAGTTTATACTACAAAAATAATTCCGGCATTTTATTTCCAAAATCATAATATAAATAAAATTTGACATTAAATCACCAAATAGTTCTATTTTCACAAACCGTATCAATAAAATATCTCATAATTTCCAAAATTACATATCAACACATTTTAAATATAAACATCAAAACTTAATAATTAAATTGGTCTCATAAATAGTTTATAATAAATCAGATTTTTAATAACTTGATGTAACACTTTAAATCCCCAAAACATTTTCCTCATAATATTTAAAATGATATTCAAGAGATAATTTAAATACAATAAACATGTAACAAATTTTTATAGAAGAACAAGTAGCAATAACATTGTCTAACTACACCTGGCCGGCCTAAAGGAAAGACAAAACCCAGCCCATAAACGAAACAAATGACCCAAATCTGATGCCCAAACCGGATTCCCTCACAAGACCCAACCCGGAACAGAAACCCGGATCCCATAATAGAATAAAGGAAAGATCAAACCCGACCCATACCCGAAGAATTAGGCCCAACTCCCATCCCCATCTTCTCCCTCAACAGAACAGAGCTCGTTGAATCAAAATGGGAACGGAGGAAAGAAGGAAGAGAAAAGAGGGCCCTCGCCAGAGCTCCGTTCAACCCACCCTCGCTTAGCCTAACCGACAACCATTTCCGACCTCGAGCGACATGAGCAACTCAAACGCAGAAAAGCAAAAGAGGAAAACGAGGGCACACCGAGGGGTCTCGAAGGTTTGCCGGGATGCTCGTCGGAGTCGGTTGGGCTCGATTATGCTCATCGGAGATAGGATTTCCCTAGAACGAGGTAGGTGGTTGTAAAAGGGGAGATTTTGTTGAGGTATCGAACGAAAGAAGGGGAGGGAGAAGCTTACCGTCTTCGATAGGGAAAGACAGGGGTGGAGGAGAAAAGGGGTTGACGTTGTGGCTTTAGAGGGTGCTCCTGGACTCGGCGTCGTCCTCGTCGGAGGAAGCTGCTGTTGCTCGGCAGAGGAAAATGGCTTGCTTCAACGGAAACCAGGAGGGTGTGCTCGGATTAAAAAATGGAAGAGAGAACGAGGAGGAGAAAAGGTGAGGTGATGGTGGCGATCGGCGCTGGTGACAGGGACGAAAGGAAAGAGGGCTGCGTGTGGTGGTTGAGGGTTCTGCAAAACAGAGAACCAGGAAGGGGGTTTAATAGGGGAAAAGAGTTGGAGAATGGAGAGAGATGAGGGAGAATGCGGATTTTATGGTGGAATGGCACTACACAACAAAACTGCAAGCTGTAAAGTGTGAGGCAATGAGACAAGGCAAGGGGACATTTCCCTCAGGTCTCGACCGAAGTTCACACAGAGAGAGAGAGAGAGAGAGAGCAAAAGGAAAAAGAGGAAAATAATTAAGATTTAAGGAATGGTCCCCTACCCAGAATTCAAAATAGCGGAATAAACTCGAAACCCTCTAATCCCGACTCTATCAAATCCCGACTAAATCAACTTTAAATCAAACTTTCAATTAAATTTCCAGATAATCGGAATGAAATCAATTTATCAAGACTCGCAACTTGAAAGCAGAATCAAATTCCGTCAAAATCAAAATTCTAAAACGATGCCGGAAGGATTTTAAAATCGAAACTTGGTGCTCGAGGATGTTTTTTTTTTCCACTTTTACAAATTGAATAAAATAATAATATATCTACTTAAAATAATATTAAGATAATATTAAAATATATTCGGCCTTTACACCAATTGCTATACATCAGGACTGGAGGCCGAGACTTGAGAGGCATAGCCATGGCTAACTATGAGCTTCTTGGCTAACAGTAGAAAGGAAAGGCGGCAAAACACTGAGACAGAAGAAGAAATTATTAGGGTTGTTTGCAACGGGTCACCGCTTACGTTAGGTTTTTTTTTTTAAAAAAAAATTCGGTTTTTTTTCGGGTCAACTGAAAAATTCGATTCGATTACGGTTATCGGCCAGAAACCGAATTTCAAACTTTCTAGGACCGAAATCGCTTTTTTCGGTTTGGTTATGGATCGGTTTTCGGGCCGAGCCACATTTTGAGCAATAAAGGGAGTCCCACGTGTCCGCTCTTGCCGATCCATTACACGTGGCTTTAATTTAACTGCATTTTAAATCCGGAATTGAAGTCCGCTCCATGGTCTCCAGAGTCCAGACTCTCCACCACACAGAAGACATCTAATTCACGAAAATACCCCTGCACTTTTCTTATGCCCCTTTCGGAGTGCGAGTGTGGGGAAAAAAGGTGAAAACAACCACCGATCCCCCTCTTCTTCTTCCTCAGAGTGAGACCGAGCTCTGTCCGGACGTTTGTGAACGCGCCTCCCTGACGATTACCGTAAGCTCTCTTGATTTCTCTTATATTTCCTTTGAATTTGTGAATTGTCTGTGAAGTTTCTCTTATCTTGTTTTACGCTGAGAATTTGCGTTTTTTTTGGATAATGGAATCTGCTTGTTCTGCAAAATTTCTATGATTTTTATTGTTTATTTTCCCTTTTTTTTTGTTGGTTAGATATGTGAATGGATCGTCTTTTGCTCTTTACAGCTTTGTTTGAGTTCCAGTCTTGACCTTAGGGTTCTTCTATGGCTCGAATTGAATCTGTGCAAGTACGTCTTTTGGACAAAAACTTGTGCGTTTTTTTAAACTAGTTTGCTGCTTCCCTTGAATTATGTGCTGGATAATTGCTCTTTCCTTGTCACAATTGTTGTATTACTAAAGTTTGTAGTCTCTATGAGACTGTATAGTGTATATTCCTTATTTGAAGAAAGCTATATGTTTTTTTTTAATGCAGTGTTTATTTGGGGGTTAAGAATTTGCTCATCTCTTTGTGCAGGTTTTGAGTAGTTGCCGAGGCTGCAGATTAATTGGACCTTGTCTGAAGCCCGAGATTGTAGTGTGAATTCGAGCCGGGTTCTCTATGGGTGAGGAAGAGAAAATGGCCAATGTTGATGATGTGGTGATTGATGGGACCAAGTTAGTGGAGGAAGTGGGAAAACCTGTGACTGATAAAAAGGAGCAAAATGGAGCAAAAGTAATGGCAGAAGATAGTAAAGATGGAGCGAATGAAGTTACAAAGGGGGGAGTCGATGGAGAGCACATGGATGAAGATACTGACGAGGTCAAGAAAGGGGAGGAAAAAGAAGAAAAAGAAAAGGAAGAACCAAAAACTGAGATGATGGAAGAGGGATTAGGCTCCATTGAAGCTAAACCAGAAGATCAGACAGATGACAAGATATATGGGTCTGAAGAGAAAACAGGTGGTATGGAAGAGAGCAGTGAAGAAAAAGAGGAGGTGAAAGAGAGGTTAGAAGAAAAAGAGGAGGTGAAGGAGAGCACAGAAGATCAAAAGAGGACAGTTAATGTGCAAGAGAGTAAGGAGGAAAAAGATGAGAGTGAGAGATGCACAGAGGTGGTCAAGAAAGAGAAGGATACTAAAGAAGAAAAAAAGGAAGAACCCATAATTGAGATTATGGAACAGGAAAAAACCTCCA
Source organism: Persicaria tinctoria (assembly GCA_037127255.1). NCBI lineage: Eukaryota > Viridiplantae > Streptophyta > Magnoliopsida > Caryophyllales > Polygonaceae > Persicaria > Persicaria tinctoria. The sequence continues at coordinate 35,369,123 of JBANSL010000017.1, read as the reverse complement.
TTGAAGCTGAACCTGAAGATGATAAGAAAAAAGATAAGGTTGATGGGGCTGAAGAGAGATCAGGCGGTGCCTCCATTGCAGTTGAACAAGTAGGTAAGAAAAATGATAAGATTGATCGGTCTGAAGAGAGAATGGGTGGTGTGGAAGAGAACAATGAAGAAAAAGAGGACTTAAAAGAGAGTGCTGAAGAAACAAAGAGGACAGGTGATGTGCAAGAGAGTAAGGAGGAAAGAGACGCGGATAAAAGAAGCACAGAGGAGGTCAAGAAAGAGAAGGGAATTCAAGGAGAGAAGGAAGAATCGGAAACTGAAATGATGGCAGAGCAAAAAGGGTCCATTGAAGTTGAACCAGAAGAAGATAAGAAAGATGATAAGGTTGATGCATCCAAAGAAAAAGGAGATGGTGTGGAAGAGAACAATGAAGAAAAAGAGGAGGTGAAAGAGAGAACTGAAGAAAAAAGGAAGACAGCAAGTGACTGTCCTGTGCAAAACGCTGTAGAAAAAAGCACAGAGGAGAAAGGTTCAAAGAAGCGCAAGAGAGTGCAAAATGCTGTAGAAAAATCTGCAGATAAGACAAAGAAAACGGAAGAAAAGGAGCAGGAATCAAAGACTCCGACAGCAAGCGATCGTCCTGTGCGTGAGCGTAAATCTGTTGAAAGACTAGTTGCTATCATTGAGAAAGACACAACCAGGGACTTTCACATTGAAAAGGTTCTTGTGAATATTCAGTTTCTTCCAAAGTTATAAGATTCTCAGTTTTAATGGATTGTTTTTTCCAATTGCAGGGTCATGGCACTCCACTGAAAGATATACCCAATGGTATGATGCACAACTTGTTTTCATTCCTTCTGCCTCTTTAATAGTAGATTTGCTTTATGAAAGTGCACCAGCATTCAAACTGTTTGGAAACTTGGGTTTTTTGTATGTATCCTTGTAGTTTTTTCTTACAGAATGTTTGCAGTACTTTCCTGATTTGAACTTTATGCTGTGTAGCTTTAACTGAAAGCCAAACTGATAGCCTCAGAGCTGAATTCGCACAAGTCCCTTTCTTTTAGCTTTGTTGGATGTTTCTAATAGAAACCTATTCTTGAAATTTCATCCACCCTTCCATTATGTTCCTGTGAATGTGATCTGATTTTGTTATCATCAAAGATATTGGGTTGATGAAGATAAAGCTCCATTTCTCCCTTATTATGAAGACAAAGGAATCTTAAAATCAAAGTAGTCTTGCGACTTTTCTGTCCCTCATGGCTGGTTGGGAGCCTTTTGTGCTGGTTTTCTGTTTTCTGTTTTCAACCTTTATATTCCCCAAGTTCATGTAAAAATGAAGCTAACTCAAGTTATCCACCTTATTTACGAAGAATATATTTGGAAATTGGAATAGACAATATATAAAAGAAGAGGGTGGTGTAAGTGGTAGAAAAAAGCTTTCAAATCTCTGGTATGAATTGAACATAAAAGCAGCCACTATTATTTGGGTTTTTAATTGCTGTTTGGTCTTTCGACAGTGAATTTCTATTTCTTGCTTACTTGATCATTCTGTCATCGCATAGTGAAATTTGAGAAAGTGGGTAATTGTTGTGAACAACTACTGGGGTGGCCAGACATCATTCTACAAAACAAAGTAAATTGATTTCCATTTGCTCTTATTGCATTTTTTTTGTTTTTGTGAAATGGTAGTGGAAACTGTCTTGTAGCTTGAGCATTAACTCATGATGCTATTTTTTGGGCTTCTGTCTAACTGAAAAGCTTTGTCGCGGGTTGGTTCAGAAGTGAGATTTGGAAACAAGGTACTTTTTTTCTTCTTCTTTTTGTCTCTAACAAACTTGGTTTTTATTTCTGCAGTTGCCTACAAGCTGTCCAGAAGGAAGGGAGAAGAAACTTTTAAGTTGCTTCATACAATTCTATTTGGGAGAAGAGGGAAGGTATTGGACAAGTGAAAACTCCTAGACTTCAGTAATGAGGTTATCAAGATTCATGACCTTGAGTTGTGTCTGCTTGTCTTCTTGCAGGCATCTGAAACCAAGAGCAATATATCACGCTTTTCTGGCTTTGTATGGCATGGTGATGAGGTAATGTTCATAGATGGTCTGATGTTCATAATGCAACTGTTATCTGTTTCTTTTTGTCGAATATAATCCTGTGGGGATCAGTTAACATCTCCATGATCATTAGATTCTCATGGATTTAACTTTTTTGGCATGATGTTAAATGTTGTATTCCATACTTGCATATGTTTGGGAAATTTGAGGTTGACATGCTCCTACTTCTTATCTGGACTGTTTGGGTAAAAATGGATTAAAAAGAGCATGCAGATAAAGATTGAAAATATATAGGTCACTATGCGGCATGCATCCAATCAAAACAGAAGTTTAATCTGGATGATTGGGAACAGAATGATGAAGTAATGGCACATTTCATGATATTACCTTTAGGCTTCAGTTGCTTGGTATTATGGGTATGGATGAATGTTTAGTATTACTTGAGTACATTGTTCGTTATATGTGGTTCTAGCATATTTGATGGTGAATTACATATACTTTGCAGGAGAAACAAAAGATGAAAATGAGGGAGAGGTTGGACAAGTGTGTGAAAGAGAAATTATTGGAAATTTGTGACACTCTTGACATACATGTTGCCAAGACAACCACCAAAAAGGTTTGTTACAATAAGCTAGTGCTACTAAGAGACCATTCTCTCTTTAGGACAGAACCTTGGATTCAGTGTACATTTCATTTTCTCCTTCCTCTCGCATGAGCCATTATTAAAGCATTATTAAGTTGATTTACTCCTGATGTGTGTGCAAGAGGGCTAGGGAAGACTGAACTATAGTGCGAGATAAGATGTCGTTGCCAAAATTTTAAAACGATCTTTTCTAAGATGTAGCTCCAGTTGTTGCCGTATTATGCACCTCCCACATTCATTGTCATTGTAAAACCTCCATTTTCCAGGAAGACATTGTTGCAAAGCTTTTGGACTTTTTGATGGCACCTCATGCTACTACTAGTGTGTTGCTTGCCGAGAAAGAGCAGGTGCCTTCCTTAACCTCTGGAGCAGATTGGTAGATATGATTCTCTTGTATGGGAAACTTATGCTAATGATACTTTGTGCCTTTAAATCACACAGCAAACCAAGGGGAAAAAACGTGGGAGGGAAGGCAGTGCACCAAGATCAAGAGGTACATCTTCAACATCCTCTACCAAGGTAAAGCTACATTTCTCTTGAGATAGCTTTTTCGAATATTCATTATTTGTGCTCCTACGAAATAATTTGGCAGTATCCCTTCAATAGAAATATCTTTCATAAACTTCAAGAAATTGCACCTGTTCCAATCTTTAATTGGTGTCTTTTAAGTGATTTATTGCTAATCTGTTCATCAAGATTTGCCAAATGGATTAGGTTTTCTTATGAAAGAGCTAACCATTAGGATGGCTTGCAGAAACGCAAAAAGAACAACGGTACGTCTAAGAGAGATGGGAAGAAGAGCACTTCTGATACAGAAGATAATTCAGAAGAAGAGGAAGAAGAGATTGGGAAAGAAGCAGAGAATGGTGTCCCCGGAAGATCCAAAGATGAGAACTCTGAACCGTCTGAAAGCCAGGAAAAAAACAATGATTCTGAAGACGAGTCTGAAGAAGAAACTGAGCTGGCCAAGAAAAGTTCCAAGAAGAAACCTTCTAGGAAGCAATCTTCTGGAGGAGAAAGAGACAAGGAAATCGTTAGTCCGAAAAGGGCCACCTCACGGGCAAAAAAAACACCAAATAGATCATCATCAAACCCTTCAAAAGTCAGTAATGTTGATGCCAGTCCAAAGGTATTCTCAAGGAAGAAGAAAGCCGATGAAGGAGCTAAGGAGAAGTCTTCAATTTCAAAGAGACCTGCTCCACAGGAGAAGCCTGGTGAGTTCTTTGGTTATTTTATATCACTTTTTTATTTCTACTTGAAGAAAGTTGATCTTGTTATAATCTCCAATAAAAAATGTAGTTAAAAGGGCTGTCAAAGGAAGGGAGAAGCCGAAGGATCGCAAAATAAAACCTACTGATGATGAATTGAGGACTGTCACGTGTGAAATACTAAAAGAGGTGGACTTCAACACGGTTAGTTCTGCACCTACACATGTGCTATCAATTCTGTACTGCACGGTTACTTCAACCGTCTTCATGGAGTGTGAAATTCAGATATTATCTTTTCCAGTTAGAATTTGGCTGGAACCAGTAACTATATTCTCATCTCCTTGTTGACCCGACTGGTGTAGTTACTCACCTAGTTCTCGGGTGTTTTTTATATCAAGGGCTTTGCTCATTGCTTCTGCCCAAGACCATTTCATTTATTTTTTAGCCCCTTCTAGTGTTCTGAAGTATGATAATACTTTATGCTAATTGCCTGATTAGAGCCTCTCTAGGTGATGTTTTCTAACTTCTTGTTAAAATGTTACAGGCCACGTTCACAGACATCTTGCAACAGCTAGGTATGTTCTTTAGTAGTAACTCCCCACAATGGTCATTATATTTTTCTAACTTCTTGTTAAATTGATTTATCCACAACTAGTGTAAGTCCCGTGTCTAAGACACGGGTATTTTAATATTTGGTTAAAAATTTTTATAGTTTACAATATAATAATAATATAAGTAATTTAGAGAGTATAGTGGTAGGGATATGTTAAAAACTACGCAAAAGAATTTAATAATCTATAAAGACGATGAAATAATAAAAACGAAAATAATGGTTCGTTAGAAATTTATTTATAAATCCTTAACCGAATAATTTCTAAACAATAATATAAAGAGAAGTATTATCAAGATGGCAATTGATTATACACATATAATAAACTTTATTAGATAGCTAAAGTTTTTTTAAAAAGGTTAATAATAGTGGTTATATTAAAAAACTATTTATTTTATAATAAAATATATCATATATTTTTTTCTTTAATTATATCATTTTCTCTTATTTTATTAATAAACTAAATAGCTTTATAGTGTGAAATTAATTTAATTTCATGAATATTTAAAAATGTTTTAGTGGGGTTAGTGGGGTGGTTAGTGAACTTGGTGGGGTAGTTAGTAGTGGTGTGGCGGTTACCATGAAGATGTGGCAAAAATTAACCAAGTGGATGAAAATTAGTGGTCCACTTGGAGATAGAAAAAAGAGTGGGAGATGTGGAATCCTTCCTATGATGACACGTGGAATGGAGCCTCCTCGTGAAGCCACGTAGGCGGGAGATGCTTCTGTTTTTAGTATTAGTATAGATTAACAATTTAGTTAAAATACGGGTAAGTCCCGTGTATTTTAATATTTGGTTAAATTTTTTTATATTTTACAATATAATAATAGTATAAGTAATTTAGAGAGTATAGTGGTAGGGATATGTTAAAAAATACGCAAAAGAATTTAATAATCTATAAAGACGATGAAATAATAAAAATGAAAATAATGGTTCGTTAGAAATTTATTTATAAATCCTTAACCGAATAATTTCTAAAGAATAATATAAAGAGAAGTATTATCAAGATGGCAATTGATTATACACATATAATAAACTTTATTAGATAGCTAAAGTTTTTTTAAAAAGGTTAATAATAGTGGTTATATTAAAAAAACTATTTATTTTATAATAAAATATATCATATATTTTTTTCTTTAATATTATCATTTTCTCTTATTTTATTAATAAACTAAATAGCTTTATAGTGTGAAAATAATTTAATTCCATGAATATTTAAAAATGTTTTAGTGGGGTTAGTGGGGTGTTTAGTGAACTTAGTGGGGTAGTTAGTAGTGTTGTGGCGGTTACCATGAAGATGTGGCAAAAATTAACCAAGTGGATGAAAATTAGTGGTCCACTTGGAGATAGAAAAAAGAGTGGGAGATGTGGAATCCTTCCTATGATGACACGTGGAATGGAGCCTCCTCGTGAAGCCACGTAGGCGGGAGATGCTTCTGTTTTTCGTATTAGTATAGATTAACAATTTAGTTAAAATACGGGTAAGTCCCGTGTCTAAGACACGGGTATTTTAATATTTGGTTAATTTTTTTATATATTTTACAATATAATAATAGTATAAGTAATTTAGAGAGTATAGTGATAGGGATATATTAAAAAATACGCAAAAGAATTTAATAATCTGTAAAGACGATGAAATAATAAAAACGAAAATAATGGTTCGTTAGAAATTTATTTATAAATCCTTAACCGAATAATTTCTAAACAATAATATAAAGAGAAGTATTATCAAGATGGCAATTGATTATACACATATAATAAACTTTATTAGATAGCTAAAGTTTTTTTAAAAAGGTTAATAATAGTGGTTATATTAAAAAACTATTTATTTTATAATAAAATATATCATATATTTTTTTCTTTAATTATATCATTTTCTCTTATTTTATTAATAAACTAAATAGCTTTATAGTGTGAAATTAATTTAATTTCATGAATATTTAAAAATGTTTTAGTGGGGTTAGTGGGGTAGTTAGTAGTGGTGTGGCGGTTACCATGAAGATGTGGCAAAAATTAACCAAGTGGATGAAAATTAGTGGTCCACTTGGAGATAGAAAAAAAAGTGGGAGATGTGGAATCCTTCCTTTGATGACACGTGGAATGGAGCCTCCTCGTGAAGCTACTTATGCGGGAGATGCTTCTGTTTTTAGTATTAGTATAGATTAACAATTTAGTTAAAATACGGGTAAGTCCCGTGTCTAAGACACGGGTATTTTAATATTTGGTTAAAATTTTCTATATTTTACAATATAATAATAATAATGTAAGTAATTTAGAAAGTATAGTGGTAAGGATATGTTAAAAAATACGCAAAAGAATTTAATAATCTGTAAAGACGATGAAATAATAAAAACGAAAATAATGGTTCGTTAGAAATTTATTTATAAATCCTTAATCGAATAATTTCTAAACAATAATATAAAGAGAAGTATTATCAAGATGGCAATTGATTATACACATATAATAAACTTTATTAGATAGCTAAAGTTTTTTTTAAAAAGGTTAATAATAGTGGTTGTATTAAAAAATTAGTGGTCCACTTGGAGATAGAAAAAAGAGTGGGAGATGTGGAATCCTTCCTATGATGACACATGGAATAGAGCCTCCTCGTGAAGCCACGTAGGCGGGAGATGCTTCTGTTTTTAGTATTAGTATAGATGGTCGGGAATCCGCTCCCGGTTTTATTTTTTCATCCGATTTGGGAACCTGACCATTGTGGATAACCTCCCCAAATTTGGGGTGTCCCAATACATTGGGCACCTTCCCAAATCTGAAACCCATAAAACGATGATACGTGTACAACTTAATAAATCATTTCATTTTTATTATTTTTCTTAATAGATTTTAATTAAAAGACTCAAAAATATTAAAAATTTAATTAAAGTATATTAAAATATTAAAAGTAATTATCAAATACAATTATATAATTACATTAATAATTTTTTTCAATTGTTTAATTTATTAAAAATTTAGGTAAAATATTTTAAATTTCAAAAATTAATTATCGAATATAATTAGAAAATTTAATTAATATTTTTTAGTTCTTGGATTTATTAAAAGTTTAGTTTAACGTTTTAAATTATTAAACATAATTATCGAATATAATTAATAATTAAATTAATAATTTTTTGAATTGTCAAATTTATCAACAATTTAATTTAAGTATTTTAAATTATTAAAAGTGATTAATAAAATATAATTATAATATTAAATTGATATATTTTTTGTATTTTCAAATTTATTAACAATTTATGTAAAAATATTGTAAATTATTAAAACTAATTATCAAATATAGTTAAAAAATTTAATTAAATTTTTTATATTGATAAATCAATTTAAATTTTTTAATTTAGGAAATTATAGGAAAAATATAATGACCATTGTGGGGAGAGAAATGAATTGGGGAGGGTTGAAAATAAAGTTAATGGAAAGTGAGGTGGACGAATAAGGAAAGAGGAGAGAAAATTTTGGGGCACCCCATCATTGGGGGTGCTCTAAGTAGTAAACACTTTTGTTCGAGGGTATCTGATGGGACTGCCATCATCTTCTGACCTTATCATCTTCTTATTTGCTCTATTGGATTAATGCAACAGCAAAGCGGTTCAATACTGATCTCACACCCCAAAAATTGTCCATCAAGCTCATGATACAGGAAGAGCTCACAAAACTTGCTGACGAAGCAGACGAAGACGATGACGAAGAAGGGAGCGGGGATGCCAAAAAGGAAGAGGTAAACCCTGCTGAGCAAGCAGTCTGAGGTCTGATGTACAAAATATCCTGAAGCTCTCGAAGCTGATAAGGTATAGATTACTTACGTACTTTAGTTGCAATCTCTCAGCGTTTATCGTTTCCAGCCATGCTATACTCAAGCTGATAGCACCCATATCGTCTTCATAAGAAGCTTGTGCTGTAATCTAATCATTAAGATGCACATTGTAGAATCCTAGCAAGTCCAGCTGTGCCAGCTGCACTGCTGGATGCAGTAGTTTCTGAACTATGCAACTTTATCGGAGCTGCCCATTTTGAATGGTTTTTTTTTTTTGCCACCTATCATCTTTGTCATAATCCATTGTTAACACAGGATTAAGTAATTTGTGTTTAATGGAACAGAAAACGGGATACCAAATGATTTGCACTGTTACCAAGCTCATCTTTTTTCGTGTTAGCTGTTGTATACGGTGAAAGGTGCTGTGACAGTGATGTGAACGTAGAAGATTAAGGGTTGTGATTGGGGGAGGACTGTCTCTCTGTATCAGCTGTGATTTTTGCGGTGATTGAATCTTCACAGTTCACATTGTAACCTTGTTTTCTGTCCCGCTAGCCCCAGCTTTGGGTTTGGATATTACCTGTTTAAGATTTTGGAAAATGGAAAGTAGTTGGTTCTGTAGGGGTGATATTCGAGCCGAATGAGCCGAACTTGACATGTTCAGGCTTGGCTTGAACGGGAGACGAGCCGAGCTCGAGCCCAAAAAATACTCGGCTTGCGAGTTTAAGCTTAAACTCGAGCTCGGCTTGTTAGGCTCGAACAAGCCAAACGATGAGCCTAAGCTCGTTCGAGCTCGCCAGTTGGGCTCGTTCGAGCTCGTTCTATTAACTATACAAATTTCTAATTGACATATCCACAAGCCAAACGAATGACCCTAAGCTCGTTTGAGCTCGTCAGTTGGGCTTGTTCGAGCTTGTTCTATGAACTATACAAATTTCTAAACGACATATCCACAATCTGGCACACATCAGAATTCAAGTTGTACAAATTTGCACAATTTCTAATCAACCTTTCCACAAATTTAAACAAGATATCCACAATCAACATATTCACATATCCACAATCCATTGTACAAGTTTCTAATCAACATAATCAAACTATACAAATATCTAAAGGGGCAATATGTAAAATGTCCAAAAAAATTGCTCTAATTAGAGGAGTGTCCAAAAATTTATAAAAATTACATATCAACACTTTCTGTTATGCAAATATAACCCGATGTTATGCATATATAATATTATGTTATGCAAATATAATATTATGTTATGCAAGCTTAAACAACCTTATGGAAAGAATATGCACATGCATTTTTATTTTAAAATTGCCTTAATATATCTTATTTCCACATAAGCATATCATTCTACCATTGATTGACCTAAGAAGCTTTTAAAATTGCATTAGTGTCAACGTCAATGTTGCTGACATCGACATTCCTGACACCGTTGACACTGACATTGTTGACACTTCTGACACTGTCACCACTAACATTGCGAACACCACTAACATTTTTCGTGTCAGCGCTATCGCTAATGTTGGCTAACGCCGACATCGGAGATGGTGACGCCGACGTCGAAGATGCTTTTTTCCGTGTCAGAAGCACTGACGTTGACATTGTTGATATCGACATCGAAGATGCTGACACTGAAATTGACGTTGCCGACGTCAACATCGGAGATGTTGACGCTCCTGACGCTGACATCGGAGATGTCGTCTTGCACCGACATCGATGCTGCTGACGCTGACGTTAGGGATGCTTTTTTTTTCGTATCAACATTTCTTTTTTTTCGTGTTAGCATTGACACTAACATTGCTGAGGCCGATATTCGAGATGCTGATGCTGCTGACGCTGACATCGGAGATGCTAACACTGACGTTGATGATGTTGACGTCAACATCGGATATGCTGACGTTGACATCAGAGATGTTGCTGACACCGACATTCCTGACACCACTGACACTGACATCGGAGATGCTGACGCCGACGTCGAAGATGGTTTTTTCCTTGTCAGCAGCACTGACGTTGACATTGCTAATGCCGACATCGAAGATGCTGACATTGATGCTAACGTTGCTGACGTCAGCATCTTCGATGCTGACACTGCTAACGTTGACATAGGAGATGCTGACACTGCTAACGTTGACATCGGAGATGCTGACACTGATGTTGATGTTGCTGTCTTCAACATCGAAGATGCTTACGCTCATATCAGAGATGTCGGATCACGCTGACATCAATGCTGCCGACGCTGCTGACGCCGATGTCGAAGATGCTTTTTTTCGTGTCAACGCTTTTTTTTTGTGTTAGCACTGACGCTGACATTGCTGATGCCGACATCCGAGATCCTAATGCTGGCATCAGAAATGTCGGCTGACGCCGACATCGATGCTGCCGATGCTGCTGACACCGACGTTAGGGAATGCTTTTTTCGTGTCAACGCTTCTTTTTTTCGTGTCAACACTGACGCTGACATTGCTGACGCCGACATCAGAGATGCTGACACTGACACCGATGTTGATGTTGCTGAAGTAAACATCGGAGATGTTGACTCTGCTGACGCTGATATCGGAGATGTCGGCTGACGCCGACATCGAAGCTGCTGACGCCGACGTTAGGGATGCTTTTTTTCGTGTCAACGTTTCTTTTTTTTCGTGTTAGCACTGACACTAACATTACTTACGCTGACATCCGAGATGCTGACGTTGTTGACTCCGACATCGGAGATGCTGACACTAACGTTGATGTTGCTAACGTCAACATCAGAGATGCTGACGCTGACATTGGAGATGTCGGCTGACGCCGACATCGATGCTGCCGACGCTAATATATCTTATTATTGAACATTTAGTAATGCATTTATATTTTTAAATTGCACTAATATATCTTATTATGGAACATTTATTAATTTTTTTTTGTAAATTACTAGAATTATTATAAACTTTAGTCTATGCGGGATTCGAACCCACGTATTTGTGCATAAGCATTTCGCTCTACCATTGAGCTAAAAGGCTTTTAATTATATTATAACATAACATTCATATAAACAATATAAACCTACGACAAGACTTTTATATTTTAATTTGACCAATTTTTATATTTTGTTGTCTCATCAATATTTTCTTTCATCTTACATCAGTATTTCTTGCATCTTATAAATTGATGTTGTGCAAATTGTAAAAGTATGATATGCAAATATAAATTGATGATATGCAAATATAAGATGAAAATATGCATAAATTAATTCACATTGTGCAAATATAAGATTATTGGTATCTAATACTTAGATTTTAATTTTTAATAAATAAAAATAAGTTGGGAAAATACAAACTGGTGTTGTGCAAATGTATGATTATAATATGCAAATATAAATTGATGTTGTGCAAATGTAAAAGTATGATATGCAATTATAAATTGATATGCATAAATTAATTCACGTTGTACATATATAAGATTATTGATATCTAATACTTAGATTTTAATTTTTAGTAAATAAAAATAAGTTGGGGAAATACAAATTGATGTTGTGAAAATGTATGATTATAATATGCAAATATAAATTGATGTTGTTCAAATGTAAAAGTACAATACGCAATTATAAATTGATGATATGCAAATATAAGATTAAAATATGCATAAATTAATTCACGTTGGGCAAATACAGAATTATTATAAACTTAAGTTTATAATATTCCCCACAATGTCTACATACAACGAACATGTAATAATCAATTTGTAAATATTCAATTTCAAAAATTAATTATAAAAATCAATTAGAGCCAAATAAGTGTTATTTTATAATTTAATTATTTTAGACATCTTAAATGACTATCGAAAAATAAATAATATTTTAAGACTCACAAGCATTACTAATGCTTATTTTACATCTTGGATGAGGCTTCTTAGATCACTTTTCTACCTTTAAGGATCTTTTTTTTTTTACCATCTTACCTTTATTTTCACTATTAATTTCTCTATCTTTCTAACCATCTTTCTCATGAAAATAATCAATAAGTTATGTACATCTACATATTTAACTTCAAAATTATTCACACAATCATGTGCTTATAATTTTTTAATATTTGTACGGGAGCTTATATTTTACTTTTTTAGATCTATGCTAATGCTAATAATTATATATTTATTTCAAATTATATTAGATGGTGTGTTTGAGTATTATTACTACTTTACCTTATTAAATCATTTTCAAAATTTGTATCATATCTCTTTCCAACTAATTTAGAAATTATAAAAAAATATTTTATACATATTTTTGTTGTAAACACACACACACACACACACATATATATATATATATATATGTGTGTGTGTGTGTGTGTGTGTGTGTGTGTGTGTGTGTGTGTGTGTGTGTGTGTGTGTGTGTGTGTGTGTGTGTGTGTGTGTGTGTGTGTGTGTGTGTGTGTGTGTGTGTGTGTTTACAACAAAAATATGTATAAAATATTTTTTTATAATTTCTAAATATATATATATAGAATTTCTAAATATATAAAATATATAAAATATATATATATATATATATATAATTTCTAAATATATAAAATATATATATATATATATATATATATATATATATAGTATTATATAGATATATAAAATGATGTTCAAATTAAAATGGATTAAGCTCACGTGCCTTCAAGGCACGGGTATTACACTAGTGAATTTCTAAAGTTTCCAGAATATGTCAACATTTAATAAAACATAAAGTTTGCAAATAAGATCATTATCAAAATTGATATCATATTACATGAGATGAGAAGCTCAAACTTCTACAATATCCTCTAATAAAAGATACTGTAAAAGATAAAGCTTTTGCCCATCAACCGATAAATGTTAGCATTTACACAACTACAACAGCTACTGCTAGATAACTGATTCCAAATTATCTGATTAAATCTCCTCAAAGGAAAGCACTTTAGAAGTGTAATCAATGGAATGTGCAGATTATATTCCAATTTCTTCAGAATCCGATGTATTATTATACAACCTAAGGTGCTGACATGGTAAGCATCATGGTTCCGCAAACAAGCTCAACACAGATACAACAACAGAATATGACATTCAGAAGCTACAACAACCCCGAAAAGAGACCCGAAATCAGCAAAAGCAAGATGCAAGCGAAAATCTGAAGCTACAGCAGCCACAAGATGATACAACAATAGAAGCTACAAAAAAAAAAAATTCACAAGCACATATAACCACACACATCCAGGAATTACATTCAAGCACATCTAAGCTTGCTGAATTTTCGCAAGCACATTCAAGCACATCTAATCATATATTGTTCACATGCCAGCACTCACAATTATGAGGGAAAAGAATCTGATATAGGTCAATGTCATCTTTTTGCAACGTCAGCAGACTAACACAACAACCTTATAAAAAGGAAAAAAATGGAAATGGAAAGGTTTCATTTTAAATATTTCCAAGTTACTAGAAACATCCATTTCAGAAGATGTCGGCATTGAAGATGTCATCATGGAAGATGTCAGCATTGAAGATGTCAGCATTTACAAGCTTCACAACTACAACAACTACTGCTAGATCTTTGCAACAATGAATAAGAAACAAAACAACCATTCTAGTGTATATGTGCAAAATAATGCAAGTTCTAGTAGTAACAACAATGACTTCTTTTACATCTTTTCAATTAAAAACCAAATTCAAATCTAAATATGCAGACTTCAGATTCGAGCAAAGGCCTATATTCAAATCCCTAAATTCAGATTCGAGCAAAGTGCAAGTCCATCGACTTCAGATTCGAGCAAATCCAGATTGGAACAAAAACAATTCAGATCCCTAAATTCAGATTGGAAAAAAATTGAGAATCCGACACCGGATGCTTGATATCACTTCTACCGAGACCGCATACTAGGCAATCATCTCTAGTTTCAAATTAAGATTGCTGACATGATTTTTAATAATTTAAAAACTCATTCATCTAGTGTACAAAACCCATGTCAACATGTTATATTTGCACAAGAGACCATGTCACACAATTACAAATAAAAAAATAACCTATACATCTACTTGAATTGCACAAAAAGAGCACATGTCAGCACATATTAAATCCGTGTCAGCACATTTTAACTCCATGTCACCACATATTCACTAGTTGTCAGCACCCTTAGACCTTGAACTGGACTAAACCAAAGAGTGGCATGCATCATAAATCAACACTGTCACATATTATAGCACAATTAGTTGCTGATGCAGATCATAAAAACTGTCCAAAAGAATAGTCTTCCTCTATAAATCCTCGTACATAAATTACAAGAATGAAAAACGGGGATGGTGCAGTTACAAAAACCAAACAAATATCGCTCCAAATCCACAAATTAAACCACACACCACAAAAGAGGCGAATGTGAATTTGTCCATTTTTAATTCGAATGAAGTGAAGCAGAAATCATAGTAGCAGTATTTAGACCGAATTCAATTCAATTCTAGGTAGAAGCAATTCCTCACATTCAAATCATAGCAACAACAATTCAATTAATTAAAAGAAATACCTGATAGTGCTATTTGGAGGTCAGATCTCAAAACTGGGTTGCAAGAGGCGGCCAAACTGGTTCAAATTGAGAATCCCCCATCTAGATTCGATCACTTCAAAAGAAGGTGAATGAAGAATTGATGATAGAAGATGGCGCCCCCTGCTATCTATATCTGACCGAGACTCAGGACGTCAACAAGAGGAATTCAGCAGAGCTGGCTCCAAGCTCGCCGGAGTGGTTGGGGCAGAGGAGGTGGAAGACGCCGGAGAAGGTGGAGATCGCGACGACCGACTTCTGGTGATAGCTGAACGGAGTCATCGTCGCTGGATAAGGCGAGCCTCTTGATGTTGGGAACGCTGGAGAATCGATCTAGTGCAGAGAGATCTGAAGCAACGGAGAGAGATCGCAAGCTTCCTCCGCCGCTCCCTCACCCTTCCTCCGCCTTCAATCCCCGCCGCTGGCACGGAGAGAGAGAGGGAGATCATCAGCGGGTCACCATTGATGGAGGAGCGAGGAGGAAGAGGATGAAACGAGAGGGATGAGATTCACAAATTGGGGATTAGGGATTCACTTCAATTTTGTTTTTTATTTCATATTTTAATTTTAACTTAGGAGGATGGACACTCCACTAATTTTTACAAAAACTAGGACACTTCTACAATTAGAGCAAAAATTTGTGCCTTTGGCACAAATTTTCTCATTTCTAAATTCTAATCAAGCAAAAATCTGCAATTTCAAGCTGTAAGAGGATGAATGTAGCAATTTGGCACACATCAGCAGTTCGTCACTTTCGTCGGCCATGAGTGACTTAGAGGAAGAATGGAAGAGGAAGAAGGCGACGCCAGACTCAGATCTAAAGGAGAGCACACTGCACAAATACCTTGGAGAAGATGAGTGGTGGTCCATGAACGCCGGATCTGAGCAGGAGGCCAGAAGGGTGACTGGAGCGACTGGATCTGGGTGAGAGATTCAGGTATGGGTAGGAGAAGAAAGGCACGAACCAGATCTGCTATGGCTGTACGGTGGGAGGCTGGGATCTGATGAGGAACACACTGATCTGGAAGCTAAGACGATGAGGAGGGTGACTAACCAAGCGGCGCTACCGTTTAAGGACGAGGATTTGAAGCAAAAACCCTCGAGCAGATGCGCGATTTCGTAGCAACTATGAAGGAAAAAGGGAAAGACGTGTACAGTAGAGTGAATTACAGTGATGGGGGAACAATATTTGGGAGGAGGGACGATGAGGGAGTAAGAGGAAGCCGGAGTCAAGGTTGGGGAGAGAGGGAGCTCTGAAGTGGGAAGTATGAAGTCGAAGACGGAGGCTTGGGAGTCTCCGAGAGTGAAAGCCTCTCACCTCAAGTCTCATATAAACCTAGGGGCATTTATGTAATTTCAACACCTTAGGCGAGCTTTTGATCTCGGCTCGGGCTCGGCCCGGGCTCAGTTCGAGCCCTAAATACTGTTCAAGTTCGGCTTCTTTTCCAAGCCGAGCTCGAGCTTTTTCGAGCCGAGCTCTGCTGGTTGGGCATGGAAATTTTGCAAAGCTACCTTGATGTTTGTAACTTATTGGATTACTATAGCTTGCACACTTAATATTGTAATTTACGAAATTGTGAGGAAAATTGGGAAAATGTATTAGAAAAATAGTGTTTATTTGTAGTATATGCGAAACTAGCAGAGATTTAAACGAATGAAATTATGTCGGTAGCCACATGTTTTTATAAATTTCACGGTGTATCACCCTCTCTATTGTTATTTGAATCCGTTTATAATTTATAAGGAAATTAAAAAAATATACTATTTTACTCTGATAATAGAATGGAGATAGTAGAGAGAAGTAGAGAATGAATTGATATGTTTATTGAGGTTTTAAGGAACCCTTTATATAAGAGTTAATTTTATAGTTTATTCAATATCTCTTTGTATCCTGTACTAAAAGAGAATCACAATTACTCTTATAACACTCCTCTTTGACCTCCCAATATACTGGCTTTTATAATCACATGATGTTTGGACATGGTGTATGAAGGATTTGAACCACACACATTCTCTTTCAGTTTCGTACAATGCAATTAGCTCAGCATGGTTTGATGATGTAGCAATCAGAGTCTGCTTTGTTAAACGTCATGAAATAGAAGTTCCACCATAAATGAACACGTATCTTGTTTGTGATTTGACTTTATGTGGATCAGACAGGTAACCTACATAAAAATAACCAACTAAATTTGTATTTTGTACTCCCTGGGATCTTTTGAAATATATCCCCGTGTCACTTGTTTCACGTAGATAACGCAAAACATGTTTGACACCATTCCAATGAAGTTTTGTAGGTGTTGAGCTATACCTTGCTAACAAGTTAACTACTAAAGCTATATCCGATCGGGTATTGTTAACGAGATACATAAGTGCACCGATCGTACTAAGATATAATACTTCAAGACCCAATATCTCCTTATTATTATCTTGAGGACGAAAAAGGTTGATAACTCCCTCCTTTGATGAAAATCGGAATAAGTTTCAAAGGCCTTGACAGTATGTCTGTGTCAAAGGTCTTGGAGCTTTAACAGTGTTGATGAAATACAAAACCTGTTCTATATGTTATATTGTTCGAATATTATTTAATATTATTATATACTTCCATTATATTATTATCGAACCTTCAATTGGTATCAGAGCTTTACTCACTGCTTTTGATCTAACAATCTTGTGAGTTTTCGATCATGTCTGGTGAAGCAAGCGGAGGATTTGCACAGGGAAGGTCCACGAGCAGACCACCACTCTTTGTAGGAAACAACTTTGTCCACTGGAGATCCTTGATGAAGATGTTCATTATAGATCGAGATCTGGAACTTTGGAACATTATAGAGAATGGTCCGAAAATTCCAGAGAAAGACGGACCAAATGGAACCAAAGTTGCAAAGGAGTCTGAATACATCCAAGCGGATCTTGAACTCGTCTCCAAAAACTACAGGGCTATTAACTTACTTTATTGTGGTCTAAGCACTGATGAGTTTAACCGTCTTTCATCTTGTAGGTTAGCTAAAGAGATTTGGGACAAACTGGTCGTCACCTATGAAGGAACGAGCCAAGTGAAAGACACCAAGATCAGCATCTTCCTTCGAAAGTATGAGCTTTTCAAAATGAAGTCTGATGAGTAAATCAAGGCCATGTTCACATGATTCACAGAAATCACCAACAACCTTGACTCTCTCGGCAAGAGCTTTACAAACGTTGAGAAAGTGAGAAAGATAATGAGGTGCCTCCCAAAGGAGAAATGGGGTCCGAAAGTAACAGCTATAGAGGAAGCACAGGACCTCACCACTCTACCACTTAACGACTTGCTTGAGAAGCTGATCACGCATGAGATGATCCTTAATGAAGACGATGGAGAACTTCCAGGTAGCACTAAGAACTTGGCACTCAAGTCTAAGAAGGATGAGCCTAAAGATGGATCTGATTCCGAAGATGAGGAAGACGATGAGGATGATCCTTTTTCTCTTATCACAAGAGGCCTTGCTCGAATTCTCAAAATGAAGAAATAATTCAACAACAAGGATGGATCAGAGTCTTCTAAATTTTGAGGTAAGCCTCAATACAAAAAGTATGATAAGAAGACTAAACCTTTGTCTTGTTTTGAATGTGGTGAAAACAAATCATCTTGTGAAGGATTGCCCTCAAAAGACAAAGAGCCAGTCCAAGAAGGGTGACAAATGGAAGAAGAAAGCCGTGGTGGCAACTTGGAGCGATTCTGACTCTGACTCCGATGATGAGAAGGCCAATATTTGTCTTATGGCCTCAGAAGATGAATCCCACGATGAGAAGCTTGAAGCTACTGTAAGAGAACTTATGGCAAGTCCAACAGAGGTATTATCGGAATTCCTTTTTAATATGATTGCCAATGAAGAGAAACTTATTGCCCAGACTAACATTCTTATTAAGAGAACTGTGGACCAGGAAAGAACTATTGAGGATCTGTCTATGAGGGTTAAAAGTCTTGAAGCTTCTTATTCAGGTCTTGACATTAAATTCAAGACGCTTGACTCAAAGAAATCTGAACTCAAGCAAGATCTCTCCTCTCTAAGAAATGAGCATCATGACTTAGAGAACGAGAAGATCTCCCTGAATAATAAGATTCAAGATCAACAGACAGCCCTCATAAGTTTTACCAAATCCAAAGGCACTCTTGATAGGATGTTGGGTGAGCAACAAAGTTCTCTAAACAAAAGTGGTATTGGTTACAATCCAAGGTTTTTAAAGAAGCAGCACATTACCACCTTTGTAAAGGCAAAAGGAAGCAGAACCTCTCCTATATGTCACTACTGTGCTAGAAAGGGACATGTAAAAGAGACATGCCCTTATAGAAGAAAGGATCCTTATATCATTCGCAATACTTTTCTTGTTCATTTGAGAAAAGAACGGATAACACAAGTTTGGGTTCCAAAAGGCACTATTTTACCAAATATGGTTTACCCCAACAATGGATCCAAATTTGCTTATCGGTCTAGCCACAAAGGTTGATGTTTGTCTTGCAGGAGATCACCAAGGTGAAGGAACATAAATGGATTATTGATAGTGGATGCTCAAGGCATATGAGTGGAAAGAGTTCTCTCTTTCATGATCTAAAGAAGCAATCCACGGGAACAATCACTCTTGGTGACAAAGGAAAATGTGACATCGTTGGTACTGGTAGTGTTGGGAGTGATTCCAACCATAGTATTAAAAATGTTTATCTTGTTAATGGTTTGAAGTATAATTTGCTTAGTGTCTCTCAATTATGTGATAGTGGCAACAATGTCAGATTTAACAAAAAAAGATGTCTAGTGTGCAGACAAGATACATGTGAAGTTATATTGACTACATATCGTTACAACAATATATACGCAGTAAATGCTGATCAAGTGGCACAAGGAAGCTTAACCTGTCTAAAGGCTTTGCCGGACGATCCAAAGCTCTGACATAGGAGACTCGGTCATGTGAGCCCACATACACTACAGAAGCTTGTGTCCAAAGGGCTTATAAGAGGGCTACCTGAGATGGACTTCAAAGGTATTGATATGTGCAATGCATGCACACGAGGTAAACAAACACGTAGCTCATTCAAACCCAAAAAGGTTGTAAGTTCTTCTAGACCCCTTGAACTTTTACATATGGATTTATGTGGTCCTATGCGAGTCAAATCTCCCAATGGTAAAAAGTACATGCTAGTTGTTGTTGATGATTTTTCTAGATATACTTGGGTTGCATTTTTAAAAGAAAAATCAGAGGCCTTATTTGAGTTTTCAAAACTTTGTAAGAAGTTGCAAACTTTAAGAAACGAGCCCATAGTGTCAATTCTGAGTGATCATGGTAGGGAGTTTGATCAACTTCAGTTTGATTTGTTTTGTGCTAAATATGGCATCTCCCATAACTTTTCTGCTCCTAGGACACCTCAACAAAACGGGGCTGTGGAACGAAAGAACCGCACCTTAGAGGATATGGCCAGGACTATACTTTTAGAAAATGCATTAGCTAAAACCTATTGGGCTGAAGTTGTTAACACAGCTAACTATATTTTCAATCGTTGTCTTATTTGTTCCATCTTAAAGAAAACTCCTTATGAACTTTTCAAAGGCAGCAAACCACTTATATCTTATTTTAAACCTTTTGGCTGTACTTGTTTTGTTCATAACAATGGAAAGATAACCTTGGGAAATTCGATGCGCGTAGTGATGAAGGTATATTTCTTGGCTACTCCACAAGTAGCAAAGCTTATAGAATCTTCAATAAAAGGACCCAGTTAGTTGAAGAAAGTATACATGTTATTTTTGATGAATGCAATGACGGTGCTTTGAGTGAAAATGTTGCAGATATAGATCTTAACATCCATGCAGAGAACGAGGAAGGTGATGATGCTGCCACCAAGAACACAGAGAAGAGGAACATGCAGGAACAGATTCTTAACACTGAAGAATTGGCACAAGGTGTTGAAGATTCGTCCAAAGCCCTTGGTGTCCAATCCAAGAGTGTTGAGACGTCAGAAACTGCTGTAACTGAACCTAATAGGACCACGGAGTCAGATGTACCACAAATCAATCCTACTGGTGTGACGAATCAAGGAGCTGAGACTAGCAAAAGGAAATTCAAATACTCCTCATCACAGTCATTAAAGGATATCATTTCTGACCCTACTTCTAGTGTTCAAACTCGTTCTAAACTTAAAGATCTTTGTGCTTTTCACGCGTTTGTTTCTCTTATTGAGCCAAAGAAAGTAGATGAGGCACTTCAAGAGCCAGACTGGATTATTGCTATGCAAAGTGAGCTTAACGAATTTGAAAGAAACAAAGTCTGGACCTTGAAGCCTAGGCCAAAGCATCAATCAGTCATTGGCACACGATGGGTATTTCGAAACAAGCTAGATGAGAATGGGAAGATCGTGAGGTACAAGGCAATGCTTGTTGCTCAAGGCTACAATCAAGAGGAAGGTATTGACTACGAGGAGACCTTTGCTCCCGTAGCCAGGCTTGAAGCTATTCGCATTTTATTAGCATTTGCATCTTTTATGAGCATAAAGTTATATCAAATGGATGTCAAGTGTGTTTTTCTTAATGGTTTCTTAGAGGAAGAAGTTTACGTGGCTCAACCCCTAGGATTTGAAAGTTTGGAATTTCCCAATCATGTTTATAAACTTGACAAAGCGCTTTATGGTTTGAAATAAGCCCCAAGAGCTTGGTATGAGCGCTTGTCAAAATATCTTTTAGAAAATGATTTTAAAAGGGGGTTGATCGACAAGACTCTTTTTTATCAAGACCAAAGGAAAGGACATTTTGGTTATTCAAATTTATGTTGATGATATATTATTTGGTGCTACTAACACATCGTTGTGCAAGGAATTTTCTGACATCGTGTGAAGTGAATTTGAGATGAGTTTGATGGGTGAACTCAACTTCTTTTTGGGATTACAAGTTCATCAATCCAAGAAAGGGATCTTTGTCAACCAAAGCAAATACACTAAGGATCTCTTGAAGAAGTTAAAAATGGATCAATCCAAAGCAGCCAAGACTCCCATGAGCTCAACATTATCTCTAGATCAAGACAAGACTGGGAAAAGTGTCAATCATAAGGAGTATCGAGGAATGATTGGATCTTTATTATATCTCACGGCTAGTGGACCTGACATCATGTTTAATGTTTGCATGTGTGCTAGGTTTCAAGCTGATCCTAAAGAATTTCACCTCGTGTCATCTCCATTACTAAGAATCCTGTTCAGCATTCAAGGACCAAACATATTGATGTGAGACATCATTTCATTAGAGACCATGTTGAAAAAGGTGATGTGTCCATTTCATTTATTTCAACTGATTATCAATGGGTTGACATTTTTACTAAGCCTTTGGAAGAGGACAGATTCACCTTCATAAGACGAGAGATTGGGATGCTTAACAAGGATGCACTTTCGTAGGGGGAGCTTTCCCTTTACGAAAGATAAAATCTACTTAGTGTCAAGACCTTTGAGAATTATGTCAAGGTTTGTGAACTAAATGTTAGATCACATATATCGGATCACATATATTTGGTTAATATCTTTCTAGATATTTAATCAATTATATTTTTATCGGATTTTAAAATTGCCTATTTATGTTTTTTTTTCCGTTGAGATATATTATTTTTGGAACAAAATATTTCGGTTATTCCCTCCTATTCTTATGGATTTATTTGAATTTTGAATTGGAAATTTTTTCAAATTTGGCAATGATATCATTACCCTCCCTTGGAACTCTAAACCCGTCCCATCACTCCATCATCATCTCTCTCTACTTAAACCCACCATTGTACCCGATTTCCATCACACTCTCAGACTTATCCAAAACCTCTCCAACTTCTCCTTTCTTCAACCTCTCAAGCTGTTCTAAGAAAACTCTAGCCGATTCCCTCCATGGCTCCCAAATCAAAGAAAGCTTCCACACCCAAAAGACTTGGTGCCACCCCCAAGGGACGTCAGGCCATCGCCACCTCTCCTACACCTGAACCCACTCCTCAAGCCATTATCCCTGTTGTTGTCCAGAGCACCATCGCTGAGAGCACGACCACTGTTACCAAGAGCTGTAAAAAACGCTCTGCAAAGAAGCCCCTCAGTGCAAAACAAAAAGGGAAAAAGAAAGTCGTCGAGGAGGTGGACGAGGAAGAGGAGGAAGATGATCTCTACGCCACTTTGGAAAGAGATGCTGCCAAGGAAGCCGAAGAGGAAGCCTTGAAGAAGAAAAAGGCCGAGGAGGAGGCCGAGATTGCAAGGAAACTTGTCGAGGAGGAAGCTGAGAGGATTCGGAAGGAAGCCGAAGCTGAGGAGGTTCCATCTGAAGAGGAGCCTGAGGAAGAGGACGAAGAGCAAGATGAATCTGGAGAAGACAAGGAAGCTGAAGGAGATTACGCGGGGTCCGGTGAGCACTCGGGGTCTGAGGATGAGGAGGAAGAGGAACCTGTTGCCTCCCTCCTCCCCCATCTCCGAAGAAGCGGAAAGCCCCTACTACTGTCAAACCTCCATCTCCCAAGCGCACAAGGAAGGGCACCCTCAGAAGCTTTGATGCGCCTGCCAAGAGAGCTGCTCCGACAATTATTCGCAGGAAGAATGCCGATCCACCCGCCTACATCCAGGTAAACCAATCCTTACCCGCTTCTTGGTTTGAAAATGCTGAAACGGCTGGAAAGTGGGTAGATGAGTTTCGAACTCGTAGGATAAGCTGTTCTGATTTTTTAGATCTTGAGTTCTTTGAAGCTTTGAAATTGCCTTGCATTGCTCTTCTAAAAAAATCCTCAGCCTGGACCCTTCTTAACCTTGAAACTGTCTACTATCCCCAGCTGACCCGCCTGTTCTACATAAACCTAAAAACCAAAGACGATGTTGACGGTTGGTCTCTGGAGTCCATTGTGAAAGGGGTAAGAATCTCTTTCAACTCCAATGACTTTGCTGACTTCCTTGGCCTACCTAAACCGTGCCCACCCTCTCTCGAGAACCCCATAAAAGAAAAGTGCCTAGCCCTTGCTCGATCCAAATATCTCCTACCCGAAGCATCCACTAGCACCTCAAAGCAGCTCACCCACTTATCCCTTACCCTAGAGGTAAAAATTATTTTCAACATCATTGTTCGATGCCTCTCACCCCGTCTTAACTCTGGCTCACTCCTTACTGATAATGCCATGGTCCTACTTTACCGAATCCTAAATGGCCTTGACCTTGATCTGGCCAACACCATCCTTGGAACCATGGCTCATGCTAGAAAAGCTAGAAAAGCTAGAAAAGGCTCTCCCCTCCCTTTTGCCACCCTGTTGACCCATCTCTTCAAAGCTTCTGGAATTAATTTCAAAAATGAAGAACATCAGCGTCATATGGGTAAGTTCGACTCCAAGAGCCTTGAAAAGATTGGCATCACTCTTCCCACTGCCTCAGTCGTTGATGAACGCATGGACAACCTGGAGTTGGGCTTGGAGGAAGTTCGCCTGGATCTCAAGGAGCTGCACAAGGAAGTTATGACGGAGATGAGCGGGATAACCAAGTTGCTGCAAGGTCTGTGGACGAGGCTCACTGATGATGCTCCGGACGACGAAGCTTAACCCTACCCTACCCTATCCCATCCCTACAAACTGATACATTGCTGGTTTTTGGAAACTTTTTCAAAACTTTTGGTGACTATTGGTTTTACCTCCTCCCTTTGTTGCAAGACAAAAAGGGGGAGATGTTCTGTGGTTTAGACTTGAAAATTGTTTGCTGTGAAGGTCTTGGAAGACCTTGGTTTTTGATTTTTGGTTTTCGGTTGGATGACTTTTCATGATTTAAAAATTTGATCCAACATTTGTCTAACCCATGCAGGTACTTAGTCCGATTTCACTTATATTATTTTTGCTTGACTAAGTTGCAGGGATGCACAGGTTTTGTCTTTCATCAAGGGGGAGATTGATAACTCCCTCCCTTGATGAAAATCGGAATAAGTTTCAAAGGCCTTGACAGTATGTCTGTGTCAAAGGTCTTGGAGCTTTAATAGTGTTGATGAAATACAAAATCTGTTCTATATGTTATATTGTTCGAATATTATTTAATATTATTATATACTTCCATTATATTATTAACTAACCTTTCAGGAAGTATTTTCGAATTATTTCCTTCCTTGTGATGCGTGTTGAGAAGATTCAAATTGGAAAGATTTTGGACTTGAAGTTTCCAAAGATAGAAGATCCAGCCTATGCCATGATCTTGTCTAAGCCGTTGGAGAAGATCCTTGTCGCCGATTTGTCTCAATATAAAGAAGAAGGAAGATGAAGACAGAGACACATTCATTGAACACAAGCTTTCATACACTCAAGCCTTCAAGCGAGATCTGTCTTCTTCGTGTGCTCTCTGCTAGTCCTTAAGAGTCTGTCATTTCATTTCAAAGCATTTGAGAGTTACACAGTGAGCTTACAAGATATATTCAGTTATAGTGTTATACTCGAGAGTTTGTAACTCGGGAAGTGAACATTAGGCGATTGATTCACTAAGTGTAAGAGGATTGTACTAGATAGCATAGAGAGGTGGGGCTCTTCTAGATTGGTCTAGGACACCAAGGGAACGAGAGTTGACTAGATTGCAATTGTATAGGAGAGAGGCTTCTCGGGGAGCTACTAGGATCCTAAGTCTTGTGAATCAATAAAAGTCGGTTGAATCCTAGGGTTGTGGAAGAACCCTAGGCGGGGACGTAGGCCAAGTTCGTGCCGAACCTCGTAAACAACTCTTCGAGTCCTTTACTTTATTGCTTTCCCTTATTTCCGCACTTGGTTCGAATTGTTTAACTTTGTGATTCAGGTTTTCAGAGAAAAGACTAAGTCTAATTTCAAAGGGTTTTGCACGAGCTTCAAAAGTTTTGAGACTATCTGCGAAAAACCGGCATACTCTTTTCAACCCCCCTTCTAGAGTATTTCTATATTACTTAGTTTTATATTATCGAACCTTCAAAGGTTCTTTTCTACATCAAGCGATTTAACAACCATTGAGGCAGGAAGTGGATATGCATTATCCATATTAAAACACTTTAGGACCTTCTCAATATAGTTTGATTGATGGATAAAGATTTCATTTCTCTTATGTTCAAACTAGACAATACTTGGTTGGTTATTCCAAGATCTTTCATCTCAAACTCTTTTTTCAAATAATTAGCTATTTTTTGGATCTTTTCTGAAGCCCCGTTAATATTCAAGTCATCAACATAAACAATGATGCTCACATAACCCGACTTTATTTTCTTTATAAACATACACAAGCTTATTTCGTTGTTTATAAAATCTTGTCTCAACAGATATTCACTAAGGCGATTATACCACATACGCCCTGATTGTTTCAACCCCACAAAGATCTTTTAAATTGAATGGACTACATATGAGAGGGTTTTGATTTGAATACTTTAGGTATTTGGAGTTCTTCAGGGATTCTCATGCGTATGTTGGTATCTAAAGTTCCATATAGGTATGCAGTTACCACGTCCATTAGTTTCATTTTAAGTTACTGAACGATTGTCAAAGGCACTAGGAATCCAAGATTTGTCGCATCCATTGTAGGTGACTACGTCTCCATATAGTCAATTCCAGGCTTTTGTGTAAAACCATGTGGAACTAGTTTGACTTTGTATCTTGCAACTTTATTTTTCTCATTTTGTTTTTGTATGAACACTCACTTATAGCCAACTGGTTTTACACCTTTTGGTGATGGAGCTACAGGTCCAAATATACCACGTTTGTTTAAAGAGTCTAGCTCTGCCTGGATTGATTCTTTCCAACTCTCCCAATCATTTCAATGTTGACATTCTTCCATTGTTTGGGGATCATTCTCATTCTCATTCATGACTTCTAGTGCAACCGTATACTCAAATATACCATCTAAGACCACATCATTTCGATGCCACACTAAGCTGTTGTTTGCATTAATTAATCGATATTTTAACATTTTTCTCAATGTGATTATCTTCATAATTGGGGTCCTTAGATAAGTTCTCTTTAGGTGTTTTATCTTCACGGATGTTGTTAGTCAACATGTCAATTCCTACTTGGATTGGGATTGATTCTTTCCTAGTCCAGGAATAGAATATTTTAAGCCCAGTGGTTTCCCACGCTTCCGACATATATGAAAGTCACTCGTTATTTGTTGATTAGGAGTTACTGTTGACGATGCCGTGGAAAATAGACTATAAAATAAACACAAGTATGACATCATAAATGGGTTGCCCAACGCAAGAGGATATCTGGTCCTACCATTAGATCCATCGCGAGCAAGACACCTGATCAAAACCAAATAACTAGACCTAGCAACCCCAAGAACTTTGACCCTTATTTCCCTCGCGACTTGAACCCCGTGCGAGAATCAGAGTGAATTCTCCAAATATCTCGTGACCCTTCGGGATCCTAGCAAACATCTCGTTGGCTCAAGCACCTCACCTCTAAATAGCTCCACGTGTATTGCCTATACCCCTATGCGCGTGGGCATGCGTTACATGTGTCCTATATAGAACCACGAGGTTGCCATCTAGTTGCTCGCTTGGTTTCCCTATAAATACCCCCCTCCGACCTCAAAGGAATGGATCCGATTTCGAGATAAGAAAAGCATAAGAGCTCTGATCATCCCCCGGACATAAAACCCCCGGAGTTGAGTTCTCGAGATCTGTGATTGGAGAAGAACGTTCTTGGAATAAGAACATCACCTGACTCCCACCCAAGTCCACGACAGAACGAATCAAATCCTCATGAAGCCAAATATAACACCCCCATCACTTGGATCAGTAAAATACATAATCTAATCATAACCCCTCTCGGTTAAGGCTTGTAGGTATTCTTAGTCATTTTTGTCGTCATAATGAGGTAATAAGTAAAGGTGAAATTCCACGAGCGCTTCATTGGTGCCGTCTGTGGGAAGTGATCAATGGTCTTTTTACTGTGGGAAGCGCTTCATTATCCTTGCTGAAGAAGGGTCATAATCGAATATTCCCGATTAAGGGAAGCGGTCAAGGCTCTTTAAATAAGGAAGCGACCGACGAACCCGAACAAGAGGTGTTGTGAGCCGAATCTGCCATGTTTTATAGTTACTTTTATATCGTTTTCTGCATACATTTCATGCATTTGGGCTAGAATAGTACATAATCTATGTAGTTTACACTTATTTGCCAAATTATGGAATCTACACTAGTTTCTGATTAAATTCGCAGAATTCGAAGCAATTTAAAGCAGTTCTGAGAAATGAAGAAAAGCTCGGAAGTCAACTACAGAAGTCCTAGGTCAAAGAGCTACGGAACCAAGACAAATCGAGCTGAAGACAAGTGTTACTCGATATCGAGTACTTTTACTCGATATCGACCAAAGAAGTCCGAGCAGTGCCTGGTCGACGAGGAGCTGATCGAGGAACTGAAGACGAAGCCAACTCGAGTTCAGGAACCTACTCGATATCGAGTAGTTTACTCGATATCGACCAAGCCTTGATGCCATGCCTAGAGTCGAGAAAGCACGTCCTGATCGAGAAGCCGAAGACCTGGACATACCGAGCAGCACTTCCTCGATATCGAGTAGTTTACTCGATATCGACAAGACCAGCAGCATCTGTTCGAGCCAAGTTGAGAAGCAGTTTCTCGAGAAGCCAGACCAACAGAAGTCGACGACAACCTTACTCGATATCGAGTACTTTTACTCGATATCGACCAAAGCTCTTCTGGGCCGCGTTACGTTGTGGGCTGTCCGGGTCGAGTTGGGCTTGCTTGGATACGAAGTTGTCCGATTCTATCCACATCTATCAAGTCTTATCAACATCTATCAACTCCATGGAGGATTTACCTACTTTAGATATATTTCCTTTTTGGATTTAATTATTTTATTCCATTATTTAATCTTTAAGTAAGTAGATAAAGAGATATAGATATAGATAGATATTTCCTTCCTTGATTAGAAAGGATTGGAAGCCTATAAATAAGGCCTTAGGGGCTGATTTCTAAGCATTCAATTTCAGTTACAATTAGTTACATAGAGAGAGTAGATGAGAGAGCTTGTGGCGAGAGAAGTTGGAAAGGCAAAAGCGGATTTGGCTTCGATTGGTTGTAAGCTTTCTTTGGTTTATTTAATGCAAGTTAGTTCCTTTTGTTTATTGATGAGTTTCTTGGCAATGAAGAGCGAGTAGTCCACCCACTTCTGGGGTCGGGGTGAGCCCGACGGTAGCCATGTAAGGTGATGCGGTAAAGGTTTAATCTCTTTATGCAATTCGTCTTCTATCCCTATGAGCATGATTCTTTTGCGAAAGTTGAAGGTGATCCTTGTTTGTGTTATTGAAGCGAAAGTGATCTTAATGCAACTTGGGTTAATTATGTGAAAAGGGTTAGTAACAATTAGGGTTTATGCGAAAGCCTCTATCTTCCTATTTGTTAATAACGAAAGTTATTTG
Source organism: Persicaria tinctoria (assembly GCA_037127255.1). Classification (NCBI taxonomy): domain Eukaryota; kingdom Viridiplantae; phylum Streptophyta; class Magnoliopsida; order Caryophyllales; family Polygonaceae; genus Persicaria; species Persicaria tinctoria. The sequence goes on along the minus strand of JBANSL010000017.1, from coordinate 35,339,931 downwards.
ATGAAAATCATGATCTTTTATGCCTTTATGTGTTATTTTGCATGGTTATCGTTGTGGTGTTGGTACCCTGGCCTTGGAAGTCTTTTAGTTTACTGATTTAATTCATCAAAATCTGCGTCCTGAGTTCGAAAAGTTGCAATTTCAAGTTTTTGTCTTTACTCGACGTCGGGGAGTTTTTGTCGATATCGAGCAATTCTTGTCGATATCTAGGAAGGGTTGTGGACATCGAGTTGTCTGCTTTGATTTCTGTTTCTGTTTGTCGATTATGAGTTTCTGTTGTCGATAGCTGTGGTCGATATCGAGAACCTTTTAGTCGATATCGAGTAGTTTTGTGCTTTCGTTTTCTTTTCTGCTTTTATTTGTTATTTCTGTCTTTCTTTCTGTCTATTACTTCTATCTGTGAGATTTACAAGTGCCTAGGATCCGCTGACATTCTTCCTCGAGGATCGATCCTGACTTACCGCTGCTACATCAGGAGGAGGTCTTGTAATTATTTGCGTGGGCCTAAATCTGGATTCATCTATTTCATTATATTTTAAACTCGATTTCCTCCTACAACAAATTGGCGCCGTGCCAGGGAAGGAATCATTCGCGCCTTGGGTAGTCAGATCTTACTTTTCTTTTGAGTTACTTCGTAGGTGTATGCGTCGTTCTGGTCAACCACCTGAGTTTGACGACTTAGACGAACAGGAACGCCTTCCACACGTCCACGCTAAACTAAAAAGAGCCATGGCGGCCGCTGAAACACAGGAACAACTGATTGAGAGGCTTTAGAGGGAACTAGCCACCAAAGATACTGCTCTCACCACTGAGAGAGCACGTAATACACAGGAAGTTGCGCGAAGGAGGCAATTGGAAGATGAACTTGCCCAATATCCTACCATTGCAGAGGATTACATGCACCCGACTCTCGTCGTGCCTGAATCGGCTATTCTAATCCCTGAGAATAACTATGAAATTCACACTCCTTTCTTAATAGAAATTAATCATAATGCTTTTCATGGTAGATTTAATGAATGCCCTCTTTAACATATTACCAATTTTACTGATATGTGTCGTACTCTTGCTGAAGGTAGCACCTTGGAGTATATCTTAATGAAGGCTTTTCGTTGGTCTCTGGCTGGTCCAGCATTAAAGTGGCTTGAGGGTCTCCGTCCACGATCCCTCACAACATGGGCTCAAGTAAAGCAAGAATTTCTCAATAAATTCTTCCCTCCTGCCAAAACAGCGCTCCTCCGCCAGAAGATTACATCTTTCAAACAACAGCCTGGAGAGCCGCTGGCAAAGGCATGGGAACGCTATAAGGATCTACTGCGATCCTTCCCTACACATGGACAACAACCTTGCGTCATTCAGGAAATCTTCTTCAATTCTCTTGACCTTGCTGCTAAGGATAAGATCAACACATATACTCATTATGAGTATCTGACAATGCCGCCAGCTGACGCATGGGCTGCCCTCGACAAGCTGACCAACTATGACAACAAGTATGAGACTCCAATCAACTATGAGGAGAATGCCTATGCCAGGCCAGCCCCGTCCATGCCTCTCTATGAGCCCTCTAAAGAAATTGATCTAGATGTCAAGGAGCAGTACTACAGAGATCATAATCGCAAGCTCCTCAAACAAGTAAAATATCTTTATGTCAACCAGCCCTGTATCGAATGCGGATCACAGCGGCATACCACTACTGAGTGCTCACACACAGAGCAAGTCAGGCTGACAGAATACCACGAAGAGGCAGCTTACGCAGGGGGTCCTAATCGCTATATGGGGGACGAAAGGTTTTAGCAACCACAATGGAACCAAGGTGCCCATAGGAACCCCCCGCCATACAGAGCTCCAGGACATCCGGAAAGGGACCAGAAAAGGGATGATCTACAGACCGTCCTAGAGGAAATACGGAGGAACCATTCAGATACCAAGCAGTCCTTCAACTCCGTCTACACTCAGATTCAGGGAGTCAAATCTAGGTTTGGGGAGATTGACATATGGCGGAAATCAATGGAAACACAGATTGGCCAGCTAGCAGCAGGCATCCCCAGACAATCAGGAACGCTCACTGGATCTTCAGAACCAAATCCTAAGGGGAAGACCGAACACATCGCTGCAGTGAAACTCAGGAGCGGCCGCCAATTACGCAAGCCAAAGGTCGGAAAGCAGCAGGACGAAAGAGCTGAACAGCAACTCGATATCGATGAGCACCAAGTCGATGTCGACCAGACTTTGGTCGATATCGAGGAAGGCCAACTCGACATCGAGGACAGATTGGACCACCCTTCGTCTGCACAACACAGCAACTCGACATCGAGGAAAGAAGTCGAAATCGAGAAAAATATGGTTGATGTCGAGGAGAACCAAGTCGACGTCGAGAAAGCTGCAACACCTCCGACATCTGTTCTGGCTCCGAACCAGAAAAAGAAGCTGCATTTCCCAACAAAATCTCCAAAGGACCCAACAGAGAAGAAATTTCAGCGCTTCATCAAGACGCTTCAGAAGCTCAATGTCCCCATACCCTTCACATAAGCTCTCAATGAAATGCCATCCTGCGTCAAATTCCTCAAGAAGATTCTAAGCAAGAAGTGGTCAATGGATGAGATTACAGAGGAGTGCAGCCAAATGGACATACTTGAGAAAAGGCCAGATCTAGGTAAGTTTGCTATAACCATTGGATTTGGTCAATATAAATTTAATGCTTTATGTGATCTTGGAGCTAGTGTGAGTATAATGCCTTTAACAATATGGTCCAATATTAAGATAGGTGCCCTATTGCCTGTGGATGCCAAGCTTTATATGGCAAACAACACGGTAGTCATTCCAACAGGCATGGTGGATAATGTGCCAGTACAAGTAGGTAAGTTCTTTGTCCTTGCTGATTTTCTAGTTATTGATATGGCGGAGGACCCTGCTTGTCTAATTATTCTAGGAAGGCCCTTCTTGGCGACGGTGGATGCCAACATAAGCGTAAGGAAGGAGTACTCACTTTCAACATCAGCGATGAGGTAATTGAGTATTCTTTTAATAAAACTGAAAGGCATATAGGTCCAATGGAAGAGGTAAAATCTATATCAATTGGTTACATTACTTGCGGGGAGCCTAAGGTAAGAAATATGACTCTTGAAGAGCTGGAAAAAAGAGATATGGAAGCCTAGGGGGAGAAGATCATGGCCATCCTAAACGACGACACAGAGGATCTGCTCGACATCGACCAAGGTAAGTCGACGTCGACTAACTATTTTTCGGATGCCTTGACAAGATGCAAGTATGGGGTCGAAGTCGACCAGAACTCCTCGACATCGAGGAATTTCCTCGACATCGACCAAAATCATAACTCTCCACCAGCAGCTCCCTCGTCGAGCAGTCAAACAGCAGCAAAGGACTCCTCGATATCGACCAAATTGGTCGATATCGACCAAACACTAACGTCCTCGACTTCATCTTCTGCGACGAGCAACCAGCTGGCAGCTGACGACTACTCGATATCGACAACTGTAGTCGATATCGACCATCACCTTGCTTCCTCGACTCCACCATCCTCGAGCAGTAGGATACCAGAAGCCGAAAACAACTCGATGTCGAGTAAACTTACACGAGATCGACCAAATACTGTGGTCCCCGAATCCGTTTCTGCAAAGGTAAGCCAAGGTATGGATCTTTCTTCTCCTATTTCACTTAAAGATTTATCTATACATGGGAGAGGTTTGCCTTGGTATGTGCGCTTATGTAGGATTTCCAATGATGAGCCTAAGGAGTACGAAGTTGGAGACAAACTCTATGTTTCCAAATCAAAAGATCATTGGTTTCCCAACAAATTCAACAAGAAGAAGATGGGGCCCTTCGTGGTGAACAAGATCCATTCTGGAGGATTGCACCTGATGGACAAGAATGGAGTCCTATTTTAAGCCCAAGCTACATGGGCCCTGCAAATGCCACCTTGAGCTTAATGGAGAAAGTCGGCCTAGCGACTATAAAATCTGGAGCTTGTAAATAGACATTTATTTTTGGGACTTTTTGACATTGTTGCTTTTGTTTTTGGTTTTGAACTTTTAGTTTTTCTATTGTGGGTATATATGTCTTCTACATTTTTTAGGTCCATGGGAATAGAAGCAAGCTAAATCGGACTCGGCCCTGGCATGTTCACTCGATATTTCGAAGTCTTGCACATCTGTCTAGTGAGTTACTTTGTGCATATTAGACATATTTGACCATACTTGTGCATTATTTCTTGAATTGCTTATACATGGCTATTTTGGAATTCATTATTGATTTATGTGCTTATATGCATGTTTTCCAAAAGTTTGAAAAAAAATGACCCCCATTGAAATTTTTTGAATTTTTTTGATAAATGTCATGGAAGCTTATATTGAACTCGAAGATGCAAAATTGGATTCATTAGAGATATAACATGAAATTGCCTAGTAAAGGGATGTCACAATGAAGTGCATATTTTCTTGAAAACCATGAAAGGAGGTAAAATTTGAAATTGCTTTTGACATGTTGCATGATAAGAGGATGGAGGACTTTATATTTCCACATAATGCTCATATTGTTATATCCTAGCCTTACCTATGCGTATGCATTACACAAAGCCATATTATGCCTTATTTCATATTTTGCTCCACATGATCTAAATATTGCCATTTTTTACCTTATACCTTATCCGGGGATTATGTAGAGAATGAAGTTACATTATGGAGATGTTATATGGTTATTGTGTTGTTATCATTACTATTGGAGTTTGGCAAGAATGTTTGAAAAATATGAAAAATTTAATGAGTGAAAGAAAATCCGATCACCTCAGGAGATAAAGGTAGATCGACCCTGCTCGCTGAGATAATAGTTCGGCGAGATGGGACACACAGGTGAGGAGTCCAAAACACTAAGTATCCGACACCCATGTTTGCGACTCGTAAGAAGTCAGTGCTGAGGTTAGAGAGGTAAAAGCATAATATTGAAAAAAAAAGCAATAAGAGATGAGAGAAAGGTGATGATTCTTATCAAGAAGGAATGTGGAAATACAGTTTGGAAAATACTCCATTTTCCCTGGATTTAACACCACATGGCCAAAAATTGCCCACCTTTATCCTTTTACCAATCTACTCCTTATTTGAGCTTAAATTAATGTCCTCTTGATTATTAATGCTTTGTCACATAAATTTGTTTTTGCATTACCCTCCTTTTGTGAGTAGATGTTGCTTTTTAAATTTGCACATGTATGGATTTGTGACACTAGTACCTTTTCGAGGATGGTAATTAATTGCAGGGACATATGAGAATGAATCTAATATGTTGAGAGTTTTGATTTATTCCCATGAATGACAATTAAAAGTATTGCTTGAGGACAAGCAAGCTTAAGTATGGGGTGTTTGTTGTGAGCCGAATCTGCCATGTTTTATAGTTACTTTTATATCGTTTTCTGCATATATTTCATGCATTTGGGCTAGAATAGTACAAAATCTATGTAGTTTACGCTTATTTGCCAAATTATGGAATCTACACTAGTTTCTGTTTAAATTCGCAGAATTCGAAGCAATTTAAAGCAGTTTTGAGAAATGAAGAAAAGCTCGGAAGTCAACTACAGAAGTCCAAGATCAAAGAGCTACGAAACCAAGACAAATCGAGCTGAAGACAAGTGTTACTCGATATCGAGTACTTTTACTCGATATCGGCCAAAGAAGTCCGAGAAGTGCCTGGTCGACGAGGAGCTGATCAAGGAACTGAAGACGAAGCCAACACGAGTTCAGGACCCTACTCAATATCGAGTAGTTTACTCGATATCAACCAAGCCTTGATGCCATGCCTAGAGTCGAGGAAGCAGCTCCTGATCGAGAAGCCGAAGACCTGGACATACCGAGCAACACTTCCTCGATATCGAGTAGTTTACTCGATATCGACAAGACCAGCATCATCTGTCCGAGCCAAGTTGAGAAGCAGTTGCTCGAGAAGCCAGGCCAACAGAAGTCGACGACAACCTTACTCGATATCGAGTACTTTTACTCGATATCGACCAAAGCTCTTCTGGTCCGCGTTACGCTGTGGGCCGTCCGGGTCGAGTTGGGCTTGCTTGGATACGAAGTTGTCCGATTCTATCCACATCTATCAAGTCTTATCAAGATCTATCAACTCCATGGAGGATTTACCTACTTTAGATATACTTCCTTTTTGGATTTAATTATTTTATTCCATTATTTAATCTTTAAGTAAGTAGATAAAGAGATATAGATATAGATAGATATTTCCTTCCTTGATTAGCAAGGATTGGAAGCCTATAAATAAGGCCTTAGGGGCTGATTTCTAAGCATTCAATTTCAGTTACAATTAGTTACATAGAGAGATTAGAGGAGAGAGCTTGTGGCGAGAGAAGTTGGAAAGGCGAAAGCGGATTTGGCTTCAACTGGTTGTAAGCTTTTTTTGGTTTATTTAATGCAAGTTAGTTCCTTTTGTTTATTGATGAGTTTCTTGGCAATGAAGAGCGAGTAGTCCACCCACTTCTAGGGTCGGGGAGAGACCGACGGTAGCCATGTGAGGTGATGCGGTAAAGGTTTAATCTCTTTATGCAATTCGTCTTCTATCCCTATGAGCATGATTCTTTTGCGAAAGTTGAAGGTGATCCTTGTTTGTGTTATTGAAGCGAATGTGATCTTAATTATGTGAAAAGGGTTAGTAACAATTAGTGTTTATGCGAAAGCCTCTATCTTCCTATTTGTTAATAACAAAAGTTATTTGATGAAAATCATGATATTTATGCCTTTATGTGTTATTTTGCATGGTTATCGTTGTGGTGTTGATACCCTGGTGATGAACGGTTTTTAGTCGCATAAACCGTATCAAAATAAAACTCAAACCTACAAACTAGTATATCAAGCAAGTAAGAGGTCGATCCCACGGAGAAACAAGTATTTATTAGCAATGTGTATTTACCAATTAGTAGAAAGGGGGGTTTTGGTTGATTGAGATTGAAAAGAAAATAAAATAAAATAAAAACAAATTGATGCAAAACAATTTAGAGATAATCGCTCTACCTACAATTATCCACTTTATTTGGTTGAATTGATATTGTAACTTCCTCTTGTCCTTTTAGTTTTCCTATGAATGCCCTTGTCCCGACCTAATATAGTTACTAGTCCAATCAGTCCTAGAAACCCTTATCAATCGAACAATCCCTAAAGAAGGATTTAACCCAATTGATAGCTTTAAGTTCAGAGATTAACCAATGTATTTGCAGTCCCTAAAGAGGGATTTAACAACACATCCAACTTCATGCCCATCCAATTAGTTCAATCAGCCCTAAAGGGACAAGTTTGCTACTTGGGTTAAGGTTCGCAATCAGGAATCTACAAAACCCTAGCAATTGAATTGATCTAACTAGTTGGCCAGACAAGATAGAATAAAACAATAAACAATCAAGCACAAAGAAGTTGAAGCATTCAATATAGGAAATAAGGAACAAGATTCAGAAACTCACAATCAATCCAAATAAAGCTTCAAATTGCGAGTAGAACGAAGAGAGTTTAGCCGCCCATGGCGAACATCGCTCTCTCTCTCTCTCTCCTGTTGTTTTATGAATGAAAGAGTAGAATAGAAGTTTTGGAAAAACAACTAAAAGTGGCCTTATAAAAGATCCAAAGTCGTCCATTAATCAAAACAAAAACATCTAGGGTTTTTAATTATTCAAAACGATGCGTATCCGCGCTGGCGGCAGATGCGGCGGCCGCCGCATGCATGCTGCGGCTGCAGCATCGGTATTCTTTTTGTATCGTCCCTGGCATTGGTCTTTCACGGAAAATCCGTATTGAATCAGCTCTCGACGTAAACATGAAAGTTGTAGCTCTCTGAAAGAGCTTTCCAACGCATGGTTATAATAGTCGATCAGACAACCGAAGCCTCCAGAAAGTGCAAAACAAGTTCAGCATGTCTAGCTACAACTTCTGCAGACTTGTTCTTCGTTAGGTTCGCTTCTTCTTCTCAGGACCTCTTGAGATCTTCATGTAAGCTTCTTCGATCAACTAGACATTCTCATCCAATGCGTTATCAACCCATTTATCCTTCTCGGATCCACATTTACCTGAAATAATCAATAAAAACGTGTAGATTCCGACTCCACCAACATAGAAAGCAAATATGCAAATTCTACTTCAATCATGCATGATATGCGTCTTAACTAAGCTAAATGCAACCTATTATGCCTACCTAAATGCATGTTATCAAACTCCCCCACACTTAAGCTTTTGCTTGTCCTCAAGCAATGAAAAACAAATATAGAATTAATCATCCCACAAATAAGATCTTCATGCTATTGTTTTAGAAAAGCAACATCAAGCAATAGGAGCCATGAATAAAAGAACAAATATCCTAGCAAATATATGAGCGATCCAATAGTAAAAGCAAATTTAATCCAACCTCACCGGTATGATGTGTTTCACTCAAACTCTCATGTGTTTAGTCTTTAAAGTCCAACTCTCAACTCAATCCAAAATGCTCTATACACCGTGAAAGTTATCACTTGCAAACAACATCATGAGGACTTTTATAAGGTTGTAATGGGGCTTTGGTAGGAACATAAGACATGAGAAACATTTAGGCTTGTGGTGCTAAAAATCCGGGAAAAAGGAACAACAACCAACCAGAACAACACCAAAACTTCCATACTTCGCAAACCATTCCAATAACATAAACTCTATTACATAACAATAAACTCTTCGATTTCGATAGCCAAATAACTCATGCATTTTTTTTCATTATGATGACTTCGGTTCTTTTCTTTTATGCTTACTTTTGCCCCTAGGTGAATTTTATCCTCCCTAGGTCCAAGCTTACTAGACTTTTACTCTTAAGTGAATTTTATCCTCCTTAGGCCCCTAGTAACAAGTCATCTCTATTATGCAAGAAGGGTTACCTTATTTTGGCTATACCTCTCGCAATGCACAACCATACATATATCATCTCCACTCAAAGCAACTCCAACATAAAGATTTTTCACCAATTCTCCTCCTAATTCCCGGATAGGGCCAGGCTAATCATTGGCTATGATATGTTTTTGTGGAGCTATAAAAAGAATAGGCTTTAAGGCTCAGATGGGCTTCAAGCAGAGGATAATGCAAATGGTAGATAAGGTATAATACGACTAAAGAAAACATGCCTCAATCATTTGAAATTCACAAGCACCAAACATGTGCAATACGGTATAGAAATAAGAAGCATATGGAGAGTATAATCACACAATAAAAGCAAAAGGGAATAATATGTAAAGTCCCTATAAGGCCAAAACAAACTCACAAAGGATTATGTTTTTGCTAGATTTCAATTAAACCTCAACTATGAACCATACTTGCTCAATTATATTCTTAAATCATGCTCCAAAAATCATTTTCAAGCAATTCAATCAAATTATGGGATTTATGCAATGAGATCATAAAAATGAATTAGAGGACAAACTAAACAAAGATGGGTATCTTTAATAACACCTAAATGCAAGGCATGATATTTTTGCAATTTTTTTTCAAATGTGATATATGAGTAAAAATAAATATGAAAACATAAATAAACATGATAACATAAGTAAACATGATATGCAAATTCTATCTATATGCAATGCAATCTATCCCCCACACCAAACCTTTCATTGTCCTCAATGAAACATAAAAGACAACAAAAAATAAAAACATAGATGAAGAGATGAATGAAATACTCACAATGTGGTGGATGGGTCTCTATAGGTCGGATCTGAGGATTTCGATGGCCTTTCCTGAAAGCTTAGTCTATCCCAAACCAAAAACAACTATCTAATGCCTAATGGGAAACCTAATTTATTGAAAAGAAAACTAGCTAACTAGGAATTGAAATAACTAAAATTTACCTCGGGTTGCCTCCCGAGAAGCGCCTTTCTTTAATGTCATTGGCTTGACTTATTCTCAATCTCAAGACCTTATCTCTCGGACATCGTCAAGGCCCTCAGTAGCCTATCATATTCCTGTGCACACATCTTACAAGGTACATCATAGCACAATAAACTGAAAGCATAAAATGTGGAACTCAAGAACCCTTTCAATCTATCAAAGAGTCTAGCATGACTTTCTGCAGAAGGAATATGATACCAACAGCACAGTTCCGCTGGTGGCTTTTCAAAATAGCAATCAAAAGGATCAACATAATCACCATTACCTTCAAAATTGCAAAAGTTTACATTTGTTACCTCTTGAGCCTCAACTGGTGGCTCTAGACTTGGTTCATCAATGGGCGAGCTCAAAATGGATGTTGCAGATGGAGTAGGAGACACATCACATGTAACCTCATGCGTCGACTCATGAGATTCCAAGTCAGGAAGCACTGGACCCTTTTCTCCATCATCGAAGAAACTATCGTTGTCATCAAATAATTCATCCTCTTCTTCTTCGAGGCTCTTTTCTTTCTCACCTTTTGCACTTAAAATTTGAATGAGTTGGCTCATCTGATTCTCCAAGTTTTTACAGCGGCTAATCTGTTCCTCCAATTTTTCGATTCGGCTTATTTTTCCTTCCTCTAACTGCTGCACCACTTGTGTGAGAGTTCGGATTGATACTTCCCGCTCAACCTGTCGACTCATGTTGTAGAAAAAATCCCAAATCTCAAAGAGTCCCATATCCAATGGGCCTCCATTACTCATGGACTCAACAAGATTCCGTGTTTCGACATTCATCCCATCAAATATGCAAACACACATCTCCCGTACACCATATTGATAACCCCACGAAACAAGGTCGTTAACATACTCATGCAATCTAGTGAAATATTGGTGAAAGTTCTCACCTTCAAACTGCAACAATCTCAACATCTTAAAAAGTTAGTAGCAAGGGTGTCGTGAACCGTAAGATAGGTTTACAACGGGTTAAATATATGCACAAAAATCAATAAATACACAAAACAAAGAAATAAACTTGATTCCCCGGCAACGGCGCCAATTTGATGGACGGTTTTTAGTCGCGTAAACCGTATCAAAATAAAACTCAAACCTACAACCTAGTATAGCAAGCAAGTAAGAGGTCGATCCCACAGAGAATCAAGTATTCATTTGCAATGTGTATTTACCAATTAGTGAAAAGGGGGATTTTTGGGTGATTGAAATAAGAAAGAAAACAAAATAAACTATAAACAAGTTGATGCAAAACAATTTAGAGAAGATCGATCTACCTACAACTATCCGCTTTATTTGGTTGAATTGATATTGTAACTTCCTCTTGTCCTTTTAGTCTTCCTATGAATGCCCTTGTCCCGACCTAATATAGTTACTAGTCCAATCAGTCCTAGAAACCCTTATCAATCGAACAGTCCCTAAAGAAGGATTTAACCCAATTGATAGCTTTAAGTTCAGAGATTAACCAAATCGAACAGTCCCGACCTTGAAAGTCTTTTAGTTTACTGATTTAATTCATCAAAATCTGCGTCCTGAGTTCGAAAAGTTGCAATTTCAAGTTTCTGTTTTTACTCGACGTCGGGGATTTTTTTGTCGATATCGAGCAATTCTTGTCGATATTGAGGAAGGGTTGTCGACATCGAGTTGCCTGCTTTGATTTCTGTTTCTGTTTGTCGATTCTGAGTTTCTGTTGTCGATAGTTGTGGTCGATATCGAGAACCTTTTAGTCGATATCGAGTAGTTCTGTGCTTTCGTTTTCTTTTCTACTTTTATTTGTTATTTCTGTCTTTCTTTCTGTCTATTACTTCTGTCTGTGAGATTTACCGCTACCTAGGATCCACTGACTCGCTTCCTCGAGGATCGATCCTGACTTTCCGCTGCTACATCAGGAGGAGGTCTTGTAATTATTTGCGTGGGCCTAAATCTGGTTTGATCTATTTCATTATATTTAAACTCGATCCAAACGACAACAGACGACAGACGGAGCTAGTGGTTCGGCCCGAGAAGATGACCGGCAAGATCGTGGAGGAAAAGGTCGCCTTTTTTCCTTTCCCAGACAAGACTGAAGCCTTGTACCACGTCCACAGTTTGACCGATCTAGCCCTCGAGCGCCTCAAGGGCATGTTGAAAGGATCGCACGACGTTTTTGCATGGTCACCACAGGATTTGAAGGGACTCCCCCGAGAAACTGCGGAGCACTCCATGAGGCTTAATCGCGAGGCGAAACCCGTGTGCCAAAGAAAAAGGAAGATGGCTGCCGAAAAGTCGAAAGCAGCAAAACAAGAGGTACATAAGCTATTACAAGCTGGATTTATTCGCGAGATCAATGATTCAACTTGGTTATTAATAGTAGTGCTAGTCAAAAAGAGCAGCGGCAAATGGAGAATGTGCGTAAACTTCAAAGACCTGAACAAAGCCTGCCCGAAAGATTACTACCCTTTGCCGTCTATCGACGAACGGGTAGACACCACGGCGGGGCACGCTACTCTAAGCTTTCTAGTCGCCTACTCGGGCTACAATCAAATCAAAACAAGTTCTCGCGATGAAAAAAGCACTGCCTTCATTACCAACTAGGGGACCTTTTGTTATAAGGTAATGCCGTTAGGGCTGAAGAGCGCTGCGGCCACTTTTCAACGGATGATAAAGAAGGTGTTTTCGTCGCAGATCGAAAAAAATGTGGCGGTATACGTCGATGATATCGTGGTCAAAAGCCTTACAAAGGAAGACCACTGCAAAGATCTACAGGAAACCGTCGACACACTAAGAAGGAATCACGTTTGTCTAAATTTGGAAAAGTGTGTTTTCGGGGTAGATTCTAGGAAATTCCTGGGTTCCATGATAAGCCATCGAGGAATAGATGTAAATCCCTCAAAGGTTCAGACCATCATCGATATGGCCTCTTCAAAGACGTTGAATGAAATTCAAAAGTTGAATGGGTCAATCAACTACCTAAGTAGGTTCTGCTCGGGTCTAGCGGATCACTCCCTGCCTTTCTTTGAGCAACTAAAAAAAGAAAGGTCCGGTCGAGTGGACTGTCATTTTGGACAAAGCCTTCAAAAGCATGAAGGAATACCTGGCCACTTTGCCCACCCTTCATTTTCCACGCAAGCATGAAACCCTGCGACTATACCTCGCCATTCGGTCCACAACCCTTAGCACGGTGCTTACTAGGGAATCTAAATTCCCCATCTATTTTGCTAGCAGGGTCTTGCAGCCAGCCGAATCCAGATGCACTCCAATTGAAAAAATTGCTTTGTCCGTGGTTTTTGCCGCATGAAGATTAAGGCCTTACTTTCAGGCTCACACATCAGATCCTGCATTCACCATCACTCTCAGGAAGAATGGTCAAAAGGGTTGTAGAACTTTCCGAGATTGACATACATTTCAAACCCAAAAAGGCTCGCCTAGCTCAGGCCTTGGCCGACTTCGTGGTGGAGGCTATCTTTACAGACCATCATGATTGTGACGGAGAAGACTGGGTCATTAACGTTGACGGATCAATATCGATAGGGGGATGTGGGGCCGGGGTTACCATCACGAGTCCAGACAGGGAGATAACCGATCTATCCTTCCAATTGAGTATGAAGCTCTCATCGTGGGTATTGAGAAAGCATTGATCAAAAGAGCTCAGCAAGTCTAGATTTTCACAAACTCAAAAGTAGTAGCTCGGCAGGTTAAAGGGTAATATGAGGCGAAGACATGGATGCTACCTGAATATTTGGTGCGCGTTCAAACACTCAAGGCGGCCTTCGGGAAATGTTCCATCTCGTCTATCCCCCGTGATCAGAATGAACACGCCGATATCTTGGCCAGGATGGAAGCCACCTTGCCCCTAGGGTTAAGTGATCGTGTGGTTATCGAACAGAAACATGCCCAAGGAATCCACCAGGGGGTATTTAGAATATCAAACCTTGGAGACTGGCGGATACCCCTCCTGGAGTACATAACTGAAGGACCCTCAGTAGGCGAGTCACAGAACAAGCAGATCATCAGAAGAAGAGCGGCCCGTTTTTTCGACAGAAACGGTCGACTATACAAAAGGGGTTTTAACCTCTCAGATCTCCTCTGTGTCTCTAACCAAGAAGGTTTGGACCTCATCCAAGAACTGCACACAGGTCTTTGCGGCAATCATCAAGGGTGGAGAGTCGTGGCATCTAAAATCACGCGTCTAGGCTACTACTGACCCTCCCTTAGAGCGGGTGCGGAGATGGTTATTCACATATGCGACCCTTGCCTGTTGCATGCGTCGCTAAATCATCGCCCCCTTCATTCTCTAAAGTGCATTTCTGCACCATGTCTGTTCACAATGTGGGGAATGGATATTTTGGGACCATTCCCAATGGCACCATGCCAGTTGTGCTTCATCATCATAATTGTCGATTACTCCACAAAGTGGGTGGTGGCTGAAGCCATGGCTACCATCACAGCAGAAAAAGTGCACAAGTTCCTCTGGAAGAACATGATCTGTCGATTCGGAGTCCCCCAGGCAATTATTACTGATCATGGCTCTCGGTTCGACTGCGAAGCAATTCGTGATTTCTGTGCCGGCCTCCACATCGGTTTCTGATTCTCGTCAGTAGCATACCCGCAGTCCAATGGGCAGGCCGAAACCACAAATCGCTAAATTCTGAACGCCCCTAAAAAAAGGCTAGTGACAGCAAACAGAGAATGTGCTGAGATGTTTCCCTTAGTACTATGGTCATATAGGACCTCAACCAAGAGTCCCACGGGTGAGACGCCAATCACAATGGCCATTGGTGTCGACGCCATCATCCCTGTGAAGTTGCTCATCCTATCGGCTAGAGTTGTTGACTTCAATATAGATACCAACGACGAAGCTCTCAAGTTGAAACTCCACTTGAACGAAGAAAGAAGAGACATTGCTTGTCTCAAGGCAAATGAATATCAGCGCCGGCTGGCTGAAGGATACAACAAACGCGTCTTCATACGCCCACTGCAGAAAGGAGACAAGGTTCTATGACAAGCAACGACCGGGGGAAAGCTTGAACCTAAATGGGAAGGACCATACGTCATCCAAAAAGAAGTAGGCCAGGGTTCTTTCAAGCTTCAAAATTCAGAAGGCGCCATACTCGCGAAGGCATGGAACGCCAAGAATCTCAATGTTTATTTTATGTAAAGGTTAGACATAAAAAGAACTCTGCTGACTTAGATTTTCCATGTATAGGGGTCGTTAGGGTTCCCGATTGGGTATACCACTTAATCTATATAAATGAAACTTCTGAACCCAACCCAGATTATTGATACGCAAAAATTTAGCAATCACGTGTCTTTCGTACACGGATGTGCAAAGCAAGTAAGCCTCCAAGGAGAATAAATTTAGCAATCACGTGTCTTTCGTACACGGTTGTGCAATGCAAGTAAGCCTCCACGGAGAATAAATTTGGCAATCACGTGTCTTTCGTACACGGATGTGCAATGCAAGTAAGCCTCCACGGAGAATAAATTTAGCAATCATGTGTCTTTCGTACACGGATGTGCAATGCAAGTAAGCCTCCAAGGAGAATAAATTTAGCAATCACGTATCTTTCGTACACGGATGTGCAATGTAAGTAAGCCTTCACGGAAAATAAATTTAGCAATCACGTGTCTTTCGTACACGGATGTATAGTGCAAGTAAGCCTCCAAGGAGAATAAATTTAGCAATCACGTGTCTTTCGTACATGGATGTGCAAAGCAAGTAAACCTCCAAGGAGAATAAATTTAGGAATCACGTGTCTTTCGTACACGGATATGCAGTACAAGTAAGCCTCCACTGAGAACAAATTTAGCAATCGCGTGTCTTTCATACACGAATGTGCAACGCAAGTAAGCCTCTAAAGGAGAATAAATTATGCGACTCTTACGTTCCTATACTTGGATATGTAAACAAACTTCCGTATGTTCTAGGAAATCAATAAAACGAGATCTATTTTCTTCTACTATTCCTTGTGTTCGTTCTGTTTTAATTCCCGACCGACTCAATCAAATGGTCATTAAAAATATATTGCACCGGAAGAAACACAATGCAATTGCTATAAACAAAACCAGGCATACAAACATATAAAGGTTCGTACAACAAACGAAGGAGTAGGAAGCAAAGGAATCATAAAACAACAAGAACACGAATTTTGCCACAAACTCATCGGCCTATTCACTAGCCTCAAGAACTATTATGGTAAAACGGTTACTCCCCTCATATTTAAAAATGATAAGGGATCCCCCAAAACGCAAGGCACTATCCACGGCAAAGGCACGCCAACCCTTAGTAAGGATATACTGGTTTTGGCTATTTTGAAACATCCTCACTCGAAATTCTCGCCCAATAGGAGAAATCAAGAACACGAGTCAATCCCTCGTGAGCATACTGAGCGCAGAAAGACTCAGGTAAAAGCTGCAAATTGCCAAAACAAACATCAACCAAGAAAAGCAGAAATCGCAAAAGAAAGGTCGGGACGAATACCATATATTCCAATTTCTCTTCAGAATAAATGGAACGAAAAAAGTCACGACGAGGAGGACTGGGGGAAGTCATGACTTCAAGGCTTGAAATACCAAACCTCAAACAATGTACAAGGATAACTGCCTGAACTCTACCCGAACTTCTTATATTTATCAACAAGTAAAGCAAGCAACATGTCCTGTTGTCACATCATGAAAAAAGAGTTTACCTCCGTCCAAAACAATTTTTCCCAGAAACAACCGCATGCTAGACAAGTGGCAGGATCTCAGAGCATCCCTCTGTATACCAGAGCCACAGTAGCACATCAAGAAAGGTCGCATCAGCATCAGGAAAGGACAAAAACGCAAAGAACGGAAACATATCTATTTAATTGTTCAAAACAACATCATTACATAAAGCTCCGCGATTACACTTAATAAAGCACAATATTAGGTCTAAAAATTACGCCATGAAGGCAATTATCCAATAAGACCACCATTACAAAACGATAAGGGTCTACTCATCCTCAAGGAAAAGGGTCTTGAAACGGTGCCCTCCCACGTACTAAAAAAGCACCATCGACGCAATAACTCGAACACCATTATTCGTTGTTAATCTTCCCCAACCTTCAGACAGCCACCAACGATTTGCGCAATCTTTGGAAACTTCAACGCGAAAGTTTTCACCAATAGCAGAGACCAAGCAAACATGATCAGATAGAACATGACCATACATCCTTTCGAACGCACAAGGGAGAGGATGCAAACAAAAAGAAACGAAAAGAGAGAAAACAAGCTTTTCATCACAACAACAAACTCAGATAGGTACCGTACACAACAAATACAAACAGGCTTACTAAACGATGCATCCTTCCCTCTACATCAACACAACGGTAAAAATCACGCATCTCGGCGTTAGGAAGTGCCATCTCTAGCAATAATAATAGGCAACAGATGGATAACCCGATCACCAAGCACGCAACTTCTTTTTATAGGCAGAACGAGACTTGGCATGCCTCAAGGTACAACAAAAGCATTTATGACGTGCATTGAATCTAAAAGAGAAGCTGAAATAAGGTTTTCCCCAGAAACACTGCATGAATAACACATGGCAGAGAATCCCCTCAGAACCCGACCAAGTACACTGGGAAATTTCAAATCAAGAAATAGTCATTTATTGCAAGAATATTTTTTCAAACCAGCCGATACCACTATAAAAAGATTTATGCCTTACAGTTTGAAAGGCACAACCCCTTCATAAAAAATCTTTCCAAAAGGAAACATAGAAACGAATACCAACGATCAAAATCCAAAAAATCCCTTTGTTTTTTATATTTACTTAGTAGGGGACGAGCAATACATGCGCATGATGTTGCCTTATGAATTCGGTCGACACTTCGCACCCCATGTACCCAAGCAAATCTTTTTATCCACTCGCGTCGTCAAAGATTTCCCTGTCCACATCGTAGGGGCGGTTACGGATCTCACTGGGTTGCCCGCAGATGGAGGGACTTTGTCGAAAGGCATGGAATCGAGTTGGAAACATCAATAATGTTCACCCACTTGGGAGAAGCAAAGTTTGAAATCTATTTTTTCGACAAGGCAGGCTACTGCATAGTGGACGAACTCTACGATGACGACTACAACGGCCTAACATCAAATGGTTTTCACTAGATCCTAGGAACAATTCTTATTACAATTTTCAAAGAAACTCGGAATATCAATAAAGGCTCATTTCTTTTGATTCATATTACCATTACTCTTTGTCTAGAAATACAAGCAATAAATCTCTTCGTCTAATAACGTTGGAGATATACGTCTCTCCATCGCGAGCGATACACTAGACATCACTTGGTTTTTAATTTCATTTCCCCAGCGTCCAAGGACGCTAGAGATAGACGTCTCTCTATCGCGAGCGATACACTGAAGATTACTTGATTTTTAATTTCATTTCCCCAGTGACGCTGGAGATAGACGTCTCTCCATCGTAAGCGATACGCTAGATATTACTTAGTTTTTAATATCATTTCCCCAGTGTCCAAAAACGCTGGAGATGGACACTTATCCATCGCGATCGTCGCGATCATATACTACTGAATTCTATAAAAAAAACCTCCCCTGCATCCAAAGACGCTAGAGATTGTTAGGCAGGTCTGTCCGTCACGGACATACATATTACTTACTCTTCCATGCGTCGAAACATATTTGAGATTAATAAGAAAGTATTCCCTCCATGACCAACACACCAAAGATTGGTTTGCACAAGAGTCGATAGCTAAAGTACTACAACTCTGTTCATCCACTATTCAAAACAAGCTCAAAGACAATCAGCACTGCGGCAATTTAGTGGATTATCGATTGCACATCAAGCAAAACCATTCAAAACAAAAGGTTATGACGTAACCACTACAAAGGTCGCAAAGACGAAAAGTTTCAACACTGAACCGAAAACTCCATATCACCCTTTTAGTCAGGCCCATGTTCTATGGAAACAAAATCAAAACAGGAATTCCCATCATATTCAAAGATCAGGCGTGTCCCAAGACGAAGTTCGTTCGAAACAACGAACTCAGGCCACCCGCTAGTTAACCAGTAGTTGTTAGACCCTAACGCCTCTACCCTCACCACAAATTTCTCATCAACTCGTGTCCATAAATGCACAAAAACCAAGTGCATCATAACCATAATCACGATACACAGACGGTAGGGGCTGTAACAACAAACACGTCAGAAAAATTCAGTTACCTTATCAAGAGAAAAATTACGCAAAGCACAACTTACCAGCCTATATAAATGCCCCTCCACTACAATATCTCGTGTAAAACCTCGAACGAGAGGAAGAGTTACACCTGGAATATCAACTGGCGTCGTAGGCATCATCACCACGATTCAAAGCTGCTATAACAATCTCGAGTTGTCTACCTTTTTATACTAACCCCTATAAGGATAAAGCAATAGGGGACACCACAGACCGCCCTAATCCACCACAAGGTCAATAAATATCAAACAACACAACAACAAACACATGACGAGCACGACCCCATGCCACATGGCAAGTAACAAGAAAACCTCATACACCGAGATGCACGAAAGACATGCTGATGGCACACGCCTCCCTGCTTCGTAGTAATTCAAACATAACCTCGCCAGATAAACGTCCATATCCACTTGAAGCAGAGTAGTATAAATGAGAGCTTTTAGGTAAAATACAAACGAAATTACTAAAACAAAATGCCAAGTTTCGACATGGCTTCAGGTGAGCACTCTCCACCAGAAATCCCACCGCCGCCTTTTATCATGAATACTATGCTATTTCCAAATCCAAAATTTTCCAGGATAATCCTTAGGGAAAGCCAACTACGCATGCTTCCCCTACCATATATCTTTGTGGAATTCGGAGAAGAAATACTTGATCAAATCTTCCTATGTTTTCCCACAAACCAGGAATTCGTTGTCCTAGTCGAACGAGATGAAGGAGATTGGTTCTCTCTTTCGAAAGGATGAAGGTTTTTTGAGCGCAGTAACAACCTCAGAATATGCAGCCGCCTTACCTTCGAGTACCAAGGAGAATCCAACTTCGATGTGGCAATAGAGCAACCAGGCCCAAACGAAAACGGAGATGTCTTGCCTGACTACCTTTGCTACGAAGAAATATAACTAGAAAGAATGCAAGTTATTTCCTGCTATATTTCATCGCTAAGATGTTTTTCAGTTTTGGCTGTCATTCTGCATAACATCTAATAAATACGCAAACCCTACTTTTTGTCATCTCACGATTCATTTTATAAAACGATCAATGACAAGAGATGGGTAAGGGTTTTGCGAATATACTTTTCAAATAAGAACAATCGACATGTGGACATGTCATATTCTGGGCACGAAAAAACATAATTAAAATCGACAGAGAAAGCCATTAAGAAAAACAGGCAAAAGGCAAAAACGAAAATACGATAGATTCGAAGATAAAGTATTCACAAAACACCATAACAAGACATCGCTTTTCATGGGTTGAAATATCCACCAACCCAAAAAAAAAAAACATACGAACCGCAGTAGAGTGCGAGACTCTCACCACGGGTAAAAATGTTTTCAAACTTCCTTACAACAAAAATGTCACAAAGAGTGGAGAGACGATCGTCTAAACATCAATAGGAGGGTTGTCGTCTTCATGAGCGGGCTCAGGGGTCTTCTCACCTACCAAGGAAGCATTGAGGGTTGCGGCATCATCAATCGGAGCGTTAAGGGGGAGAGGCAGCTCGCGTTGGGGGTCTTTAAGCTTCATATCCTCGTCTTCATAGTTAGGAGGAAACATCCTCATATCATCGCCAAGATGACCAAAGCGATTGAAACTCTGAGAAATCCCACCTTCAGCCCCCTCCATGAACGCGTCAGTAACCCTATCGTAAAGGACATCCGGTCCGTCCGTCTCAAGGTAATGATTGAGCCAACCCCGACCACCCTCCCCCAGGAAATTAGATAGCCACTCCTAGCCGTCATCACTGAGCATGAACTCGAGGAGCGTTTTCCTGGAGAGAACGATGTCTTCCCCATAAGTAAAGCGCTCCAATCGACCCTTCACATCAGGAAGCTCCTCGCAAACCACCCCTAACTCACGCTCAAGATCCCTGAGGTGACCCCTCAAGAACGTGGCCTCCGATTCATACCGAGCCCTCGTCTCTTGACCCTTCGTGAGTTCGACTCGCTACAGGTCTAGGCCGCTCCTCGCCGCCTCCACTTCTTTCTAGGATTTCGTCAAAGCGTCATTAAGACTCTCGATAGTTACCTCTCGGAGCTCCGGGTCCTTTAACTTTTCCACCTTCCCCTTCAGAGTGTCCACGATTGTCCTTAGCTCCCTCACCTTGTCATCATAATTTCTCAAACGTCTAGCCATTTCAGACCATTGCAGATTGTCCTATGGAACCACATGGAGAATAATAAACACAGGTAAAATAGGGAAAGAAGGAAAGAGTAAAAGCATGAAACGTGAAGGAAGTTACCCAGCCTCTGCTTTTTCGACCATGCTCCACCAACTCTTCATCCGTCAAATGATGAAGGTAATCCCTTTCAGCTGCACAACTCTTCTTGGGAATCTCCAGTTTCTTGATATCAATAGGGTGAAACCCAGGCAACCGATAAGCTGACATTGAAATCCCCGCCTAAGTAATCGGTTCGGAGCTTAAGAGCATGGTGCCCCCTGTCCCCTCCCTTGGCCATTCTCGCTCGCAATGGGCCAGCGGTTGGTCTTCTGATGAGACGCTCTCCCGGTCGTCAACTAGCTCTTTCCCTTTTAAACTCCTGTTTGCAGGAGGAAACCCATGGGGAACGCTCTGTCGACCACCAACCGGCCGCGGGGTAACAGTAAGGTAGGCCAAGACCCGCCTCTTGCGGCACTTTTCTTCTTCGTGAGCGTAGAAATCTTCGACTTGTCAACCATCACATCTGCGAAAGAATTAAAATAAGTCAAAAAAAAAGAAAATCACAGCCAAAACGCCTTAGGACTTAAAATATTTCCTAGACGCCGACCCAGTCGATGCGAGAGGCCAAGGCACAGACCATCTCCAGACACCAGGGAATACCCCGATCCCCATCCCATAACCACCGCACACCTCACCAGAAGAGGGTAATTCCACCTCTAGGTTCGGTATTTTCGGCTAACCCTAAAAATCTCAAGAGGGGAACGCAAACCTAGAAATTAAAAAGGGCAAGAGAAAGATCGGAGAAAACTCACTTGAGAAATGCGAAAGAGAAGCGCCGGTAAGCTTGGAAAACAGGGGACGGACCACCACCTAACTCCGATCTCGCTTCTTCAAAAAGCACAGGAAACCTTGGGACAAAGCAAGGTTCCCTGAGCTACAAACGACTATCAAGCTGCAGAAAGGAACTTTGCATGAACTACAGTTGCGCATCAGAACAGAAAGAGGAAATATTGGCCTTGCTGAACAGATTATCCTCGCAGTAGGCTAAACTACATTGGTTGACGATGGGAGAAGAAACCTCCTTATTTTTTTTATAGAATCATGAAGGAAAGGAGCTCTAGGAATGCTATCTTATTCATGAGGAATGAGCAAGTGATACGTACTCGACTTGGGTTGAGCGAGTACAACTCCCAATCGTCCGGTGTCACGGTAAATCGATCGACCCTCGTATCATAAATGGGACTCGAATCGGTTGACGGCTAATTAACTTGGCCTTGCACCGAACGACTACCACCCAAAGTCGTGACTTGCGAATTCCAATTGACAAGAAATGCGGCTCGGTCTTGATAATTAATTAGCACCTTCAATTCTTCAAATGAGTTCGTAGCTAATTATGAATGGAATCCACAATTGGATCATCGCCGATCTCGTTAATCAGTTCGCACAAAGTGGAGTTGACCGACTTGAATTAATTACCAACAATTCTTAATTGAAACACACACCAATCACTTGACTTTCGTTAATGAGTACGGTAATCGTGGGTCTCGATCCGGCGATGATCACAGCCAGCAAGTGAGTACAGTGGAGCGGTGGCAAGGGGGCAACAGCGGCGTGACGGATAGGGTTATTGGTGGTGATGTTGTGATGGACAAAGTTAATCTCTTCCAAACGAGGATGAGACTCCGATCTTCAATCAATTCCAGCGAGAACCTTTGATTGAAGATCCAATTGAATTCAGCAGTAATTTGTAGCAAATTGAAACATAGGGTTTGTGACGTCAGGGAGGAAAAGGGGGAGTTTTAACTCAACGCACTTCAATTCCTCTAAATTTGACGTAAAGATGAAAATTAACCCTAATAGAGTATTTATAGGAAAATACTAATAAACTTAAGTAACTAACGGGATGGACTTACTATGTAAAGTAAGTCCACACCATTATTAATAAATAATCCTAAAAATAGAAATGAGTCTTAATAATAAATAGTTTATGTGAACGACGTCGGAAAGGTATCCGACGGAGGCTAAGACGCATCACACGGAGTGTCGGTGACAGATACTAATAAGCTCAATGATGATGCTTGCTCCGATTTAGAAGCGAAGCCTCGAGTGATAATGGACGCGGTAGCTCTTGCGATCGCCTTGGCTCTCGCTCTAGTCATTGGTCCGTCAGAACGGACACTCATGGCTTCCTCCTCTTCTTGTACGATCAATGAGGGAGGTTGGGACATATCATCCTCCCCCCCTTGAGAGGGAAGCGTCCCCGCTTCCTCATCCAAGTACTCAGGATCCTCATATGGCGACAAGTCGGAGACGTTGAAGGTAGCATGGACTCCGTAAGAATCTGGCAACTCCAGCTTGTAGGCATTGTCACCAATGGCCTGAATAACTCTAAAGGGGTCGTCGCCTCTGTTGGACAGCTTCGACTTCCTCTTTGATGGGAAACGATCCTTCCGCAAGTGTAACCACACAAGATCACCAGGCTTGAACAACATCTTCCTGCGGCCTTTACTCTGGTGAGTCTCAATCTGTGTAGCACGGTGTTCCAGCTGCAGCCGTGTCCTCTCTTGGAGTTCCTTGATCATCTGAGCGCGATTTCCAGCTTGCAAGTGGTCATCCTTCAATGGCTTAGGCGTCAAGTCCAATGGTGTCAATGGATTCCTGCCGTAAACGACCTCAAAAGGAGACAAATTGGTCCCTGAATGCCTGCACCTGTTATAACAAAACTCCACAGTAGAAAGTAAGTCCTCCCAACGCCTGGGGTTGGCGTTGAGCATGGTCCGAAGTAATGCTCCCAATGTCCTATTGGTCACTTCTGTTTGGCCATCTGTTTGGGGATGATAGCTGGTTGAAAACAAGAGTTTTGTACCAAGCTTTCCCCATAGAGTCCTCCAAAATTGTCCAACAAATTTAGAGTCTCTATCAGAGACGATGGTATGCGGTATCCCATGGAGACGAACGACATTGTCAAAGAATAGAGTTGCAATCTCAGAGGCACTATTTGTGGTCTTACAAGCCACAAAGTGGGCCATCTTTGAAAACCTATCAACAATGACAAATATGGCATCTCGTCCCCTGCGAGACATCGGCAAACCAACGACAAAGTCCATAGACAAGTCCTCCCATGGGCCTGATGGAATAGGCAATGGCTGGTAAAGGCCATGTGGCTGAGAACTTGCCTTGGCACGGTGACAGGTGATGCAAGCTCAAACGTAACGCGTTACCTGTCGTGCCATATGGGGCCAAAAGAAGTGCTCACGTAGAACACCAAGAGTCTTGGAAACACCAAAATGACCTCGGCCATCATGTGCTTCCCGGACCAAGAGTAAGCGAATAGAACATGATGGAATGCATAACTTACCAGCCTTAAACAGAAAACCATGATGCAAATAGAAACTAGCATGCTCCCTATTACTCAAGCAAATGTCTAGAATGGGCTTAAACAATTCATCAGAAACATATAAATCACGAATTAAGCCAAATCCTAACACACGTGACTGAACAGAAGTAATGAGAACAAACCTCCTAGACAACTCATCAGCAACAACGTTGTCTTTACCTTTCTTGTGTTGGACGAGATAAGGAAAGGTCTCTAGAAATTCCACCCAGCGAGCATGTCTTTTACTCAGCAGCGCCTGACTCTTCAAGCAACGTAAGGCGGCATGGTCGCTGTGGATCACAAACTCACGTGGCCAGAGGTAGTGTTGCCACGTTTTCAGCACTCGGATCAGGGCATACAACTCCTTGTCATATGTGGAGTAATTCAGCTGTGCATCTGTCAACTTCTCAGAAAAATATGCAATAGGTTGTCGGCCTTGGTGTAAAACACCTCCAATGCCTATGTTAGAAGCATCAACCTCTATCTCAAAAGTCCTAGAAAAATCAGGCAATTGCAGAAAAGGTGCATTACACAAAGCATCTTTCAACCTATTAAAAGCAGCATCTAATTTTGGGTTTCATTCAACAACAACATTACGTTTTGTTAAAGCATGCAAAGGGGCTGTAATAGTAGAAAAATCCTTAACAAAACGCCTATAAAAACCAGCTAACCCAAGGAAAGATCGAACCTGTGTGGCCGTAGTAGGCTGAGGCCACTCACGAATAGCAGCAACCTTCGACTGGTCCATGTGTAAACCCTCTTTGGAGACTACAAACCCCAAGAAGATGGTGGACGGAGCACAGAAGCTACATTTGGCCAAATTGCCATATAGCTGCTCTTGTCGAAGTCTCTCTAACACCAGCCTGAGATGCTCAGTATGATCTGCAAGATTTGGTGAGTATACAAGAATATCATCAAAATAAACCACCAGAAACTTACCCAAATAGTCTCTGAAGACGTGATTCATCAGTCTCATAAAGGTCGAGGGGGCATTGGTGAGACCAAATGGCATGACAAGCCACTCATAGAGCCTATACTTGGTCTTGAATGCCGTCTTCCACTCGTCACCTTCCTGCATCCTAATCTGATGGTATCAGCTTCGCAGATCTATCTTAGTGAAGACGCATGCACCATATAGCTCATCCAGCATGTCATCTAATCTCGGAATAGGATGCCTGTACTTCACTGTAATCTGATTGATCGCTCGACATTCGACGCAGATGCGCCAAGAACCATCCTTCTTAGGCACCAGGATGACCGGGACTGCGCAAGGGCTTAGGGATTCTCTCACATAGCCACGATCCAGCAAATCCTGAACCTGCCGTTGAAGCTCCTTAGTTTCTTCTGGACCAGCCTTGTAAGCAGGGCGATTAGGCAAGCTAGCTCCAGGCACCAAATCAATTTGATGCTCTATCCCTCGAAGTGGTGGTAGTCCAGAAGGGAGCTCATCAGGGAAGACATCAGCATAGTCTTCTAGCAGCTTTGCAATAGCCGGTGGCAAAGCAGTATCCCCGACATTGCCCTCTTGAAACGGCTGTGGAATCAGCAAAAAACAAGGTGCCTTTCCCCGTAAAGGTGTCGTGATAGTGGAGGGTCTGGCAAGCATCAGACGTGGTTCCACTTTTCCTTGAAGTCCTGTAGGCGGCGGTGGTGTAGGGGAATGACTATACGCCACTGCAGTTCTATCTCGCTCTACCTGGTCCTGTAAAATCTCACTCGGGGAAAGTGGTAAGAGCTTGACGCGCTTCCCGTGGTAATTGAACACATAAGTGTTCAAAAACCCATCATGAAGAACACGTCTGTCGAACTGCCATGGACGTCCTAACAGCAAGTGGGTGGCGTCCATAACAGCGACATCACAAATAACAGTGTCCTTGTAAGGACCAATAGCAAAAGAAATAGAACACTGTTCAGCAATAGGGGTACCTTGTTGAGATGATAACCATTGAAGACCATAAGGTTGAGGATGTTGCGTTGTAGGGATCTTTAGGTGATCAACAACCTTTCTGCTGACAAGGTTGTTGCAGCTACCACTATCAATAATCACAGACAGCGCAAGAGACTCAACCAAGCATCTCGTGTGGAATAAATTTTCCCTTTGAGACTCAGGATTGACCTCTTTCACTGTAAGCACCTTTCGATTTACCAATGACAACATGGTGCCTTCATGAGTAGCTGGAGCATAACAAGCTTCTTCTTCTTCAACATGATCTTGGCTATCATCCGCAACGAGCTTAGGTTGCTCGTCGTCATCCAAAGAAGCATAACCCACCTGGTCTATAAACATTACCCTTTTAGCATTAGGGCAATCTCTCTTCCAGTGTCCCTTTCTTCCACACCTGAAGCATTCCACATCTTTAGACTTATCAGACGCGGAGGGAGCTGTTTTCTTGGCTAATGGCTGGCGAGGAACAGCTACACTAGCTTTCTGAGGAGTCGATCTAGTGTTGGAACCTATTCCTGCACTCAGTCGACGCACATTAGAACTAATAAATTGACCAGAGCTAGAAGCATACCTGGCAGAAGTTGCTGCTTTTCGTTTCACCTGATTGTAAATCTGCATGGCCGTGTGGGTTAAGGTATTCATGTCGTGAACTGGAAGGATTTCCAATGGATCACGAATATTAGCATTTAACCCAGTCAAGAACCTCGTTCTCAAGGTAGAAGGACTCACTGAAATGTTAGCTTTGTAATACATATCCTCAAGCTTAGAAAAGAACTCTAAAGGAGTAAGGTTACCTTGAGAAGCCGTAGCTATCTGAAATCTCATCTGGTCTTTGTAGTTCTGAGGAACATACTTCTGCGTCATCACATAAGCTAGCTGATTCCATGCAGTAACTGGTGGCTTGTTCCTCCGTAAGCGGTCATCAACAAAGCGATGCCACCATACTCTTGCTGCTCCTCTAAAGTGCAAAGTAGCAGCTTGCACTTTCTCATTGTCAGGTATCCGACACTAGCGAAGAGTGTACTCTGTAGCCTGTAACCACTCTAAAAAAACAGCAGGATCATATTCACCCAAAAATTCATCAATTTTAACCTTTACCTCATGGCGAGCGCGAGGTGCTTCACCTACATGATGGCGATGCTCGCCGAAATTGGGTGATGGAGAATGCTGGTGTGGTGCACGATGGAGACACCGCGAGGGATTACGATGTTGGCGGTGAGGAGGCATAGCATCATGCATAGGCTGGCGATGATCGTCCCTGTGGTTCGGACGATGGTCCCTGGGGTGATGGTCAACTCCGTGTCCATGGAAGCGATCATCAACATCAAATGGTTCCGCATTCGGTATCCAATGAGCTGGGTTGTGCTGCAACTCATAAGGGTCACCTAAAGGAGGAAATTGATGAGGATTAATCATACCTTGATGAGGGAGCTCCTCAGCGTCATACTCCTCAAAGTCATCATAGTGGGGTGTCTGGGAGTAGTAACCAGCTTGGCCTGGCCTTGGAGTACGAGATAATGGATGATCTCGGCGTGTATCATACTCCGAAGGCAGGTCGTCATAGTGAGCAGGGCGCCTGGTACGGCGATGGCGAGCATCTCTAGGCGAGGAATGATGGTTTTGGCCACCAGTGTGTGGCGTCCGTGGCTCATAGCGATCCGAGAAATGGATGGGACGCTGCTGACGTCATCCTGAGTCATACTCATCGTCATCGGATGGATCATCAAAGACAGGATTATCTCTGTGAGTGTACCCAGGAGTAGCTTAATGCAGAATCTGGTGACTCTCATTGCACTTCTCAGCAGTCATGTGGACAAGGTGGCGCTAACCCTGTCATTGACAAGGGAAGTTGATACGTACTCGACTCGGGTTGAGCGAGTACAACTCCCAATCGTCCGGTGTCACGATAAATCGATCGACCCTCGTATCGTGAATAGGACTCGAATCGGTTGACGGCTAATTAACTTGGACTTGCACCAAATCAGCGATAACCAGTGAGGAAGGCGCATCATCCATGAAGCAACACGACGGAGAAACGGTTGGAATAGGTGACAGAAGAATTTGAGGTCTAGCAACCTCAAAAACAACACCCTTTTCTTCAATAAACATAGAGCCAACATTCACCCAAACCTCAGCCGTCGAAACTTTATGAGCATGCCCAAGAGGTACAATCGCTAACTCTTCAAACACGTCATCAAGTACCTTCTCCTCATTAACAGAATCAATCTGTGCGTCTGGAACATTCCCACTGTCTGGTTGCAGCACAAATTCGGAAGCCTTCCCCAAGGAGTCTGGCAGTGTATAAGAGGCATCCAATGTGGATTGCAATTCAGTCACAAGTTGTCGCAGGGCCTGGATCTCACTCTGCTCTTGGGTCAACCGAGTCTCCTGGGTAATGAATTCGGGAACAAGCTTTTCTCCAGGCTCACAAACTTTTGCAACATCAACCTCTGTCACAAGCTTAACTATTTCCGCTCCATATGATGGTGCCGGAGGTTCTACTTTCTTTCTCATCAAACAAGAATCAGGAGAAATAGCATAATATTTTTTTCTCATCAAGGATTTCAAATACCTCCATTTGGTGATCGAAGCAAGACCAGCAGAAGCTCTGGCATCATCCATTCGGTTCCACCAGTACACGGCCTGCCTCCGGAAGAGGGATAATGCCCACTCTACTTTCTCAGTCTCCGAAAGTCCATAATAATCAAACACATACTCGGTGTTCGTCTCCCAATCCAGATATTCATCCGGATCGACAATTCCATCAAAAGTAGTCAACTCTAACCCATATTTAGGATCATAAAAATATGATTTCATTCGCTGAGAGTATGGATCATAACTATAACGCTTCTCCATTGCATTAAAATGTCCGAAAGAGAAAAAAAATTGAGATCGAAGGACTTACAAACCGGCTAGGCTCTGATGCCAGTTGATACGTATTCGACTCGGGTTGAGCGAGTACAACTCCCAATCGTCCGGTGTCACGGTAAATCGATCGACCCTCGTATCGTGAATAGGACTCGAATCGGTTGACGGTTAATTAACTTGGCCTTGCACCGAACGATTACCACCCAAAGTCGTGACTTGCGAATTCCAATTGACAAGAAATGC
The DNA here is from genome assembly GCA_037127255.1 of Persicaria tinctoria. Taxonomy (NCBI): domain Eukaryota; kingdom Viridiplantae; phylum Streptophyta; class Magnoliopsida; order Caryophyllales; family Polygonaceae; genus Persicaria; species Persicaria tinctoria. The sequence continues at coordinate 35,310,256 of JBANSL010000017.1, read as the reverse complement.
GGCTCGGTCTTGATAATTAATTAGCACCTTCAATTCTTCAGATGAGTTCATAGCTAATTGTGAATGGAATCCACAATTGGATCATCGCCGATCTCGTTAATCAGTTCGCACAAAGTGGAGTTGACCGACTTGAATTAATCACCAACAATTCTTAATTGAAACACACACCAATCACTTGACTTTCGTTAATGAGTACGGTAATCGTGGGTCTCGATCCGGCGACGATCACAGCCAGCAAGTGAGTACAGTGGAGCGATGGCAAGGGGGCAGCAGCGCCGTGATGGATAGGGTTGTTGGTGGTGGTGTTGTGATGGACAAAGCTAATCTCTTCCAAACGAGGATGAGACTCCGATCTTCAATCAATTCAAGCGAGAACCTTTGATTGAAGATCCAATTGAATTCAGCAGTAATTAGTAGCAAATTGAAAGATAGGGTTTGTGACGCTAGGGAGGAAAAGGAGGAGTTTCAACTCAACGCACTTCAATTCCTCTAAATTTGACGTAAAGATGACAATTAACCCTAATAGAGTATTTATAGGAAAATACTAATAAACTTAATTAACTAACGGGCTGGACTTACTATGTAAAGTAAGTGATGCGGGACCATCTTCTACAACTCCAGACACACCCATCATACTTGGAGAAGGACCAATGACTCGAGCTAGAGCTAAGAAGCTTCAGAGAGACTCATTCAACTTTGTGGGTAATGCTTTGTTCTCGAGCAAGGTTCAACTCCCCGAGCCAACATTGAAGACATACATGTGCATTGGAGCACAAATGGAGGCCGAGCCACCTAAACATGCTTGGGCCGAATTTCATTAAGTGTTAATGTCTAATTTTGGCTTATGAACATTATTGGGCTGAATTGGGCTTTTATTAGTTCGTCTTTTTAAAACCTTATTTACTTATGTTCTTAGGTTTATTTCATTAAGCCCATTAGTTATTAGTTTTATCTTTCTATCTAGTTAGGTCGGCCAGAACAGCCCCTAAGGCCTTTATAATGCCGAGTTTTCCATGTAAACAAATTGGAATATTCATAATACAGAAAGTATTCTTCTCAAACGTGTGAAACACATAGAGAGAGAGATCAGGGCGGATTGAGCTGTGCTCTTCGTGATCTCGAATTGATTGATAATCTCAGCTTGGTTTGCTTTGCCGTTCATCAACTTCGCAAGACTTGGTGAATCTAGTACCCACAAGCCCCCTCCTTGTGCCTTCAAGTTGTCCGCTTGATTGTGTAGGGTTGTAGAGGCGGGTTGTGTAGTCATTGGTATTGGTTCCTACCCTATGAGGAGGCCTGGGGTCTTTATCTTGTTCTGCATAGATCGACTCAGTCCTTATCGGTCGTGTCTTTTCATTCTTTGTTGCAATTTCGAGTCTTTATCGAGTCTTGTTCAACTTCTTTGAGTCGACATTGAGGACAGCCTCTGTTCTTGGTGTTTCTTGGTCGATCTTGTCCTATCTTGATCGATTCTTGAGAGTCTTGCTGCGTTTCTTTGCTTTCTTGTTGAGTCTTGCATAAATCTTGCATCTTTCTTGTTATTTCTTGCTGCGTTCTTTGAGTTCTTGATCGTTCTTGATTAAGTTCTTGAGTTTCTTTATTAGTGCTTGATTATTCTTGCTTGTTGTCAAAGATCGGACCAACCTACGGCTAACCCCGTATCAAATTGGCATCAGAGCTTTGGTTTCCGACATCAAGATTGAGTCGTTTCTTTTCATAAACACAAAAACCACAAAAAAAGAGTCATTTTCTTGTTTTGGTCTTTTACTTCTTGCATTCTTGAATTGATTATTGCACTAATCTTTTGTTTGTGTTTGTTGTGGTTGCATAGCCTAAACACAAGCCTACCCGAGACCGTGGAGTCGACCAGATCAGTGTGCACAACCCTTGTGTCACTCTCCTAGCCGACGGCAAGCCTCTTGTCCCCATAGTCGAGTAGCTTTGGTCGACAGCCCCATTCACACACAAAGAAACCCTAGTGTTCTATCTTTTCTATCTTTGGCATATTTGTTCTATCTTCTATCTAAATTCCATTTATTTATTGCCTTTACAAAAAATCTGATTTTTGGTGGATATAAATCATATTTATCTATCATTTATCTTTAAGGCCTTAGATAGATCCACTTACCAAAGATAAACAAAAGCCTCACCTATAAATACATCTTTAGGGCTGAATTTCTATCTTTTATCACCATCTATACCAATTTTCGAGTCCTACATATCAAGTTGAGTATTTTCTTGCATTAGTTTCATATTTAAAAAAAAAAAAAAACAGATCCGAAAATTACAAAAAAAAAAAAAAAGAGAGAGAAAGTGTTTGTTAGTTGTTTGTTGATCTAGTGCAAGAAAGCTCCAAGGACTAAGCTTTTTGGTGATTTCCATAGTCCTTGTCGACATACCCTAAACCTAAACACATTACCTTACCTCCACAAAATTGAAACCCTACCTTGCAACTACAACATCATAACTTAAGGTTTTCAATCAAAAGAGGTGAATTTCCATTCTTTCTTGAGTTTTTCTATTCTTTCTCTTTGTTTACAGCTTTGTCGAAGTTGTTTGCTAGCTGTGTCGAGTACTTCTATTCTCTTGAAGTGCTATTGTGTGTGTGTGTCGAAGAGATCTCCCCCTGGTCGAGTTCTCTTTTGTTTGAGTCGAGTGCTTGTTTTGCTGTTCGAGTACTCATTAGTCTATTTCGAGTTGATTCTTGCTGATTGTTGCTTGGATCAAATTGATTATTGTTGTTATCGAGTTGTATTTGCTTGAGTCGAGTGATCTTGACCCCTGTCGAGTTCTCTCTTGAGTTTGTCGAGTACTACAGCCCCTTGTTGAGTACTCTTGTGTGTTGTTTCATTCATTCTCTTGATTCATATACTTGGATTGCTTTGTTCTTTGCTTGGTAGTTGATTTGCCCAAAGCGGATTGCCCTAGCAAGCGTGATATATCAATCAGAGAGGGAGTGTGAGCGAAACACAATTGTGAGGTGTTTATAAGTTTTACTAACCTTTAACTTAGTTCCTTGTTTCTTTGGTCTTTGTTATAATGTCTACTAATCAGGGAAACAATGGTGGTAACAATGCCACTAACTCAAGTGCAACAGTGACGCCCGAGCAATTTCAGACCATGATGAACAACATGGCGACTATCATGAACAACACAACGGGTGTTCCTGAATCATTGGCTACGCTAACAGCAAGGGTGGCTGCATTAGAGAGCTCTAGGCCTAGTGGTTCGAACACCATAGGTCAGCAAGAGCGAGTTGAGATACCTAATGATGAAACAGAGGTCGTTAATCCTAACCCTATTCCTAATCCTAATCCTCATGTCAATGTTAATTTAGATAATCCTTTATTCAATGAAAACAACTCTCCACAAGGTGGGAGAAATGATCGGAATAATGGGTTTGTTAATGTGCAAGGTCAAGGACAGGGAAGGGGAAGAGGACGTGGCTATCAAGAGCAATTCTATTACTCGGAGCAAGATGACGACTTCCAAGAAGAGGAGTATTGGGAGCGACGGCCGAGACGGAATCAAAGGGGAAATCCGAACCGACCACCTAGGTTCAATGACGACGACGGTATGGGTAAGGTTAAGGTAAAGATTCCTCCTTTTGATGGTAAAACTGATCCAGATGCTTATATTGATTGGGAAATTAAAATGGAGCAAATCTGGAATTGTCATAATTTCTCAGAACCTAAGAAAGTACAACTAGCTTCCCTAGAGTTTCAAGGTTTTGCATTAATCTGGTGGGATAATCTTGTTAAGGAAAGAAGAAGATCCCTTGATGCACCTATTGCTTCTTGGGAACAATTGAAAGTGGTCATGAGAAATAGATTTGTACCTCAACATTATGATAGAGAGCTATTAAACAGATTAGAAAACCTTAAACAAGGTAGTAAAACTGTTGAGGAAACATTTAATGTTATGCAAGAAGCCATGGCTAGAGCTAATATAGTCGAAACTCATGAGAAAACTAATGTTAGATATCTTCGAATCTTACATCCTGCTTTAGCTCATGAAATTGATTATTTTCCCTATACTACTCCTACTGAACTTTTACATCTAGCTATGAAAGTAGAAAAGGGACAACGCTACAAAAGCCAAGGCAATAGGGTGTCGAGTGGCCAGCAACAAGGGTAGCGCCAATCTCGGCCCCAACAGCCCCAAGGGCGCTCGGAGATGGGCTCTAGGGAGCGAGCTCAGCAGCCCCAATGGAGGAGTGAAGGCCGACAGCCCCAACAGCCCCTCGACAAGGGTAAAGGCCCATGGAATGGACGAGAATCGTCTGGGACATCTACTGGTCCCAAAGGGAGTAATCCTAACCCTTCTACCACTCGTTCTAGAGATATTGTATGCTTTAAGTGCCAAGGTAGAGGACATTATATGAAGGATTGCCCTAATAAGAAAACTCTCATGGTTAATCAATTTGGAGAATATGAATCTGAAAACTCATGTGATGAACATGATGAGAATGCTAATAATGATAATGATCAGAACCTAAACCTTGTTTGCTATGAAAATGATGATAATGAGGTTGAATATGAACATGGAGAACCTTTGATTTTTAGAAAAGTTTTAAGTGTTGTTCCTACACCATGTGAAGATAATCAAAGAGAAAACTTATTTCATACTCGTTGTCTAGTTAAAGGAAAGGTTGTAAATGTGATCATTGATGGAGGTAGTTGCTGTAATTTAGCTAGTCAAGAAATGGTTGACAAATTGCATTTACCTACTGTCCAACACCCTAGACCTTACAAATTGCATTGGATGAATGATTGTGGCTTATTAAAAGTTCATAGACAAGTTAAAGTGCATATTAAACTAGGACATTATGAAGATGATGTTTTATGTGATATTGTGCCTATGCAAGCTTGTCATATTCTATTAGGCCGTCCTTGGCAATCTGACCGAAAGGTTATTCATGATGGGTTTACTAATCGCTATACCTTTACTTTTCAGGGAAAGAATGTCATTCTCAAACCTATGACGCCTACACAAGTAGCTGATGAGATTGAGAAGCGCAAGGTAAGTAAAGGTGAGTTAGATCAGGAGGCTCAGTTGAGCCAAGTGGATCCTCAAACTCGAGCTAAGAGTGTGTTCTTGGCCTCCAAAAGCACATTCCTGGACGAATTTGCGGATGGTGGAACTATTCTTATGCGCCTTTGCAAGAGCTTGAGCATGTTGAGTGAAGAGCTTAAAGCTTCTCTTCCATCGAACATTCTCGCTCTTCTTGAGGAGTTTAAGGATGTGTTCCCCGATGAAATACCACCAGGTCTACCTCCTATTCGTGGAATCGAGCATCAAATTGATCTTATTCCAGGGGCTGCATTGCCTAATAGACCTGCGTATCGTATGAATCCCACTGAGACCCAAGAGGTCCAAACCCAAGTCCAGGAACTGTTGGATAAGGGTTACATTCGAATTAGCTTAAGTCCTAGTGCTGTGCCTGTGTTATTAGTCCCTAAGAAAGATGGATCATGGAGAATGTGTGTAGATTGTAGGGCTATTAACAACATCACTATTAAATATCGTCACCCTATTCCTAGATTAGATGATATGCTAGATGAGTTACATGGAGCCTCTATATTCTCTAAAATTGATCTTAGAAGTGGCTATCATCAGATTAGAATGAAAAAGGGAGATGAATGGAAAACAACCTTTAAGACTAAGCTAGGCTTATATGAGTGGTTGGTTATGCCTTTTGGTTTAACTAATGCTCCTAGTACTTTTATGCGCTTAATGAATCATGTGCTTCGAGATTTCATTGGAAAGTTTGTTGTTGTTTACTTTGATGATATTCTGATTTATAGCAAGTCTTCTAATGAACATGAATCACATCTTAGAGAAGTGCTTAAAACGCTAAGAATTGAACGCTTGTATGCTAATCTAAAGAAGTGTGAATTATGTAATGAACAAGTGTCTTTTCTTGGATTTGTAGTGAGCTCTAAAGGACTGCGTGTTGATGAATCAAAGATTAAAGCCATCCAAGAGTGGCCGACCCCCACCAACATAGGCCATGTACGCAGCTTCCAAGGTCTTGCGAGCTTCTACCGACGCTTTGTGCGAGATTTCAGCACCATCTCAGCCCCACTAACAAAGCTTACAAAGAAAAGGAGTGAGTTCACATGGGGAGCAGCTCAGGAGGACGCATTCAACACACTTAAGGATAAGCTGACTCACGCACCTCTACTAGCTTTGCCGGACTTTACTCAGCCTTTTGAGGTCGAGTGTGATGCTAGCGGAGTAGGAATTGGTGGAGTCCTTATGCAGGGAGGTAAGCCTATTGCTTTCTTTTCTGAGAAGTTGAAAGGTGCTTGTCTTAATTACTCTACCTATGATAAGGAATTGTATGCTTTGTTTCGAGTACTTAAGACATGGTCTCACTATCTATGGCCTAGCGAGTTTATTCTTAGAACTGATCATGAATCATTAAAACACTTTAAAAGCCAAGATAAACTTGATAGGAGACATGGTAGATGGATGGAGTTCATAGAAACATTTCCTTATGTAATTAAGTATAAGAAAGGCAAAGACAATGTGGTTGCCGATGCATTATCTAGGAGACATGTTCTAATAGCCGATTTCGATTCTAATGCTTTAGCTAGACGACATGTGCTTTTAACCACTTTGGATTCTAGAGTCTTAGGCTTTGTTTACATAAAGGAATTATATGAATCTGATCTATATTTTGGTAACACTTTTCGAAAATGCTTAGAATCAGGTCCTTTCGATGGCTTCTATATACATGATGGATTCTTATTTCGAAAAGATCAAGTGTGTATTCCTAGATGTTCATTAAGATTACTACTTGTTAGTGAAGCCCATAGTGGTGGTTTAATGGGACATTTTGGACGGGATAAGACATATAATACACTGAAATCACACTTATGAACATTATTGGGCTGAATTGGGCTTTTATTAGTTCGTCTTTTTAAAACCTTATTTACTTATGTTCTTAGGTTTATTTCATTAAGCCCATTAGTTATTAGTTTTATCTTTCTATCTAGTTAGGTCGGCCAGAATAGCCCCTAAGGCCTTTATAATGCCGAGTTTTCCATGTAAACAAATTGGAACATTCATAATACAGAAAGTATTCTTCTCAAACGTGTGAAACACATAGAGAGAGAGATCAGGCCGGATTGAGCTGTGCTCTTCGTGATCTCGAATTGATTGATAATCTCAGCTTGGTTTGCTTTGCCATTCATCAACTTCGCAAGACTTGGTGAATCTAGTATCCACAAGCCCCCTCCTTGTGCCTTCAAGTTGTCCGCTTGATTGTGTAGGGTTGTAGAGGCGGGTTGTGTAGTCATTGGTATTGGTTCCTACCCTCTGAGGAGGCCTGGGGTCTTTATCTTGTTCTGCATAGATCGACTCAGTCCTTATCGGTCGTGTCTTTTCATTCTTTGTTGCAATTTCGAGTCTTTATCGAGTCTTGTTCAACTTCTTTGAGTCAACATTGAGGACAGCCTCTGTTCTTGGTGTTTTTTGGTCGATCTTGTCCTATCTTGATCGATTCTTGAGAGTCTTGCTGCGTTTCTTTGCCTTCTTGTTGAGTCTTGCATAAATCTTGCATCTTTCTTGCTGCGTTCTTTGAGTTCTTGATCGTTCTTGATTAAGTTCTTGAGTTTCTTTATTAGTGCTTGATTATTCTTGCTTGTTGTCAAAGATCGGACCAACCTACGGCTAACCCCGTATCAATAAGTCCACACCATTATTAATAAATAATCCTAAAAATAGAAATGAGTCTTAATAATAAATAGTTTATGTGAACGGCGTCGGAAAGGTATCCGACGGAGGCTAAGACGCATCACACGGAGTGTCAGCGACATATACTAATAAGCTCAATGATGGTGGTTGCTCCGGTTTAGAAGCAAAGCCTCGAGTGATAATGGACGCGGTAGCTCTTGCGATCGCCTTGGCTCCCGCTCTAGTCATTGGTCCGTCAGAACGGACACTCATGGCTTCCTCCTCTTCTTGTACGGTCAATGAGGGAGGTTGGGACATATCAGCAAGGTATCTTGTTGGAAGATGAGATAGAGATAAGGGACCATGTGGTCAATTTCTATATGGAGTTGCTTGCCACTCCTCATGAGAATCTGGCCTCTTTCCAGGTGCCGACTGGGCCAGTTTTGAATAATAGCAGATTGGAAGCTCTTGTTGCCCTCCCCGGCTACGATGAGATTAGAAAGATCATGTGGTCCGTGAGGATTAATAAATCCCCAGGTCCAGATGGGTTCGGGAGTAAATTATTTAAAGATGCTTGGGAGATCGTTGGTAAAGACACATGTGAGGCGGTTAGGGAAGTCTTCAAAAATGGGCGAGTGTTAAAGCAGCTGAACACAACATTTATTTCACTCATTCCTAAGGTTGCCAATCCTTCCTTAGTGACTGAGCTGCGCCCTATCTCCTGCTGTAACACGGTGATGAAGGTAATAACGAAGATCATAGCAAGCCGTATCAATGGAGATCTGCCAGAGTTGATATCAGATTGCCAAGGGGCTTTTATTCTGGGGAGATCCCTGGCTCATAATGCTGTAGTTGTTATGGAATTAGTGAATGGATATGGGACTAAGCGTATCTCCCCGAGGTGTACCATCAAGGTTGATTTACAAAAGGCCTACGATTACCTAAGGTGGGACTTTGTGAGGGCCACTTTGACGCAGCTAGAGTTCCCTAGCATGCTGATTGATTTGATAATGGATTGTGTATCCACCCCGTCTTTCTCAGTTTTGATAAATGGTGAACCTGAAGGATTTTTTCAAGGGAAACGGGGACTCAAACAGAGTGACCCTTTGTCCCCGTATCTCTTTGTATTATATATGGAGATGTTGAGCAGGAAACTCCAATCTGCTATGGATGATCCTTTGTTCAGATTCCATCCAAAGTGAAAGGGGATGAGACTGGTCCATCTGGCGTTCGTATGCGATCTGTTGGTATTTTGCCGAGCTGATAGCCAATCTGTGAGCATCATCAAGCAATGTCTGGATGAGTTTTTTGCCATGTCAGGGCTAAGAGCTAACAGAGCTAAAAGCACCATCTTTCTAGCTGGTGTGACAGAGGCGTTTGAGTAGGAGTTGGTCGATATGCTGGGCTATGAAAAGGGGGTCTTTCCGGTTCGTTATCTTGGCTTTCCTCTTCAATTCAGAAACGTACGAGTGCATGAATACTCGATGCTCTGCAAAAAAGTGGGTGGGCTGATCAACTCTTGGACAGCTAGAAAAATCTCTTATGCGGGCAAGCTTCAGCTCCTCAAGTATGTGTTTGTCGGGGTGCATAACTTCTGGGGTCAAGTGCTGCAACGTCCTAGGAGGAACGATAAAGGAGGTTGATACCAATACAAAGCACCTAGGGAGCTTGATAAGGATGGCATAGGTAAGGTAAAGGTAAAGGTTCCTTAATTCGATGGTAAGACTGATCCAGATGCTTATATTGATTGGGAAACTAAAATGGATCAGATTTGGAATTGTCATAACTTATCCGATACTAAAAAAGTGCAACTAGCTTCATTAGAATTTCAAGGCTTTGCTTTAATTTGGTGGGACAACCTAGTTAAAGAAAGATGAAGAGCCTTTGATGCGCCTATCGCTTCTTGGGATCAAATGAAAGCACTAATGAGGAGAAGATTTGTTCTCCAACACTATGCTAGAGAGCTTAGACAACGATTAGAAAACCTTAAGCAAGGTAGTAAAAGTGTTGAGGAAACCTTTAATGCAATGCAAGAAACCATGGCTAGAGCAAATGTAGTTGAAAATGATGAAGATACAAATGCTAGGTTCTTTAGGATATTGCATCCTGCCTTAGCTCATAAAATTGATTTCTTTCCTTACTCTACACCTACTGAACTTTTACATTTACCTATAAAGGTAGAAAGGAATGCGAGATACAGGAGCCAAGGTGGACGAATGTCGAGCGGGCAGTAGCAAGGTTGGCGCTAGAATCGGCCATAACAGCCCCAAGGCCGATCTGATGGAGGCTTTAGGGAGAGGTCAAACCAAACCCAAGGGAAGGGTGAAAGCCGAGCACCACAACAACCCCTCGAGAAGGGCTAAGCGCCTATTTACGGACGAGATTCGTCTGGGGTATCTACTGGCCCCAAAAAGAGTAATCCTAACCCCTTTACTACTAGATCTAGGGACATTATATGCTTTAAATGCCAAGGTAGAGGTCATTATATGAAGGATTGTCCTAATAAGAAAACTCTCATGATTAATAACTTAGGTGAATATGAATCTGAAAATTCTTGTGGTGAACATGACGAGCATGCTAATGATGAAAATGATCAAAACCTTAACCTTCTGGCTTATGATGATGATGATCGCGTTGAATAAGAACATGGTGAATCATTGATTGTTAGGAGAGTTTTAAGTGTTTTACCTTCACCTTGTGATGACAATCGACGTGAGAACTTATTTCATACTCGATGCTTAGTTAAAGCGAAGGTTTGTAATGTGATCATTGATGGTGAAAGTTGTTGTAATTTAGCTAGTCAAGCAATGGTTGATAAATTGCAACTTCCTACAATTCAACACCATAGGCCTTATAAATTGCATTGGATGAATGACTGTGGAAACTTGAAAATGAATAGACAAGTTAAGGTGCATTTTAAACTAGGACATTATGAAGATGATGTTTTATGTGATATAGTGCCTATGCAAGCTTGTCATATTTTATTAGGTCGTCCTTGGCAATTTGATCGTAAGGTCTTACATGACGGGTTTACTAACCGCTACTCCTTTACTTTTCAGGGAAAGAACGTTGTTCTCAAGCCTATGACACCTACACAAGTAGATGACGAGATTGACAAGCGCAAGGTAAGTAAAGGTGAGTTAGCTAGGGAGGCTCGGTCGAGCCAAGTGGCTTCCAATTCTCGGCCTAAGGATGGTTTCTTGGCTACCAAGAGAACATTTGTAGATGAGTTTCTGGATGGGGAAACGACCCTCGTGCTCCTATGCAAAGGGTTGAACATGTTGAGTAAGGAGCTTAGAGCTACCCTCCCTCCTCAAATCCTATCTCTTCTTGAAGAGTATAAGGATGTATTTCCCAATGACATATCACCAGGCCTACCCCTATTCGTGGCATTGGGCATCAAATTGATCTCATTCCAGGGGCTTCTTTGCCTAACAGGCATGCGTATCGTGTGAATCCCACTGAGACCCAAGAGGTCCAATCCCAAGTCCAGGAACTATTGGGATAAGGGATATATTAGAGAAAGGTTAAGTCCTTGTACTGTGCCTGTGTTATTAGTCCCTAAGAAAGATGGATCATGGAGAATGTGTGAAGATTGTAGGGATATTAACAACATTACTGTAAAATATCGTCATCCTATTCCACGCTTAGATGATATGCTAGATGAATTACATGGTGCATCAAGCTTTTGGAAAATTGATTTAAAAAGCGAATATCATCAAATTAGAATGAAAGAAGGTGATGAATGGAAATCAGCATTTAAGACTAAGTTTGGTTTATATGAGTGGTTGGTTATGCCTTTTGGTTTAACTAATGTACCTAGTACTTTCATGCGATTAATGAATCATGTGGTTAGAAACTTTATAGGGAAATTTGTTGTTGTTTATTTTGATGATATACTTACTTATAGAAAATCTCCTAAAGAACATGAAGCACATCTTAGGGAAGTACTTACTACATTAAGATTAGAACACTTGTATGCGAATTTAAAGAAATGTAAACTATGTAATGAACAAGTGTCCTTTCTTGGTTTTGTAGTGAGCTCGAATGGACTACGTGTCGATGCGGCAAAGATCAAAGCCATACAAGAATGGCTGACTCCGACTACCATTGGCCATGTGTGCAACTTCCAAGGCTTGGCGAGTTTCTACAGGCGGTTCGTGCGCGACTTCAGCACCATCTCAGCCCCTCTCACAGAGTTCACAAAGAAGCGGTGCGAGTTCAAGTGGGGTGCAGCTCAGGAAGAGGCTTTCCGCACGCTCAAGAAGAAGCTAACTCAGGCCCCCATCGATAATGCATATCTTAGATAGGCATTATAGGCATTTTTAGTTTAGTTAGGTTGCATTTTGTTCATACTTTGTCGTTAATTTGCATCGTGTGATTATTCTAGAAGAGTTCGGATTCTGCGCAAATTTGTGTTTATCTTGCAGATTGAATCGGAACACAATTGGGAGATGCAATATCTTGAAGAGGAATACAAGAGACATTGGAAAGAAGCAAGGAAGGAAAAGAAGCAAGGACAAGTGGAGATACCTGCGAAGCTAAACAAGAAGAGCCGGCAACGAGCTATTCCGCGGCCACAGCCAGTATGGATGCCGCGGGTTGGAAAAGGATGCTGATGCCGCGGCCACAGCATGGGTCGCCAGTGCGACGCCGTTTCATTTAATGAAACCCTAGTTTTTTAATCTTAGTTGTTTTATGGCCGACTAGACTTATTACAAGGCCGATTTCTATGTTATTTCCAGCATTTCTATTATATTCTTATGTTCATAAGACACTTTAGAGATTTGAGCGATGTCTTCCATGAGGAACTAAACTCATCTGTTCTGCCTATAATTTGAAGCTTTATTTGGATTGATTGTGAGTTTCTAATTCTCGTTCCTTGTTTCCTATATTTGAATGCTTCAACTTCTTTGTGCTTGATTGTCTATTGTTTTATTCTATCTAGCCCGGGCAACTAGTTAAAATCAATTCAATTGCTAAGGTTTTGTAGATTCCTGATTATGAAACTCAACCTAAGTAGCAAACTTGTTCCTTTAGGGCTGACTGAACTAATTGAATGAGTAGGAAGTTGGATGTGTTGCTAAATCCCTCTTTAGGGACTGCAAATACCTTGGCTAATCTCTGGACTTAAAGCTATCAATTGGGTTAAATTCTTCTTTAGGGACTGTTCGATTGATAAGGGTTTCTAGGACTGATTGGACTAGTAACTATATTAGGTTGGGACAAGGGCATTCATAGGATACTTAATAGGACGAGAAGAAGTTACAAGGATTGTTTCAACCAAATAAAGTGGAAAATTGTAGGTAGAACTGCTTCTCCTAATTGTTTGAATCACAACCATTTACTCTTGCTTTTTTGAATCCGATTTGATTAAAGGCGGATCTTTTTCACTCATAAAAAACCCCCTTTTTGGTTACTTGATTGGCATCTAAATCACACTTGAATAGCGAATTTCCCTGTGGGATCGACCTCTTGCTTATTGCTATACTAGTTATAAGTTGGAGTTTACTTTGATGGATCAACGACAGGTTTTCCCTCCGCCACCCTTGCTCGCTTTCCCGGACTTCTCTCGGCCCTTTGAGGTGGAGTGCGACGCTAGTGGAGTTGGGATTGGCGGAGTCCTTATGCAGGAAGGTAAGCCTGTTGCCTTCTTTTCTGAGAAACTTAAAGGTGCTTGTCTTAATTACTCTACATATGATAAAGAGTTGTATGCATTGTATAGAGTTCTTAAGACTTGGCCTCATTACCTATGGCCAAGAGAGTTTATACTTAAGACTGATCATGAATAATTGAAACATTTTAAAAGCCAAGATAAACTTGATAGAAAGCATGGTAGATGGATGGAATTTATTGAGACTTTTCCTTATGTGATCAAATATAAAAAAGGCAAAGACAATGTGGTTGTTGATGCTTTATCTAGAAGACATCTTCTTTTAACCACTTTGGATTCTAGAGTCTTAGGCTTTGTTTATATTAAGGAATTGTATGAAAATGATATTGATTTTGGGGATAGTTTTCGAAAGTGCAAGGAAAAAGGTCCATCCGAATTTTTTTACATCTTTGATGGTTTCTTGTTTCGAAAATACCAAGTGTGTATACCTAGATGTTCTCTTCGCTTATTACTTGTTAATGAAGCTCATAATGGAGGTTTAATGGGACATTTTAGAAGAGATAAAACATATCATATGCTTAAAACACACTTTTATTGGCCACATATGCTTAGGGATGTAGACCATTGCCTTAAAAGATGCATTGATTGTTTAAAGGCCAAATCTAAGCTTATGCCCCATGGACTATACACGCCACTACCCACACCCTCAGCCCATTGGGAAGACATTTCTATGGACTTTATTGTTGGGTTGCCTAGAACTAAGAAGGGGAGGGATTCTATATTTGTAGTGGTAGATCGATTCTTTAAAATGGGTCACTTTATTGCATGTAATAAAACTGATGATGCTACTAATGTTGCTAATCTATTCTTTAGAGAAGTAGTTAGGTTGCATGGTGTGCCTAAAACAATTGTAAGTGATAGAGATGTTAAATTCTTAAGTAATTTTTGGCGAACCTTATGGAGCAAATTGGGAACTAGATTACTATTCTCTACCTCTAGTCACCCCCAAACTGATGGCCAAACTGAGGTGAGCAATAAAACCTTAAACACTGTCCTTAGAGCCATTATTAGGAAGAGCTTGAAGCTTTGGGAAGAAGCCTTACCTCATGTGGAGTTTGCTTATAATAGGACTATGCATTCCTCAACGAAAATCACTCCATTTGAATGTGTATATGGTGTTAATCCACTAACCCCTTTTGATCTTACTCCATATCCTATGAGAGAGAAAGAATCATTTGAAGCAGATAAGCATGTCGAGTTCGTTAAGGAGCTACATGAACGGACGTGTCAGAAGCTTGTGCAGAAGGCTGAATACAACGCTAACAAAGCCAACAAAGGTCGGCGCTTGGTGGTGTTCCATCCAGGGGATATATTGTGGGTGCACCTAAGGAAGGAGCGCTTCCCAGAGGCGAGGAAAAGCAAGCTCGCGCCACGAGGTGATAGACCGTTCAAGATACTTTGTCGGGTGAGCGAGAATGCATATCAGCTGGAGCTTCCTGGAGATTATGACGTGAGCGCAACATTGAATGTCGCAGATCTCATCCCTTACTTTACTGTGGACGAGGACTTGGATTCGTGGTCGAATCCTTTCCAAGAAGGGGAGGTTGATGCCGGACCATCTTCTACACCTCTAGAGACGCCAATCATACTTAGAGACGGACCTATGACTCGAGCCCGAGCTAAGAAGCTTCAGAGAGACTCATTCATGTTTGTGAGTCACGCATTGTTCTTGAGCACGGTTCAACTCCCGGAGCCTACATTGAAGACATACATGTGTATTCACATGGCTATGCCTGAACCCCCATAGGTTCTAGTAATGCTGATTTCACTAAGTGTTGGAACCTTGTGTTATTTCCTATTTTAGCAACTTTCCTAGTTAAGTTATTTTAGAAAACTTTAGAGGTTATTTTTGTTAATTCTTGTAAGTATTATTTTTATTATTTTCGGCCATAGATCAGCCCTTGAGGGTTGTATATTGCTAACACCCCTATGCAGAACATTCACGTTATTCAATATAGAGAAATCTCATATTTGTGTGAAACACATCGAGTGAAAGTCGATCGATTAGAAGCATGGCTCATCGATTGCAAATTGGTATAGATCTCCGCTTGGTTTGCCTTGAGTTCATCAACCTTGCGAGAGCTTGGTGATCCTGCTATCCACGAGCCCCCTCCTTGTGCCTCCAAGTTGTCCGCTTGGTTGTGTAGGGTTTTAGAGGCGAGTTATATAGTCATTGGTGTTGGTTCTTACCCTCTACGGAGGTCTGGGGTATTCATCTTATTCTATATAGATCGACTCAGTCCACTATCAGTCGAGTCTTTACATAAATTTCGAGTCTTTCATATTTTTCATCGAGTTTTTGAGTCTTTTATTTCTTGTCGACATCGAGTTCCTCGTGGTTCTTGGTGTTCTTGCCGATATCGAGTCCTTTCTTTACTTTCTTGTTGCGACTTGCTTTATTTCTTGGTCGATCTTGATCTTCTTGATTGAGTTCTTGGACATCCTCTTTCGTTTCTTTACTTTCTTGTTGAGTCTTTATTCGTTCTTGCTTACGTTCTTGAGTTTCTTGTTTGATTGTCGAAGATCGGGCCATCCTACGGCTAACTCCGTATCAGGTCTTATGATTTGGGGGATTTGTTTTCTGAAAGTTGCAATCTTGCATCTGCATTGTTATTTTTTGTCTGAATTTTGATTCAGAATCTCTATTTTTTGGAGGTCAATAAAATAAAAATCTGATAGTTTGAGCAGAAAATAGAGGCGCCAGGAACAACACCCACATCAGACTCAGACAAATTTCCAGTTTATAAAAGCCAATCCATCAAGGAGAAGAAAATGGGACCGTTACAAGATGTAAACATCGAACTTTCCTTGCGAAAAAAATATGTGTTTATATTAAATTTGTGGCTCAATTTGTCAATGTGGGTATTTGACAATGTATGTAGATAAGCTGAAGAAGAAGCTTAATCAGGAAAGGTACATCCATAGAGCATTAAAGAGGGCCTTCAATAGAGCTTTGGGTGTTCTTCCTGTTGTAAGGAGGAAATCGTGTATGAAATAATTCAAACAAGATTCGTGCCCCAGCAAATAATTACAAGACTCCCTCCAATATAGTAAGAGAAAGTCAGGATCGAATCCACGAGGAAGCGTGTCAGCGGATCCTAGGCAGCTGTAAATGTCACAGAAAAGCAAACAGAAGACAGAAACAAAGAAACAAAGAAACAAAGAAACAAAGACAGAAATAACAAACTAAAACTGAAAATAAAAGTAAAGACAGACACTGCTCGATTTCGACAAAGCTAACTCGAGATCGACAAACAACAGCAGAAACAGAAAATCAGATTCTCAGAAACACAACTTGATCTAGACCAACAGTAACTCGATCTAGAGTAAACCCAACTCGAGATCGACTAAGCTTTCCTCTAGATCGACCAAAAAGACAGAAACTTTAAAAAGCAACTTCGAATAATAGAACTCAGATTTCGGAAGAAATAAAATCAATATATAAAGAACTTCCAAAGGCAGGGTATCAACACCACAACGATAATCATGCAAAGTAACACATAAAGGCATAAAAGATCATGCTTTCCATCAAAATAACTTTCGTTACTAACAAATAGGCATATAGAGGCTTTCACATAAACCCTAATTGTTACTAACCCTTTTCACATAATTAACCCAAGTTGCATTAAGATCACTTTCGCTTCAATAATACAAACAAGGATCACCTTCAACTCTCGCAAAAGAATCATGCTCATAGGGATAGAAGACGAATTGCATAAAAAGATTGTACCTTTACCGCATCACCTCACATGGCCACCGTCGGGCTCACCCCAGCCCCAGAAGTGGGTGGACTACTTGATCTTCATTATCAAGAAAGACATTAAATAACAAAAGAAACTAACTTGCATTGAATTTAATAAAGAAAGCTTACAACCAAACAAGACAAATCCGCTTTCGCCTTTCCACCTTGCTTGCCACAAACTCTCTCTCTCTACTACTACTTACTTGTTCTCTCTGAAATTGAGTAATGAAAAACCAGCGCCTAAGGATTTATTTATAGCCTCCTATTATTTGCTATTCAAGGATAGAATATATCTATCTTTATCTAAATCTATATCTAAAGGCTGTAAGATAAATAAATGAAATTAAGGAATTAAATCTAAAAGGGAAATAAATCTAAAATAGGTAGAATATCTTCCATGTGTCGATAGGTCTTCTCCATAGATAGAACTTGATAGTTGTTGATAGATCTCGGCCAAACTCGGATAGAATCGGATCCAAGGACTCCCAAAGCGCGTAGGACAGCAAAACCGCGTAACGCGGCTTCGGACGCGTTTTCCTCGATCTCGACAACCTTCCTCGAGATCGAGTAGAATTGGTCGTCGACTTCGCTTCGCTGGACGTCTCGGGTTGCTCTTCCTCGACATGCTCGGATAGGTGCGGTGTTGGGTCCTCGAGATCGAAGAGATTCCTCGAGATCGAGTAGACATGTCGACTTCTGTGTGGCCTGGTGTTGTCGAGTAGCTCCTCCTCAGCACGGACTCGGACTGGCGCTATGGTGGTCCTCGCGATCGAGTTGTTTATTCGAGATCGAGTACAGTGGTTCTTGGCGTCTCCGTCCTCGGCTTCTCGACTTGGCACACCTCCTCGACTCCGGACATGGCATCAAGGGTTGGTCGATCTCGACTAGTTTACTCGAGATCGAGTAAGGCTCCGGAGTCGGGTTGATCTAGCTCTCATCTTCTCGACCATGCTCTGCTCGACTAGGTGTGCTCGGGCAACTTTTGTCGAGATCGAGTAAATCTCTCAGCTTTCTGCTTTGTTCTTAAAACGCAATTTCCCGAGTCCTCATTTGTCGGATTGATGCATATGACCATGCGTTGGAAAGCTCTTTTCGAGGGCTACAACTCTCATGAAGACATCAAAGCTTGATTCAGAATGAAGAATGGTGAAAAATGGCCTTTTCTCCAGCTGCACCATTCTTAGCTTCTCCATGAGTTTCCTTTAAGCTCCAAAGTGCGTCCGATTTCTGCGAAATATAACAAAAACTTGTGTAGACCTCCATATATTGCAAATAAACATAAACTACACAAATTATGTATTATTCTAACCCAAATGCGTGCAATGTATGCAGAAAACGATATAAAAGTTACTGTAAAACATAGCAGATTCAGCTCACAACAAACACCACATACTTAAGCTTGCTTGTCCTCAAGCAATACCTTTATTTTCATTCAGGGAAAGAAATCAAAACTCTCAACATCTTGGATTCATTGCCATATGTCCCTGCACTCAATTACCATCCTCGAAAAGGTACTAGTGTCACAAATTCTTGCATGTGGGCAATTTTTGGCAATGTGGTGCTAATGATCCGGGGAAATGGAGTATTTTCCAAACTGAATTTCATACCACATTCTTTCTCATAAGATTCATCACCTTTCATAATGCTTTTTCTCAATAATAATGCTTTTACCTCTCTAACCTCAGCACTGCCTTCTCGCGAGTCGCAAACATGGGTGTCATGAATGGTCCCGGGTACTTAGTGCTTTGGACTCCTCACAATGTTTCCCATCTCGCCAAACTATTATCTTAGCAAGCAGGGTCGATCTACCTTTATCTCCTGAGGTGATCGGATTTTCTTTCACTCATTAAATTTTCCATATTTTTCAAACATTCTCCTACCAAACTCCAATAATGATAATAACAACACAATCGTCATACAATAATCTCCATAATATAACATCATTCTTAACATAATCCCCGGATAGGAAATAAGGTAAAGAATGGGCAATATTTAGATCATGTGGAGCAAATATGAAATAAGGCATATTATGGCTTTTGTGATGCATAAGCATAAGTAAGGCTAGGAATATAACAATGAGCATTATATATGGAAATATAAAATCCTCCATCCTCTTATCATGCAATATGTCAAAAGCAACTTCAAATTTTACCTCCTTTCATGGTTTTCAAGAAATAATGCACTTTATTGTGACTTCCCTTTACTAGGCAATTTCATGCTATATCTCTAATGAATCCAATTTTGCATCGTCGAGTTCAATATAAAGCTTCCATGACATTAATCAAATTTTTCAATGGGGTCATTTTTCAAAATTTTGGAAAACATGCATATAAGCACATAAATCAATATGCACACAAAATGTTAAATAAAACAAATATGCACAAATAATGTCAAATATGGCAAATATCCATAAAGTAAGCCCTTCCCCCACCCCATACTTAGACATTACAGTGTCCTCACTGTATAAAAACAAGGGTAAAGAAAGAAACTCACTAGACAGGTGTGCAGGGCCTCTTAATATGCTTTGGCGGAGTCTGAATATAGCTTGCTTCTATCCATGGACCTAAAAAGTGTAGAAGACATATACCCACAATAGAAAAACTAAAAATGTTCAAAACCAAAAACAAACAAAAAACAATGTCCAAAAAGTCCCAAAAAATAAATGTCTATTTACAAGCTCTAGATTTTATAATCGCTAGGCCGAATTCTCCACTATGCTCAAGGTGGCATTTGCAGGGCCCATGTAGCTTGGGCCTCAAATAGGACTCCATTCTTGTCTATCAGCTGCAATCCTCCAGAATGGATCTTGTTCACCACGAAAGGCCCCATCCTCTTCTTGTTGAATTTGTTAGGAAACCAATGATCCTTTGATTTGGAAACATAGAGCTTGTCTCCAATTTCATACTCCTTAGGCTCATCATTGGATATCCTACATAAGCGCGCATACCAAGGCAAACCTCTCCCATGTATAGATAAATCTTTAATTGAAATAGGAGAAGAAAGATCCATACCTTGGCTTACCTTTGCAGAAACGGAATCGGGGGCCACAGTGTTTGATCGATCTCGAGTAACTGTACTCGATCTCGACGAGTTTTCAGCTTCTGGTGGTGGACTGATCGAGGATGCAGGTGCTGGGGAGGGTGAGGCTTGGTCGATCTCGATAAGCTTAGTCGATCTCGAGGAGGGTTCAGCTTCTGGTGGCTTCAGCGTCGAGGAAAGGGAAGTCGATGCAGCGGGTTCTTGGTCGATCTCGAGTAGTGTACTCGATCATGAGGAGGGCTCGGCTTCTGTCTGGCTGCTCGACGATGCTGGTGTTGGTGGAGGCTCCTGGTTTTGGTTGAGATCGACTAGAGTCCTCGATATCGAGGCATCTTGGTCGACTATGACCCCATACTTGGTTCCTGTCAAGGCATCCGAAAAATGGTTAGTCCATAATGACGTACCTTGGTCCGTGTCGAGTGGATTCTCTGTTTCTTCCTTTAGGATGGCCATGATCTCCTCCACCTGGGCCTCCATATCCCTCTTTTCCAGCTCTTCAGGGGTCATATTTCTTACCTTGGGTTCCCCGCAAGTGATGTAGCCAGCTGAGAAAGATTTGACCTCTTCCATTGGACTTGTATGCCTTTCAGTTTTATTAAAAGAATACTCAATTACCTCATCGCTGATGTTGAAAGTGAGCACTCCTTTCCTCACGCTTATGTTGGCATCAACCGTCGCCAAGAAGGGTCTTCCTAGAATAATTGGACAAGCAGGGTCTTCTTGCATATCAACAACTAAGAAATCAGCAGGGACAAAGAATTTACCTACTTGTACTGGCACATTGTCCACCATGCCTGTTGGGATGACCACTTTGTGTTGTTGGCCATGTAAAGTCTAGCATCCACATGCTCTAGGGCACCTATCTTAATCTTGGACCAAATTGTTAAAGGCATTATACTCACACTAGCTCCAAGATCACATAAAGCATTAATTTTATATGGACCAAATCCAATGGATATAGCAAACTTACCTGGATCTGACATCTTCTCAAGTATGTCCAAATGGGCTGCATTCCTCTGTAATCTCAGCCATTGATCTCTTTATGCTCAGAATCTCCTTCAGGAATTTAACATAGGATGATAATTGAGTGCAGGGACATATGGCAATGAATCCAAGATGTTGAGAGTTTTGATTTCTTCCCCTGAATGACAAACAAAGGTATTGCTTGAGGACAAGCAAGCTTAAGTATGGGGTGTTTGTTGTGAGCTGAATATGCCATGTTTTACATTAACTTTTATATTGTTTTCTGCATACATTGCATGCATTTGGGTTAGAATAATACATAATTTGTGTAGTTTATTTTTATTTGCAATATATGGAGGTCTACACAAGTTTTTGTTATATTTCGCAGAAATCAGACGCACTTTAGAGCTTAAAGGAAACTTATGGAAAAGCTAAGAATGGTGCAGCTGGAGAAAAGGCCATTTTTCACCATTCTTCATTCTAAATCAAGCTTTGATGCGGTAAAGGTACAATCTTTTTGATACGGGGTTAGCCGTTTGATGGTCCGATCTTCGACAACAAGCAAGAATAATCAAGAACTAAGTATTATGGAAAGATAAGTATTTTCGTCCAAACAGTGAACAGCTGCAAAGATGTAGAATTTCGGCCATGTTCTCGGTGGATTCTGGAAAAACCTTCAACAGCAAAGTTGTAGATCTCTTCGTCCTCGTTCCGACAAGGTATGGCACGATCCAATCCGATTAATATGGACTCTTAACGACCCATTTTACTGAGACGTCGCAAAGCTGTCAAATCTGCTGAACGAATCCAAACGTGTTGATAAGCACCACTTGTTTTCCCTTCATCATTCTCCCTTTCTTGAAAAGGATTCGTCCTCGAATCCAGGATGTTATTTGTGCAAGGAGATGCAATTTGTGGTGGTGTAGGCGAACAGATGGTGGTGGCGGATGCAACTTGACGACGCTATGGGACTGTCTTCGGGAGAAAAAAAAAATTGTGTTTTTTGTGTGGTGGTAGAGTCGGCCAAGAGAGATCTATGGGGACAGAACTAGGCTGCCGTCGGCTGCTAAGGCACACAACAAGGGTTGTGCACTTCGTGGTCGACTCCACTGGTCTCGGCTAGGCTTTGTGTTTAGGTCTATTTTTGTGTTTTTGTGTTTAGGAAAAGAAAAAGACTCAATCTTGATGTCGGAAACCAAAGCTTTGATACCAATTTGATACGGGGTTAGCCGTAGGTTGGTCCGATCTTCGACAACAAGCAAGAATAATCAAGAACTAATAAAGACGCAGCAAGAACTAACAAGAAAGATGCAAGATTTATGCAAGATTCAACAAGAAAGCAAAGAAACGCAGCAAGACTCTCAAGAATCGATCAAGATAGGACAAGATCGACCAAGAAACACCAAGAACAGGGGTTGTACTCAATGTCGACTCCAAGAAGATGAACAAGACTCGATAAAGACTCGAAATTTGTAAACAAGAATTGAAAGACACGACCTGATATGGACTGAGTCGATCTATATAGAACAAGATAAAGACCCCAGGCCTCCTCAGAGGGTAGGAACCAATACCAATGACTATATAACCCGCCTCTACAACCCTACACAATCAAGCAGACAACTTGAAGGCACAAGGAGGGGGCTTGTGGATGCTTGATAGCACCAATCCTATGACGACAATCGACACACACCATGCATGATGGATAGCACCAATCCTATGACGAGAATCGACACACACCAAACATGTGGTAGCACCAACCCACCAAAGAGGATCAACACACACAAGACAAACCAAGCTAAAAACAACACATCGAAACCTATCCCATGCAGGGGAACTCGGTTCCTCCCTAGGAGAACTCTCCAAATCTGACTTTTGTCAAAAATTCAATTCTAATATCTGATTTTATTGAATGAATAAAAATGTCTTAAATAGAAAACATAATCCTAGATAAAATCAAACTACTTGGTGGCCAAGGAAATATCTTAAAGATAGATTTCCCTTTTCCACTTTATTTATCCTAGAAAATAAATATAAAAACTAATTAGATATAATATCAATTGATTGAAAAGTCAACTAATAGATATTATTCTAATTTACATTATTCCTAAATGAATATAAGGATAAAGTAATAAATTAAATATGGAAAGATAAGTATTTTCGTCCAAACAGTGAACAGCTGCAAAGATGTAGAATTTCGGCCATGTTCTCGGTGGATTCTGGAAAAACCTTCAACAGCAAAGTTGTAGATCTCTTCGTCCTCGTTCCGACAAGGTATGGCACGATCCAATCCGATTAATATGGACTCTTAACGACCCATTTTACTGAGACGTCGCAAAGCTGTCAAATCTGCTGAACGAATCCAAACGTGTTGATAAGCACCACTTGTTTTCCCTTCATCAAGAACTCAGATTTTGGAAGAAATAAACTCAATATATAAAGAACTTCCAAAGCCAGGGTATCAACACCACAACGATAATCATGCAAAGAAACACATAAAGGCATAAAAGATGATGTTTTCCATCAAAATAACTTTCGTTACTAACAAATAGGCATATAGAGGCTTTCGCATAAACCCTAATTGTTACTAACCTTTTTCACATAATTAACCCAAGTTGCATTAAGATCACTTTCGCTTCAATAATACAAACAAGGATCACCTTCAACTCTCGCAAAAGAATTATGCTCATAGGGATAGAAGACGAATTGCATAAAAAGATTGTACCTTTACCGCATCACCTCACATGGCCACCGTCGGGCTCACCCTAGCCCCAGAAGTGGGTGGACTACTCGCTCTTCATTATCAAGAAAGACATTAAATAACAAAAGAAACTAATTTGCATTGAATTTAATAAAGAAAGCTTACAACCAAACAAGACAAATCCGCTTTCGCCTTTCCACCTTGCTTGCCACAAACTCTCTCTCTCTACTACTACTACTTACTTGTTCTCTCTGAAATTGAATGATGAAAAACCAGCCCCTAAGGCTTTATTTATAGCCTCCTATTCCTTGCTATTCAAGGATAGGATATATCTATCTTTATCTAAATCTATATCTAAAGGCTTTAAGATAAATAAATGCAATTAAGGAATTAAATCTAAAAGGGAAATAAATCTAAAATAGGTAGAATATCTTCCATGTGTTGATAGGTCTTCTCCATAGATAGAACTTGATAGTTGTTGATAGATCTCGGCCAAACTCGGATAGAATCGGATCCAAGGACTCCCAAAGCACTTAGGACAGCAAAACCGCGTAACGCGGCTTCGGACGCGTTTTCCTCGATCTCGACAAACTTCCTCGAGATCGAGTAGAATTGGTCGTCGACCTCGCTTCGCTGGACGTCTCGCATTGCTCTTCCTCGACATGCTCGGACAGGTGCGGTGTTGGGTCCTCGAGATCGAGGAGATTCCTCGAGATCAAGTACACATGTCGACTTCTGTGTGGCCTGGTGTTGTCGAGTAGCTCCTCCTCAGCACGGACTCGGACTGGTGCTATGCTGGTCCTCGAGATCGAGTTGTTTACTCGAGATCGAGTACAGTGGTGCTTGGCGTCTCCGTCCTCGGCTTCTCGACTTGGCACAGCTCCTCGACTCCGGACATGGCATCAGGGGTTGGTCGATCTCGACTAGTTTACTCGAGATCGAGTAAGGCTCCGGAGTCGGGTTGATCTGGCTCTCATCTTCTCTACCATGCTCTGCTCGACCAGGTGTGCTCGGGCAACTTTTTCGAGATCGAGTAGATTAACTCAAGATCGCGTAAATCTCTCAGCTTTCTGCTCTGTTCTTAAAACGCACTTTCCCGAGTCCTCGTTCGTCGGATTGACGCATATGACCATGCGTTGGAAAGCTCTTTTCGAGGGCTACAACTCTCATGAGGACATCAAAGCTTGATTCAGAATGAAGAATGGTGAAACATGGCCTTTTCTCCAGCTGCACCATTCATTGCTTCTCCATGAGTTTCCTTTAAGCTCCAAAGTGCGTCCGATTTCTGCGAAATATAACAAAAACTTGTGTAGACCTCCATATATTGCAAATAAACATAAACTACACAAATTATGTATTATTCTAACCCAAATGCATGCAATGTATGCAGAAAACGATATAAACGTTACTGTAAAACATGGCAGATTCAGCTCACAACACTTCCTCATCTTCCACCTTACTTTCCTCTCAATGTGAGTTCTTCATGGGAATGAATCTATATTTCATTTCCTTATGTTCAATTAAGTCAATTTTTTGATCAATTTATTAGTCATGTATGCTTTACAGCTTTAGCATTACCCATTTCATGCTGATCATAACCCAAAAGTAGGGTTTGATGATAGTGGAAATGTGTTTCTATGGGGGGTCAACAAGATCTTTTCCTTTTCGAGTCCAAGAGAGGATAACGAACCTGGATAATGGGTTAGTGAGCCTTTACCGAATTATTTTGTTATGTTACAGACCCAAGAGTTACTTGTTGAAATAACGGCTTTGGAGGAGGTGGTGGTTTGGCTGGAAGGGCAGGTTGTAATTTATAGGCAAGACTTTTACCAAGAAGCCATCTACATATCATTAAAGAGGAAAATGGAACTGCAAAATGATCTACAGGAGCAACTCGTAAGCAAGAATTCCAAGCAGGAGGATGCGAAACCGAGAGACAGTTTTGGGGTCAATTTGGTAACTTTGCTGGTGGTTTCTCCTCGGTCCCCTGCTAGGTTTAATCAAGCCGAATCTGTTGATTTGTTTAATCACTTGGAACAGAAGCCCACCTTCAGCAGTGGTACTTAGAGCTGATAATTCGGGTTGTCCGGTCGGGTTCGGGTCTATCACATTCGGGTCGGGTCACTGATAAGCCGAGTCAACTCGGTCAAAATTTCTCTGTCGGGCTTGGTCGGGTCAGGTCGATTCGGATTCGGTCAAAATTAAATTTAGATTGGTTGGGTTTCGGTCAGAATCGGGTTGGTCCCATTCGGGTTTTTGGCCAAAATCGGGATGGACCCATTCGGGTTTTCGGTCAAAATCGGGTGTGTCTCGTTCGGGTTTCGGGTCGGTATTTAGGTCGGTTTCATTCAAGTTTCAAGTAGAAGTGGTTCTACGTTTGTTTCAAACTTTTAATTGTTTGGGTTGAATTTATTGAATCATGTTCATCCGCGACTTTCGGGTAATCAATTTTATTAAATTGAATATGTAATCCATGTTATTTGTGTATTTCACAAACTATTTTTAGTAAAATTAAATATGATTCAATATATAATCTACTCATTGACTCGTAAGCTATTAAGGATTTAAGCTTGTTCTATTCATCATTAATTTCATTTAAATTTGGCAATATATTGTTATCAAAATCATACTTGATTTCCAAAACTAAAAGATAATTCATGTTATTTGCGTGATTGTTATTCGTGTCTTTCAAAAAGTAGTTTAAAAAAAATACTATGTATATGATTCAAGTTATAGTATCCTCATTGAATTGTATTCATCTTTTATTAGTGAGAAATGAGAATTTTGAATTAAGTCGATCATTCATAATTCATTATTTGATCAATCATTTTTTGTTTTGATAGTTTTACTTGATTACTAGACTTTTGTTTTGTTTAGAAATAGCATTAACTATTAGATAATAGTAATTGTTTAGTAATTGTTTTTTTTGTATAGTATATATGTATAATAGATATAGTATATATGTATAATAGACAATTAATTTGTAATTAGAAATGGTTATTGTTTTTTTTTTAAATATAAAAAATACCTTTTTTAAGGTAAAGAAACTAATTAATCGTAACAATGAGGTTAAATTCTACCAAGTTGATCAGACAAGATAAAATAAAACAATCAATCATTCAAGCACAAAGAAGTCGAAACATTCAATATAGGAAATAAGGAACAAGAATTGGAAACTCACAATCAATCAAACAAAGCTTCAAATTGTAGACAGAACGGGAGAGTTTAGATCTCCATAAAAATAAAACAAAACGTAATTAGGGTTAATAAACAAAACCAGTTCGGCCGTATACTGTTGTTCGGCCTCTCCCTATGAATGTATGTAATATATATAACATGAAAAACCTAATATATCTAATTCTAATCTAACATAATGCGAATATATAATATTTTAATATATCTTATTCTAGCTATCTAAACTATAGTATTAATCAGCGAGCTCCAAACCGTGTGGCTCCTTCCGCCTCTTCTCGTAAGGATTCACCAGCCAAGAGGATTCACCAGCCCAATCATCATTCGTAGCTCGGCCCATCTCGTCTATATATTTGTTGAATGTTAATTATTCCAAATTCCCTCCAAAATACCTGAAATCAATAGAATACGAGTGTAGACTCCGAAAACTAAATAATAACAAATAAGCTATAAAATACGTAAAAATGCTCTAAAGTAATATGCAAATCTATACTTAAAGCATGACTAAAATAGACTCTATCACTCGACATCCACCAGGGTATCAAATTCGACCACCACGAACCTCAAATTCGGATTCTGCAGCTCTAGAAACCCGCCAGTGGCGCCAACGGATTGAGCTTCGGGGAGATAAGGAAGGCCTCGACGTCCACCATGGTATCAAATTCAACTACCACAAACCTCAAATCCAGATTCTTTAGCCCTAGAAACCCACGGTGGCGCCAACGGATTTATCTTCATTGTTGCGTTGTCCCTGTACCTCCACCAAGGCTCCTGGTAACCGACCTCTTGCTACCTTGTAACGAGAGTATACCCAGTAAGTTCAATTTCTTTGTGTTCGACATGGAGTATTATAAAAGTTTGAATCAATGGTGAATGATATTATATATGGTTGGTGGACTTGAAATTTATGAGGTGGAAGTTTGAAATTGTAGTTTAATACTTTTATGGATGCCGAATCGTAATGGATACAAGAGGTTTGATAAAATGCATACAAGGTGTTTGATAAAAATACCAAGATTATTCTCAGTACAAAAGATCAAACGTTTGTGTTGCAAAATACATTCATTGAATAGCAAGGTAAATTTAAAAAAAAAACTCAAAACCAAAATTTGTGATTGTGAATTTGTTATTCTTAATCTAATTTTGATTTTTCTTCATTGTGTTATGCTGATTTGAATTACTGAATTCATTTTTGTTCTTAAAAGGTTGTTAGGGTTAAATTGTGATTTGGTTAGTTGAGATTTTCAGGATGACAAGTTGATGACTGATTTAGTTGATTCTCAGCCTTCACTTGCTTGCTTTCTTGAAATCGAAGAGTTGTCATCTTGATCAATTCCTGAAACAAATTCGATAACTTCTTCCAAAAGCTCTAATTTTCAACTTTGTTCTCTATAATCTGTAACTTCTTCCCTTAATTATGACTGAATGCTGATCTAGAGTTCAATTAGGAGATTTTTTTGTTGAATCAATGCGCCTTCTCATCCGTGTAAGTCTTAATTTTTTCCCCAATCCGTTTATAATCTCAATCGTTATCATCTTCACCAGATTCAAGGTTGGAGGCATTTAATTTCCTTGCCTGATCTAATTTGGTATTTGGTTGTAATTTGATTTTATTATTCCCTCACAATATGGCCTTTGTTGTATTTCAAAAATCCGATCTTTAATCTTTTGGGAGGGTTTCTTTTCTCCTTTCTTAGATTTTTGTGCTGATCTTAATTTTGGATTTTTGCTTGTAAGCTTGCAATGTGCAAAATAAACAATAGTGGGCTTCACTATTTTATGTAGAATACTTGGCCAATTCATTTGAAAAGTCACGTTTGACCAGGTGGGGAAAAAAACACAACTTTATTTTGGTGAAATGCATGGTTTTTCGATGGATGCTAACCTTAGAAAGTATTGATTTTCTTTGTGACTCTCATTCTTGTGGGTTTCTTAGTAAAATGATGGTGCAATTGAGTGCTTATTGCTATCTTTTGGGTTGAAATTTTTTATAAGCTCATGTATCTGGTTAGGCTATTAGGTGAGACCACGACAATGGTGTTCATTAGTGATATGCTGGTCTGGATATGTGAATATAAGGTAGCTATAAG
Organism: Persicaria tinctoria; assembly: GCA_037127255.1. Taxonomy (NCBI): domain Eukaryota; kingdom Viridiplantae; phylum Streptophyta; class Magnoliopsida; order Caryophyllales; family Polygonaceae; genus Persicaria; species Persicaria tinctoria. Next base: position 35,281,175 of record JBANSL010000017.1, on the reverse strand, counting down.
TTTGCTTTGACTATCCATATCGCTTTCAAGTTATCCAATGAAAAGAGTGGGGATATGCTAGAATGATATATGAAAAGTGGAAGTGCCTGATCCATTAAAGAAGATTCTTGAGGAATTACATTGTGTAAGGAATTTATAGGCTGATGGGCCATTAGGTTTTGAATCTTAAGCCTTGAGTGGAGAGGCAGTTGACAAAGCGATTATATAGATAAAAAAGATGAGTGCTTTATTGAGTTTCTACATACTACTTTTCATAATGAAATTACTATCAGATTCAATGATGTGTAAATGCATAGACTCTTACTAGCGATACTGTAGAACAGTAGAAGTGAGATTGTTGTAATGTTAATTGATTTTTTTTTTAAAAAAAATATGTGAACTGAAACTCACCCTTGTTCTCAAATTATGTGCATTTGAAGAGGATATCATGGAGACTTTGGTCCATTGTCATCTATTTCTCAACACACATTATTCATTATAAGCACAAAATGAGCTTCTTATAAGCAATCAACACTTTACGCCTACAGCCTACCTGATCAAAGTGAATTATAACCAGCATATCATTTGATTCCATTAGCTTGAATGTGTTTGTTACCACTATTTGACTTGATTGAAGATATTTTATGTCTGTGATATTACATTTTTATCACGCCATCTTCAATTTCAAGAAAATAAAGAAATAAATTAAAAAAGGAAAAGGTTGATTCACTGATTGTTTTTTATTGCTTTACTCTTTGCTCATATTGCCTTTGCTGGCTTCTGATGCTTATTGTGGACCAAACTCATGCAGAGGCAACACCTAAGGCTAAACAAGGGCACTTTGCTCTTTCACCAAGAGCAATCCAAGATGAACCAAGGACTGAGAAATAAGAAAACCCAACCCTGTTGAGTTTGAATGGGTTTGATCACAACTTTGGCACCTGCATTTAATGTAATTTGTTGACAAATGAACATTGGATTCATGTTCTCGTTAGCCTCTTTGTTATCATTAATTCTTGGAAAGAGTAGAACAAAAAAAAAAAATAACGGTCATTTGTATCTTTTAATCGACAAGAAGAAATTTTTTTCCAAATACTAAAAATGACTATCAACGATTCGCGTGCTACGCACGGGAATATCAACTAGTATTTATAAATTGATAAAAGGTTGAACCAGTTATTTTGGGGTTCAGCCATTCAGGTGACCCGAACCGCCTCCTTCCTCAGTTCCTCCCGCCTGTCGACCTACTGTTGCGCAAGGTGAAATTTCACTCCCTCAAATCTCACCCAAATTTTACCATTTTTGTTTCTAGAATGTTCTCTATCCGTTGGAGATGAGATTTCTGCAAAAAATTTGGAGATTCGGGATCGAACCGCAACCGAATGAACTTATCCCCAAATTCAAAGCTCGTCCAAATCCGCTCAATTCGGACGAATCTAATCAAATTGAGGATTGGGATAGCGTCAAGAGTGATTATCTAATTGATTTACGGATTTATTTTAATCAAATCCGTCCCCGAATCCTCCTCCTATAAATACCCCTTCCGGGATCACTTTCGAAGCACACCACCACCTTTCCTCTCCATATCCGACTCTATAAGCCTTTCCACCTTGCTCTACATACACCAAGCAACGTTTCTCCTTACAAAATTTATAGTAAATCATTCCGAATTCAAAAAGCCCCATTTCGATCCTACCCTCGCCAGAGCTGCCTCGCACACCACTGTTCTGTCGCTTCAGGAGCCACAAGCCACCACCGGGAGATGCGTCTCATCGCCATGAGTCTGTAGCCACCGGTCATATGTCATTCCGAGCACTATCGACGCCGTGAGGAGTCACCGAAGCTTCGCCGGAAAGTTGCTGGGCGAGTACTATCGGGTGGGATGTTGAAGAAGGTTATTTATGCTTAAGCTCCCATACTTTTTGTTTTTATAAAATATGCCCCTGTTTTAGTTTCTAAAATTTCAAAAATCAACCCACAGTTTTAGATGTTATTCTAACTCGCGTAAGCTCCGTAATCTGCAGAGTTATCATCGAATCCTTACTCGTCATCAATGATTCAAGATTCCCAGTGAGATCACCTTGGTATTATTTCCGACTTTTTAATTTAATTCGATTTTCAGTCGAATTAAATAAGTCAGTTCCGTTTCATAAATTGTCGAATATTAAATATTCCTTCTCTTATATTTAATACCTATAGATTTGACTGTAGACTGCTTCAACTCCGTCACAAGTGCTTTCAAGTCCATAGTTGGTACCGAAATCCAACAAGACGAATAAGGCAAGTGACTTTCCGAGCCTTTTTGCTCATTTGGTGCCTTTCGTATCAAGTTGTTTTCTTTCTTTGATTGTTTTCCAAGTTATTTAAAATAAATTACAATTCATCTGCTTGTGTGATTTATTTACCATTTCGTTTGAATTTGGCAAGTATAATTGAGTGACCTTAATATAATAATATAGTTACCCACTGGTTATTTAAAGCATGATTTATTCTTGTTCTTTCATGCTAATTGGTTAGGTATGAAACATGTCATTTTCTTTGATGTTTCCATCCTTTGTTTTATTGGCTTTCATTTTATTTGGCATCCATGTTACCTATCAATAGCATGGGTTATTTTGTGAGTTGTGTGATTACCTAGGATGTCTTAATAAAATAGTTAACAATGTGAGGATTATGTGTTGTGATTGGAACTCAATTGAATCAAGATCAATGAAAGTAAAATATATCAATCAATGTGAATCATATGAACCGTAATGTTTGAAGTCAAGTGAAAGTGATGTTGTAGAGTCAGGTTGGGGCCATTATTCCTCGGTCTAAAGATTTCATGAAACTACACACTTCTAGATGAGGTGTGTTACACAACCAAAGCGGTTGTAGGTACACTATGTCAGGGTGGGATCGGTATTAGTCAGTAAAAGTTATTCGTGTTAATCTAAAAGACGTAAGAGGCATTAATCGTGTTAAGTGTGAAAATTGTGTTTAAACTATTCAACGTGAGGAAGTGAGTGAAGAAATGTTTTGGAAAGTGTTTTTTTTTTTGTGATTACAATTAGTTTTGTATCATATTCCATTCGTACTCGGAGTATGGTTCCTAAGAGTGCTCTTCACTCACATCTTTTGTTAGTCAATCCTTCGGGGTTATCCATGTCTCAGGAGTCGTGTTTTAAAACATTAAGCCTTCACAGAAATATTCTCAATAATCGCATTTGGGTTTAGATTCATATCGTATTATGGTCACTGGGTCTGAATTCAGAGAAGTCCCCGTTTTTTAGCCGTCATTTGCTAGTTCTCCCGAACTAACCGTCCTTTATTTGGATGGCTAGTGTCCTTCATTTCGTACGCCAGACCAGTTTTCGTAGGTGTAGGTCGAGTCTCAGAAGAGAAGAGAAGAGAAATTGAGAAGACATCTAAACTATTTTTAATGTTGTATTTAAAGTTTAAATTTCTAGATATATTGTATAGGTGTTTAAATATTTTATTTCCTTTAAAAGTCTTCCGTTGTAATATTATCAAGTTGTAAAGTTAAATCCTCAATTTTAGAGGAGAGTTTAATAAATTAATGAGTTTATTTATTTATTTTGCAAGTCTTCCGCTATTTCTATTTATTTTACATATAATTTATTTGTTATCAACTTGTTCGTGGGAGCATGGTTGCATGTCCCTATAGCCTAAGGTGATTACAATGACATTTAAAGTCCGAGTAATCACTGGTGTTGTAACATTCCCTTGGACTATAAAAGGGGGTGTTACAAGGGCAGTCCATTTTGATGACGAATTCCACGATAACGAGAAATATAAATTAATCGTTAGATGTCTTCTCGTTCTCCCCTCTTCAATTCCCAATGAACAAGATGATCTTGACCTATCATTTGTTCCATTTGGTCGATCTGATATTTAGTTAACTCTTTGATCTTAATGTTCTCACTGATACCTAATCGACAATGAACCTGAATTGCTTTTTAGGTCCAATTCCATCCATTTTTGTCGAGGCAATTTTTACTTGTTTATCGGCAACTGATCTAGCTCCTGAAATACATGAAATGGTTGATCCTTCCTTTTACTAGTCTTCTCGGCTGGAATCATAAATGGCTTGTCTCCTCTCTGGTGATCTTTTCTATATGTAGAACTAGTATTCGCGGTCCAAACATCGACCCTGATTTCTTCCAATTATGTTCTCGTACCCAAGCTCTGAAAAAACATCAAGAGTCTTGTGGAAGAGAATTTCACACTTATCTCACTAAATCAGTGAGAAAGTGCTCCGCAATGGGCCGCGGTCTCAAAATGGAAGTTTTCCACCTTGTTTGAGCGCATAAAGTCGAGTCCCGTGAAGCAACATCGAAGTGGTCTCATGCGATATCATGCGCGGCTCTCATTAAGTCGGGTCTGGGGTGACAAGTTCTTGTATCAATTCTCAAAGAAGACGCAGAACAAAGTGTTCAACTACGGTATACTCCTCGGCCTACAGTTCTGTTTGCTCCCCCCTTTTTTTCTTTGGGCTTTTCGTTAGTGGGAGCACCACTGGTGCTTGCAAGCACCTCTTGTCTGCGACCTTGTTTGCTCTCTCGGTACCTTGCATTTCCAAAATGACTCTTCCTATAAAAAAAATGATATCATGGATCAAATGAAGCTAAGAAGAGCTAACGGACAAGCCATGAAAGAGCCAAGGAAATCCAAGGAGCAATAGAGCAAGGAATTAAGGTCTAAGAGCTGAGATGATAGTGAGCTGCAAAAGCTGTCCGGCGAAGAGCTGAACTTAAAACACGATTTTCAGGGTCTCGGATGCCCGATTGCCTATTATGACCATGTGTTGGAAAGCTCTCACAAAGTTCGCCACTTTCTGTGATAGACTGAGACCTCAAGGCCTGAATGACGATCAACTTATGCTTAGAGTATTTCCTTTTACTCTGAATGATGCAACGAGTGATTGACTCTATTACCTACCGGTAAAGAGCATTACTACTTGGGTAGGATTGAAGAAAGCTTTCCTCTAGAAATATTTGTCTGCCACTTACCTCAGCAAACTCAAGGAGTTATCAACCATAGAGAAATCTCCTAAGAGAGCCTTTATGAGTATGTTGAGAGGTTTAAGAAGCTCAAAGAAAGTTGCCCACGACATGGCATACTAGAGGATGATCTAGTCATTTATCTCTATGAGGGCTTACTTGATCACAAGCACACCGTGATCAATGCTGCAAGTGGAAGAGATGTCTTAGACAAGACACCCAAGGAGGCAACACAAATCTTTGAAGACTTAGCCAATGCTTTGCAGCAGTATAGAAAACATCAAGGTGTCAGAGGAGTCCATAGATTAAACACGTCTAGAGATAGTCACATATATGAACCCGATAAGCTCGCTGAAATTGTCAAGAATATGGCTCTACAGATGAATCACGCACCATAACCTAGACCGTGTGGAGTATGTGGAGACGCAACTCATCCCTTCTTAGACCATGTGGAGTCTATGGAGACTCAACTCATCCCAATGATTGATGCCAACTTATTCAAGAGTGAGTTATTAATGTCAATGCATGATGAATTAGCAGCAGCAACCAATGCCTTATAAAGGGAGGGGCCATTTTAGAATCGCCAAAGAAATCCTCCATAAGATGATTCAAACAGGGAATTGACTTTGAGACTATTGCTAGACAAGATAAGTGTCCAAGGGAAGTTGCCGAGTTAGATGGCTCAAGAGATAGGAGAATTTAAAGCTAAGGATTCAGCCAAGCTACCCTTACAAGTTGTATTCAATCCAAAGGATAGTGTGAGTGCCATGATCCTTAGAGGAGGAAAAGAAGTTAAGGTTCCAATAAGAAGCTTAGAAGAAGAGCCTAAAGCCATTACACGGTCGGATGAACAAGGCAAAATGCAAGAAGAAGCCTTGCCTGACGAAATGTTGCCCATTGCTTTTCAAAACTGGCACCCGCCGTTGGCTCGGCCAAAGGAACAGGCACGCCGTTTTCCAAAACCGGCGCTCGCCGCCCCCTATAGCAACTGAGACCGTCGTCCCTCCTGTATCCAATTCAAGGGACTTACCAAAGAAGTGGTCACTTGATGACTATAAGCCAGAACCACCCTTTTCAGAGGCTCTGAAGGAACACAAGGATTGGGAAAGCGAGAAGGATCTGTTCGACACATTTGCAAGTGTTGGACAAAAATGCGCAAATAATCGTACAATACATTTTATTTGATTTTTAATATTTGAGTTCGACCCCTTTTGGTTATCCTCTTGATTCGAATTAGTATCGATACCAAGATTTGAGTGGTTTTGGTTATTTGGGTTGCACTCGAGTTTTAGCGGGTTGCCTACATATCTCTTAGAAGAGAATCAAGCCTTACGTAGTTTAGAGTGTTTTGGATTTTGTGTTTGGCTTGGTTTGGATTTGATTTCATTTTCTTGTATGCATCTTAGGATGAAGTTCAAGCCCACCTTCTAGGAAGGGTAGCTCGAACAACACTCCACCCGAGTAGCCTGAGCCCACCTTCTCGGAAGGGTAACTCAAGTAACCCGCTTATCATTTGCATAGAAAACGATTTGAATTTTGTGTGGAGTTTAATTTGTCTTGATTTGAGATTTGACTTGAAGGTCAATTTGGGGGTTGTGATTGAACTCGATCGTGAGTTTCCTACGTACCCTTTTGGAAGGGATCAAATCACACGTAATTCTAAAACAAGAGCAATTTAATTTGTTTGGTTTTGACCTCATATTCATTTAAAGGGAATTTAGAGGTCGACGACTGTACCCGATATATTTTTAGGATTTAATATCGGGTTACCTACGTAGCCATTTTTACAACGTCAAGTCTTTACGTAGTTCTACCTAAAAGACAAATTTGATTTGGGAATTTGTGATTGGACTCGAAAGGCTTTGGCTTGACATCGAGTTTCCTACATATACGTCGAAGCGGAATCAAATCTTACGTAGTTCTTAAAAGAAGGAACCAATTTGATTTTGTGGTTTTACCCTTTTGGTCGTTTGAGGACCGTGTGATTAAACCCAATGAGCTATAGATTTGTATCGGGTTTCCTACGTATCTCTTGAAAGAGAATCAAATCACTCATCGTTCGTTTTTAGAGCAAATTTAATTTAATTTGTAACCGGTGACCGAATTCGGCGTATTCAAAAATTTATACCGAATTTCCTACGTAACTCGTAAAAGAGTATCAAGTCTATACGTAGTTTTAAAAGGAAACCATGTTTATATTTGGTGAAACATGATTTGAGGTTTTGATTCCGTTTTTGTTTATGAATCATTTTGAAATTGACCCACTAGAATTAACTGGTAAAGAATATTTGACGAGTTTAATTTTATGTTTTGATCAAACTCGAATTCTTAATTTGTGACAATTATAATTCTAGTATTTTAATGGGTTAGTTTTACAATTAAACATGTATATGTTTTGTTTTAACTACTTATGTCGTGTAACATATACATGTATATTGCTTAGATTTCATAGTTATATGTAAAAGAGCTTATTGGGCCCAAGCTTAACACAAAGTCAAACCCCCATGTTTTTTTGTTGACCATAGCCCAATTCATGTGTGATTGTGTGAAGACCTTATTTTCCAGTACGACTTTGTCATTTCTTTTTTATTTCACAGCTCCATCTTTCCCCTTTCTGACGAACAACAACGCTTCCTCCGACAGCGACTACACCTCAACGCACTGATCTGGAACGCCAACTTTGGCAATCGAACCGGAGGGGTGGGGCAAGATGAAGGGAGAGCGGAGCTAGTCAATCAAGGGCGAAGCAAGTGCAGAGCGGGTCGAATTTCGACAACCCAGAATGAACCCCTGCTAAGCGAAGACATCAAGAGTTTGTGCGAAGAAAGGATTCAACAGGTTTATTTTCCTCCTTTCCCTTTAATTTGATCCAATTTGGATGGATTTGGGTTTTGAGAAAACTTAGTTCATTAGGGCTGATTTTGGTCACACATAATTTGGGGATTTTGACTTAGGGCTTTTGGATTTGGGTAATTGATAGAGGGAGTGGCTAAATCCAGCGCATCCAAGTCTCAAGAAATCAAACAATGGCCAAAGACAGCCGAATTTTAGCACCTAAACCCTTTATGCGTCTCACTGCAATTCGGGAAACGATGCTCCCGACTTCTCTGATCAACTAGGCACGTTCCCCAAATCCAGCAAAATTTGATACCTTGATTTCTCAGTGGCGCTAACTTGTTGAGCCTACTGATTTTGTTTCGATTTGCCTTCAGCCTAGGCCGATTCAGGTTTTGATTTGTGTTTGGCAGAGTCCTGACTTGAATGTGTTATGGATTCTGATTTTTTATGAACCCCCAATTTCATTTGTTTGGTGTTCACATGGGACTGCAGAGAGCAACATTGTTTGTTCACAATTTTAGTGCCTTCCAGTTTGTGGTTTTGCACTGTTGTTTGACAAAACAGAATTTGTCCCATATTCAGTTTATTTTTGATAGTCCGTGGAACTCGACAATTCATTGCTTGTGAGTCCCAGGTAGAATCTGGAAGCACTTCGTCCCCATAAGTCGATCCACGCCGGGATCAGGGGTGTAGTGGCGAAAGTATAAACTCTCAAGCCACTACGAGATACTGTCAACCTACTATGAGGCGAACCCTAGGCGAAAGTGAAAACCTTCTGGCTACTATGAGGTCATCACCTAGGTGAGAGGGTGTGTTTGGGTTGGCCTCCTCCATTTCTCCAATTTTTTTTAACCTGCAAACAAACAAAATGACTACTCTTTTTGTTAGACAACTTCTTCTTTGATGTTGGTTGCCGCCTTCTCTTCATTGCTGATTGTTTTTTGGGTGGTTTGTGTGACTGCAGGTGCACCTAGGAGCAAGAAGGGAGCTTGGGTTTGTTGCTCTCTTCTGTCGGAACCAGGGAGCAAGCAGAAGAGGCCAGGCGGAAGGAGCTCCAGACATGTTTACTGCTTTTCTAATCTTTGGAAGAGGAGGAAGCCATGAAGGAGAGGAGAACTGCTTTCTTTGGTTTTTGCAGTTGAATAGCCCCCTTCCCCCCAAAAAGGCGGAAGTCAACCGGATGGAGCCTTACTTATAGGAGTAAATAGTAGCAGTTACTAGGCTTTAGATAACTGCCCACTACTTCATTTTCCCCATTTCCTTTTACATGTGCAGTTTTTTTCTTTGATGTGTAACTGCCTTGTTATTACGTCAGTTTTACTTTTGTAATAACTGCTCATCTTTGAGCTGGGCTATTTGATTTTTTTTTGGCCTTTGCGAGAATAGTTCCAACTTTTTTTTCCTTTGCTATTTGTAGCCAGTCCTCCATTGTACTAGCGGATGTTAATTAAAGTAATCACAATTTGATTTATGATTAATTTAATATGAAATTTTTTTTATACCCCAAAGTTGTGAATTTTGGGGCTTTGAATAACCGTACATATACAGATAATGTAGGCCAATTTTTGTTTATGAGGATTTTGAGAGGCTTAGGCTTTTTTGGCTTTTGAGAGAGAAGAAAACTTGAATAAGTTTTGAGGTATTTTTGGTTTATGGTTCCTTGGGAGGGAGATTTGATTTGAGAGACTTGAATTGACTACCACATTTGGATGTGATGATCAAAGTCGAAAACTTTAGGCAAGGGTCTTTTGCTTATTTCTCTTTGTGAGAACGTCTTTAAAAGACACATTCTTTCTTTCTCTTCTCTTTTCCTTTGCCTCATTTTCAATTCGTGCACAAAACGTGCTGGTCTTCAGACCATATTTGATTTTTCTCCCTTTAGTCGAGACAACGCTCATATGACTACATAGGAAGAGGATTTGACTTCTTTTTCTTCTTTGTTGAGAAAAGAAGATGTTTTGTTTGTTTTTGTGGCTGCACCTAGCACTTTGATTAGCTAGACTGCCTACGTACCCTCTTTATAAGGGATCAAGCCGCTCGTAGTTATTTGTGAACCCATTTTTCATATGCTTCCGGGTTGTTTGGATTTAGGACAAATTTCAAGTCCTTTTTTTTATATGCATCACTCGAATTATTTGAGCACACCTTTTAAGAAGGGTTTCCCAAATATTTCGACTATCATTTGCAAACTAGGGTTTTTTCTTTTGCTTTTTTTTTACCGCATCATTCAAATCATTCGGGCCCACCTTCTAGGAAGGGTTTCCCAAATAACATGACTATCATTTGCGAACCCGAAAACATTTTTTTTTGTGCGACTGAATCTGACATATTTTTTTTTATGTCAAATTTCCTACGTACCCCTTGTTGGGGATCAAGTCTTAATGTATTTCTAGGCGGAACTGTTTGTTTTCCCGCTTTGGAGACTACTTGATCATTTTGACACCCTTACTTGGCTTTAGATGTCCTTGATTTGTTTGAGCTTATGAATGAGAACTTTTGACTGTCTCTTCCAGAGCTCTTGCTTTTAGTCCTTTTGATTTGGACCTTCTTGCTTTTAGACTCATCAACTTTTCCGAGCCTTTCAAATATTGGAGCTTTGGATTCTCCACTTGTCGAGGCTATATTAAGCCTTTGAAACACTGAAGGGTTGGATGCTTCATTTGTTGAGGTTAGCTCGAGTCTTTCAAATACGGAAGATTTCGGTGTCTCACATGTAGGGGCTGGATCAAGCCTTTTAAACACCGAAGATTTTGGAGTTCCACTCGAAGCCATCTCGAGCCTTTCAAATGCGGACACTCTAGGGTCTATCACACTTGCGGTTAGAACACCCTCTTCGTATGAGATTTGTAAATTTTTGATACAAGCCTCCTCAGCGATTTTTTGAGGACCTTTACCCTTGAAAGAGGGTTTTAGCTTTTGCACTTGAACTTTATGCTTCTTGTGCATTTTTGAAGCTTTTCCAAAGCTTGACTTCTTTCCCTTTGATTCCTCTCTTGATTTTGAGGAGGGGATTTGACGTTTGGAGCGAAGAGTAATTTTATCAACTCTCGCCTCTTCTTTGCACATGTTATCGGTCCATGAAACCATACAACATTAAGCGATTTCTTTGTCTTTCAAGGACTCTTCTTTTGAAGTGTCATCTTTCACCAACGCTTTAAGAGGCAACGAAACCTTTGGGCTGCCCCAGCTTCACTGGCCATAGAAGATGCTTTTTCTATTTGAGAAGCCACTCGGAGTGAGGGAGTGGACTCTGCAACGTCTACCACTGAAATGGTATTTGATGAAGCTGCTTGAGTTGAGGATGTTGCCCCCTCGATTTCAATTTCTCCTTTGTTAATCATGTCCTCTACAATGTCTTTGAAGACATAGTAATCCTTGATTGGATGACTAATGAGTTGGTGGTACGAGCAATATTTTGGATCACTCATCATACCAATTTGTTTCGGCCTTTTTGGCTCCGGGAGTGTTATAAGTTTAGCACTCGTTAATTCATCAAATATCCCTTATACATCATCGTCATCAACATGATATTTCTTTTGCCTTTTTTTCATGAAGGGTGAGTCTGTTAGACGGCTCCTTGGCTTTCTCTTTTATTTGAGCTTGGAAACCATTCTTGGTAACGAACTCTCGATCATATTTGACAAAAGTCGCCATGGACTCATCTTCATCTTGTACCTCATCACCATTATATTTGTTAGCCTCGCTATCTTGAGGCCATTTGGATTCTCGTATTTAATTTGTAACCGGTGACCGAATTCGGCGTATTCAAAAATTTATACCGAATTTCCTACGTAACTCGTAAAAGAGTATCAAGTCTATACGTAGTTCTAAAAGGAAACCATGTTTATATTTGGTGAAACATGATTTGAGGTTTTGATTCCATTTTTGTTTATGAATCATTTTGAAATTGACCCACTAGAATTAACTGGTAAAGAATATTTGACGAGTTTAATTTTATGTTTTGATCAAACTCGAATTCTTAATTTGTGACAATTATAATTCTAGTATTTTAATGGGTTAGTTTTACAATTAAACATGTATATGTTTTGTTTTAACTACTTATGTCGTGTAACATATACATGTATATTGCTTAGATTTCATAGTTATATGTAAAAGAGCTTATTGGGCCCAAGCTTAACACAAAGTCAAACCCCCATGTTTTTTTGTTGACCATAGCCCAATTCATGTGTGATTGTGTGAAGACCATATTTTCCAGTACGACTTTGTCATTTCTTTTTTATTTCACAGCTCCATCTTTCCCCTTTCTGACGAACAACAACGCTTCCTCCGACAGCGACTACACCTCAACGCACTGATCTGGAACGCCAACTTTGGCAATCGAACCGGAGGGGTGGGGCAAGATGAAGGGAGAGCGGAGCTAGTCAATCAAGGGCGAAGCAAGTGCAGAGCGGGTCGAATTTCGACAACCCAGAATGAACCCCTGCTAAGCGAAGACATCAAGAGTTTGTGCGAAGAAAGGATTCAACAGGTTTATTTTCCTCCCTTCCCCTTTAATTTGATCCAATTTGGATGGATTTGGGTTTTGAGAAAACTTAGTTCATTAGGGCTGATTTTGTTCACACATAATTTGGGGATTTTGACTTAGGGCTTTTGGATTTGGGTAATTGATAGAGGGAATGGCTAAATCCAGCGCATCCAAGGCTCAAGAAATCAAACAATTGCCAAAGGATGCCGAATTTTAGCACCTGAACCCTTTATGAGTCTCACTGCAACTCGGGAAACGATTCTCCCGGCTTCTCTGATCAACTAGGTATGTTCCCCAAATCCGGCAAAATTTGATACCTTGATTTCTCAGTAGCGCTAACTTGTTGAGCCTACTGATTGGGTTTCGATTTTCCTTCAGCCTAGGCCGATTTAGGTTTTGATTTGTGTTTGGCAGAGTACTGAGTTGAATGTGCTATAGATTCTGATTTTTTACGAACCCCCAATTTCATTTGTTTGGTGTTCACATCGGACTGCATAGAGCAACCTTGTTTGTTCAGAATTTTAGTGCCTTCCAGTTGTGGTTTTGCATTGTTGTTTGACAAAACAGAATTTGTCCCATATTCAGTTTATTTTTGATAGTCCGTGGAACTCGGCAATTCATTGCTTGTGAGTCTCAGGCAGAATCCGGCATCACTTCGTCCCCATAAGTCAATCCACGCGGGGATCGGGGGTGTAGTGGCGAAAGTATAAACTCTCAAGCCACTACGAGCTACTCTCAACCTACTATGAGGCGAACCCTAGGCGAAAGTGAAAACCTTCTGCCTACTATGAGGTCATGCCTTAGGTGAGAGGGTGTGTTTGGGTTGGCCTCCTCCATTTCTCCAATTTTTTTTAACCTACAAACAAAGAAAATAACTGCTCTTTTTGTTAGACAACTTCTTTTTTGTAGTTGGTTGCCGCCTTCTCTTCTTTGCTGATTATTTTTTGGGTGGATTGTGTGACTGCAGGTGCACCCAGGAGGAAGAAGGGAACTTAGGTTTGTTGCTCTCTTCTGTCGGAACCAGGGAGCAAGCAGAAGGGGCCAGGCGGAAGGAGCTCCAGACATGTTTACTGCTTTTCTAATCTTTGGAAGAGGAAGAAGCCAGGAAGGAGAGGAGAACTGCTTTCTTTGGTTTTTGCAGTTGAATAGCCCCCTTCCCCCCAAAAAGGCTGAAGTCAGCCGGATGGAGCCTTACTTATAGGAGTAAATAGTAGCAGTTACTAGGCTTTAGATAACTGCCCACTACTTCATTTTCCCCCTTTTCTTTTACATGTGCAAGTTTTTTCTTTGTTGTGTAACTGCCTTGTTATTACGTCAGTTTTACTTTTGTAATAACTTCTCATCTTTGAGCTAGGCTATTTGATTTTTTTTTGGCCTTTACGAGAATAGTTCCAGCTTTTTTTCCTTCGCCAAAACTTAACGCAAGCTATTCATAGCCAGTCCTCCATTGTACTAACAGATGTTAATTAAATTAATCACAACTTGATATATGATTAATTTAATATGAATTTTTTTTCTTGTACCCCAAAGTTGTGAAAATTTATCCTCAAACAGCAAGATGCGAGGTAAATATTCCACTCTTGAATTTAATTAAATCTGGACCTCGCTATGCGAAATTTTTGAAGGAGATATGCACTATCAAGAGGAAGCAATAGATGAAAACTAAAGAACATGTAAATTTAAGTGAACATATCTCTGTTGTTGTACAAAAGTGGTTGCCTGAAAAGTATGGATATCCAGGTATGTTTACAATTCCATGCACAATTGGAAATACTATGTTATATTAAATCTTGGAGCTTCAATTAACATGATGTCATACAATTTATTTTTGGGTCTGGATGCTCTAACAGAAATGAGAGTAATAGTGTAACTCGCTGATAGTTTACAAATTAAGCCCAAAGCCATTGTTGAAGATATCTGTGTTATGGTAGATGATATAATTTCCATGCATATTTCTTTGTCTTAGATATGGAAAGGGGAGTACCAAAAACACCAATCACTTTAGGAAGACCATTCTTAAGGATCGCGAGGACCAAAATAGATTGATGTGAAGGTTCTTTAAAGATGTAGTTTGATGGAATTAGGATTGAGTATTCTCTTTTTAATTCCATATAACTTTCTTATGACAATCCTTTAAATATGTCAAATGCTAACCAAGTTGGTTGTAGCGGTCCACGAGATTTTTTAGGAGTTCCCAAGGTAGAAAATTCACTTGATTTTGAATTATCTAACAATTTGCAGTCATTTTCACTGGAGAAGAAAGCTAAGCTGGATGTTGAAAACTATAAGGATTCACAACATTCCATACTTTTGCCTTATGAGAAATTATTCCAAATAGTGTGATGCAGATCTTGGCCTTCTGTCGGTCAAACAATGATCTTGATCCAGGCGAGCTCTCAAGATCGATTCGATGGCAATCGATGAAAAAGAGTGTCGTCGTCAAGAGGAAGAAGAAGGCATCAACATGGTATGAAGAGAAGAAGACATTGAATTATTATTTTAATTAGTTTTTAGTTCTTTCCATATTTAGTAACTCCTATGTTAGTTGGAGCTATTTATGGAATGTTTTATTTTTAGTAATACTTAGTTAGGTGAATAAAAGTGGAAAAGGAAAGTTTATTTCTTTGAGATATTTTCCTTGGCCACTAAGTAGGAACATTAGGATTTTATTTAAATTATTCTATCTAGGGTTTTTAGAATTAGGAATCCATTTAAAGACATTCTCTACATTGAATAAAATCAGATGGGAAAATATAATTGAAGAAACCTTTTGGCTAAAAGGTTCTTCAATCCTCCCATCCAAAATTTCTTTTATTCTTACAATTCCATTGTTCGATCAATCATCCGATACCAATTCAAACCCTAATCCCAAACACAAAACCAAACACAAGGAGAAAACCCAATTCGGCAAAATCGTCACTAAAACAGATTGGATCCTCATAATTGGGTTTTCTCCTTGTTTTTGGTTTTGTGTTTGGGATTAGGGTTTGAATTGGTATGGGATGATTCATCGAAAAATGGAATTGTAAGAATGCAAAAACTTTTGGATGAGAAGATTGAAGAACCTTTTAGCCAAAAGGTTTCTTCAATTATATTTTCCCATCTGATTTTATTCAATGCAGAGAATGTCTTTAAATAGACTCCTAATTCTAAAAACCCTAGATAGAATAATTTAAATAAAATCCTAATGTTCCTACTTAGTGGCCAAGGAAAATATCTTAAAGAGATAAACTTTCACTGTCCATTTTTATTCACCTAACTAAGTATTACAAAAAATAAAACATTTCATAAATAGCTCCAAATAACATATGAGTTACTGAATAGGGAAAAACTAAAAAATAATTAAAATAATAATTCAATGTCTTCTTCTCTTCAAGCCATGGTGTGCGAGCTTTTGTGATTACAGGACAACCTCTAGGGCTAGCTCAAGATCAAGAGAAGAAACTAATTGAGGAATTAGATGAATGGATAGAACGCCACATCTTCCAAGGGTGCCTACGCTTGTCAAGAAAAGGATATGTTTAGTTTCTTTTATATTTTATTCAATTAGTAAAATAAAGGTGGGAAGGAAAATATCTCTTCTAGATAAATTCCTTAGCCACCAAGCAATATTTATCTATCTTTAGCTAGAGTTGATTTATCTTAGGGCTTGTTTGGTATTCATACCCGGGAATCAAAACTGGGAACCGTAATGGATGATTCCCAATTTAAGTGTTTGGTATGATTAAAACTTGGAATCGTAATGATTTCCGGGAATCATCCATTCCTAATTTCATAGCCCATTTCATTCCCATCAAAATACTAGGTAATCATCCATTCCCAAATTTGTAGCTCATTATTATTATTATTATTATTATTATTATTATTATTATTATTATTATTATTATTATTATTATTTCTATTAGATTATATTTATACTTATATTATTATTATTATCAATACTTTATTATTTAATATATCTTATATTATATTTTTATTTTTAATAATAAAAATATATTTCTATTAATATTTTTTATCAATATTGTATTATTTTATATTAGTTTTATATTATTATTAATTATATTATATTATATTTATACTTATATTATTATTATCTATCTTTTATCTAAGCCAAACCTTTATCCCTTGCAAGGTAGAATTGACAAAGCATGTCTATTTAAACACTTTCATACATTGAATAAACTTAGATTGGAATTAATATTGAAGAAAACTTTTTACCTAAAAAGGTTCTTCAATTCCCCAATCTAAAATCTTTTACCTTCAAGTTATTGTTCGATCAATTATCTGATACCAATTCAAACCCTAATCCCAAACACAACCCTTAAACACAAAGATAAAGAATCTTGAGAAACCATCGCTGGATCAGAAAATCCGTCGTAGAACTGCCTAGAAACACCGTCGCTATTCTAGGTGAACAGTAGTCGCGCCCGCGGCCTCTCCAGGATCCGTCGCTGTTAGTTCTGCAGCGTTGCGATCCATGAGGGTTTCTTGTATCCGTCACTTCTAGCTCATCAAATACTTTAATTACTTGGTCTAATTCAAGAGAAATCAAGGAGCTACGCAATATCACGCTTTTATTTTAGCAATTGGCCGGCCTAGGCAATTGCTATACATCATCCGCTGAAAAATAGCCATTTCTCCACCGCAAAAGAATGGCGCCTGCCGGTTTTCATGTTTTCAGGATCTGCGCAGGCGGCCCAATCTTATCTTTATGAGAACTCTATCTAAGCTTTCTAGGGTTTTTTTTGCCGACTCTTAGGCTTTATATTAGACAAAATTTTCTGTAGGTTTTATTCATTCAATAAGCTATTAACTTAGAGAGACGAGAGGATTGAAGATTAGAGGTCCAAGGTACATAACGAGTACTTAGGATTCTTGTGGTTTTTCCTATGATTCAAGACTTGGTTGGTTGGATCGTGTGACTTAATTTCCATATTATTCTTCTATTTATTTCATTATCCTTGCACTTATTTATGTTGTTAGTTTTACTTTGATTTGCCATCTTTGTAGAATTGCATCATGTTAGGGTTTCAATTGATCCGTGAGAATAATTAGACCTTTTGTAGCAAGCATAATTGGGTGATTCCGTGAGGAGATCTTGATTGTGTAGGGTAATGATAGTTTGGTTAAACATTGATTCTTAAGTCGCTACGGCATAAGAGGATGACAATTCCAAACCTTATACTAGTTGCTTAGGAAGGATATCGCGACCATTCTGCCTAGTACTTTGGGAATTTGTGGTGTTTGTTTGTTAAATCCTGCAGGGTTAGGGTTGCATAAGATGTAAGGGATTGTCATCTTTGCGAGGAAAGTCAATCCATATGAACCAAAGTCAGAATAACTAATTGAGATTGAAAAACTAGGAATTGAGTCAAGGATCGAGTAAACCAACCATTGTTGCGAATTCGTAGATGAAACCACACTCTCCTTCTATCTTTTATTGGCTCTTGTTAATATTACTTATTGTTTCTCTACATTCATATCCCATCTTTACTTAGATATTAATAAATACACATTGCAATTGAAATACTCGGTTATCTTTGGGTTTGACCTCACATTATACTAGTTTGTTTCTTTTGGCTATTATTTCTTTGGTGAGGTGAAACCCACGACATTTCACCCCACCATATGATCTGTTGGACTAAAATTTCGCTTTCATTTGTCATCGGATCCAAATAAGATAATTAGGATATATTCAATACAATCTCCTTTTTAATTATCTCTTTTTCTAATCCCCTTAGAGGTTGAAATTTTGATTCATCAAAATAACAATCTAAATACCGAGCTACAAATGAATCACTAGTCATAGGCTCTAAGTACTTAATAATCGATGGGGACTAAAAGCCCACATATATTCCCAATCTTTTTTGTGGTCTCATTTTTGTTCGTGGTGGGGGAGAGATATGGACATACACCGCGCATCCAAAAATTTTCAAGCAGGAAAGATTTGGCTCTCTTCTGAAGATAAGTTGCAATGGAGAGAATTTGTTATAACCGCTTAATTAACGACTCTGCCATGCCGTTTTTTATATGTTGGTAAGCTATTGGATACCATTCCGGAATGGCTCACCGGAAAGGACTTGTGGATAATAGTTATAGGTCCCCGGTTCGAACCCCGGAATGGCCGCTCTTTATTTACCAATTCAAGGTAAGCTATTGGATGCTCAACAATAATTTCAATCAATTGACAGTAGTCATAAAATGACATTGAAGTGAGCTCTCTCATATTGTCTAACTTGATTCTTTTAATAGAATAATTAGGAAAGGGTGCCCTTAATTTGGTAATTTTGGCTAGAAGTCTTGTAAATACAACATTCCGTGTTGATGGAAAGCTTACATGAGACCATCTTGTTGATGTGCCAGTGACGAAGGAGGAAATCGAGTTCAATAAATATAATTATAAATTAAACCGGATTGTGCCCACGCAAATAAATACAAGACTTTCTCCCGCTGTAGTAGAAGGCAGTCAGGATCGATCCACGAGGAAGCGTGTCAGCGCTCGCCTTTATCATTCCAGAAAACTCTCGAATTTGACCAGCAGAAGTCCTCGATGTCGAGTAAAGTACTCGATGTCGACTACCTCATTAGAGTAGACTGCAAAACAAAGCAAATAGAAACGCAAAACAAGAAATGTCAAGTAAAAGCAGAGTACTCGACGTCGACTAGACTTGTCGACGTCGAGTAGAATTCAGGCGATGTCGAGTGCTTTGTATTTTAAAAACGTGACCTTTGAATGATAGAAATTAAATAGAAGCAACATGAAATGTATGGGAAATTCAATAAACTAAAGGCTCCTAGAATCGGGGTTACAATGCCACAATGATAACCATATAAAATAATGCATAAGGTATAAAAGATCATGCTTTTCATCAAATAAATATCGTTATTAACAAATAGGAAAATAGAGGCTTTCTCATAAACCCTAATTGTTACTAACCCTTTTCACATAATTAATCCAAGTTGAATTAAGATCACTTTCGCTTCAATAACACAAATAAGGATCACCTACAACTTTCGAAAAAGAATCATGCTCAAAGGGATAGAAGACGAAATCGCATCAAAAGATTGTACCTTTATCGCATTTACCTTACATGGCTACCGTCGGGCTCACCCCGACCCTAGAAATTGGGTGACTACTTGTTCTTCATCATCAAGAAACTCATCAATAATAAAAGGGAACTAAATTGCATTAATGAAGTAAAACAAAGCTTACAATATATCGAAGTCAATTCCGCTCTCGCCTAACTCTCTCACGGCTCCAAGCTCTCTCTCTCTCTCTCTCTCTCTCTCTCTCTCTCTCTCTCTCTCTCTCTCTCTCTCGCTATAAGTTGTATTGTTTGTAAATTGGAATGTCTAAAACTCAGCCCCTAGGGCGTTATTTATAGTATTCAATCATCACTATCCAAGAAAAGAATATTCTATCTATATCTAAAATTATCTATGTAAAGCCATTATGATAAAACATGGAAATAAACAAATAAATCCAATAAGGAAACTAGCTAATTTGGATAAATCCTCCTTTGTCTTGATAGATCTTCATGTGAATTGATTGAATTCCACATATCTTCACTTGCAAGTAATCTTCATGGCTCGGACTCCACTCAACCTTGAATCGGTTTGGCGAAGGTGAGTACTCGACATCGAGTAAACTACTCGACGTCGAGTGGCGTTGTCTTTCCTCGTGTGCACTCAAGTTCGGGCACTTTCTGGACTTGACTTGTGTACTCGATGTCGAGGAGTTTTGTACGTCTCAAGTGAATCCTGCTCGACTTCGTGTGGTGTTGGCTGGGCGTACTCGACATCGACTAGGGTTAGTCGACGGTTAGTCGACATCGACTAGGGTTAGTCGACGGTTAGTCGACATCGACTAGGGTTAGTCGACATCGACTAGTACTGTGTCGAGTTATCCTTCTCATTTTTTGCTCAATTTGTTCTGTTTCAGCTCCTCTATGATCTTTGACTTTCTGTAGTTGTACTCGAGAATTCCATGATTTTCTTCCTTTCTCCGAATTGCTGTAAAATGCCTCGATTTCTGCAAAATTAAAACAGAAACTAGTGTAGACTCCATAATTTGGCAAACACGCATAAACTACATAGATTATGTATTATTTTAACCCAAATGCATGAAATTTATGCTAAAATCGATATAAAAATCAATGTAAAACATGGCCAATTAGGCTCACAACAAACACCCCATACTTAAGCTTGCTTGTCCTCAAGCAATACTTGTAATGGTCATACAAGGGAGGAAACAAAAATCTCAACATCATAGATTCATTCTCATATAACCCTGCAATCAATTACCATCCTCGAAAAGGTACTAATGTCACAAATTCATGCATGTGAATAAAAGCAAATTTGCACACAAAAGGAGGGTTATGCAAAAACACTTCATTAGTGACAAAGCATTAATAATCAAGAGGACTTTAATTTAAGCTCAATAAGGAGTAGATTGGTAAAAGCCTAAAAGTGGGCAATTTTTTGCCATGTGGTGCTAATGATCCGGGGAAATGGAGTACTTCTTCCTTTGATTTCTCACCTTTCGCTCATTCGCTCAATGCTTTTTTTCACTATAATGCTTTTACCTATCTAACCTCAGCATTTCCTTCTCACGAGTCGCAAACATGGGTGTCATGAATTGCCCCGGATACTTAGTGCTTCGGACTCCTCACTTTGGTGTCCCATCCTGCGGAACTATTATCTCAACGCAGGCAGGGTCGATCTACCTTTATCTCTTGAGGTGACCAGATTATCTTTCACTCATTAAATATTCCATATTTTTGAAACTTTCCTTCCAAACTCCAAATATGATATATAACAACAACACAAACTCCATATAATAATCTCCATAATGTGACATCATTCTCAACATAATCCCCGGATGAAAATAAGGTAAAGAATGGACAATATTTAGATCATGTGGAGCAATAATGATATAATGATATGTAAGACTTGTAATATGGCTATTCGTGATGCATAAGCATAGGTATGGCTAGGATATCAAAATATGAGCATTATATGGAAAGTATATAGTCCTCCATCCTCTTATTATGCAACATGTCAAAAGCAATATCAAATTTTACCTCCTTTCATGGTTTTCAAGAAAATAATGCACTTCATTGTGACTTAGCTTTACTAGACAATTTCATGCTATATCTCTAATGAATCTAATTTTGCATCATCGAGTTCAATTTAAGTTTCCATGGCACTTATCAAAAAAATTCAATGCGGATGATAAAAATAAACTTTGGAAAACAACATATAAGCACTTAGATTAATAATAATTCCAAAGTTAACATGCATGAACAATTCAGAAAATATACTTAAATATGCACAAATAAGGTCAAATATGCATAAAGTATGCCCTTCCCCCACCCCATACTTTAACATTACAGTGTCCTCACTGTATAAAGAACAAGGGTAAAGAAAGAAACTCACTAGACATGTGTGCAGAACGTCGGAATCAAGTGTTGATGAAGCTGCAGAAGTGGTCGATCTCGAGGAGGAATAGTCGACGTCGACTACAACTACTCGACATCGAGTACAGTTGAACCGCAGGATGGTCATTCTCCTCGACCATAGGTTCTTTGCTCGTGATAGGTGGTCGACGTCGAGTAGGTTACTTGACGTCGAGTAATTCTGCAACTTCTTTTACCGGCAAGATTCACTAGAAATGAAATATCCACAATAGAAAAACTTAAAAATAATGTTTCAAAACGAAAAAGCAAAAGCAACAATGTCTGAAAATAAAAAAAACTAAGTATTTTGGTACAAGCTCTAGGCTTTATAGTCGCTACGCAGACTTTCTCCGTTAAAGCTCAAGGTGGCATCTGTAGGGCCCATCTGCATGGCCCAAGAGGGATTTAACAACACATCCAACTTCCTACTCATTCAATTAGTTCAATCGGCCCTAAAGGAACAAGTTTACCACTTAGGTTAAGGTTCACAATCAGGAATCTACAAAACCTTAGCAATTGAATTGATTCTAACTAGTTGCACGGGCTAGATAGAATAAAACAATAGACAATCAAGCACAAAGAAGTTGAAGCATTCAAATATAGGAAACACGGAATGAGAATTATAAACTCACAATCAATCCAAATAAAGCTTCAAATTGCAAGCAGAATAGATGAGTTTAGTTCCTCATAGAAGACATCGCTCAAAATCTCTAAAGTGTCTGATGAAAGAATAGAATAAAAGTGCTAGAAAAATAACTAAATTCGGCCTTAAATATGACCCAAAGTCGGCCAAGAAACAAATAAAGAAGATCTATAGGGTTTTAATATTCAAAACGCTGCGCACAAGCGTTGATGACCAATGCTGCGGCCGCAGCACATGCTGTTTCCTGATGCCCGCTGCAGCAGCCTCTGCTGCGGCCACGGCATGCATGCTGCGGCCGCGGCATGCTGTTTGCCAGTTCTGCTTGTCTTTCTTCGCTGGTATCTCCACTTGTCTTGATCTCTTCCTTCCTTGCTTCCTTCCCATGTTTCTTGTATTCCTCTTCGAGATATTGCATCTCCCACATGTGCTCCGATTCAATCAGCAAGATAAACACAAATTTGCGCAGAATCCGAACTCTTCTAAAATAATTACAAGATGCAAATTAGCAACAAAGTATGAAAGAAATGCAACCTAACTAAACTAAAATGCCTATAATGTCTATCTAAGATATGCATTATCAAATTCCCCACACTTAACCTTTGCTTGTCCTCAAGCAATGATTGAATGAACATGAATCAATGTATCCCATAGGAAATCCCTTCAAGTTTCAACTTTATCAAAAAACAACATCATAGCAGGTGAAAACATAAACCAAGCAAACAAACGTCATAGCATGTATTATAGTGATCAAAGCTTACAAGTATACATTATCCAACCTCGCCAGAAATATGTGTTTCACTCATGTGTTTAGGCTTTAAGGTACAACTCTCAACTCAAACCAATCATGCACTAAGCTCATAGCCATTGACCACCATATCACCAATTTTCAACCGAAATGTCATTACTTGCGGGACACAATAAAGAAAATAAAATGCGACACTTTTTTTTTCTTTTTCTTTTGTTTTGTTTTTTTTTTCTTTTCCTTTTTCTTGTCTTGGTGCATTCCTTACGTGAAGCACTAACATGGGTGTCATGAATGGCCCCGGTCTATCAACACCTCAACCTACTAATATGAAGTCCACTTGAACATCTTTTGGCGCAAGTTGCAAAAATGGGTGTCATGAATGAACCTGGTTACTCAATGATCGAGCTTTCTTTCCTAGTGGGTAGTTTTCAACACCTTTTTGTGCGAATCATACCCATGGGTGTCATGCATAGATCCGGTTACTAAGTGCATCAACCATTGCCACCTTATTCACCAAATATGTACAAATTCAAACAAAAGACTCAAAATATAACATAAACTCCGCAAGCAATCAAACATGTGCATCGGTCTTTAAAAATAGATACTGCCGTCAATGCCAAGAGGTACCAACACTAGGAGAGTAATTCACACAATTGAGCAAAAGAATTCAAATAAGGCCAAACATTCTCACAGGGTCATCTTTTTAGGACTTCAATCATACTTTAGCTCAATCATACATGCTCAAATATATTTGCTAGCTCATGTTCCACAAAAATCAAATAACGACAAAATCAAAACATCCAGAACTCCATGGTATTTTTATGAATCAAGCTTGAAATTTAAAATAGAGGACAAACTAAGCCAAATGGGTATTTGAATAACACATATGTATGCAATGCATGCTTTATTTTTGATTTTTTGATTTTTTTTAATTCCGAAAATGCAGAAAAATAAAGAATTTAAATTAGACAAGATTAAATAAACTAAACAGAAATTAAATAAACTAACTATTACAGAAACTTAAATATGTTGTGCAGAAATTTAAAAATGGTCCTAAAAATGACAGAATTGACATAATATACATATAATCTCTCTCCCCCACACTTAAAGTTTTCAGTGTCCTCACTGAAACAGTACAAACAACCAAAATAAAACATAAAAATCCAGGGTGAAGGAGGTAGAACTAATCACTCACTTAGGCGGCGGCTGGTACGGCGACGACTGGTATGGCGGGATATGAGGGTACTGCTGGCGGAAGTAGTAAGCTTGCTCTCTCCGCATCTCCTCCATGTGATAGTTTGTCTCTCGCACATTGCAGTCGATGTCGTGGAGAGTGAACTCGAAGTAGTCCTGGCGCAAGGACATACGGTGAAAATCGGTGAGCATGTGGTCCCACCAGGGGTCATTCTCAGCAGAAGAAAAGCGAGGCCCCGCAGAAGAGCCAGCAGCATGCTGTGCATCCCCCATATGATAGTCTTTCTGTGCAGGGGCATCCTCCTCAGCCTCGTCATCATCATCCTCATCATCATCCTCTACCTAGATCGGATCAGCTGCGATATATAGGGTGTTGTTGGAAGGGCCATAAGGTAGGGCTCTAGGCAGCCCAGTCGGTGCTCCCCATGCTTCACCGACTTCCAAATCCAGCCTGCCACATCACATTCCTCAATCACGAAAGCCCTCCGGAGCTGCTCTGTCGTATAGGTGTACCCACCAGTCATGGGTGCACCGCATTGTTCAGGCTCCAGATATTGGTAGGCTATGATGCTAATCATGCCTCCTAAACCAAACCTCCCTGACCTCTTCCCTTGAATCTTCAGGCAGCTGTCCACAGAGATATCAACCCAGTCCGATGTACCACGGGACTGGGGAGCAAGGCTCCACAACTAGGATAGATGACCAGCAGACACTTTGTTCACGTCGCCTTAGCCACTAAAAGACATGGCCAAGACCTTGTGAACTAGGCAGAGGCATGGGTGGACGAAATTGTAGTACTTTGCCTTGTGTCCGTCAAATCTGGTTCTAGTCGCCGCGAAGCAGACATCATGGCGTTGCTGCTCTGTCGCCATGAAATACCAATCCGGGGTGGGTGCCCGAGAGATCCCAAAAAGATGTCTCAGCTGGTGATATGACCAAGTGTGAGACTGATCCAACAAGTTGAACCTAATCCTCGAGTTATCCACACGCTGCAACGTGGCCAGAAACTCATATGCCAGCTCAGGGTACATGGGGGCACGCAGCCTATAAATCCCCCCAAACCGCCATGACTAAGCATCCGCCATGTAACATCCAACATGCCCAATGTCTGTAAGGCGGGGATATGAAAGAACTTCGTCTGAACAAATCATTTTGAATCGAAGCTCTTAAATGTCTTCCTCTGTTCGTCAGACGCATTCCTCAATTGGCTCACCATTTTTGTCAAATCTCAGCAGTGATATCAACACCCCAAATAGATCTAAAATTCCACCTCAAGCTCCAATAACTCAAGCAATCCACCAAAACCAAATCAACTCACCAACACAAATATATCTCAAACAAACCACCAAAACCAAATCCTTCAAACAAATCCCAACTTCACAATAACCCAAGATCTCAATAAAACACTAAAAGCACGAATCCACAATAACTCAAGATCTCAAATTTCCAACTTCAATCCTAAACTTCACACAATAATAATTAAAACAAACCACAAACCAACCTCTTGGCGGCGGGACTGACGGCGAGCGTAGAAGAAGCGGCGGGCGCAGCAGGCAGCGGCGGGCGCAATAGTGGCTTTGGCGGCGCAGATCCAGTGGAAGGCGTGGCTTTCAACGAAGCTCCAGCAATGGGTGCTTGGTGGGAGGTTGGATCCGGCAAGGATGGTGAGTTAGGCGGAAAGAGAGAGATTGAACAACAATGGAGGTTGGAGGGAGAAAGTGAGGAAGGTTGAACAACAATGGAGGTTGGAGGTGGCGGTCGGAGGGGAAGAAGAGTGAGGTAGGGTTTGGAAAAAACAAAGCCCGTGATCTATATGTATGTATTTATCTTTTATTTTGTTTTGTATTTTTTTTTATCAGGGAAAGTCACATTGCTCCCCGCCGCGGATTGATGTGCGGCGGCCGCCGCATGGATGTTGCGGCCGCCGCCAGTGTAGTGGCCTTCTATACTTCGTTTTTTTGTTTTTTTAATTACTACCTATGTCAACTAATCCTAAAGTAATTTAGCTAATGAAAGCTACCTAAAAAATAATAAAGTTGAAAAAGAAAGAAGAACTTACCTCGGGTTGCCTCCCGAGAAGCGCCTCTGTTTCAAGTCGTTGGCTCGACGTGATGGCCCTTGAGTAGCCTAGTCGGTTGGTTCAGCAAGCACCAACTCCTCTTCTTCATTATGTGAGATGTTCTCAAGGTACGACTTAACTCTATGACCATTGACCGTAAAGAGCTCATTAGACTTAAGGTCATAAAGTTCAATTGCTCCATGAGGGAATATCCTTGAGATGATAAAGGGTCCTTCCCACCTTGATCTAAGCTTTCTTGGAAAGAGTTTCAGACGTGATTGGTATAGGAGAACCTTGTCTCCTACATTGAGTTCCTTCCATAGGATGTGTTTGTCATGCTAAGCCCTTGTCTTCTCCTTGTAGATCATTGCATTATCATAGGCATCCAGACGCAGTTCCTCCAGCTCTTGCAATTGAAGTTTCATGAATTCTCCCACTTCATTTATTTCCATATTGCAGTTCTTTACAGCCCAGTATGCCTTATGCTGAAGTTCCACCGGAAGATGACAAGCCTTCCCAAACACAATTCGATAAGGAGACATACCAATGGGAGTGTTATAGGCCGTCCGATAGGCCCCAAAAGCGTCATTCAGCCTTAGTCTCCAGTCCTTCCTGTTAGGAGCCACTGTTTTCTCCAAAATGCTCTTAATCTCCCTATTCGATACTTCTGCTTGACCATTGGTCTGAGGAAGATAAGCAGTGGACACTCTATGCGTGACATGATATCTCTTTAGCAGGCCAGTGATGGTCCTATTGCAGAAATGTGTCCCCCTGTCGCTGACTAGAGCTTTAGGCACCCCAAATCTTGCGAAAATTGTATCCTTTAAGAATTCTGCAACCACTTTGGAATCATCAGTTCTGGTGGCCTTTGCCTCCACCCACTTGGAGACATAGTCCACCGCAAGCAAAATATAGACATTTCCAAAAGAACTAGGAAAGGGACCCATAAAATCAATACCCCAAACATCAAAATTTTCACAAAATATGATTTTAGTTTGTGGTATTTCATTTCGAGCTGATATGTTCCCAATCCTTTGGCATCTATCGCAAGATTTACAGAAAGCATTAGCATCCCTAAATAAGCGAGGCCAAAAGAAACCTGCTTCTAAAACATTCCTAGCAGTCTTTTGAGGACCAAAGTGGCCTCCACATCCATGAGCATGACAAAAAGTAAGGACATATTGTACCTCATTGTCCGACAGACACCTCCTAATTACCTGATCAGCACAATGTTTCCAAAGGTAGGGGTCATCTCAAACATAGAAGCGAGAGTCATGTCGAATCTTGTCCTTCTAAGCTTTTGTAAAGTTCGGTGGAAATTCTCCCATGACCAAGAAATTCACCATATTGGCAAACCAAGGTCGAGGAGTATGAACACCCATCAATTATTCAGGAATATTAGAACTTACCTCGTCAGATAGGAGGGAAAAAGGTGAAACGGGGGCCTGAACAGAATGCGGCGGGCACAACATGTAAGCTGCGGGCGCATCATGATTGTTTGGCCGCGGCCGCGGCATGGTTGTTGCGGCCGCAACACCCTCCGTTTTTTTAGTTTCCTGCAGCTGCGAAGAAAAAGTGTGAGTTACATAGAATAATGTATCGGCAGGGAACTCACCGTGAATGGGTCTTTCATCTTCCGACTTGTCCTCTACTTGAACATGTCTGCTGAGGTGGTCCGCTACTAAATTTTCTGCACCTTTCTTATCTTTGATTTCAATGTCAAATTCACTTAAAAGTAAAATTCAACGAATCAATCTTGGTTTCACTTCTTTCTTAGTCAATTACCTTAGCTCCTAGGAGATACGAGCGGAACTTCTCCAGTGCAAAGACCACATCTAGGAGCTTTTTCTTAGTGGTTGAGTAGTTCCTTTGCGCTCCATTCAGAGTCATGGAGGCATAGTAGATGACATGCGAGCTCCTTCCTTCCTTTTGTCCCAAAATAGCCCCCACAGCATAGTCGCTAGCATTACACATAATCTCAAAAGGTTGAGACCATATGGGTGCTTGAATGATAGGCGCGCTAGTCGGGCGACCTTTAAGCTCATCAAAGGATGCTCTACACCTGTCATCAAACTCAAAAGCTACTTCCTTTTTCAGTAAATCACAAAGAGGTGCAGAAATCATAGAAAAATCCTTAATAAACCTGCGATAGAACCCTTCATGGCCTAAAAAAGAACGAATTTCGCGCACATTGGTGGGGTAAGGCAGAGACTGAATGACATCAATCTTAGCCTTGTCCACCTCAAGACCCCTGCTAGACACAATATGACCCAAAACAATGCCTTGCTCAACCATAAAATGACACTTTTCAGAATTAAGAACTAAGTTGGTGTCCACACACCGCCTAAGCACAAGTGACAAATGATGCAAGCAAGTATCAAAATCATCTCCATGCACAGTGAAGTCATCCATAAATACTTCTATAAAGCGCTCTACATACTCAGAAAATATGCTTACCATACACCGTTGAAAGGTCCCAGGTGCGTTACATAACCGAAAAGGCATCATGCGATATGCAAAAGTGCCAAAGGGGCATGTAAATGTCGTTTTTTCTTGATCCTACGGTGCTATTGGTACCTGAAAATATCCTGAGTAGCCATCTAAGAGGCAATAAAAGGAGCGGTCGGTAAGGCGCTCAAGCATTTGATCAATAAAGGGTAGGGGAAAGTGGTCCTTGCGAGTAACTACATTCAATTTACGATAATCAATACAGACTCCCCAACCAGTTTGTACCTTACTAGGGACCAATTCACCATCCTGATTTTCAACAACAGAAATACCTCCCTTTTTAAGGACAACCTGAGTAGGACTTACCCATTTGCTGTTAGATATGGGAAAGATCATGCCTGCCTGAAGGAGCTTCAGCACCTTCTTCTTTACTACTTCCATCATTGGTGGGTTGAGTCGCCGCTGAGGTTGTCTAGATGGCTTGGCATCATCCTCCAATAGTATCATGTGCATGCAGAGGGTAGGACTGATGCCCTTAATGTATGCTATCGTCCATCCTAACGCCTCCTTGTTCTCCCTTAGAACAGTCACCAATCGCTCCTCCTGTCCAAAGGTCAATTTGTTAGAAATAATGACAAGCAGAGTATCATTTTCACCAAGAAAAACATATTTTAGGTGATTAGGAAGTTGTTTCAATTCAACATCAAGCGCTTGGATAATAGATGGAAGGAGCTTTTCAGTAGGAATGGTCAGCTCGATGCGGTCTCCCCTTGGTGGCACATAGGTGGGAGATCGATGGTCTAAAGCTACTATAGCCTCCTGCAAATTAGATGACAATACATAATCTCTAGCAATTTCTTCTATAGGAGCCTGTAAAGCAACTTCCATCTCATCAATACACTCCAAATCAAAGAAATCTTGTGCCATAGTATCAATAATATCCACAAAGAACAGAGAAGGATCATCAGATGGGAATTTTATGGAATCATAAATATTATATTCAACTCTTTGACCATCAAATTCCATAGTAAGAGATCCTGAATAGACATCTATCTTAGTCCTAGCAGTTTTCAGAAAAGGTCTGCCTAAAATAATAGGGCCTTCATTGTTACCAGGACCCATGTCAATCACAAAGAAATCAGCAGGGAATATCAAGTTGTCAACCATAACCAAGACATCTTCAACAATCCCTTTCAGGTAGATAGTAGATCGATCAGCAAGTTGAATTACTACCCTAGTATCATTCAGAGGTCCCAACCCCAAAGCATGATAAACATTATAAGGTAAAATATTAATAGATGCTCCTAGATCTAACATGGCTTTGTCAAATTTAGTATCACCTATCACACATGGAATAGAAAACATACCAGGATCACTACACTTCTCAGGCATACGCTTTTGAAATACAGCAGTGACATGTTCGCTTACCATCACCTTTTGCCTACCTTTTAGCTTCTGGTTCCGCTTTATAGTGTAAAGTTTCTTCAAAAATTTAGCATATCTAGGAATGCTTTTGATCAAATTAAGCAAAGGAATGTTTACCTCACACTTACTGAATGTCTTGAAGATATCCTTGTCGTTCTCATACCTTGTTATATCCTTCAAGGCTTCCGGGAAGGGCGGAATTGGCATTTGAGTCTCAATGGGCAAAGAAGATGAAGGAGGGGAAGAAGAAGAAGGAGGAAGGGGGGAGGAAGAGGAAAGAGAGGAGAAAGGTGGAATATACATACCTGTAGCTGAAGGCTCGGCGGGCTCACTGGTGGCGGGCGCCGCATGATGCTGTGGGCGCAACATGTTTGATTGGCCGTGGCCGTGGCATGCTTGTTGTAGCCACCGCACCGTAACCTTTCCGTCTTCTCCTTCTATCACCTCTATCTCCTCGCCCATTATTTCCTTGTCGTCCTTTTGAGGTGTGACAACCAGTTCCTTGCCACTCGTAAGCGTTACAACATTGACATTCTCCTTCGTTGGGTTCTCGATGGTTTATGATGGAAGCTTTCCTGGATTATTTGTGTCCTTAGCACTTAAGATTTGAATGAGCTGACTCATTTGATTCTCAAGATTTTCCATCCGATCGGATTGCTGCTTCTCTAGATTTGTCATCCGTTCTGACTGTTGTTTCTCATTCTTCAAGACCAATCATGACAGTTTCTGTAGTGGATCCTCAATATCCTCATTTGATTGCTGCTGACCTCCTTGTCGAGGTTCATATTGTTGTTGAGGCATTGCCTGTTGCCCCCCTTGCTGATTGAAAGAGGCTGTGTAGTTCCCATAGCCTTGCTGATCGCCTCTGTTGTAATTGTTGTTGTTGAAATACCCAGGATTTCCATAATTGCCTTGCTTAGGCCTTTGTTGAGTGAAATTCTCAATGGCAATCAAATCAAAATTAGGATCTTGTAGAAGCGGGCACATTTCCATAGGATGAGTGTATTGATTGCAAAGACCACATGCCTTCAATTGTTGAAGAGTTCTATCGATGATCAATTGTTTCATCATCTTATCTGACATATCAGTCTGAAGTGCAGCCATAAGGGCATCAATAGAGAGTACTCCCCTAGCACGAGGGTTCTCGTTGAACTGTCTAAAGCCCTCAGATAGCTCCTTAAACACATCCCAAGCCGCGGTAGGCGTCTTGTTCAGCATGTTTCCTCCACAAGCAGAATTCACTATTTTGCGCTCTATATCAGTCACCCCATTGAAAAGAAAGAGAACCAGATCCTTTTGAGAGCACCCATGGCATGGGCAGCTGGCGCAGAGCTTCTTGAAGCGCTCAAAGTACTCATGTATCGACTCCGTCGCGTACTACTCAATGCTGCTGATTGACCTTTTCAAAGCATTGAGCTTTGTTGCAGGGAAGTACATCTCTAGAAAGACTCTCTTCATCTCATCCCAAGTAGAAATAGATCCAGGTGGTAGATAGAATAACCATTCATTCGCCTCATCCTTCAAAGAGAAGGGAAAAGCTCTCAGTTTGATTTGATCTTCAGTTACGTTCTCTGGTTTCATCCAAACAACCACTGTATGGAACTTAGACAAATGCTTGTGGGGGTCCTCCCCACTAAACCCATGGAATTTGTGTAGAAGATGAACTACCTCCGACTTCAGCTCAAAGTTGACTCCTTCTGCTAGCGCACGAAATTGGTTTGCCAGGGGTTGCTGTGCCAAATCAGGAGCAGAAAGCTCCTTAAGAGTGCAGTTCGCGTTGTTAGCCATCTCTGTTGTAGGTTCTTCTTGATCAAAAGGGATTTCGCGAAAGCGATCACGATTTTCTCGCCTTAGTGCGGCAAGGGTCATTTCAATCTCCGAATCAAACGGCAACAAAAAAGAATTAGTAGCATGTGTATGGACCATATAAGACGGTCCACACCAAGATCAACACTAAAAACAGACAAGAATTAAATACAATTCCTCGGCAACGGCGCCAAATTTGACGGAAGGAAAACCTGTCGTTGATCCGCCAAAGAAAACTCAAACCTATAGCAAGTATAGCAATAAGCAAGAGGTCAATCCACAGGAAAAGTTATAATTCCAGTTTGATTAAAGTGTCAATCAAAGTAACCAATTTGGGGGGTTTTTGTTTGTGAAAGTTTCGCCTTTTATCAAAACGGAGTAAAGAAAGCAAAGTAAATGGATTTGTTTTAGACAATTAGGAGAAGCAATTCTATCTACAATTTTCTACTTTATTGGATTGAAGCGATCCTTGTAACTTCTTCTCGTCCTATTAAGTTTCCTATTAAGTTTCCTATGAATGCCCTTGTCCCGACCTAATATAGTTACTAGTCCAATCAGTCCTAGAAACCCTTATCAATCGAATAGTCCCTACAGAAGGATTTAACCCAATTGATAGCTTTAAGTTCAGAGATTAGCCAAGGTATTTGCAGTCCCTAAAGAGGGATTTAACAACACATCCAACTTCCTACTCATTCAATTAGTTCAATCAGCCCTAAAGGAACAAGTTTGCCACTTAGATTAAGGTTCACAATCAGGAATCTACAAAACCTTAGCAATTGAATTGATTCTAACTAGTTGCGCGGGCTAGATAGAATAAAACAATAGACAATCAAGAACAAAGAAGTTGAAGCATTCAAATATAGGAAACAAGGAACGAGAATTAGAAACTCACAATCAATCCAAATAAAGCTTCAAATTGCAGGCAGAATAGATGAGTTTAGTTCCTCATAGAAGACATCGCTCAAAATCTCTAAAGTGTCTGATGAAAGAATATATAATAAAAGTTCTGGAAATTAACTAAATTCGGCCTTAAATATGACCCAAAGTCGGCCATGAAACAAATAAAGAAGATCTAGGGTTTTAATATTCAAAACGCTGCGCACAAGCGCTGACGACCAATGTTGTGGCCGCAGCATAGCCGCGGCCGCAGCACATGTTGTTTCCTCATGCCCCCTGCTGCGGCCGCGGCATGCATGCTGCGGTCGTGGCATATTGTTTGCCGGTTCTGCTTGTCTTTCTTCACTGGTATCTCCACTTGTCTTGATCTCTTCCTTCCTTGCTTTCTTCCCATGTTTCTTGTATTCCTCTTCGAGATATTGCATCTCCCACATGTGTTCCGATTCAATCTGCAAGATAAACACAAATTTGCGCAGAATCCGAACTTTTCTAAAATAATTACAAGATGCAAATTAGCAACAAAGTATGAAAGAAATTTAACCTAACTAAAATATAAATGCCTATAATGCCTATCTAAGATATGCATTATCAATACCCCAACAAACCGATAAGGATGGAAGGAGGATTCGATGAGGAGAGATTCCGTGATAAAAGGAGAGGGCGGAGGTACAGAAAGGTATGCAACAACTTCCCTTCTAATGAGAATACACAATCATAGTGCTAACTTGAGCGTCAAAGTCACCTCCGAGAACTAAAGCCCCACTCATTTATCTACCCCCCTCATTGTTCGTCGAACCCAAGGAGAGTCCTTCGTCACGGTGCAAGAGCAAGCAGAGCACAAGCTAAGTCAAATGACTTCCACGCCGTTTACCCACGAAATAAGGCGACAACGACTTCCATTTAAGTTCACTTCTCCGGTCTTTGAGTTATATGACGGCACATTTGATCCAATCAATCATATTGCCTTATATAGACATAAAGTGGCTCTATGGACAGAGACTGACGGGATGATGTGAAAGTTTTTCCCATCTAGTTTGGGCAAATCAGCCTCCAAATGGTTCCACGCCCTTTCGCTGGATTCGATTTCTTCTTGGCAGCAATTGGCGAGGAGTTTCGTGCAAGGTACATTGCCAAAAGGCGGGACCCCACATCCATAGATTCACTATTCATCCTTCGACCCCGACGAGGAGAGGCTCTTAGGCACTTCGCATCCTGATTCATGGAGTGCTATGCGGATATCGAGCAATGTGACGAAAAAGTCGCGTTTTCAGCCTTCAAATTAGCACTGCCGAAAGACGGCCGGTTGAGGGAGAGTCTAACACTTACGACACCAACCGGAATGTCGGAGGTCCAGGAAAGAATTCGGCAATATACCAAGCTGGAGGACGATAAGGGTTCACAACGTGACGGCAAGACACCTTCTCCTATCCGAAAACCGGCCATTCATGATTCACGCAAGGAGCGGAGCCACCACGACAAGCCTTCGGCCAGAGCGAAGGGGCTTCTAATGGTAGGAGCGAGCGCGTCAGCTCACACAACTATCACCACTGTTTTTAGGATTCCAATTTATAGGATCCTTATTCAGATAAAGGATAAGCCATTCTTCAAGTGGCCCAACCGGATGCGGGGAGATGTTGCTGATCGAGACAATAGTAAGTTTTGTTCTTTCCATCGCGATAAAGGTCATCTAACAGAAGAATGTCGAATGCTCAAACAGTACCTAGTGTATTTGGTTCCACCTGGCTTGTTGAAGGAGTTCATCAAAGAGGAATCCGACCCCTCTGATCAGCGACAAGGAAAGCTGGAGGTTGAGGAAATACCTGCCGAGGGGAAAGAAGCGCAAAAGAAGGTGATTCACATGGTTGAAACCAGGTTCAGGGGCGATACTAGCACCCGTAGTGATTACCGAAAGAAGTGTCATTCCCTCGAGGTATTCTCAGTGACAAACAACGACCAAAAGCGAGCTAGGCTTCACGTGGGGATGCACATGTCATTTACGACGAGGACCTCGACGGGTTGCAGCACCCTCCTAATGACCCCTTGATGCTAACCGTTGGCATTGGAGACTTCGACATCCGCCGAGTCTTGGTCGACTCGAGAAGAGACGTTGACATTATATTCTATGGGACTTTCGAAGGCTTGGAGAGAGATAAGAAGGACCTGATCCCAGTCTCGACTCAGCTTGTTGGCCTCGGTACACTTCCGGTTTGGCCGATTGAAATGTTAAGAGAGAAGGTTCGGTTAGGAGGCAAGGTTATCAACACCGAATTCCTCGTGATTAGCGTGCCGTCGTCATACAACGCGATCATGAGGCGCCCTTGGTTACACGCTATGGGAGTTGTACACTCTACTCTCCACCAAACGATCATGTTCCCTCATCACGGTAAGATCGTCCGAGTCTGTGCCGATCAAAGAGCTGCTTGACATTGTTTGAAGGTCGGACACGCCAAGGTTGGGGCGTACATGGTGCTACAGGCGCCGCATGCTCTAGATGAGGTGAGAGCGCAAGTCGGCGACAAGTCAATCGAGGCTTTATGCAAGATTGCGGTAAGTACACTTGAACCCGACAAGTCTTTTCTTATTGGTGAGAACTTGGCAGGTGCTGAAAAAGAGGCTTTAGCAAGACTCATGTGATAGAATAGAGATGTTTTTGCTTGGAACCTCTATGAGATGCCCGAACTCCACCCTAGCATCGCTTGTCACAAGCTCAACGTTCGCGAGAATGCCAAGCCCATCGCACAAAGGGCCTGTTGCTCATCTGATCAGCACACGGAGGCTTTGTTGAAAGAGCTCGACAAACTTTGGGATGCATGAGCTATACGGGAGGTACACTATCCCACCTGGTTAGCTAACACTGTGGTGGCGAAGAAGAAGAACGGAGATTGGTGGGTCTATAGTAGCGGCCAAAAACCGCCACAAAAAATAGGAAAACCGCCACTTAAAAGCTAATGTGGTGGTTTTTTAATCGCTACATCTGATGCCGCTGCATTAGGTCAAATGTGGCGGTTTTTTAGCTAATGTAGCGGTTTTTAAATTGAAGTGAAAAACCGCCACCAATACAAAAAAACCGCTACAAAATGTAGCGGTTATGGCGGTGGTTTCATATTCCTATCGTAGCAGCTTTCAAAGCATTATGTGGCGGTGTTTATAATCAGACGTAATGCCTTTTTGAGTCTATTGTAGCAGGTTTTTAGCTCTTTATATCAGCCCTTTTGTAGGGGTTCATTTACCATTATAAATACCTATAAATAAGCAATCAAATAACAAATATATAATAAAATCTATAATTCATTTTGTTGATAGGAGGAAATCGAGTATGCAAAATTAAATATAAATAAATCACAGCAAACCAGATTCCATCCCTTGTGAATAATTACAAGACCTCCTCCTGATGTAGCAGCGGGAAGTCAGGATCGATCCACGAGGAAGCGTGTCAGCGGATCCTAGGCAGCGGTGGAATCTCACGGACAGAAGTCGACAACAGGGGTCCTAGATCTCGAGTACAGCAACTCGACAGAAGATCGGACAGTCGAACAGCGTAGCACTCACATGCACAGGGCTAGTCGATCTCGACAAGGCCTACTCGAGATCGAGTAGAATCTTGGTCGACGTCGGCTTGGATCTTGTCGAGCACCTGCACACAGAAGCTACAACAACCTTGGTCGAATATCAGTAGTCGAGATCGACGAGTGCTATTCGATCACGAGGAGACAGAGAATAAAACGAATAAAAGTAAATGCAAAGGCTTTGGGATTTCGAACTAAACTGTATGAAAAGGACTTCCAAGATTGGGGTTTGCAACAACGATAACCAAGCACGCATAAGGCAGGGATAAAACCGATAATCATATGAATCGCATCAAAGGACAAGCTTTCGCCTTTTTCAACAATTAGACAACTCTTTTCAAGAAACCCTAATTGTCTCTACTGATTTTATATTTACAATCCAAGTTGTTAGCATGGACCTCCATTAAATGGGTAATAAACACATAACAAGTAGTAGATGCTCAAAACATGATAAAAGTTGGATCTTTACCTCAAATGCGCATGGCTATCGTCGGGCTCGCCCCAACCCTAGAAGTGGGTGGACTACTCGCGCTTCATCGCAACCTCAGACACTGATTGATGAAAAGAAACTTGCATTAAACCAAACTCAAGAAAGTACAACCGACAAAGCCAACTTGCTCTCGCTCCTTTGCTCCACTCGGCCTCACTTTCTCTCTCTACTACTACTTCTCCTACTGAAATTGAATGATTAAAACTCAGCCCCATGGGCTTTATTTACAGGCTTCTAAACCTTTCTACTCAAGGATAGAAACATTTACCTATATCTAAAACTATATCTAAAAGCATTAAAGATAAATAAAAGCAACAACATAATTAAATCTAAATAAGGGAAATATATCTAAAGTGTCTTCAAGTGGATAAATCTCTCTTCATCACGATAGAACTTGATAGATCGGATAGAACTCGGCAATCTTCAGCCCCAAGGAATCCCAATCCGAGTAGGATAGATCAAAACGCGTTACGCAGCTTCTGGAGTCCTCCTCAATCTCGAGTAAGGCTACTCGATCTCGAGTAGAATTTGTCGTCGACTGGGCTGGCTCGGCGTCTCAGGTTGCTGGTGCTCGACAAGCTCGAACATGGGCTCACAGGTGTACTCGATCTCGATGAGAACCACTCGATCTCGAGTAAGGTGGTTCGTCGTCTTGACCGGCTTGGTGCATCGGGTAGCCTCTTGTCGACATGCTCGGACACAGGCTCACAGGCTTCGTCGATCTCGACTAGGGCTAGTCGATCTCGAGTAGCAATGTTGATCAAGGCTTGGCCTGGTGTTGTCGAGTAGCATCTCCTCGACATGGCTCGGGGAATGTGGTCTGGCACTTGTCGACATCGAGTTGAGTTACTCAATCTCGAGTAGGGTGTGGAGTTGGGTTCTTCGTCTTCAACTCTTCGACATGATTCTCCTCGATTTTGGCAGGTGTCTAGACATGGCTCATCGAGATCGACTAAGGGTAGTCGACATCGAGTAGCTCCGATTCTCGCTTCTTGATTTTCTCTCGAAATGGTTCCATATTCTGTAATATTAAACCAAAAATTATGTAGATCTCCATTTCTGACAAATAAGCATATACTACATAAATTCGACATATTCCCAACCCAAAATATGCAAAATGTATAAAATATGGAACTAAAATATGCATAGAGACATGACTACTTTGGAGACATCAAATCACCCCATACTTAGACTTGCTTGTCCTCAAGCAATAACCAAACAATAACCAAGACCTACAACACATCCTTCAAGTCTTCGCCTTTTGTCAAAAGCAACATCTCAAGTAGTAGCAATGTAAGACAAGTGAATTTAACGTCATCACACATATATGAGTGATCCATAGGCATAGGCAATATAAATCCAACCTCACAGGGATAATGTGTTTACACTCAACTCTCAATTGTGTTTAGGCTATGTATATCGACTCTCAACTCAATTCCATATACAATCTCATAAACATTGCAATTTAAATATGAATCCACTTCGCAACCAATTATGAAAATGCAACAAGAATTATCAGGAGGACTTCGCTCAATAGAAGTCTTCAAAGAAGATTCCATTCGGCAGGGTTGTAATGGGGCTTGGTAAGAAATAATAAGGTATGGAATTATTTGGTCATGTGTTGCTTTAATAAAATTCGGGAATCAA
This sequence comes from Persicaria tinctoria, assembly GCA_037127255.1. NCBI lineage: Eukaryota > Viridiplantae > Streptophyta > Magnoliopsida > Caryophyllales > Polygonaceae > Persicaria > Persicaria tinctoria. The sequence continues at coordinate 35,242,491 of JBANSL010000017.1, read as the reverse complement.
GACTCCTAAATCTCCAACACAACTCAACCAAACCATAACTCTCAATCATATGCATCAATCAAACTCTCCAATTTATCTCAATAGAGTATGTAACCTTTCAAACTTTCTCAACCTCTTCAAAATATGTATCTTGTGAAATAATGAAAGAAGTAAGGTAAATTTGGCTGATGCACTTTATTCATAAACATATATGCTTTTTTTCTTTCTTTTTTTCTTTTTTTTTTTCTTTCTTTTTTTTTTTTGAAAATAGAATAACACTATTGTATTTATAGGGTGAGCCAAACATCCTTTTACATAGTATGCATAGCAAGATAAAACCAACCCATATCTCAATAATTTCAACAATCCTTCCTACTTGAAATGCAACATAAGCTCATTCTTTCCACAAATCATTATTCAAACAAACTCTAAGTCTTAATTCCCAAATGGGGATCAGGCTCAATTTGGCTAAGGATATTTTTGTGGAGTTCACAATAAAAGTCTCAGGCTAATGTTCTGGCTTCAAGCAAGGATAATGCAGGGTAGGTAAAGAGAGGATAAAATTGGCTTAAAAGGTGCCTCCATCATTTAATTCTCATCAACATAAACATATAAATGCATTGACTTTGAATAGCAATCACAACATTTAGAGATGCATATGAAGAGTAAATACACTCAAGAAAGCAGAGGAATTTTTTTATGTTCACCCTATAAGACCATCCGCAACCATGGGGTAACCTCTTTCCCCCTTTTTTTCCCATCTTCCTATCACAACTTTACAACTCATTTATTTTTTTCCTTAAAATAATTTTTACTTTTTCTACCTCTTTCTAAAAGTTTACCTCTACAACCATGGGAAACCCCTTTTACCTCTTTCCAAATTTATTTTCACTTTTTCTTTTCCTTTATATCTTTCCCTTTATTATATATGTATCATCGTATATTATTGTGAATTATTTTTATTTATAATTTTATAAATAAATAAAATTAGCAAGTAGTTAATGTAAATATATTTTATTACATCTAGATTAAAATAAAAAAAGTTAAAAACATTATAAAATACGTAAATACTAATAAAACTACCTATAAATTCGGATCATAGCCTTCGAATTGGTTCCACAAGTGCTCAACCAAATCATTCTTCAAATTCATATGACTTTGTCTATCCCGAATCTCATCTCTCATAGCCATATAATTGCCCAGATTTCTATATTCATATCGCCCGGTGGTAACGTTGAATCTCATCTCTCATAGTCATACAACAACTTATTCGTTCTCTTGTATTTGATGGACTTGCCTTGCATCTTCGGTTGGACTTCGAGTGGCACTCCCTTGAACACCCGGAGAATGCTCAAAATGTTGTTGGTTTGGAAAAAAAAAAGACGATTGTACACATTGGTAGGATTATGTGGGGTATAATTTGGATATTCGGGTGTTGAAGAATTGTTAAACATTTGCAACATCACTTGAAATTGAGGATTTTTGAGAAGATTTGGATCAAAAGGCATATTTGGAATGGGTGGAGTATTTGGATTATTGTGATCCATGGTTAAGAAATGGGTGCAACTACAATAGATCAAGATGGGGTTATATATAGGATAAAATTAGGCTCAAATTATAGAAATTTTTTTTAACCAATGTGATATTTTATTTTAAAAAATAATGAAATATAAATATATTTTTATTTCATTTTAAATCCTACTACAACTAATAAATCCAAATGTGAAATATATAAACCTACTTTATCATAAAAAAAAAAGGAAAAGAAAATTACAAATGGGAAGAGGTTACCTCTCTCTACCAAGGTAACCCCTTCCCACCTTTTACCTTAAGGTAGAGGCCACAACCATGGGCTTACCTTTTAGCAACCTTAAGGTTGCTAAGACCCATGGTTGCTCATGCTCTAAGGCCATAATTCTCACTGGGACAATTTTTGTTGGATTTTAACCTTTAGCTTAGGATCATATGTGCTCAATTTCATCACAAGTTCACAATCCACATAAAAAACCATTTTGAGGACTTAGGATAAACCTTCCAAACATGCCATAGGATTTACATGATCAAGTCAATCATTATTTATCATCATAGGACATCTAAGTTAGGGTATAAAAATTAAAACAATGCAAAAATTTAAACATGCATTTTTTTTCTTTTTTCGACATTTTTTTATTGTTTTTTCTATTTTTATTAAAACAACAAGACTTAAGTATGACAAAAAAAACTTAAATGCATAAAATTTAAACATGAATGCATAACATAAAAATTAAAATTTCACCATGTAAAACCAAAAGCAAGACTAAAACATATGATAATGATAATGAGCCCTTCCCCCACCCCATACTTAAGATTTACAGTGTCCCTACTGTATAAAATCAAATAAAAACAAGAGTAAAGGAAGGAACTCATAGGATAACACATCGAGGATGGCAGATCAGTGCGTGTCGAGTAGATATGCTTGTCGATCTCGCGTACAGTGTACTCGATCTCGAGGAGCTTCGTCTGCATCCAGTGGTTTTTGAAGTCGAGGAGCTTCTGGGCTTTTCGATATCGAGTTGGCCTACTCGACATCGACGAGTGTCTGGGCTGCTTCTCCTTATCGTCGTCGACTTGGCCTTCGTCGATTCTGACTGTTTTTCAGGGACTTCCTTATTCTACTTTTTGCGATCCTTATATGCTTGCCGACCTAAAAGTGTTAGATTGCACACAAAAACAAGACTATCCACATGAAGTATTCTAAAAGAGATAAAACCAAAAACCAAAACCAAAAACCAAAAAGTTCAAGAGTCCCAAAATTCATAAAGTTGTATATACATGCTCTAGATTTTAGAGTCGCTGGGCCGACTTCTCCGTTTGTGCTCAAGGACCATTAGTGTGGGGCCCGCTCATGCTTGGCCCTTCTCCTGGATCATCTAGTTCCTGATGGTAGTATGCAAGCTCAGCCGACAGGTGGTTGCTTGCATCATCTCCTTTCTCTTTCTTCTTCTTCCTTCCAGCTCTTAGCTTTCGCAGATTTTCTCGCCACGGGGCCTTACCTCCCCTTAATTTATTGATAAATTTCTTTATGGACTGAGGGGGAGTAGAATTCATACCTGAACTTAACTTTTCGGACGCAAAACAGAAATCTTTGGGCTTAGGGCTAGTCGATGTCGAGTACTGCTGGTCGAGATCGAGTACAGGGACCCCATACTTAGGCTCTGGGCAAGTCAGTGGCTCAGTAGAGGAAGTCGACATCGACGAGTCTTGGTCGAGATCGAGTAGCTCTTGTCGACCTCGAGGACAGTGCGGGTGCTTTCCTCCGCTGTTTGCTTGGTCCCGTGGCTGCTGATGCTTTTCACCTCCAACCATGAAATTTTCTCCTTTGTAGGGCCAAAAGAGAAATCCAAAACCTCATCTCCTATGGTGAAGGTGAGCGATCGATTCTTGACACTAATTCTGGCATCTCTAGTAGCTAAGAATGGTCTACCAAGAATAAGAGGGCTAGTAGGATCTTCAGCACAGTCTATGATAAGGAAATCTGTTGGAACAAAGAATTTACCAACCTGGACAGGGACATTCTCAACTATACATGTTGGGATGACTACTGTATTGTTTGCCATGTATAGTTTGGCATCCACAGGTTCTATGCATCCAATTTTTACCTTCCGCCAGATTGATAGAGGCATGATGCTCACACTTGCTCCTAAATCACACAGAGACTCATATTTATATTGTCCAAAACCCACAGTAACAGAAAACTTACCAGGGTCATGTCTCTTTTCAGGGAAGTGGGGTACTTTGCATTCTCCTGCGATCTCTGAGATGGATCGCTTCTTACTCAGGATTTCCTTCAGAAATTTGACATATACAGGCATCTCTTGCAGGGCTTCTGATACGGGGTTAGCCGTGTGATGGTCCGATCTTCGACAACAAGCAAGAAACTAAAGAAAGACTCAAAGAAATAACAAGACTCAAACCGACGCAGCAAGGATGCTTCAAGAATCGATCAAGAAATCTGCAAGATCAATCAAGAAGTTAAAGAATGGAAGCAAGAACGAATAAAGACTCAACAAGATCAGCAAGATTCGATCAAGAAGCAATCAAGATCGATCAAGATTCTCAAGAAACGCAGCAAGACTCGACAAAGATGAATAAAGACTCGAAATTGAATTGCAAGAATTGAAAAGACACGACCTGATATGGACTGAGTCGATCTATGCAGAACAAGATAAAGACCCCAGGCCTCCTCAGAGGGTAGGAACCAACACCAATGACTACACAACCCGCCTCTACAACCCTACATAATCAAGCGGACAACTTGAAGGCACAAGGAGGGGGCTTGTGGATACTAGATTCACCAAGTCTTGCGAAGTTGATGAACGGCAAAGCAAACCAAGCTGAGATTATCAATCAATTCGAGATCACGAAGAGCACAGCTCAATCCGGCCTGATCTCTCTCTCTATGTGTTTCACACATTTGAGAAGAATACTTTCTGTATTATGAATGTTCCAATTTGTTTACAAGGAAAACTCGGCATTATAAAGGCCTTAGGGGCTGTTCTGGCCGGCCTAACTAGATAGAAAGATAAAACTAATAACTAATGGGCTTAATGAAATAAACCTAAGAACATAAGTAAATAAGGTTTTAAAAAGACGAATTAAGAAAAGCCCAATTCAGCCCAATAATGTTCATAAGCTGAAATTAGACATTAACACTTAATGAAATTCGGCCCAAGCATGTTTAAGGTGGCTCGGCCTCCACTTGTGCTCCAATGCACATGTATGTCTTCAATGTCTGCTCGGGGAGTTGAACCTTGCTCGAGAACAAAGCATGACCCACAAAGTTGAATGAGTCTCTCTGAAGCTTCTTAGCTCTAGCTCGAGTCATTGGTCCTTCTCCAAGTATGATGGGTGTGTCTGGAGTTGTAGAAGATGGTCCCGCATCAACCTCCCCTTCTTGAAAAGGATTCGACCACGAATCCAAGTCTTCATCCACAGCGAAGTAAGGGATTAGATCTGCGACGTTGAATGTAGCGCTCACGCCCATGTCTCCAGGAAGCTCCAATTGGTAGGCATTGTCACCCACTCTCTTCTTGATCCGAAATGGTCCATCACCACGAGGCGACAGCTTGTTCTTCCGGGCTTCTGGAAACCGCTCCTTCCTCAAGTGCACCCATACAAGATCTCCAGGCTGAAATGTGACCAAGCGACGTCCCTTGTTGGCCTTGTTAGCGTTGTATTCAGCCTTGAGCTTCAGCTTCTCTCGAGTTCGTTCATGCAGCTCCTTGATGAACTCGACATGCTTACCTGCCTCAAATGATTCTTTGTCTCTCATAGGATATGGAGTAAGATCAAAAGGGGTTAGTGGATTAACACCATACACACATTCAAATGGACTGATTTTAGTAGCCGAATGCATGGTTCGATTATAAGCAAATTCCACATGAGGTAAGGCTTCTTCCCAAAGTTTCAAATTCTTCCTAATAATGGCTCTTAGGACAGTAGCAAGGGTTCTATTAGTCACCTCAGTTTGGCCATCAGTTTGGGGGTGGCTAGAAGTAGAGAATAGCAATCTAGTTCCCAATTTATTCCATAAAGTACGCCAAAAATGACTTAAGAATTTCACATCCCTATCACTAACAATAGTTTTAGGCACACCATGCAACCTAACTACTTCTCTAAAGAATATATTAGCAACGTTGGTAGCATCGTCAGTTTTATGACATGCAATGAAATGAGCCATTTTAGAGAACCTATCGACCACTACAAAGATTGAATCCCTCCCCTTCTTAGTTCTAGGCAACCCAACAATAAAATCCATAGAAATGTCTTCCCAAGGGGCTGAGGGGGTCGGCAGTGGTGTATAAAGGCCATGGGGCATAAGCTTAGCTTTGGCTTTAATGCAATCTATGCATCTCTTAAGGCAATGTTCTACATCTAAGCATATGTGGCCAATAAAAGTGTGATTTCAGTGTATTATATGTCTTATCCCGTCCAAAATGTCCCATTAAACCACCACTATGGGCTTCACTAACAAGTAGTAATCTTAATGAACATCGAGGAATACACACTTGATCTTTTCGAAATAAGAATCCATCATGTATATAGAAGACATCGAAAGGACCTGATTCTAAGCATTTTCGAAAAGTGTTACCAAAATCTAGATCAGATTCATATAATTCCTTTATGTAAACAAAGCCTAAGACTCTAGAATCCAAAGTGGTTAAAAGCACATGTCGTCTAGCTAAAGCATTAGAATCGAAATCGGCTATTAGAACATGTCTCCTAGATAATGCATCGGCAACCACATTGTCTTTGCCTTTCTTATACTTAATTACATAAGGAAATGTTTCTATGAACTCCATCCATCTACCGTGTCTCCTATCAAGTTTATCTTGGCTTTTAAAGTGTTTTAATGATTCATGATCAGTTCTAAGAATAAACTCGCTAGGCCATAGATAGTGAGACCATGTCTTAAGTACTCGAAACAAAGCATACAATTCCTTATCATAGGTAGAGTAATTAAGACAAGCACCTTTCAACTTCTCAGAAAAGAAAGCAATAGGCTTACCTCCCTGCATAAGGACTCCACCAATTCCTACTCCGCTAGCATCACACTCGACCTCAAAAGGCTGAGTAAAGTCCGGCAAAGCTAGTAGAGGTGCGTGAGTCAGCTTATCCTTAAGTGTGTTGAATGCGTCCTCCTGAGCTGCTCCCCATGTGAACTCACTCCTTTTCTTTGTAAGCTCTATTAGTGGGGCTGAGATGGTGCTGAAATCTCGCACAAAGCGTCGGTAGAAGCTCGCAAGACCTTGGAAGCTGCGTACATGGCCTATGTTGGTGGGGGTCGGCCACTCTTGGATGGCTTTAATCTTTGATTCATCAACACACAGTCCTTTAGAGCTCACTACAAATCCAAGAAAAGACACTTGTTCATTACATAATTCACACTTCTTTAGATTAGCATACAAGTGTTCAATTCTTAGTGTTTTAAGCACTTCTCTAAGATGTGATTCATGTTTATTAGAAGACTTGCTATAAATCAGAATATCATCAAAGTAAACAACAACAAACTTTCCAATGAAATCTCGAAGCACATGATTCATTAAGCGCATAAAAGTACTAGGAGCATTAGTTAAACCAAAAGGCATAACTAACCACTCATATAAGCCTAGCTTAGTCTTAAAGGCTGTTTTCCATTCATCTCCCTTTTTCATTCTAATCTGATGATAGCCACTTCTAAGATCAATTTTAGAGAATATAGAGGCTCCATGTAACTCATCTAGCATATCATCTAATCTAGGAATAGGGTGACGATATTTAATAGTGATGTTGTTAATAGCCCTACAATCTACACACATTCTCCATGATCCATCTTTCTTAGGGACTAATAACATAGGCACAGCACTAGGACTTAAGCTAATTCGAATGTAACCCTTATCCAACAGTTCCTGGACAAGCCAAATCCGTTTTCGCCTTTCCACCTTGCTCGCCACAAACTCTCTCTCTCTCTCTCTCTATGTCACTACTCACTTGTTCTCTCTGAAATTCAATGACTAAAAACCAGCCTCTAAGGCTTTATTTATAGGCTTCCAATCCTTGCTAATCAAGGCGAGAAAGTCTATCTATATCTATATCTATATCTAATTATCTAATAGCTTAAAGATAAATAAATGGAATAAAGGAATTAAATCCAAATAAGGGACATCCTCCATGTATGGGTAAATCTTCTCTCCATAGATAGAACTTGATAGATGTAGATAGAAATCGGACTCCTTCGTCTCCAAGTAATCCCAGCTCAACACGGACAGCAAACCGCGTAACGCGGCTCAGTGCGGCTCTCCTCGATATCGAGTAAAGTACTCGATATCGAGTAACTCTGGCGTTGACTTCAGCTTGCTAGGCATCTCGGGTAGCTGGTGCTCGATCTAGCTCGGACATGCGCCTCCGATCTTGTCAATATCGAGCAAAGTACTCGATATCGAGGACATGGTGTTGACTTAGGCTGTCCTGGTGTTGTCGAGCAGATGGTTCTCGATCCGGCTCGGAAGTGTGGTGCAGATCTTGTCGATATCGAGTAACTGGTGCCCGGCATCTCCAGCTCTCGGCTTCTCGACTTGGCGTTGCTTCCTCGACTCCGGGCATGATCTTCAAGGTTTGTCAATATCGAGTAAACTACTCGATATCGAGTAGAGCTCCGGAGTCGGGTTGGCTTCGTCTTTAGCTTCCTCGATCAGCTCCTACTTGACCAGGCATGCTCGGACATCTTTGTCGGTATCGAGTAAAGGTACTCGATATCGAGTAAATCTTAGCTCCAGCTTGATTCGTCCTGGTTCCGTCGTTCTTTGACCTTGGACTTCTGTAGTGGACTTCCGAGCTTTTTGTCCTTTCTCAGAACTGCTGTAAATTGCTTCGATTTCTGCAGGTTTAAACAGAAACTGGTGTAGATTCCATAATTTGGAAAAAAAGCATAAACTACAGAGATTCTGTACTATTCTAGCCCAAATGCATGAAATGTATGCAGAAAATGATATAAAAGTTACTGTAAAATATGGCAGATTCCGCTCACAACAAATGCCCCATACTTAAGCTTGCTTGTCCTCAAGCAATAACTTTAATTATCATTCAGGGGAAGAAATAAAAACTCTCAACATATTAGATTCATTCTTATATAACCCTGCAATCAATTACCATCTTCGAAAAGGTACTAGTGTCACAAATCCATGCATGTGCAAGTTTTAGAGCAACATCTACCCACAAAAGGAGGTTTATGCAAAAACATTCATTCATGCCAAAGGAAAAATAATCAAGAGGACTTCAATTTAAGCTCAAAATATGAAGTAGATTGGTAAAAGGCTAAAGGTGGGCAATTTTAAGCAATGTGGTGCTAATGATCCGGGGAAATGGAGTATTTCCAAACTGAATTTCCATATTCCTTCCTCATAAGATTCATCACCTTTCATAATCTCTTATTGTGTTTATCAATAATAATGCTTTTACCTCTCTAACCTCAGCAGTGCCTTCTCGCGAGTCGCAAACATGGGTGTCATGAATGGCCCCGGATACTTAGTGCTTTGGTCGATCTACCTTTATCTCCTGAGGTGACCGGATTTTCTTTCACTCATTAAATTTTCCATATATTTCAAAAAATTTCCCACCAAACTCTATGATAACAACAACACAAACACCATATGATAATCTCCGTAATGTAACATCATTCTCAACATAATCCCCGGATGGAAATAAGGTAAAGAATGGCAATATTTAGATCATGTGGAGCAATATATGAAATAAGGAATAATATGGCTTTTGTGATGCATAAGCATAGGTAAGGCTAGGATATAAACATATGAGCATTATATGGAAATATAAAGTCCTCCATCCTCTTATCATGCAACATGTCAAAAACAACTTAAAATTTTACCTCCTTTCATGGTTTTCAAGAAAATAATGCACTTCATTGTGACTTCCCTTTACTAGGCAAATTTTCATGCTATATCTCTAATGAATCCAATTTTGCATTGTCGAGTTCAATATAAGCTTCCATCACACTAATCAAAATTTTAATGGGGGTCATTTTTTTCAAACTTTAGAAAACATGCATATAAGCACATAAGTACATAATGAATTCCAAAATAGCCATGTATAAGCAATTCAAGAAATAAACTTTAAATATGCACACATAATGTCAAATAAAACAAAATATGCATAAAGTAAGCCCCAATAGAAATAAGGGTAAAGAAAGAAACTCACTAGACAGGTGTGCAGGGCTTCAAAATATCGAGTGCTATGCTCTAGGCCGAATTCGATTTAGCTTGCTTTTATCCCCATGGACCTAAAAATATAGAAGGCATATACCCACAATAGAAAAACCAAAACCAAAAAACAAACAAAACAATGTCCAAAAGTCCCAAAAATAAATGTCTATTTACAAGCTCTAGATTTTAGAGTCGCTAGGCCGACTTTCTCCATTAAGCTCAAGCTGGCATTTGAAGGGCCCATGTAGCTTGGGCTTCAAATAGGTCTTCATTCTTGTCCATTAGCTGTAGTCCTCCAGAATGGATCTTGTTCACCACAAATGGCCCCATCCTCTTCTTGTTAAATTTGTTGGGAAACCAATGATCTTTTGATTTGGAAACACAGAGCTTGTCTCCAACTTCATACTCTTTAGGCTCATCATTGGGAATCCTACATAAGCGCACATACCAAGGCAAACCTCTCCCATGTATAGATAAATCTTTAATGGAAATAGAAGAAGAAAGATACATACCTTGGCTTACCTTCGTAGAAACGGATTCGGGGACAACTATGTTTGGTCGATCTCGAGGAACAGTACTCGATATCGACAAATTTTCTGCTTCTGGTGGCCTGCTACTCGAGGATGCTGGAGTCGATGAAGACGGTGCTTGGTCGATATCGACCAGTTTTGTCGATATCGAGGACCTTTGCTCATCTGGTGGAATCAGCGTCGAGGAAGGCGAAGTCGAGGCAGCGAGGTTTTGGTCGATATCGAGTAGCTTACTCGATATCGAGGAGTGTTGTGCTTCAGGTTGGCTGCTCGACGACGCTCCTGCTGGTGGAGGAGGCTGAGTTTGGTCCATGTCGACTAAATTACTCGATGTCGAGGAATTTTGTCCGACTTCGACTCCATACTTGCATCATGTCAAGGCATCCGAAAAATAGTTAGTCCAATTCGACGTACCTTGGTTTGTGTCAAGTGGATTCTCTGTTTCTTTGTTCAGGATGGCCATGATCTTCTCCACCTGGGCTTCCATATCCCTCTTTTCCAGCTCTTTAGGAGTCATATTTCTTACCTTAGGCTCCCCACAAGTGATGTAACCAGCTGAGATAGATTTTACCTCTTCCATTGGACCTGTATGCCTTTCAGTTTTATTAAAAGAATACTCAATTACCTCATCGCTGATGTTGAAAGTTAGCACTCCCTTCTGTATGCTTATATTGGCATCCACCGTTGCCAAGAAGGGCCTTCCTAGAATAATTGGACAAGCAGGGTCCTCCGCCATATCAATAACTAAGAAATCAGCAGGGACAAAGAACTCACCTACTTGCACTGGTACATTGTCCACCATGCATGTTGGAATGACCCATGTGTTGTTGGCCATATAAAGCTTAGCATCCACAGGCTCTAGGGGACCTATCTTAATCTTGGACCATATCGTTAAAGGCATTATACTCATACTAGCTCCAAGATCACATAAAGCATTAAATTTGTATTGACCAAATCCAATGGTTATAGCAAACTTACCTGGATCTAGCCTCTTCTCAAGTATGTCCATATGGCTGCACTCTTTTGTAATCTCAGCCATTGATCTCTTCTTGCTTAGAATCTCCTTAAGGAACTTGACATAGGATGGCATTTCATTGAGAGCTTCTGTGAAGGGAATGGTGACGTTGAGCTTCTGAAGCATCTTGATGAAGCGCTGAAATTTCTTCTCTGCTGGATCCTTTGGAGATTTCGTGGGGAAAGGCAGCTTCTTATTCTGGTTCGGAGACAGAACAGATGTCGGAGGTGTTGCAGCTTTCTCGATCTCGACTTGATTTTCCTCGATATCAACCAGTTGTTCCTCGATACCGACGACTTTCCTTGACGTCGAGTTACTGTGCTGTGCAGACGAAGGTTGCTCCACTCTGTCGTCGATATCGAGTTGTCATTCCTCAATATCGAGTTGCCTCTTTTCGATATTGACCAAGGTCTGGTCGATATTGAGTTGCTGTTCTCCTTCGTCATGTTGCTTTTCGACCTCTAGCTCTTGTAGTTGATGGCCACTTCTGAGTTTTACAGCAGCGATGTGACCAGTCTTCCCCTTGGGATTTGGTTCTGAAGATCCTGGGAGTGAACCTGACTGTCTATGGACTCCTGCTGCTAGCTGGCCAATCTTTGTATCAATTGATTTCCGCCATATATCAATCTCCCCAAGCCTAGAGTTGACTCCCTGGATCTGAGTGTAAACGGAGTTGAAGGACTGTTTAGTTTCTGAATGATTCCTCCGTATTTCCTCTAGGACTGTCTGTAGATTATCCCTTTTCTGGTCCCTTTCTGGATGTCCTGGGGCTCTGTAGGCCGGGGGGTTCCTAGGGGCACCCTTGTTCCATTGTGGTTGTTGAAACCTTTGGTTCCCCATATAGCGATTGGGACCCCCTGCATAAGCTGCCTCTTCGTGGTATTCTGCCTGCTTGACTTGCTTTGTGTGTGGGCACTCTGTAGTGGTGTGCCTATGTGATCCGTGTTGTGAGGAGGAAATCGAGTATGAAATTTAATAAAATAGAACAAACCAGATTTAGGCCCATGCAAATAATTACAAGACTCCCTCCAATGTAGTAAGAGAAAGTCAGGATCGAATCCACGAGGACGCATGTCAGCGGATCCTAGGCAGCTGTAAATCTCACAGAAAAGCAAGCAGAAAAGACAGAAACAAAGAAAGAAAGACAGAAATAACAAATGAAGACAAGAAATAAAGCAAAGACAACAACTTACTCAATCTCGACAACAGCAACTCGAGATCGACAAAGCTCAGTAAAAAAACAGAAACTTCAAAATCGATGACAGAAGCAGAAACTTCAAAGGCCTACTTGATCTCGACTAACTCCTCCTCTAGATCGACCAAAACCCAGAAAGTATAAATCGCAACTTCGAACACAGATTTTCAGATTTCGACATAAATAAATTCAATATATGAAAGAACTTCCAAAGCTAGGGTATCAACACCACAACGATAACCATGCAAAGTAACACATAAAGGCATAAAAGATCATGCTTTCCATCAAAATAACTTTCGTTACTAACAAATAGGCATATAGAGGCTTTCGCATAAACCCTAATTGTTACTAACCCTTTTCACATAATTAACCCAAGTTGCATTAAGATCACTTTTGCTTCAATAATATATATAAACAAGGATCACCTTTAACTCTCGCAAAAGAATCATGCTCATTGGGATAGAAGATGAATCGCATAACAAGATTGTACCTTTACCGCATCACCTCACATGGCCACCGTCGGGCTCACCCCAGCCCCAGAAGTGGGTGGACTACTCGCTCTTCATTGCAATAGCAAACATTGATGTATGAAAAGAAACTTGTATTAAACTAAATTCAAAGCCTTTACAATCCCAGCAATCCAACTTTCACTGAATGCCAAAACCTTAAAACCTCTGAACTCCTAAGCCGTCTCTGTGGAACTACTTCTCTAACTTGTGAATTGAATGTATGAAAAACCAGCCCCTAAGGCTTTATCTATAACCTTCTATTCCTTGCTATTCAAGGATAGAATATATCTATCTATATCTAAAAAGCTTAAAAAATAAATAAATGTAACTAAAGAATTAAATCTAAAGAGGGAAAATAGGTAGAATGTCTTCTTGTTGATAGATCTTGTCTTCCATAGATAGAACTTGATGGATGTTGGATAGATCTCGGCCATCTCGGACTCCTTCGGCTCCAAGGATTCCCAAACCGAGTAGGATAGCTCAAACCGCTTAACGCGGCTCGGACACGGCTCTCCTCGATCTCGACCAGCTCTACTCGAGATCGAGTAACATGGTTGTCGAGTATGGCTCGCTGGGCTTGTTCGAGCAGCTGGTGCTCATCATGGCTCGGAGGTGGCTCACAAATTTCCTCGATCTCGACAAGCGTCCTATCGAGTAGGTCTTCTTCATCAACTGGGTGGTCTGGTGTTGTCGAGTAGTCTTCCTCGACACTGGCTCGGATTGGCGCTTGTTGGGTCCTCGATCTCGACAAGCTTCCTCGAGATCGAGTAATGGTTGGTGCTCGACTTCTCCGTCTTCGGCTTCTCGACTTGGAACAGCTCGTCGACTTCGGACATGGTGTCCAGGTGTTGTCGATCTCGACAAGGTGTACCCGAGATCGAGTTGGCTTCCGGGAGTCGGGTTATCTCTGACTCAGTTTCTCGATTGGTGCTTAGTCAACAAGGCCTGTGCTCGGACACCTTCGTCGAGATCGAGTAACTTTACTCTAGATCGAGTAACCTGGGCTCCTAGCCTGATTCGACTAGTTCCGCTGCTTCTCGACCTTGGACTTCTGTAGTTGATTTTCGAGCTTTTCCGACCTTTTTCAGAACTGCTGTAATTTGCATCGAATTCTGCGACATTAAACAAAAACTGGTGTAGATTCCATAATTTGGCAAATAAGCATAAACTACATAGATTATGTATTATACTAGCCCAAATGCATGAAATGTATGCAGAAAACGATATAGAAGTTACTGTAAAACATGGTAGATTCAGCTAACAACAATCCACATTCTATGCAGGGCTTGTTGACAGAAAGATACTGGACTTGCTTGAGGAGCTTGCGATTCTGATCCTTGTAGTATTGCTCCTTGACATCTGGATCAATTTCCTTAGAAGGCTCATAGAGGGGCATGGATGGTGTTGGCCTGGCATAGGGGTTCTCCTCATAGTTGATTGGAGTCCCATACTTGTTGTCATAGTTGGTCAGCTTGTCGAGGGCAGCCCATGTGTCAGCTGGCGGCATTGTCAGATACTCATAATGAGTATATGTGTTGATCCTATCCTTAGCAGCCAGGTCAAGAGAATTGAAGAAGATCTCCTAAACGATGCAGGGTTGCTGTCCATGCGTAGGGCAGGATCGCAGCAGATCCTTGTAGCGTTCCCATGCCTTTGCTAGCGGCTCTCCAGGCTGTTGTTTGAAAGATGTAATCTTTTGGCGAAGGAATACTGTCTTGGCAGGAGGAAAGAATTTATTGAGAAATACCTGCTTTACTCGAGCCCATGTCGTGAGGGATCGTGGCTTCAGTCCTTTTCTCATGTCGGGAGGGATCGTCGTACCTTCAGCAAGAGTACGACACATATTAGTAAAGTTGGTAATATGCTGAAGAGGGCATTCATTAAATCTACCATGAAAAGCATTATATTTAATTTCTATTAAGAAAAGAGTGCGAATTTCATAGTTATTTTGAGGGATTAGAATAGCCGATTCAGGCACGACGAGAGTAGGGTGCATGTAATCCTCTGCAGTGGTAGGATATCAGGCAAGCTCAGCTTCTGCTTGCCTCGCACGCTCAGCTTCTTGTTCCCTTCATGCTCTCTCAGTGGCGTGAGTAGCATTGTTGGCAGCTATTTCTGCCTGAAGCCTCTGTTTCAGATGTTCCTGTGTTTCTGCGGCCGCCATGGCTCTTTTTAGTTTAGCTTGGATGTGAAGAAGGCGTTACGAATCGTCTAAGCCGTCAAACTCAGGTGATTGACCAGAACGGTGCATACACCTGCGAAGTAACTTAAAAGAAAAGTGAGATATGACTACCTAAAGCACGAATGATTGCTTCCCCGACAACGGCGCCAATTTGTTGTAGGGGGGAAATCGAGACTTGCAATAAAATATAAATAATGGAAAGCAAACCTGATTCCGTCCCTTGCAAATGATTACAAGACTCCCTCCCTATGCAGTAGTGGGAAGTCAGGATCGATCCACGAGGAAGCGTGTCAGCAGATCTCAAGTAGCCGTAAATCTCACAAACAGAGTAGCAGAAAGACAGAAAGGAAGACAGAAATAACAAAGCAAAGCACAAAATAAAGCAAGGACACGAAAGCTACTCGATATCGAGCAACAGTCCTCGATATCGACTACAGCAAGTCGAATACAGAGAGAAGAAATCGACCAACAGAAAACAGAAACTCAGAAAAGACAGTGTCGAGTAAACCCTCCTCGATATCGAGTAAGACCAACTCGATATCGACAAAAACTTGCTCGACGTCGACAAACACAAGAACCTTAAAAATGCAAACTTTCGAAGACAGAACTCAAATTTCGGTGGAATAAATTCAATAAACTAAAGACTTCCAAAGCCAGGGTATCAACACCACAACGATAACCATGCAAAATAACACATAAAAGCATAAAAGATCATGCTTTCGATCAAATAACTTTCGTTATTAACAAATTGGAATTTATAGGCTTTCGCATAAACCCTAATTGTTACTAACCCTTTTTCACATAATTAATCCAAGTTGTATTAAGATCACTTTTGCTTCAATAACACAAACAGGGATTACCTTCAACTCTCGCAAAAGAATCATGCTTATAGGGATAGATGACGAATTGCATAAAAAGCTCAAACCTTTGCCGCATCACTTTATATGGCTACCGTCGGGCTCACCCCGACCCCAGAAGTGGGTGGACTACTCGCTCTTCATTATCAAGAAACTCAAGAATAAACAAAAGAAACTAACTTGCATTAAAATAAACCAAAGAAAGCTTACAACCAAACAAGCCAAATCCGCTTTCGCCTTTCCACCTTGCTCGCCACAAACTCTTTCTCTCTCTCTCTAGGTAACTACTCACTTGTTCTCTCTGTAATTCAATGACTAAAAACCAGCCCCTAAGGCTTTATTTATAGGCGTCCAATCCTTGCTAATAATGGCAAGAAAGTATATCTATATCTATATCTAATTATCTAATAGCTTAAAGATAAATAAATGGAATAAAGGAATTAAATCCAAAAAAGGGAAATCCTCCATGTGTGGGTAAATCTTTTCTCCATAGATAGAACTTGATAGATGTAGATAGAAATCGGACTCCTTCGGCTACAAGTAATCCCAGCTCGACACAGACAGCAAACCGCGTAACGCGGCTCAGGGCAGCTCTCCTCGATATCGAGTAAAGTACTCAATATCGAGTAACTCTGGCGTCGACTTCAGCTTGCTAGGCATCTCGGGTAGCTGGTGCTCGATCTAGCTCGGACAGGCGCCTCCTATCTTGTCGATATCGAGCAAAGTACTCGACATTGAGTACATGGTGTCGACTTAGGCTGTACTAGTGTTGTCGAGTAGCTGGTTCTCGATCCGGCTCGGAAGTGTGGTGCAGATCTTGTCGATATCGAGTAACTGGTGCCCGGCATTTCCAGCTCTCGACTTCTCGACTTGGCGTTGCTTCATCGACTCCGGGCATGATCTTCAAGGTTTGTCGATATCGAGTAAACTACTAGATATCGAGTAGAGCTCCGGAGTCGGGTTGGCTTTGTCTTTAGCTTCCTCGATCAGCTCCTACTCGACCAGGCATGCTCGGACATCTTTGTCGATATCGAGTAAAGGTACTCGATATCGAGTAAATCTTGGCTCCAGCTTGATTCGTCCTGGTTCTGTCTTTCTTTGAACTTGGACTTCTGTAGTTGACTTCCGAGCTTTTTCTCTTTTCTCAAAACTGCCGTAAATTGCTTCGATTTCTGCAGATTTAAACAGAAACTGGTGTAGATTCCATAATTTGGCAAATAAGCATAAACTACATAGATTTTGTACTATTCTAGCCCAAATGCATGAAATGTATGCAGAAAATGATATAAAAGTTACTGTAAAACATGGCAGATTCCGCTCAAAACAATAATTTAGCTATTTCAGCTGTCATTGGGCTTTCCCCTAAATTGGTTTCCCCTAAATCGGTGATTTTGGAACTTCTAGAGTAGGATGCAAATACTCATTTGCGTTTGCTGGGACGTGCCCAATCTGCTCCTCAAGTTCCCTTCTAGCATTAGCTTCGAGATCTACCCTTCCTTCCCACCGTTGTTGACTCTATTAATATTCCGCTTCTCGTCGGGCGTGTTCTGCTTCTCTGGCGGTTAATTCCTCAATCCGTAGGCGGAGTTTCTCAAGCTCCTGCGCTGGTGTAAGCGGAACCACATTCTCGTTGTTGGGAGGAGTCGCCATGAGTCTCTTCCTAACCCTTTGTTGTAAGTGGAAAAAGCGTTCGGGCTCGAGAATAGGGTCGAGAGGTATGTGATCAGTTCTTCACATGCACCTGAAAAACAAAAAGAAAAAGACAGTAAAAAGGAACAAAAAAGAGCGCGATTGATTGCTTCCCCGACAACTGCGCCAATTTGACGAATGAGGAAATCGAGTTCAATAAATATAATTATAAATTAAACCGAATTGTGCCCACGCAAATAAATACAAGACTTCCTCCCGTTGTAGTAGAAGGCAGTCGGGATCGATCCACGAGGAAGCGTGTCAGCGCTCACATAAATAAATACAATTATAAATTAAACCGGATTGTGCCCACGCAAATAAATACAAGACTTTCTCGTTCCAGAAAACTCTTGAATTCGACCAGCAGAAGTCCTCGACGTTGAGTAAAGTACTCGAGGTCGACTACCTCAGTCGAGTAGACTGCAAAACAGAGCAAATACAAATGCAAAGCAAGCAATTTCGAGTAAAAGCAGAGTACCTGACGTCGAGTAGAATTCAGGCGATGTCGAGTGCTTTGTAGTGTAAAAACATGACCTTTGCAATGACAGAAATAAAACAGAAGCAACACGAAATTTGTGGGAAATTCAATAAACTAAAGGCTCCAAGAATCGGGGTTACAAATCCACAACGATAAGCATATAAAATAATGCATAAGGTATTAAAGATCATGATTTTCATCAAATAACTTTTGTTATTAACAAATAGGAAAACAGAGGCTTTCTCACAAACCCTAATTGTTACTAACCCTTTTCTCATATCTAATCCAAGTTGAATTAAGATCACTTTTGCTTCAATAACACAAACAAGGATCACCTTCAACTTTCGCAAAAGAATCATGCTCATAGGGATAGAAGACGAAATCGCATCAAAAGATTGTACCTTTATCGCATTTACCTTACATGGCTACCGTCGGGCTCACCCTGACCCTAGAAGTTGGGTGACTACTCGCTCTTCATCATCAAGAAAATCATCAATAATAAAAGGGAACTAAATTGTATTAATGAAATAAAACAAAGCTTACAACCGATCGAAGTCAATTCCGCTCTCGCCAAACTCTCTCACGGCTCCAAGCTCTCTCTCTCTCTCTCTCTCCTACTCGCTATAAGTTATATTGTGTGTAAATTGGAATGTCTAAAACTCAGCCCCTAGGGCCTTATTGATAGTATTCAATCCCCGCTATCCAAGGAAAGAATATCCTATCTATATCTAAAACTATCTATCTAAAGCCATTATGATAAAACTTGGAAATAATTATAAACAAATAAATCCAATAAGCAAACTAGCTAATTTGGATAAATCCTCCTTTGCTTGATAGATCTTCATGTGAATTGATAGAATTCTACATATCTTCACTTGCAAGTAATCATCATGGCTCGGACTCCACTCGACCTCGACTCAGTTCGGCCCAGGTGAGTACTCGACATCAAGTAAACTACTCGACGCCGAGTGGCGTTGTCTTCTCTTCGTGTGCACTCGAGCTCGGGCACTCTCTGGACTCGACATGTGTACTCGACGTTGACTAACTTACTCGACGTCGAGGAGTTTTGTACGTCTCGAGTGAATCCTGCTCGACTTCGTGTGGTGTTGGCTGGGCGTTCTCGACATCGACTAGGGTTAGTCGACGTCGACTAAAACTGTGTCGAGTGCTCTTTCTCGTTTTCTGCTCGATTTGTTCTACTGCAACTCATGCTTGATCTTGGACTTTCTGTAGTTGTACTCGAGCATTCCATGATTCTCTTCCTTTATCTGAATTGCTGTAAAATGCCTCGATTTTTACAAAATTAAATAGAAACTAGTGTAGACTCCATAATTTGGCAAACAAGCATAAACTACATAGATTATGTATTATTTAAACCCCAATGCATGAAATGTATGCTGAAATCGATGTAAAAGTCAATGTAAAACATGGAAAATTAGGCTCACAATAGTCAATCATGTAACGGCCCGGGATTATGATTCCTGGGTTATGTTTCGAGGGATGAAACCCCTCGTTGGGATCATGCGCCCCCATTATAGGTTGAAGGTTTGAAATCAACATATGTGCTTTAAAAGTGGGATTTCGCACCAAAAACCGAGAGGGATCGTTGGAATCTCCAGGGGCAAGTCCCATGTACCTGCCCTATGTCCTAAGTAAAAAAATCCATTTATCATACAACCTAGCAAATTGTAAAACCATACGTAAGATTACCACGGTGGAGCCGGGTCAAAACGTGATCCAATTATTCAAATCCAAACCATTAATAATTTAGTGGAGTGAGAGTCTCAACTCTCTCTTCCCGTTATGTCAAAACCCCATGATCACGGAGCCAAATCAACATCATTTTACATATATGACTTACCTAAAAAAAATATACAGTGGGCGGGATCAGATCGATGCCCACTTGGCTCTTTCCCCACCCTAAGTACACACATACGCTATGCCTAATAACATGTTTCTAGATGCAAGACAGGAACATTAACACACTAGCATGCTCCTAATTCGCAAGTGCAGGATAGTAATTAAGGCCTTAGCAAAGTATACCAAACGGTATTTCCCTCTTCCTATCCACTACCTTCTTTCCAATAGGGCCGAGACTGATCAGCCCGTGAATGCATTCCAATTCATTAATGGAGTCAAGTTCGTATTAGTACCCAACCCCATATTGCATCCTTCTCAATTAATCATATATGAATGTGGTCTTAAAAGCGAAAATAAGAGTAATGCGGATAATAAAGTGTGGTGATTAAGTTGTTGCCATGACTCAAACGACATCAATGGCGATGAACGAGGAAAACGATGTCATGTTCTGCCGCTCGTTTCCATCTACGTTAAGCGGGGTAGCCTTGACATGGTTCACCAATTTGGCACAATCCTCCATCAACAACTTTGCGCAACTATCGTCCACGTTTTTCACTCATTTCGGTAGTGCCCGCACGAGAAAGAGGACCATGCTAGACCTCAACTCCATCAAGCAAGGAACGACCTAATCTTTGGGAAGCTTCTTCAACGGATTCACCAATATGGTGGTGCAAATCCCAAGATTCAATCAAGAATCTGCGAGCACCATTTTAATGGGCAACCTTGCCGAATGGGATTTCAAAATCTGCCTATTCCGAAAGGAGCCATAAAATTACGATGCTTTGCGAAGGCTCGTAACCAAACAAATCAACGCCATGGAAGCCGCGAGAATCAATAGTACCGTAAACCTTTGTGGTAGTACCCGGTCGTCCCGCCACGACCTCACATACAAGAAGTACAATACAATCAGCGAACAGGGCCAGGACCGGATGATGCCTCGGCAAATGTAACGATGGCCCATCCCGACCAAATTTCGCCCCATGTCTATAGGGTCCCACCGACCCTCCATCAAAAGGAGTTACCCTTGCATATTTGCGCCCCACCGGTGAATCCCCACCGGCCGGTTGCGATGCCACAGCAGCAACATCCCCCTAAGGCCCCTCCTCAGTAATACAGACAACCTAATGATCCGTCTCGTCTTTATAATCCCCGGTATGCCCCTAGAGGAAGAGGAAGGGGGGCCCACCCTCAAAACAGAGGAGGAAGGAATGGGAACCAAGGGGGGGATATCGACCCCCACCCAACGACGCGAGGAATGCTCCAGAAGCCAGGTTCTAATCAAACCATCCTGAACGCTCCAACAGGGATCACCGGAAGCCTCCCTCCCCAAACGGATCCATCAACACTATCCCTGGAGGACCCACCTCTTCGGACACCAGCAAAAAGGAAAGGAAAACCTACGAGAGAGAGACCATGCGCCCTCATTCCAAAGCCAGCGTCAGACAAGCATCCACTGCACATGCGGTACTTAGTTTTTCGGTTTCTGACGCTCGCGACCTCAGGATGCCACATTCAGATCCTATGGTCATTAATGTGCAGCTAGGGACCAAAATTGTCAAGCATGTGATGATCGACACCGGTTCATCTGTGAACGTCCTCTACTGGGACCCCTTTGAACAACTGGGAATTTCGGAAAGCGCACTACATCGCTATTTAGAAAAGCGGGTCTCTTTCTCAAGAGATGTGGTCGAGGTGGCCGGAACGATTGAGTTGGCTTTAACACTGGGCACGACACCAAACAGAAGAACCCACATGATCGAGTTCACAGTGGTCCGACTACCATCCATTTACAACACTATTATGGGTCGGGTGAGTCTGTTTAAATTCCAAATAGCCTGCTCCGTCTATCATTTTAGTTTCAAGTTCCCATGCGCTGATGGGAAGGTAGCCGAAGTTCGAGGAGAACAGGCAGAGAGTAGAATTTTCTACATGGCCTCACTAAAAAAGGGCCACAACCGAATATTCGCGATTGATAAAAATGGTCAAGGGTCTTTGAAAGAAGAAGCGGCCGATGAGCGAGAGAGCAAGAGACCACATCCGAACAGCAACAAGCGGCGCTAGAGGTTTGACCTGAAAAAATAGCTGAAAGAATCGTCGAGAAAAAGATCGCTTTCTTTCCTTTCCCCATCAAGACCGAAGCCATGTAACACGATCACCGTTTAACTGGTCCTGCTTTAGACCGCTTCAAGAAGATGTTGAAAGAATCACGTGATGTTTTTGCATGGTCGCCGCAAGATTTGAAAGGACTCCCGCGAGAAAATGCGGAGCATTCTTTGAGACTCAATCGCGATGTGAAGCCTGTGTGCCAAAGAAAGAGAAAAATTGTTTTCAAAAAATCAGAGGCAGCAAAACACAAGGTACACAAACTTCTACAAGCCGGATTCATTCGTGAGATGAATGATTCAACCTGGTTATCAAACGTGGTGCTGGTAAGAAGGAGCAGTGGAAAATTGAGAACGTGTGTCGATTTCAAGGATCTGAACAAGGCCTGCCCAAAGGAAAACTACCCTTTGCCGTCTATCGATGAGCTGGTAGACACCACAGCAGGGCACGCCACGTTAAGTTTCTTGGATGCCTACTTCGGCTACAATCAGATCAAAATGAGTCATCGCGATGAGAAAAGCACAACCTTCATTACCAACTAGGGGACCTTCTGCTAAAAAGTAATGCCTTTCGGAGTTAAGAACGCCGATGGCACCTTCCAACGAATGATCGAGAAAGTGTTTGTATCTCAGATTGGAAGAAACATTGTAGTTTACGTCGACGACATCGTCATCAAAAGCCTTACAAAGGAGGGCCACTTCAAGGATCTACATGAAACCATCGACACTCTAAGAAGAAATCGTGTTTGCCTGAATCCAGAAAAGTGTGTTTTTGGAGTAGATTCTAGAAAATTCCATGGTTTTATGATAAGCAGCCGTGGGATAGACGTGAACCCTTCAAAAATGAAAACCATCCTCGACATGGCCCCTTCTAAGACGTTGAACGACATACAAAAGCTGAATGGGTCTGTCAACTATTTGAGCAGATTCTGCTCGCGGTTAGCTGATCACTCCCTACTTTTCTTCGAACAACTGAAAAAGAAAGGTCCTGTCGAATGGACTGCCACCCTGGATAAAGCTTTCAAAAGTATCAAAGAATACTTAGCAACTTTGCCCACTCTTCATTATCCACGTGAGCATGAAGCTATACAGCTATACCTCGCAGTCGGATCGACCACTATTAGCATGGTGCTCACTAGGTAATCCAAGCTTCCTATCTATTTCGCCAAAAGGGTCTTACAACCAATTGAATCCAGATACACCCCGATAGAGAAGATGGCCCTATTTGTGGTTTTTGCAGCACGAAGATTGAGACCTTATTTCCAGGCTCACACCATTGAGGTACTCTCCATTCACTATCCCTTTCAGAAGAATGGTAAAGTGGGCAGTTGAGCTATTTTGACATTCATTTCAAACCTAGAAAATCTCGCTTGGCCCAAGCCTTGGCCGATTTTGTTGTCAAAGCTATTTTTACAGATTCTTAGGATCGCGTTGGGAAGGATTGGGTCATTAACGTCGATCGGTCGGTCTCAGCAGGAAGATGTGGAGCAGGAGATACCATCACGAGCCCTAGCTATTTTTACAGATGCTTAGATTCGAAGCTATCAACAACAAAGCAGAGTATGAAGCTTTGATCGCGGGTATTGAAAAAGCATCGATCAATGGGGCTCGATAGGTCCAAATTTTCACAGACTCAAAAGTAGTCGCCTTGCAAGTCAAAGGAGAGTATGAAGCCAAGATATGGATGCTGCTTGAGTATTTAGCTCGCGTACAAACGCTCAAAGCAGCCTTTGGAAAATTTTCCATCTCATCCATCCCTCGCGAACAAAATGAACGCACCGATACACTTGCCAAAATGGGAGCCACACTACCCATGGGTCTGAGCGATCGCGTGGTAATCGAGCAAAAGCATGCTCGAGGAATCCACAAAGGTGTTTTCAGGATATCTAACCTAGGAGACTATCAAATACCTATTCGTGAGTACATAACTGAAGGTGCATTAGCGGTCGAGTTGTAGGGTAGCCAGAGCATCAGAAGAAAAGCGGCCCATTTTCGGGTCAGGGATGGCCGATTATTCAAAAGAGGTTTTAACCTCCCAGGCCTCCTCTGTGTCTCAAACCAAGAAGGTCTTAACCTCAACAAAGAGCCCAACCGGAGAAACGTCATTCGCAATGACGTTTGAGTCGACGCAATCATCCAAGTAGATCTATTAATTCCATCAACTAGAATTGTTGACTTCAACAAAGACACCAACGATGAAGCTCTTGAACTAGAACTCCACTTGCGGGAGGAAAGAAGAGACACGGCTTGTATCACAGCCAACGCATATTAATGTCGATTGACCTAGCAAGCGTGTTTTCTTGCGCCCACTACAGAAAGGATACATGGTCCTCCGACAAGCTACTACGGAAGGGAAACTCGAGCCCAAATGGGAAGGCTCTTCGGTCATACACAAAGAGGTGGGCAGACGTTCGTTCAAACTACAAAACTCAGAAGTCGCAATCCTCGCGAAATCATGGAACGCCAAAAAAACTCAAGGCTTATTTTGCATAAAGGTTAGGCATATTAGAAGTCCGATGACCTACATTTTTTATGTATAGGGGTCACCAGAGTTCCCGATTGGGTACACCACTTCATATTTATGAAATGAAAGCTCCAAACCCAATAAAAAGTAGAATAAATTTAGCAATCGCGTGTCTTTCGAACACGGATGTGCAAGTCAGCCTCCAAGGAGAATAAATTTAGCAATCACGTGTCTTTCGAACACGGATGTGCAAGTAAGCCTCCAAGGAGAATAAATTTAGCCATCACGTGTCTTTCGATCACGGATGTGCAAGTAAGCCTCCAAGGAGAATAAATTTAGCAATCGCGTGTCTTTCAAACACGGATGTGCAAGCAAGCCTCCAAGGAGAATAAATTTAGCAATCACATGTCTTTCGAACACAGATGTGCTAGTAAGCCTCCAAGGAGAATAAATTTAGCAATCGTGTGTCTTTCGAACACGGATGTGCAAGTAAGCGTCCAAGGAGAATAAATTTAGCAATCGTGTGTCTTTCGAACACGGATGTGCAAGCATGCATCCAAGGAGAATAAATTTAGCAATCGCGTGTCTTTCGAACACGGATGTGCAAGTAAGCCTCCAAGGAGAATAAATTTAGCAATCGCGTGTCTTTCGAATACGGATGTGCAAATAAGCCTCCAAAGAGAATAAGTTTAGCAATCGCGTGTCTTTCGAACACGGATATGCAAATATCGCAGTAACTTACGTGGTTGATTCGCCGAATAATCTGGAAATCTAATAGAGATAATATGTTTTGTTTCTTATCATGTTTTGTTGGCAATATGGATTTATCTGATCAATAATGATAGAAATCTTGAATCTTCATCCATCGCGATTAATTAATTGCACATGTCAGGATAAAACCACATAAGATGGTTCAAATGCAGAACCCAACAAACCTGGCAGGAATGAATTCATCAATCACATAGTTTTACAAGCAAGTATACAAGCGAAATTTCGGAGTATCCATACAACACGATCATTATATTACTCCCACAACGAGGTACAAAGAAATAGCAGTAAAATTTAAATCCACGCAACGAAAGATGGAATGCTAAACTACAAAAGAAACGCATAGTCCCAGTGCCAACCACGAAAAACTCATTCACTCGTTTCCAAGACAATTATCGTAAAGCGACTACTCCCATCATACTTACAAATGATAAGAGATCCCCCAACACGCAAGCCGCTATCCTCGGCAAAAGCACGCCAACCTTCAGTAAGGATACAATGACCATGACAATCACGAAATACCCTCACACGATATTCTCGCCCAGTAGGAGAGACCAAACAAACGTGAGTCAATCCATTGCGACCATACATCGCATCAAAAGAGTCAGGTAGCAGCTGCAAACTTTCGAAACAAGAATTTTCTGTTATAAAATCACCAAAGTCGAAAATAACAAATAAATGGACGGGAGCGCTACCATATATTCCAATTTCTCCTCGGAGTCAATGGAACAGAAATAATCACGGCGACGAGGGTTGGGAGAAGTCATGATTCTTTGCTTCAAATCAGGATAATACGGAAAAACTACAAAGATAAATAAGCACAATTATCCCCTGCGCTACCGTATTTATGAAAAAACAAAGCAAATCATTAACAGTTTGCGTCGCCACGTCGTGCCAAAGAAACAACGCCAATCCAAAAGATATTTTACAGGATCGACTGCATGCGAGGCAAGTGGTGACATCTCAAAAGCACGTCTCTGACACCTCGACAATGCACATCGGGTCGTGTCGCAGAACCGTCACACCCAGCTCAGAAATGGACAAGAGCGCAAGAATAAAAAATTTGCTTAAGAAATATTATTTAATCATACAACTCCTCGCACACAAAATCCACGGTATTGGTTACGCGATTATGATTAAATAAAATCGATATAAACAACATCTGTCCTTGCCCATCTGGGTCGCGATCTCGGGGCCCTACTCATCTTCAAGTACAAGAACCTGGAAGTGGTGCCCTCCCACATACTTAAAAAACGCCATGAACAATACGACATGAACATCATTACTGTTAGCAAACCTCCTCCAACCTTCAGTTAACCACCAAAGATTGAAACGATCCTTTGAAACCCCAACACAAAAGTTTTACCCAGTTGAGGAAACCAAGCAAACATGGTTGGATACAACGTGACCGTACATCCTTTCAAAGGCACAGGGAAGAGGCTACAAAATAAAACAACATTTCATGAAAACTTAAAAAAATCAATTGGCTTTACAACACTCTGAGCATTAATGATCTTACCAGGCGATCAAGCCTTTCCTCTGCGTCAATGCAACGATAAAAATCTCGCATCCCAGACGTGGACGACACCATCTCTCTTTTCACCAAACAAAGAAAGCAACAATTAAAAGGGATCAATGAGTTGCTATAACTATCACCCCTTTATATATTCAAGATAAAAGGACACGGATCCCGAAGGCTGCAACAAAATTTATTGCATGCGTTGAATCCAGACAGGGGTCTAAATCAGGATTTCCAAAATAACTTGAATGGCTTACACATGGCAATAACCTTTTTAGGGTCCAACCAGATCCATTGTTACTTTTCAGATTCGGAAACATTCATTTATCACAAGAAAGTAAAGACCGAACCTTCCCACGCCTCTATAAACGGCATAATCCAAGTCTGCAAGGAACAAACGAGCACAAAAGAAAAAAATTGCAACCAATACAAGAGATCCAAATTCGAACAATCCCCTCCTCTTCGACATCTATTTAGTCGGGAACGAGCAATATATACGCATGTTGTTGCCATATTGTTTCGGTGAGCACTTTAAGCCCTAGGTAACCGAGCGAATATTCTTGTCTACCCGTATTGTCAAAGATTTCCCTGTTTATATCACAGGGGGCATGTATGGATCCCACTGAGTGGTGCGCGGGTGGAGAGACTTTGTCGAAACTCACGGCCTTGAGCTAGAAACGTCCATAGTTTTCACTCACCTGGGCGAAGCAAAATTCGAAGTCCATTTGTTTGACAAAGAGTGCTACCACATCGAAGAAGAGATTGACGCCGCCGGATATGATGGACCAGAAGCAAATGGTTTCCATTAAATCTAATTAGCTCGCTAGGTAGTATTTCTATTTTATGCACTATGTTGTAAACGCGAACTATCAATAAAAGCCCCTATTTCACTATGTGATTCAGTTTTGTTTCTCTATTTTAATTCAACCTCTCCGACGTCCAAGGACGCTGGAGAATATTTTTAGTTCTCTCCACCGTGTCTACCATGTGGGAGATTACCTAAGTTTTAATTCAATCCCCTCAACGTTCAAGGACGGTGGAGATTGTTTTTAGGTCTCTCCGTGGCGTAAATTACGCTGGAGATCACCTAAGTTTTAATTCATGTTTTCCGTCAATCTCCTCAACATCAAAGGACGCTGGAGATTGTATTTTAGTTCTCTCGATCACGTTCAGGACGCTGGAGATTACCTAAGTTTTTATTCAATCTCCTCAAAAGTCCAAAGGCGCTGGAGATCGTGTTTTTTAGTTCTCTCCACCGCGTACACCGCGCTGGAGAGATTACCTAAGTTTTAATTCAATCTCCTCAAAAGTCAAAGTAAGATGGAGATCGTATTTTAGTTCCCTCCATAACGTATAGAACGCTGGAGATTAAGGACGCTAGAGATTGCTTTTTAGGTCTTCCTACCGCATCGAGTACACTGGCGGTTACCTAGATGTTAATTCAATAATGACGAACATATATCAACAACCAAGAGTAACACGTTCACTCTGGTTTATTTATTATACATAATATCGGAAACACACATTTTCTATCGCGATTTGTTAAAGAAAAAGCAAGAGTCGGTCCCCCACTACTACGTTCAACACAAAACGAAAAAATCAACATCACCATTTTGATCTGGACCATGCTTTACGGAAACAACATCAAAGAAAGAGTGCCCTTCATATTCAAAGATCAAGCATGTTCCCATCTGAAGCTCATTAGAAACAACAAACTCAGGCCAACCCGATGTGAACCAGTAATTGTGAAGGCAGAAGGGCTCAACCATCACCACAAATTCTTCATCTGCTCGCGTCCAAAGCTGAACAAGGCGAAGGGCCTCGTCACCATAATCATGATACACTTGCGGCAACGGCTACAACAAACAATAAAAATCTAAAAAGAATCAATTCCCAAGTACAAAACCAAATTATTTAATAAAAACTCACCAGTCTGTACAAGTGTCCATCTACCACTATATCTCGGGTAAATCCTCTCGCGCGAGGAATGGTCTAAGCCAGGATATCTATCGGCGAGGTAGACGTCATTATTGTCAAACTGCGCCGCGAATTACCAAGGTACTCTCCCATTTATAGTAATGGACAGGATGCGCACAACGAAATTCACCACAAGTACACCTTATCCGCTCCACAAGGTTGATAGGGATCAGCAATATTGACAAAAACCACCTGGCAAACACATCCCTTGTTCAAAGAACACAAGCAAACGAACAAACAAACATAACACACCTAGTGACCCTTAAAACTAGCGCGCGACACGCACCTACTAGCTTCAGGACACCTCAACCCAAGCTAGAAGAGCAATTCTTATCTCCGCAGGCATGGGCCTAATATAAATAAAGAGTTCCCACTCCATAACAAGATCCGCCCAGGAAAAGAGGGGGGGAAACAATGCCAATTTTCGATATGGTTTCCGGCGAAGTTCCCCCACCTACCTTCATCATAAATACAATGCTTTTTCCAAATCCAAAGTTCATCCGAATCATCCTCAGAGAAACCCAACTAGATAGGCTCCTCTTACCTTACATATATATATTTGTAGAATTTGGGGACGACATACTAAACCAAATAATATTATGTTCTCCTTCGAACCAAGAATTCCTTATTTTAGTCGAAAGAGATGAAGGGGACTGGTTCTCTCTATCAAAAGGATTGCGATCTTTCACGATGTCTAATAATCTAAGAATAGGAAGTTGCCTCATGTTTGAATACCAAACAGAATGACACTTTGATGTAACCAGGCCCAGCAGAGAACGGAGATGTACTTCCCGACTACTTGTGTTATGAAGAAATATAGATGTGTGATGTCGTTTTCTACTTTATTTACCGTTAAAATAAACCATTTTTTAGCAGTTCAACATTAAATAAATCCGTGAACCCTACTTTTTGCCCCGTCGTGATTCATTTCATAAAACACTCAATAACAGGAGATGGGTAAGAGTATCGTGAACCTACTTCTCAACCAAGAGTATTAACAATAGCAGGTTAAACTCTAGTCGCGAAAAGACAAGAGTAATAATGACAGATTAAACTCTAAGAGAAACAAACAAAGAGCATCAACGGAAATACATTATGGCTAAAGATAAAATATTCACAAACATCAAAATACCATGACAAGACACATCGCTTGCCATGGGCCCAAATGTTTCCCATCCAAAAAATACGGACCGCAACAGAGCATAAAGCTCACACCGCGGGCAAAAATGTTTTCAACTGGTGGTACAGATCACAAATTCAAGGGTAAGATAGAGAGTGGGAGAATAACTTGTTACACATTGGCATGAGGATCATTGTTTTCATCACGGGGTTGCTCAGGTTTTTTCTGACCAGCATGAGGCTCGAGGGCTGCAACTTCGTCGAGAGGAGCATTAAGCGGAGGAGGCAGGCCACGTTGAGGGTCATTGAGTTTCATATCCTTGATCTCGTAACTGGGAGGAAACATCCTCACAGTGTCCCCAAGTTGAGCAAAATGGTTAACGCTCTGAGCGACCCTACCATCCACTCCTTCCATAAAGGCATCGATCACCTTGTCATAAAGGACTTCCTGCCCTTTGTCTCAAGGTAACGGTCTAACCAACCTCAATCGTCCTTCGCTATAAAGCTGGTCAACCACCCTTTGCCCTCATCGCTTAGCATGAACTCGTGAAGTGTGTTCTTGGTAAGAACACAATCCTCGCTGGAAGTAAAACGCTCCATTTGTCCTCTAACACCAATGAGCTCTTCTCGAGCCACTCCCAACTCAGCTTCGAGCTCCATGAGTCGACCCTTCAAGCGTGTAATCTCCAAATCACATTCAGACCCCATCTCTTAGACTTTCAAAAGCTCGACTCGCAACACATCCAGCTCATTCTTCACCACCTTCACTTCCTTCTGGGATTTTTCCAAGGCATTCTTCAAGCTGTTGATGGTCACCTCCTGGAGCTCCGTGTCCTTCAACTTTTCTACCTTCGCTTTCACACTCTTGTTTAATGCCCTTAACTCCTTCACCTTATCGTCATAGTTCCTTAAACGCCCAGCTACCTCGGCCCATTGCAGGTTACCCTACGACAATGTACGAAGAACAGTAAACATGCATGCGAAATGAAAAAATAGGAGAAGAAATCACTAAGGACAATACCCAACCCTAAGTCTTTAGACCCTGCTCTAACAACTCTTCTTCTGTTAGATGGTGAAGATAATCCCTTTCAGCTGGGCAGCTCCTTCAAGGGATCTCTAGCTTCTTAATCTCAAATGGGGAAAACCCAGGTTGTCGGTACGCGGTCATCGAGATACCTAATAAGGTAATCAGCTCAGCACTAAGAAGCTTATTAACGGTCACTTCCTCCCTGAGTCTTTTTTGCCCACGTTGAGCCAGGGGTATATCCTCTGACGATACACTCACCCTATCTTTGATAGGCTCTTTCCCTTTTGAGCTCTTTGTCATGAGGGGGAGTCGCCGGATGCAATCTGTTGACTATCACCAACTTGCGGAGTGATGGCATGAGCAGTCCTGGATGCGCTTTTCTTCTTTGCCAGGGCGAAAATTCTCGCTTTATCGACCAACATATCTACAAGAAACTTAATCCAAAAGTTAATCAAAGAAATCGCGATCAAAATAATAAGAAAAGACTAAACACCTAGACACCAACCCGGACGGTGCAGGAGACTGAGCCCGGCCATCTCTAGGCGAGTCGGAGTTACAACTTCTTTCCAACTCCATTTCGATGAAACCCCCTTCCCAAAAGCAACTTTGTATCTTTCTATTGCAATGCTTTTATTTTTAGAGGGAGGAGCATAATTGCCGGGCGTTATCCAAAAATTCAAGAAGGTTTTGGTGGGATCGCGAACAAGAAGCCATTTTTTTCTACACCCCGAGTTACTGGATAATCTCTCGACTATGTTCCCTGCCAGGGAAGTAGACAATAGTCCTTCGCTATGTCTCGAGGAAAGAACTGAGAGAAGATGATCTAACGTCGGTGTCTGTTTGATTACGGCACACCTCATAATGTAGGCAGCAAGATACATCTACACGTTGAACGCAAACTGAGCCGGACACTAATTGATGCACGCCAAGAGCTCAGAATAAAGTTAGGGTAGAGGAAGACGATATCCCTGAAGCAAGCTTCCGAGATGGAAATCGATGTGATCCTTGTACGCGTTTAAACATCCCCCGTTCCTGGTAGCCAAGTGTATCTCTGCCCCAACCGGCCATGAATAAAGCTTAGCCACCGTCTCCAAATGCCCAGCTTTGAGAATTGATGCTTCGCCCAATGTTTTAGTTGTGGTGGAAGTCACACGCTTCATAAAAATTTTGGGAAAAGGAGAAGGTGCCACCGGAGCATAGCCTTCACAAAAGCTACAATTATCTACCTCTGGCTACGCGAGAGGACTCGCCTTTTCCCAATTCATTAATAGATTCCGAGGTATGGCAATACTCGGGGTCATCCCTCGTCAAAAGGCGCTTGATGGACCCGGCCATCTTCCGATGTTTTGCGGTCTGATCGGCCCCAGGATTGACTTTCTTTCTCTTCACTCACGCGATTTTTTACTTTGTGGAGGAGGGGCAGGTATCACTGTAGATTCTGAACCAACATCTAGTGGAGTTTTTGTTCTTGTTCGCGAGGAGCTAACCTCCTCATGCTCATAACCCGCACTCCGATTTTGGCTATCACTTTCGCTCGACATCTTAACTTATGACAAGAAGAAAAGCCTCTAGAAAAGACACAAAGAAAAAGAAAATAAACAAGGGGAAATGACCCTTTCCTAGGTTTACCTTGGCGTCTCACGTGCCTCTCGAGAGGGCATTGAAAAGGCATTTCCCCCCGGGGGATGACGGTTAAGAGACGCCTTTTTGTCTCCTCCATAAAGTTCCTCGGTTTTTGAGAAGCCACTTCCAAAAAGGCAAAAAGGCAAAAAATGGGGAGACGAATAGTTTCATCCCCTCGCCACCATTGCAAAATCCCTGAAAATCCCAAGAAAAACACTACCCTACCCCAATGCCTCCTTACCGCCACCAGATTACCAAGAAATTCCCCCATATAAATCAACTGTAACCCAAAGGAAAAGAAGAAAATAGGGAAGGGTATGCCTAGGAGCACCTCAGTCTCAACCCCGTAACCACCGTACCCCTCATCGGAAGAGGGCGGTTACACCAACAAGAGTTTCATCCCTCTTCCCTAAAAATACCTAAGTAAGAGTACAAATTTAAAATCGAAAGAAGTAGAAGAGAAGCACTGGCAAGCTTGAAGAACTGAGAAACGAACCACCACCCGACTCCGATCTCGTCTTCCGGAAGCAGAAAAACCCTCCAACTTTTTCTCTTTCTCTCTGACTCTGGAAGTGTGAAATGAAGAGACTAAAGAGTGAAAAACTCACTTATAGGTCCCTCTGGGGTCACACCCAAATGGGCCGAAAACACACTAGGCCCAATTCAGGCCCGTCCAATACAAAACTTTTTGGCGGGAAGCATTGTATTTGTCGAAACCCAATTGCGAGCGATATATCACTTGCGATCCGGTTACGAGGAGATATGATGATGCCATAAAAATAGGCCTATTAATTGACAAGGACATGACGTCATAAATAGACCACCCAACGCAAAAGACATTCATCGTGAACAGAGTACCTAGTCAGATCCTGGCCAGGTTCCGCACCCTAAAGTATTCTCAGTTTAGATCCCCTCGCGATCAAGATATTAACTTAAGCATGCGTAGAAATCATGACAGGTCCCACCAATATCTCGTGGCCTTTCAGGGCCCCAAACAAGAAGCTCGTTGGACCAAGCACCTCTCCTCTAACAGTGCCACGTGTAATACCTACTTCCCTAGCATGTGGGCATGCGTTACACGTGTCCACTGCTAAACCACGAGGTCGCCAGCTAGCTGATCGCTTGGCCTCTGTATAAATACCCACCTGCAGCCTCAAAGAAGGGGATCCAATTCAAGAGAGAAGAAGAAGAGCTCTGAAAATATCCCTGACCTAAAACCCCGGGAGTTGAGTTCTTAAGGTCTTTGATCGAAGAAGAACGTTCGTGTGATAAGAACATCGTCTGACTTCCTCTAAAAAACGGCGGTATAGCGAACTAATTCCTCGCGAGCCAAGCGCACCACCCCATTCACTTGGACTAGTAAACATATAATATGATCACCCTCTTTTTAAACTAAGGCTTGCCGGTATTTCAAGATATTTTGTCGTCATGGTGAGATAATAAGTATAGGTGAAATTCCATAAACGCTTTAGACGCAAGCTCAACTCTTGTGCAGGTGGTCTAGTCTTGAGCAAAGTGATCCAAGGTGGTATGAACCCTTGCTCCATAGTTCCTTGGTAACGAATGAGAAGTGCCTTAGTTGCATCTTGAATCTTCTTAGCCCTTACACGAGTTATACGACCATCAATGGCACCTTCATGTTGTCCTCAATGTCACTAGGAGTCATCACCATTTGTACTGCATCATTCTTCTCCACTTGAGCATGATTTGTCCTCAAATCGTCGTCAGAGTCATCGTCAGGCACGAACAAGGATAAGTCGGCGACGTTGAAGGTGGAATGCACGTTGTACTTGTCTGCAGGGAGATCCAACTTGTAAGCATTGGGTCCCATCCTCTTAACCACCCGAAATGGTCCATCTACCCTGGGATCCAGCTTAGATTTTCTTTGGTGTGGAAACCTTTCCTTCCTGAGATGCAGCCATACAAGACCAACATTGAACTACACATCCTTGCGATGCTTGTCCTTCGCCGCCTTGTACTGAGCGCTCTTCCTTTCTAGTTGCGCCTTGGTTCGCTCATGCAAGCGCTTGATGAAGTCCACTTGCTTAGCAGCATCCTTGCTCTCCTTCTTCTTCATCGGGCGAGGCATCATATCTACAGGCGTAAGAGGATTTTGCCCATAGACAACCTCAAAAGGAGTCTTCTATGTTGCAAAGTGCCTAGACCTGTTATAAGAAAACTCCACAAATGGTAGGCAGCCTTCCCACAACCGAAGGTTAGTACGCATCATGACTCTTAGGACAACCCCAAGAGTCCTATTAGTAACATCAGTTTGGCCATCAGTTTGAGGGGGACAAGATGTACAGAATAAAAGCTTAGTACCCAAATTAGACCATAATGTTTTCCAAAAACAACTCAAAAATTTAGAATCACGATCAGACACAATTGACAATGGCAATCCATGCAAGCGAACAACATCTTTAAAGAATAAATTAGCAACATGAATAGCATTATCAGTTTTGTGACAAGGTATGAAATGAGCCATTTTGGAAAATATGTCCACTACCACAGAAATAGAATCATGACCCTTAGAAGTTCTAGGCAAACCAACAATGAAATCCATAGAGAAATCTTCCCAAGGGCTGTTCGAAATAGGTAGGGGGTATATAGGCCATTATTATTTTATCTAGACTTAGCCTTTGCACATGTAACACAACTTTGGAAAAATCGAAGCACATAAATAGTCATTTTAGTCCAAAAGTAATGTTCCTTTAATCCAGCTAAACTCTTGTCAAAACCACCATGTCCTCTAGATTCATGTACTTCTTGAGTTCAAAGTCTTCTAATAAATGAAGATGGGATACAAAGCTTGCCCATCTTAAATAAATAACCATTATGAAGAAAGTAAGAATCAAATTCACCTTTAGACATAATGCGTAGCAATTGGCTAGGCCAGCCAATTGCTAAAATAAAAGCGCGATCTTGCGTAGCACCTTAATTTTTCTCTTGATTTGGACAGAAACAGCGACGGAAATGTTGCAGTAGCGACAGATCTGTGAAGGGCCGGGGGCCCGACCTGGTCTCTGCGACGGCTCTGGGTTTTGCTGTTGTAACGGTTTTGGACAACTTATGTTGGGTTTGGGTTTGTGTGTGTTTTACCGAGTGATTTGGAAAGGGATGTGTTTGGATCTCGGTTGAACCGAGTAACAAGAGCATAAGGATAGTGAAGGCTTTTGGATTGTGAAATTGGGGAAACCTTTTAATTCTAAAAAGGTTCCTCAATTATAACTTCCAATCTAATTAAAATCAAAGCAATACAAGTGTTTAAATAGTAAGGGGTTGTCAATTCTACTTTATAAAGGATAGAGGTCTGACAAGAAGAAAGATACAAAGAAATCCTAATTGATTGATCAAACCTACCTAAGATCAAATTAGCTAAAGATAGATAAATAAACATGGTGGTTAAGGAATCTATCTAGATCAGATATTTTCCTCCCATATTATTTTCCTAATTACATAAAATAATTATATCTAAATAAAATAGGTAAAACCGAAAATAATTAAATAAATATATAGAAATTCGTCTAAACATTGACAGCTGCAAAGATGATGAATTTCGGCCAACTTCGAGTTTGATTCTGAAATAATATTCCACAACAATGTTTTAGATCTATTCGTCCTCGTTCCAACAAGATATGGCACGACCTCATCCGATAAATATGCACTGAGAACGAATCATTTTACTGAGATGTCGAAATGCTGTGAAACCCTCATGAACGGATCAAAACTTGGACAAAAGCTCACCTTGCATCTTTGGACCTTCTTCCATGGTGGAGCCTTCTTGTTCCTTTTGAGGAGGACATACTCTTCCTCCAATAGCCCTCAAATAGATCTTCACAACTCACATGGAGCAAGGTCATTGTTTGAGCCACAGAAGCTCATCCTTGATTGCATCATTCTCCCCCTCATATCTTTGATTCGTCCTTCAATCGATTCGTTGATGAGTAAAGAGGAAAGAGAAGAAACCTTCATACATGAGGATAGAGGGGTGGGTAGGATGGGTGCCAGAAAAATTCGAGGTATAGGAACCCCAAAAACATCACCTTTAGACACTATCAATGAACGGACATCATCTTCGAGTTGAAGAGGCTCAATGACAAGAGGAAAACATGTCGTTGTTCCTGCCAAAGAATACTCAAACTCAAAACTAGTATAGTAGGTAAAAAAGAGGTCGATCCACAGGGAAATCTATCAATTCAAGTGCAATGTCTAACCGCTAAGAGAGAATTTGGGGGTTTTTGATGAGAAAAAAATCCGCCTTTTATCAAAGCAGAAGCAATCCAAACAAAGTAAATTGGTTGTAAAATGCTTTGGAGAGAATTACGTTCACCTACAATTTATAACTTCGATTGATGAATTTGATCCTTGTTTCAGCCTCTAGTTCTTGTCTTTTCCTATCAATATCCTTGTCCAGATCTTAGGTAGATTACTAGTCCTATGAGTACTAGCAACCCTTATCTCTAAATAACCCTAAAACGGTTAAGATTCAACCTAGAGATAGCATTAAGAGTATGAATTAACCAAGATACATATAATATCAAGCTACGATTCGATATTCAACATGTATTCAACTTCCTACACATCCAATTAGTCCTACGATTCTTAAAGGGATATGATTGTCACTTGAGTTATGGTTTGCTACGAGGAATCCACAAAACCCTAGCAATTGAATGAATCTACTCTAACTAGTTGATCAGGCCAGAGAGAATAAAACACATTCAAGCAATTAAGCGCAAAGAAGTCAAAACATTGGAATAGGAATAAGAACTAGATTGAGAAACTGAAAATTCAACAATCAAAGATCCAAACTGTAGGCGAAACCTTGAGAGTTTAGTTGCTCATTCTCAACAGCGCTCTCAATAATGGGATAAAGTGTATAAGGTTAGTGAAAGAATAACCTAATATGTCTCTTAAAAGCTTTTAGAAAGTCAGCCAAGAAATAAACTAAAAACCCTAACTAAAGTCCGATTCTGAACGTTGCGTTTCTGCGAAGGCCGCAGGGCAGCCGACAATCAGCGAAATCCTTCGGTTTTGTCTTCGAACCGTGGGGCGGCCAAGGATACCGCGGGGTGGTTGGCGATTCTTCCGAGCTCCTTCATGTCGCTTCTCCATCCGATATGGCACTCTCCTAAACTTCTTTTTCTCTCCTCAAATTCACTTCACCTTCAATTTACTTTACCTGAAATATACCATAAAATCATGTAGATTCCGCCTCTTCCAACTCAAAAAGTGATTATGTAAATGCGGCTAAATATATGTAATATTCACAACTAAATTATGCTAAATGCACTCTATGATGCAATACTAATCATGCTCTATCAAATTCTCCGATACTTGAACCTTTGCTTGTCCTCAAACAATAGAAAACTCAACTCTGCAGCCCCACAGAATAGCAATTCATGTATCCACACCTCAATAATCTTTAAGTGCATGAAAAACTAGCAAACACAATAGATTAACAACAGCATAGCACATAATTGAAATAATCAATGAAATCAAGCAACCATATCCATTCTAGACCTCACAGGGAATGTGTTTCAATCTCACTCAAGTGTTTAGGGTTGAATGTTTACGCTCAAAACTCAATCTTCAAAAGCTTAGCTACAATAGTCTTGCACCAGTGTTCTAGCTCTCCACCGTTGGTGACTCTACACACAACAAAAATCATGAGGTATTTTAATTGGGTTGTAATGGGGACAAGGTAGAAAATATAAGGTATGGAACAAATTAGGCCATGTGGTGCTCATAATCCGGAAACTAAGGAAGCAACCAAATCATAAAACCACTCATAAACTCATCATACCATAACTCTACAATGACATACAACACCAATCTCAAGCATAAATCTTTATAAACCATACTCAACTCATTCCTTCATTCTTTTTTCTTTTTCTTTTTCTTTCTTTTTTCTTTTCTTTTTCTTTTTTTTTCTTTTTTTTTCTTTTTTTTTTTCATGCAAGTGATTCTTTTTTTCATGCTATATCAAATGACTTTCCTTGACTTTTGCCCCTAAGTGAATTTTATTCTCCTTAGGTCCCAAGTAATGAATGTACTAGCAAGAATCAAACATCTGAAAATTGTACCTCAAACATACAATCCACCACTAAAAATCATCATCCACAATATAAATATTCACCAACCATTCCTAATTCTCGGATGGGGTCAGGCTATCATTGGCTATGGAAAAATCTTATGGAGCTACAAAATAATAGGCAATAGGCTCAAATTGGCTTCAAGCAGAGGATAATATGTAAGTTGGGAATAGAGTCAAATAGGGCTAATAAAGGTGCCTTAATCATGTTTAAGTCGTGTGCAGAAATCGTAATATGCAGCCTTGAAAAGGATATCTAAATGCAAGCCAAAGAGGAAAGAATTAAAGAGAGTACACTCAACAAGCAGGAGGACTAAATAAAGTGTAGTCCTGAATGGGCCAAAATAAGCTCACCGGGTCATGTCTAGAACTTCAACGTCACCTCAAATTCCAAGATCTTATGTGCTCAATCATTAACCAATTATGCTCATCAAATAGTATAAAAAACATATATCGAAGGTTTCAACAATCCAAGCACATCATGGGGCATAAATCTCAATAGATAGATTATAGGACAAACGACATCCATATGGGGAAAGAAGACCTAATCCTAATAATGCAAGAACTAAACTGTTTTTTTCTTTCTTTTTTTTCAATTTTTTTTCTTCTTTTTAAATAGAAAATAACAATGGCAGAAACTAACATGCATATAACCCCTAAAAACACACATGCAAACTTAATAGTCATAATGCGGTGCAGACTTAAAAACAAAATACAAACAAGACATGCAAGTCTTCTCCCCCACACTTAATTTTGACATTGTCCTAAATGATAGGAAAGAGAAAAAAAACAACAAAATAAAAAGAAAAGGGAAAAGAAAAGAAACAACTAACATGATCACTGATGGGGTGGTGGCGGCGGCGGGTAAGGTGGAAACTGTGGATAGGCAAATCGATAGAAATCCTCCTGCCTCTGCCAAATCTGCTCCTGCATCCGTCTAATCGCTGCCTGACCCCCATAGACATCCTCCAAGTGAGAAGCCAAGCCAAGAACATCCCGACGAATGTCTCCAACATCCACATAAAGTTGCTGCTGTTGATCCCACATCACATGCTTGCGGTGAGACATCTATTGTTGGTGCTCCCACATGGTCTCCTGACGGCGAGACATCATCTGTTGATGCTCCCACATGGTATCATGACGGAGATGCATCTCTAACACCCTCTGCTCTAGCGCATTGTAGTCCGGACTAGCACCTCCTCCAGCTGTGCCATAAGGTCCAGCATCACTACCTCCTATATCCGTCTGAACTCCATGAAAATCACCATCATCCTCCTGCTCAGCATCAAGAGCACCCCCATCAACATTATCATCATCATCCACAACATCCTCCTCCATCTTATCACACATGTAGAAATCAGCTGCAGTAGGGCCAAAATGGAGTTGTCAGGGCAATCTCAAATGACTCTTCCCAAGATGGCCTATCTTCCAGACCCACATCGGCGACTTCCCCTCCAAGTGGCTAGCTTTCCTCAGTTGGGCTTCATCATATAGAAATGAGCCATTTAGGACATCAGGAACAGCGCGCAGATCGATGCACTCTCGCGCTATGAGGGCAATAAGACCCCCAAAGCTAATCGTCGCCTTGTTGCGCTTATCGACAATGTCTTTGCAGTTAACCAAAAACATATCCACCTAGCCTAGAATAATTGGGCTCTCTGGCGTCAAACACCACAAAAAGGACATGTCCCTAAGTGAGATCTTGTTGACCTCAACCTGGGCAAAAAATGTGTTAGCCAGAACCTTGTGGATCAGTCGTAGTGCAGGGTGACGAATACTCGAGTTGTACTGGCCCTTCTTGGCCTCAAAAGGCACCCTAGTAGACTCCATCCAAAAAGCCATAGGACCATCTCCCTTACACACATCAATCCATCCAGTAGTAGGTGCAGAAGTAACCCCAAAAATTTGTCCTACCCCCTCCTTCGGCATCGTGAAATCTTTCCCAAGAAATCGAAACTCAATAGAAGTCGACCTCACACTCAAGGTCGCCAGAAATTCCTTACATAAACTCACATAAGTGGGAGCATTCTTCCCTATAAAATTTCATAAGCCCCCATGCTCTAACAACACCCTAGTACATGCATCCATCTCTAACATTCGAAGTGTAGGCTCATGAAAAAAATTTAGTTACAAAGAAATTACGAGTGTTTAGAGCATTCCTCTTCTCCTTCTGACCTCTACTCATTCCGAGGGGTATATACATTGCTAATTCTATCGAAGAAATTCACCCAATAAGAACGAAATTGAAGAAAAACTCCCGGAATTTACGGTTCTAAGGTGTCCGCGGGGCAGCCGGTGGGGGCGACGGGGCGGCTGGCAACGAACTTGGCCATGGGTAGGTTGATCAAGCGATGGGGCAGCCAAAGATCGTCGGATCTGTGAACTCCAAACTCGGATCTGCACTCCGATCCAACTTCCTTCTCCGTAGCGGATCCGAGAGAAACCTCTCGAATGACCTTGGGATGTGCGATGTGTGTGTAGATCTATGAGGTTTAGGCGGTGTTGTTTTTATGTAGAAGGAAAATGGGAAAAATGGGAAATTTTTGGGAAAAAGGGGTGATTTTGGTGAAGGTTGAAGGGTTGGAAGTTGGGCTGCAATGGAGGTTTTGGGAGGTTGAAGAAGATGAGAAAAGGAGGGAGTTTGGTGTGGGGCGGCTGATAGAGATAAGGAAAGAGAAGAAAGGGGTGGATAGGGTTAAATTGGTGTAGCAAGAGGGGCCCACACGGGCCCCTTAAAAATTTTCTATCCGTCAGGGGCCGCGGGGCGGCAAGGGTAGGCGACGGGGCGTCCGGCGATTCGCGAAGGATTTCGCTCGACGACTTTACCGCGGGGCGGCCTAGGCTGGCGATGGGGCGGCCATCTTTTATTCTGTCTTTTTCCCTTGAAATTTATTCCATGTGTTTTTCTCTTTTACTACCTGCAACGTTAGCTCTCCGAACAAAACCAAAACTAAACTAAAAAGTAGCATAATGCACAAATAAAATAGAATCTAAACTACTTACCTTGGGTTGCCTCCCAAGATGGGCCTTTGGTTAACCTCGTTGGCTCGACGTTATGACCCCCTAATGATCCTCATCGTTTGGTTCAGTGAGAACCAACTCATCACCGTCCTGTTTGAGAAAGCTTTCATAATAGGGTTTAACTCTATGACTATTTACCTTGAAGATGTCTCCATTTCTCTCATTTAGTAGCTCTACTGCACCATGAGAAAAGACATTAACAATCACATATGGCCCTGTCCATCTAGAACGAAGCTTACCTGGGAAGAGTTGCTGGCGCGATTGGGATAGAAGGACCTTGTCCCTAACATTGAGGTCCTTTCTCAAGATATGTTTGTCGTGTCATGCCTTTGTCTTCTCCTTATAAGTGACAGAGTTATCATATGCATCCAATCTCAATTCTTCCAACTCCTGCAGGTGTAGTTTTCTGAACTCCCCAACTTGATCAATCTGCATGTTGCATTGCTTCACTGCCCAATATGCTTTATGTTTGAGCTTGACTGGAAGATGGCAAGCCTTTCTATAGACTAGTCAAAACGGAGAAATCCCAATGGGAGTCTTGTAAGCCGTCCGATAAACCCACAGAGCATCATCAAGTCGGACACTCCAATCCTTCTTGTTTGGGGCAACAGTCTTCTCCAAGGTAGTCTTAATCTCACGATTAGACACCTCAGCTTACCCATTAGTCTAGGGGTGATATGCAATAGACACCCTCTGAGTCACATGATATTTCTTTAAGAGCGCACTCACAGTCTTGTTGCAGAAATGGGTCCCTTTATCACTTATCAGTGCTTTCGAAACTCTAAATCTAGAGAATAGCTCCTTGAGGAAACCTACAACTACTTTTGAATCGTCAGTTCTGGTGGCCTTCGCCTCCACACACTTAGAGACGTAGTCTACCGCAACCAAAATATATAAATTTCCAAAGGAGTTAGGGAATGGTCCCATGAAGTCAATACCCCAAACATAAAAAATCTCACAAAATATCATCCGAGATTGTGGCATCTCATTCCTCTTAGAAAGATTCCCAACTCTCTGACAGTGATCACAGGATTTGCAAAAAGCATATGAATCACGAAATATATATGGCCAAAAGAATCCTACATCAAGTACCTTCCTAGCTTTTTTTTGTGGTCCAAAGTGAC
The DNA here is from genome assembly GCA_037127255.1 of Persicaria tinctoria. Taxonomy (NCBI): domain Eukaryota; kingdom Viridiplantae; phylum Streptophyta; class Magnoliopsida; order Caryophyllales; family Polygonaceae; genus Persicaria; species Persicaria tinctoria. The sequence continues at coordinate 35,199,628 of JBANSL010000017.1, read as the reverse complement.
CACCACATTCATGTGAGTGACAAAAATTAAGGACAGATTGTACCTCATCGTCGGGAAGACACCGACATATCACTTGATCTGCGCAATGCTTCCATAGGTAAGGGTCATCCAAAACGTAGAAGCGAGCATCATGGCGTATCTTGTCATTTTGAGCCTTAGTGAAGTTGGGTGGAAACTCTTGCGACACTAAAAAGTTGACCAAGTTAGCGAACCAAGGACGTGGGAGAGAACTCACCTCAATATCAGCCTCTGCATAGGCTGCGGGGCGGCCGGCGATTGCGAACAAACCCTTCTCCGAAGACTCGGTCGTGGGGCGGCCTACGGTGGCCGCGGGGTGGCTGGCGATTGCGAATACCTCAAAGAGCTCTTCGTCAGGAAAACTCCCAAGGATGTCTTCTTGTCCATTCTTCCTCTGCACAATACGACTTAGATGATCAGCAACTAGGTTCTCAACACCTTTTTTGTCCCTGATTTCGATGTCAAACTCGCTTAAAAGCAAGATCCATCTAATCAGTCTTGGCTTGGCCTCTTTCTTCATCAAAAGGTAACGAAGCGCTGCATGGTCAGTATGCCCAATAACTTTTGTACCAAGGAAATACGATCTAAATTTCTCAAGTGAAAAAACTATAGCAAGAAGTTCCTTCTATTTGGTTGAGTAATTCCTTTGGGCTCCATTCCGGGCCATAGATGCATAGTATATGACATGATAGCTCCTCCCTTCTTTTTTTCCAAGCACGACTCTCACATCGTAGTCACTAGCGTCACACATCAATTCGAATGGCAATGACCAATTTGGCGCTTGTATAATTGGAGTACTGGTAAGACAAGTCTTTAACTCATCAAATGTCGTCCTGCACTTCTCATCAAAAGCAAATGTGACCTCCTTCTTTAGTAGCTCGCACAAGGGTGAGGTGATTTTTAAGAAATCCTTAATGAACCTGCGGTAGAATCCTGCATGGCCTAAAAAGGAACGCACTTCACGAACATTAGTAGGATAAGGCAAGGATTGAATGATATCAACTTTTGCCTTATCAACCTCAATCCCTTTATGGGAGACAATATGACCCAAAACAATGCCTTCCTCAAACATAAAGTGACACTTCTCTGAGTTAAACTCTAAGTTAGCATGAACACACCTTCTAAGCACCAGTGCCAAATGGTTTAGGCAGGCATCAAAACTATCACCATATACTATAAAGTCATCCATAAAAACTTCAATGAATTGCGCTATATGTTCAGAAAAAATAGTCACCATACACCGTTGGAATGTCCCATGAGCGTTGCACAAGCCAAAAGGCATCCTGCGATATGCAAAAGTGCCAAACGGACAAGTGAATGTCGTCTTTTGTTGATCCTCTGGTGCAATGGCTATCTAAAAGTACCCTGAATATCCATCTAGAAAGCAATAATATGGACGATCAACAAGTCGGTCAAGCATTTGGTCAATAAATGGTAAAGGAAAGTGATCTTTTTGAGTTACCGCATTCAGCTTGCGATAATCGATGCAAACTGTCCAGCCTGATTGGACTCTAGGAGGGACCAATTCACCTTCTTGGTTCTCAACCACTGTTATGCCTCCCTTCTTTGGTACTACCTGCGTTGGACTAACCCATTGACTATCAGAGATGGAATAGATCATACCTGCCTGAAGGTGTTTCAGCACCTCCTTCTTCACTACATCCATCATAGGTAGGTTGAGGTTGTCTGGAAGGTTGGGATGCCTCTTCTAACAAAATCGTGCTATATGGATCCCAGAGCTGTCTTATGCTCTTTGAGCACCGCTACCAACCTATCTTCTTGTTCTTTAGTAAGCTTGTTAGAGATGATGATAGGCAAGGTGTCACCTTCCCCCACAAATGCATACTTCAAATGCTCAGGAAGTGGTATTAGCTCGACAACAGGTGCATGAACGATAGAAGGTAGGAGCTTCGTACTTGGAATGGCTAGTGCCATAAAGGTATCTTCCGGTGATTTCACAGGGAGGGAAGACACGTCTCTTATGGTATCCTGCAGATTAGTAGAAAAAACATAATTCAATGAAAACTCCTCAATAGGAGTTTCTAAAGCTACCTGCAAGTCATCTTCACAACTTATATCAAAGGTATTCTGCACACATGTATCAATGGCATCCATAAAGCATAAGGAATGATCATCAAAAGGGAATTTCATTGCATCATATATATTGTATTCAACCTTCTCACCATCGAATTCCATAGTCAAAGAACCAGAATACACATCGATTTTTGTCCTATCAAACTTTAAAAAGGCCTTCCTAGAAGAATAGGGGCGTCTTGCTTACCATGCTCCATATCTAAGACAAAAAAGTCAGCAGGAAAGATCAAGTTATAACTCATGACTAAAACATCTTCTACTATGCCTCTACGATAAACATTTGAGTGGTCCGCTAGTTGGATCACCACTTTAGTCTCCTGCGAAGGTCCTAAACCTAACGATTCATACAGAGAATAAGGTAAAACATTAATAGATGCACCTAAGTCTAACGAACCTTTATTAAAATTAGTCTCACCTATCACACATGGGATTGTGAACATGCTAGGGTCGCTACATTTCTTAGGCATACACTTTTGAAACACAGCAGACACATGTTCGCTTACCTTAATCTTCTGATTCCCCTTCAACTTTTGATTCCTCTTTATGGTGCACAGTTCCTTAAGAAATTTAGCATAACGAGGAATACTTTTAATCAATTTGAGTAATGGGATGTTTACCTCGCACTTGCTGAACGTCTCAAAGATCTCTTTGCCATTCTCTGGTCTCCTTGTGTCTCTGAGTGCTTTAGGAAAGGGAGGAACAGGTTTGAAAGAATTAAGAGGGCGGAATTCAGGTCTGACATACTTGTTTGAAGATTTGTCAGGGGCAGGGCCACGGGGCGGTTGGGCGTGGCCGTAGGGCGACTCGGCGATTTATGCTTCGTCAGAATCGCCTTGGCCGCGGGGCGGCTCAGGGGTGCTGCGGGGCGGCTCAGCGAAGACTGGTTCTTCTTCCTCCGTGTTGTGAGCCTCATTTGCCATGTTTTACACTTACTTTTATATCGATTTCTTCATGCATTTCATGCATTTGGGTTAGAATAATACATAATTTGTGTAGTTTATGTTTGTTTGCAATATATGGAGGTCTACACAAGTTTTTGTTATATTTCGTAGAAATCGGACGCACTTTGGAGCTTAAAGAAAAACTCATGAAGAAGCTAAGGATGGTGCAGCTAGAGAAAAGGCCATTTTTCGGTATTCATCATTCTGAATCAAGCTTTGGTTTCTGCATGAGAGTTGTAGCCCTCGGAAAGAGCTTTCCAACACATGGTCATATGCGTCAATCCGACGAACAAGGACTCGAAAAAGTGCGTTTCAAAAACAGATCAAAAAGCTGGGAGACTTAGTCGATATCGAGTTGTTTTACTCGATATCGAGTAACCCATATCGAGCTGGAGCACCAGACATCGACAAGTGAAGCTGGGAGCTGGAGCAGGTTAGTCGATATCGACATGATTTGGTCGATATCGAGTAAACACTTGGTCGATTTTCACGTCCAGGAGCCGAGATCGACGAAGACGCTGAAGACGGACCAGGCCTTGCTCGATATCGAGGAATTTACTCGATGTCGAGTAAAAGTCAAGTCGACATGTGTTCTGGAGGCCGGAATCGAGTTGCTGAGCGGGAGACGAGAAATTGCTACTCGATATCGAGGAATCCTACTCGATATCGAGTTGACCCAGTGGCCGACGCCGAGTAGTCTGAGAATCTTGTTAAGTTTCTATCCGGAATCCAATGGTGATATTTTTGAGATCAAATTCTATCAAATTCCATCAAGATCTATCAAAAGCTATCAAGTCAAGGGAGAAGATATTTTATCCACATTAGATATAATCCTAGTTCTATTTTATTCCATTATTTAATCTTTAAGTAAGTAGATAAATAGATATAGATATGGATAGACTTTGTTACCTTGATTAGCAAGGGTTGGAAGCCTATAAATAAAACCCTAGGGGATGGATTTTATTCATTCAATTTCAGAGATACAATTCTACATAGAGTTTTAGGAGTTCAAAGGTTTTAGGGTTTTGGCATTCTACGAAAGTTGGAGTGCCGGGATTGTAAAGACTTGGAATTTAGTTTATGCAAGTTATTTGTTTTACATCAATGTCTGCGATTGCAATGAGGCACGAGTAGTCCACCTACTTCTGAGGTTGGGGTGAGCCCAACTAGAGCCATGTTTGTGGATTAGCGATTACAAAAGGAGGTATTTTATCGTTATTTTATTCTATTCCCTATGTGCTTCATCTTTGATTGAGAAATTGAAGAACTCATGTTGCGAAACTTGGGTAGTAATTAGGATTTCTATTCGAAAGATTATGAATTCTAATTATGAAAAGGAATAGAAACAATTAGGGTTATTTGTCGCGAGATATATATTCCTACTTGTCGGATTGGGTGAAAGCCTTCTCTTTTATTGATAAAGTCACCGTCTTTTATGATATATATTCCGCTTTCATGATAATCGTTGTCGCAAACCCTAATCTTGGAAGTTCTCTTTAATCCATCGGTTTAAGATTCGAAATTTGCTTGTTTTTACTTTCGGCTGCTCCTCGATATCGACCAAACCTGGTCGACATCGACTACTAACCTTCGATCGCTTAGATCACCGTAGCTTCTGAACTGCAGGAACTCGACCAAGGAACTCGACGTCGACAAAGTTTTCTCGATATCGAGTGACTGCTGCTACTCTGTTCGACTTGTCCGATCTTCTGCCGACTAAACCCTAGTCGAGATCGAGCAGTCTGTAAGTCGACATCTGCCGTGAGATTCATTCGCTTTCTAGGATCTGATGTCTATTAAAATAGCCATGTTGAAATGCACAGTTTAGCTTCATATTCTATACACTTTGCATATTTCGGGTTGGGAATATGTCGAATTTATGTAATATGTGCTTATTTGCAAGAAATGGAGATCTACATAAGTTTTGGTTTAATATTACAGAATATGGAGCCATTTCGGGAGAAAACCAAGAAGTAAAGACGGAAGCTTAAAACTACTCGATATCGACTAAAGGAGTCCGGACACACCATGATCGAGGACAACCATGTCGAGAATCTGAGGAACGAAGCAACCCGACTCTAGGACACTCCTCGATATAGAGTTACTTACTCGATATCGACAAAGCCTTGAAGACCAGCCTGGAGTTGAGGAAGAAAACTGATTGAGGAGCCGAGGAGCGCTGCTCGAGCTGACCAGACAACCGGACATTGAGCGCCACTCTCCTCGATATCGAGGAAACTCCTCGATATCGACAAACCTAGAGCACATGTCCGAGCAACATCGAGAAGAAGCTACCCGACATGCCGAGCCAGCCAAGTCGATGAAGCCAACCTCCTCGATATCGAGTAAGTTACTCGATATCGACAACACCAGAAGCGCGCACCCGAGCCATGTTAAGAACCAGCTAGTCGAGCATGCCGCTGAAGCTGAAGTCGACGCCAGCTTTACTCGATATCGAGTAATTTACTCGATATCGAGGAGATCTATCCGGAGCCGCGTACGCGGTTTGAGTTGTCCTACATGGTGTGGGCTTGCTTGGGGCCGAAGCTGTCCGATTCTATCCGAGATCTATCAACATCTATCCATGGAGAAGAAGATTTATCCACATGAAGATATTTTAGGCTTTTAGATATATTTCCCTTTTAAGATAAATGTTTCTTTTATTAATGTTTTATCCTTAGATATAGATAGAGATTTCTATCCTTTATTAGCAAGGATTAGAAGCCTATAAATAAGGCCTTTGAGGGCTGAGTTTTATTGATTCCATCACACAGCAATTTAATTTCAGTAGGAGAAGTAGTAGTAGAGAGAGAAAGAGAGGCCGAGTGGAGCGAAGGAGCGAAAGTGATCTGGCTTTGTTCGGTTTGTACTTTCTTCAGTTTGGTTTAATGCAATTAGTTATTTCCTTTCAATCGATGTCTGCAATTGCGATGAAGAGCGAGTAATCCATACACTTCTGGGGTTGGGGCGACCCCGACAATAGCCCTGCATGTTTGAGGTAAAGATCCGACTTTTATCGTGTTTTGATCATCTACTACTTGTTATATGTTTATTACCCATCTAATAGGTCCATGCTAACAACTTGGATTGTAAACATAAAATCAGTAGAGACACACTAGGCCAAAAAAGCCATTTTACGTCACTAAATATACACCGGTTCCATGTCCATTTGATGTGTTAACACACATCTATATATAACCGATGTGTAAAGTATATACATTGGATGTTAAATAAACCGATGTAAGATGAGTGGTGTATAAAGTTTTTCTGTATATTAATGGTGTCTTATATACATTGCAAGATGTGTAACCGGTGTAGGAACATCAATTTTTTTGCGGGCGATTTATTTTTTATTTATATTTGGCGGGCGATGTATATGAATTATTATAATTTTTCTTTCATTGACATGATTAATTTTTGTAAAAAAAGGTAAGATACGAATGGATTATTATTATTTTTTTGGGAGAGAATGGATCAATTTTTATAAAATATTTTTTTATTATAACAATTTATCATTCGCTACCAAAAAAATCAATAAGGAGTTAATTGTATAAAATATATATTTTTAAAAACAATATAAATATTTTATAAAAAATATTGACCCATTCGTATCTTACCTTTTTTTACATTTGAAGTTAATTGCATAATTTTTTTTTTAAAAATAAAATATAAATATTTTTAAAAAATATTGAGAATAGTAGTCAAAAGGATATAAATATTTTATGTTTACATTGGAAGTTAATTGTATAAAATTGATTATTTAAAACACTTTTATATCTTATCTATATGGTTTCCCAAATTTTAAAAAAAAATTCAATAAGGAGATTTTTTTTTGTCATAGTTCACAACTAATTAATAAATTACGGAGTTTCATCAAAAAAAATAAAAAAAAATTACGGAGTATTTATTCTCAAAAAAAATTACGGAGTAATACTAAGAGCATCCCCAAGAGATTCCCCATATCAATTTTTTGGAGAATATTGGGATGATTTTTGCTCCAAGAGTTTCCCCATTATATTCTCCAAAATAGAGAATGGGAGAAAAATATAGAGGTCATTCCCTAAATTTGGAGCAAACTCTATATTTTTTGGGGTGAATTCTAGAATGGAGAATCTGTTGGAATGGGGCAAAAAAATATTCAGAATATTTGATTTCTCATTCTCTATTTTGGAGATTGTTTTAGGGAAGCTATTGGGAATGCTCTAACAGTTACAAAGTATATCCCACGCACATCCGATCCTAGTAAACCTAGTTCGGCCAAGCGTCTTTTCAACTGACCAACACTCATTCGATTTCTTCCAAAATCGCCGCCTAGCACGAGTTCTTCTTCATCTGCTTCATCTTCAATTGTTCTCATAATCGATTGTTGGGAGTCGGCCGATGTAGTTGTTAGCCGTCTTCAAGTTTGTTTCGATATCAGCCTTTCTTCATCTTCGTCATCGCTCATCTCGCTCCTACTGGTTTGTTTAGATCTTTCGCTCTTCACCTATTTCTTCCTCTATTTATTCTCTCCAACTTAATTTATGGCCTACATTTGGTTGTAATTCGTTCAAATTAAGTTTATCGTGTGTGCTGGGGCTGCTTGCATGTTTTAAATTATGTTCTCCTTAAACTAAATGTGGGCTGCTTGCAGGTTATTTTAGTTGGTGGGAGGGAGAGTTATCTTCTAATTTTGCTCTCTTGAAACCATTTGATTTTTTTCTTTGGTTTCTGGAGCATGTAAATGGGTTTTATGACTTTTTTCTAAACTTGTACGCTTTGTGTTATGACCAGAAGCACTGTAAAACCAATTTTTTTGAGCATATTTGCTTGTATGAGATTTGCTTATGTCTAAACGATGTCAATCAATTCAAGTGGGCAGGCAATCCGAATTGAACATAGTTTTACAGTGCTTCTGATCTTAACTTGTTGACTTGTAGACTCTGCCTTGTATCATATTTGCTTCTGTCTAAAAAATTTGTGTTTTCAAGATTTCTTTGATGTTGGGCATTATGGTAGAACTTAAAATTGCTTCGGTGCAATTTTTTTTGACATCATTGCTGAAATTTGTTCCATGATCATTTCCATCACATATCTCATTCTTTCCATTCACGTACTGCTCATCCCTTTGAGGTATTTTATCTTGCCCATGTTTTTTATTTTTAAACTTCTAATTCTATATATTTGTTTTATTCAAGTAAAATTTCATTTACTTTGTTTGATAAAAAAGAGGAATTCTTACAAAGAATGAAAACATTCTCTTTTAACTTCACTGTAAACAGAACATACTATTTTGTTTAATATTTACGGTGTACCTTTTGTTTAGGGGCATGTTAATAAAGTTAGAAATATCTCCTGAAACAATTATAGATTTTATAATTTCACAATTGCGAGCATGAAGTAATATATAATCCTAGCTTGTGTATAAAATTAGCTTGATAATCGTTAACTATCTTTACATAGTAGCTACTATACAGCTAAGCTCGATCTAGATAGATAAAAAGAATGTATAAGAAACTTTCTATAATGCTTTTTTTACCAGCATAATCTTTTGGGTAATTCTTAGAAGGATGAATCAATAATGAATGGGAAAAAGTTATTTGTCATCAGAATACACTGCCCATTTGGAGGAATTCCTCAAATTTGCACTTGATCATGGTGCTAATCAGACAATACTTCATTAAAACTAACAAATAGGTAATAAGTTTAATCGTATCATGTTACACATACATACTTCTACCTTTTTTTCAATTTATATAATTTGATTTCAAATTCAAAATTCTAAGTCTATATTGTTTATGCATGGTTTATGTGTCTGCAGCGTTCAATAATGTCGCTAGTAGCATGAGGACAACGACAATTGAGTTACTGATCGAGAGGAACATTTGTGTCAGAAAGCAAAGGAAGAGATGAAAAGTAATTCCTTGGGACATCATATCTATCATTTTTTCCAATTCTTACAAGCCTTTCATTATGTTTTGATTTTAGTGGCTTGATACAATATTAGCTACTAGTTCTATTTTTTTTTTAATTTTTGTTTTAGAATTACGTTATTTGTTGAACAAAGGAAGAGATGAGAAGTTCTTTGTTGGTACATTAATTGAGGTAACTTATATGCAGTTGGAACAATTGATGTGGTTTTTTTTATTAATGAATGAGATAATGAACATTGTGAATATATGCTATTTTGTGGTGGAATGAATGCACGGCACATGGCATTTATATGTATTCATTTTCATAATGGTGAATTTGCTAGCTCGTATAGGAAAAAAAAGTTAGCTTTTACACCGGTTCTCAACTAATGGTGTCTATTTGGAACACACTTCATACACCGGTTTTTATTTGCACGTCACAAGTTTCTACATCAGTTTGTATTTGAATACATCGGGGATTGACCGATGTATAAAGTGTCGCACGTGACTACTAAAGCCTTATACACCGGTTTCAATCAACGTTATACATCGGGTGATAACCGATGTATAAAAGTGTTTATACATCGGTTCTACCCAAAAATACTTGTTACTACACCAACCCGTACATCGGTTAAAAACCGATGTAAATGGCCTTTTTCACCCAATGTGAAATGGATTTTTTGGCCTAGTGACAATTAGGGTTTCTTGAAAGAGTTGTCTAATTGTTGGAAAAGGCGGAAGTTTGGTCCTTTGATGCAAATTTACATGATTATCTGTTTATTTCTACCTTATGCATGCTTGGTTATCGTTGTTGCAAACCCCAATCTTGGAAGTCTTTCATATATAGTTGATTTCGATAATCCCACAAGCACTTGTCTTTATTTTATTTCGCTTTAAGTTCTGCCTTCCTCGATATCGACTAGTTCTTGTCGATATCGAGTTACTGATTCCCGATCCCAGATCGTCGTAGCTTCTCATGTGCAGGTACTCAACAAGAGCTTCATCGACATCAACTTGTTTACTCGATATCGAGTAGATTTGGTCGATATCGACAACCACCCGTGACTGCTGTTGCGCCGTTCGACTTCTTCGATCTTCTGTCGACTAACCCTAGTCGAGATCGATAACCTGTGGTCGACTTATGTCTGTGAGATTTCTCCGCTGACACGCTTCCTCGTGGATCGATCCTGACTTCCCGCTGCTACATCAGGAGGAGGTCTTGTAATTATTTGCAAGGGACGGAATCTGGTTTGCTGTACTTTATTTATATTTTATTGCAAGTATCGATTTCCTCTTACAACAAATTGGCGCCGTTGCCGGGAAAGCTACCATTCGCGCCTTAGGTAGTTAAATCTCACATCTACTATGAGTTACTTTACAGGTATATGCGCCGTTCTGGTCAAACACCTGAGTTTGACGCTTTAGACGAACCGGAGCGCCTTATACACATCCAAGCTAAACTGAAAAGAGCCATGGTGGCCGTAGAAACACAAGAACAGTTGATTTAGAGGCTTACAGGGGAACTAGCCGCAAAGGATACTACTATCGCTGCTGAGAGAGCAGGAAGGGAACAGGAAGCTGAGTGTGCAAGGCAAGCAGAAGCTGAGCTTGCCCAATACCCAACCACTGCAGAGGATAATATGTACCCGACTATCGTCGTGCCTGAATCGGATATTCTAATCCCTGACAATACTTTTGAAATTCGCACTCACTTCCTTATAGAACTTAAAAATAATGCTTCTCATGGAAGATTTAATGAATGCCCTCTTGAACATATTACCAATTTTTCTTACATGTGCCAAACTCTTGCTGAAGGTACAACTCTGGAATATGTCAAGATGAAGGCCTTTCGTTGGTCTCTCGTCGGACCTGCATTGAAGTGGCTAGAAGGACTAAAACCAAGATCCCTCACAACATGGGCCCAAGTAGAGCAAGAGTTTCTCAACAAATTCTTCCCTCCTGCCAAGACAGCACTCCTCCGCCAGAAGATTACAACTTTCAAACAGAAGTCTGGGGAGCCGCTAGCAAAAGCATGGGAACGATACAAAGAGCTACTTCCATCTTGCCCTACTCATGGACAGCCACCCTACGTCATTCAGGAGATCTTCTTCAAGTCTCTTGACCAAGTCACCAAGGACAGGATCAATCAGTACACTCGATATGTGTACCTGACGATGCCACCAGTTGACGCATGAGGTATACTCGACAAGCTCACCAATTATGATAACAAGTTTGGGGCTCCTACAAATTATGAAGAGAATACATATGCTAGGCCAGCCCCATCCATGCCTCTCTATGAGTCGTCTAAGGAAATAGACCCTGATGTCAAGGAGCAATACTACAAAGATCAGAATCGCAAGCTCCTCAAACAAGTCAAATATCTCTCTGTCAATCAACCTTGCATCGAATGTGGTTCACAACGGCACACCACTACCGAGTGTCCGCACACAGAGCAAGTCAGGATGGTAGAAATTCATGAAGAGGCAGCTTACGCTGGGGTCCCATTCGCTATATGGGGGACCAAAGGTTCTATCAACCACAATGGAACCAAGGTCCTCCTAGGAACCCGCAACCATACAGAGCTCCAGGACATTCAGAAAGGGATCAAAGGAAGGACGATCTACCGCTTATCCTCGACGGGATGAGGAAAAATCAAGTACAAAACCAGCAGTCTAGAAACGCCATCAATAATTAGCTTCAGAGCATCACTACAAAATTTGGAGAGCTAGATGTCTCGAAGAGGAACATAGAGACACAGATGGGACAATTCGCTGCACAGATCCCACGACCATCCAGACAACTCCCTGGGCAAACAGAACCAAATTCTAAGGGGAGGACTGGATACGTCGCAACTATCAAACTTAGGAGCGGACACCAATTACATGAGCCAGAGGTCGGAAAGCACCAAGAAAAAGCAGAGTAGCAACTCAACAATGAGCAGCAGCAACTCGATATCGAGGAGCCCTTAGTCGATATCGACAAAAACCTCCTCGACACAGACTAGAAGCCAAGCTCGGACTTCATTGGACAACCCAGCAACTCGAGATCGACAACCCTTGTCGATATCGAGGAACCTTTGGTCGATATCGAGGAAAAGATGGCCGATGTCGACGACTCTGCAACACCTCCGACGTCTGTTCTGGCTCCAAAGCAGAAAGAGACACTGCCATTCCCTTCCAAAGCGCTGAAAGATCCCACTGCAGGTAAGTTTAAACGTTTTGTTAATATGCTGCAAGAACTGAATGTCTCTATTCCTTTTACAGAAGCACTGCAAGAGATGCCTGGATATGTCTAATTCCTAAAGGAAATCCTGAGGAAGAAGCGATCCATCTCAGAGATCGCCGGCGAATGCAAAGTGATCCACTTCCCTGAGAAAAGACCTGACCCTGGTAAGTTTTCTGTTACTGTGGGATTTGACAATATAAATATGAGTCCTTGTGTGATTTAGGAGAAAGTGTGAGCATCATGCCCTTATCAATCTGGCGGAAAGTAAAGATAGGATGCATAGAACCTGTGGATGCCAAGCTATACATGGCAAACAATACAGTAGTCATCCCTACAGGTATGGTTGAGAATGTCCGTGTCCAGGTTGGTAAATTCTTTATCCCAGCCGATTTCCTTATAATAGATTGTGCTGAAGATCCTACTAGCCCTATTATTCTTGGTAGACCATTCTTAGCTACTGCAGATGCCAAGATTAGTGTCAAACAGCGATTGCTCACCTTCACCATAGGCGACGAGGTCTTAGACTTCTCTTTTGGCCCTACAAAAGAGGAAATTTCATGGCTGGAGGTGAAGAGCATCAACAACCACGGGATCGAGCAAACAACGGAGGAAAGCACCAGAGGCCAACTCGATATCGACAAAAGCTCCTCGATATCGACCAAAGTTGTACTCGATGTCGACCAAACTTCATCGACATCGACTTCCTCTGCTGAGCACCTGACTTGCCAAGAGCCTAACTATGGGGTCCCTGTACTCGATATCGACCAGTCCTGCCTGATATCGACTAACCCCAAGCCTGAAGATTTCTGTTTTAGGCCCGAAAAGGTAAGTTCAGGTATGAATCCTACTCCTCCTCAGTCCATTAAGAAATTTGTCAATAATTTAAGGGGAGGTAAGGCCCCGTGGCGAGAGAATCTGCGGAAACTGAGGGCTGGAAAGAGAAAGAAGGAAAAAAAGGGAGATTATGCAAGCAACCACTTGTCAGCTGAGCTTGCATACTACAATCAGGAACTAGATGATCCAGGAGAAGGGCTTGCATAAGCAGGCCCCACATTAACGGTCCTTGAGAATAAAAGAAGAAGTTGGCCTAGCGACTCTAAAATCTAGAGCATGTATATAAAACTTTTTTGAATTTTTGGGACTTTGGAACTTTTTATTTTTTTGGTTTTTGTTCTTTAGTTTAGAATACTTCATGTGGAAAGTCTTGTCTTTGTGTGCAATCTAACACTTTTAGGTCAGCAAGCATAAAAGGATCGCGAAAGGTGGAATAAGAAGTCCCTGAAAAACAGTCAGAATCGACTAGGCCAGTCGAGAACGACCGAGAGGAGCAGCCCAGAAGTTCATCGATATCTAGTAGGCCAACTCGATATCGACCAAGCTAGAAGAATCTCCTCGACTTCAGCAATCCACTTGACGCAGACAGCCTACTCGATATCGAGTACAGTACTCGATATCGACAAGACCAGTTTACTCGATATGCTCTGTTCTGCCCTCCTCGACACATTATTCAGTGAGTTCCTTCCTTTACTATTGTTTTATTTGATTTTATACAGTGGAGACACTGTATATTTTAAGTATGGGGTGGGGGAAGAGCTCATTATCATTATTTCATGTTTTGTTCTTATTCTTTGTTTTACATGGTGAAATTTTGAGAAAATTTTAAATTTTTATGCATAAGGCTAAACTCAAAATTCTATAAGACATCTCCTATTGCTTGTAAAATTGTTCAAAGAAATAGTGTCATGGAAGCTTTATTGAAACACGACGATTCAAAATTGGATTCATTACAGATATAGCATGAAATTGCCTAGTAAAAGGAAGTCACAATGAAGTGCATATTTTGATGAAAACCATGAAAGGAGGTAAAATTTGAAGTTGCTTTTGACATGTTGCATAATAAGAGGATGGAGGACTTTATATTTCCATATAATGTTCATATTGTTATATCCTAGCCTTCCCTATGCTTATGCATTACACAAAAGCCATATTATGCCTTATTTCATATATTACTCCATATGATCTAAAATATTGCCATTCTTTACCTTATCCGGGGATTATGTTGAGAATGATGTTACATTATGGAGATGTTATATGGTTGATGTGTTGTTATCATTATTTGGAGTATGGAAGGAAATTGTTTAAAAAATATGGAAAATTTATCGAGTGAAAGAAAATCCAATCACCTCAGGAGATAAAGGTAGATTGACCCTGCTCGCTAAGATAATAGTTTGGCGAGATGGGACACACAGGTGAGGAGTCCAAAGCACTAAGTGGAAGCAATGCAAACAAAGTAAATTGGTTGTAGAATACAGTGGAGAGAATTAGGTTCACCTACAATTTATCACTTCGATTGATGAATTTGATCCTTGTTTTAGCCTCTAGTTTCTGTCTTTTACTATCAATGTCCTTATCCAGATCATAGGTAGATTACTAGTCCTACGAGTCCTAGCAACCCTTATCTCTAAATAACCCTAACACGGTTAAGATTCAACCTAGAGATAGCATTAAGAGTATTAATTAACCAAGGTACATATAATATCAAGCTACGAGTCGATATTCAACATGTATTCAACTTTTTACACATCCAATTAGTCCTACGAGTCCTAAAGGGATATGATTGCCACTTAGGTCGGCCAATTGCTAAAATAAAAGCGCAATATTTTGTTGTTGCAAGAGGATGTGTTAAGTATGAAATATAAATAAATATAAAAGCAAACTAACTCCCTGTCTCAGAAAATAAATACAAGTCTTCCTCCCGTTGTAGTAGAAGGCAGTCAGGATCGTATCCACTAGGAAGTGTGTCAGCGCCTGCCTTTTCAGTTCCAAAACTCACTGAATTCGACCAGAAGAGTCCTCGACTTCGAGTAAAGTACTCGACTTCGACCACCCTGTCGACTAAAAAAGAAAGCAGAAAGCAACAGAAAACGAAAACCAAAAGCACAGTGATCGATCTAGACAAAGCTTCCTCGACGTCGACCAAGACTGCTCGATTTCGAGTAAAAACAGAATCTAAAAATCTTACCTTTTTGAATGGAAACGAATGCAAACTCAAAATTTTGGGAAAATAAATCAATGAACTAAAGACTTCCAAGATCAGGGTTTCAACACCACAACGATAACCATGCAAAATAACACATAAAGGCATAAAATATAATGTTTTTCATCAAATAACTTTTGTTATTAACAACTAGGAAGATAGAGGCTTTCACATAAACCCTAATTGTAACGAACCCTTTTCACATAATTAATCCAAGTTGTATTAAGATCACTTTCGCTTCAATAACACAAACAATGATCATCTTCAACTTTCGCAAAAAGAATCATGCTCATAGGAATAGAAGACGAAATCGCATCAAAAGATTGTACATTTACCGCATCACCTCACATGGCCACCGTAGGGCTCACCCCGACCCTAGAAGTCTGGCAACTACACGCTCTTCATCATGAATAAACTCATCAAAGATTTCAAAAAAATAAATTGCATTGAATAAACTAAATAAGACTTACAACCGAATAAAGCCAACTCCGCTATCGCTTCACAAACTCCACTCGACTCCAAGACTCTCTCTACTCATACTCGACTTTCTCTCTCTGTGTGGCTTTTCTTGGATTGATTGAATGAATAAAATCCAGCCCCTAATGTCTTATTTACAGTGTTCATTCCCTAGATAATTAGGAAAGAACAACTACATCTATATCTATATCTATATATCTAATACTTAAAGATTAAATTTGGAAATAAAATAATTATATCTAAAAGGAAACTAGGACTATTGTGGATAAATCTTCCTTCTCTTGATAGAACTTGATGTCTCTTGATAGAATCTCACGAAGCTTGGCTTGCAACTAACCACAATGCTCGGATTTCTCCTCGATCTCGACACGGACAGCTTCTGGAATCTCCTCGACGTCGACCAAGTTCCCTGACGTCGAGTAGAATTCTTCGACTCAAGTGGTCCTATGCTCAGCTCGTGCTCAATATCATCCTCTGGAGCAAACGTCGAGTAAAATTTGGTCGATGTCGACCAGTTTGGTCGACTTCAACTAAATCTGTGCGCTTTCTGCATTCTGCTCCGTTCTTGAAACGCACTTTTCCGAGTTGTCGTTCATTAGATTGATGCATATGAGCAAGCGTTGGAAAGCTCTCTTCGAGGGCTACAACTCTCATGAAGATATCTGAACTTGATTCAAAATGATGAATGGCGAAAATTGAGCTTTTCTTCAGCTGCACCATCCTTAGCTTCTTCATGACTTTCCTTTAAGCTCCAAAGTGCGTCCGATTTCTGTAAAAGATAACAAAAACTTTTGTAGACCTCAATATATTGCAAATAAAAATAAACTACACAAATTCTATATTATTCAAACCCAAATTTATGAAATGCATGCAGAAATTTATATAAAAGTAAGTATAACACATGGTAAATTAGGCTCACAACATCTTTCGTAGCTCCTTGATTTTTCTCTTGATTTGGAAAATTTTTAGAACAATATGAGTAAAGACAGAAATAGCGATGGTTTCAGACAACCAAATTCAGCAGATCAGACAACAACAATAGCGACAAAAACGCAGCAGTAGCGACGGATCTGTGAAGGGCCGCGGGCGCGGCCAAGGCGCAGCCTGGGCTCTGCGACGGTTTTGGGTTCTGCTGTTGCAACAATTCTGGATAGCTTGTGTTAGGTTTGTGTTTGTGTGGGTTTGCCGAGTGATTTGGAAAGGGATGCGTTTGGATCTTGGTTGAACCGAGTAACAAGAGCATAAGGATAGTGAAGGCTTTTGGATTGCGGAATTGGGGAAACCTTTTAATCTTAAAAAGGTTCCTCAATTATAATTTCCAATCTAAATAAAATCAAAGCAATACAAGTGTTTAAATAGTAAAGGGTTGCAATTCTACCTCGCAAAGGATAGAGATTTGGCAAGATAAAAGATAAAAAGAAATCCTAAAAAATAGATCAAACCTACCTAAGATAGATCAAATTAGCTAAAGATAGACAAATAAACTAAGTGGTTAAGGAATCTATCTAGATTAGATATTTTCCTCCCACATTATTTTCCTAATTAAATAAAATAATTATATCTAAATAATATAGGTAAAACCGAAAATAATTAAATAAATATATGGAAATTCGTACAAATTGTGACAGCTGCAAAGATGATGAATTTCGAGTTTGATTCTGGAAAAACCTTCAATGGCAAAAGTGTAGATCTTTTTGTCCTCGTTCTAATAAGGTAGGGCATGACCTCATCCAATAAATATGCACTCCGAATACCCATTTTCGAAATGAATCAAAACTTGGACAAAAGACGTTGAAATGTTGTCAAACCCTCATGAATGAATCAAAACTTGGACAAAAGCTCACCTTGCATCTTTGGACCTTCTTCTATGGTGGAGCCTTCTTATTCCTTTTGAGGAGGACATACTCTTCCTCCAATAGTCCTCGAATCGATCTTGATATCTCACCTGGATCAAGGTCATTGTTTGTGCCATGAAAGCACATCCTTGATTGCATCAAGAGACACATTGAGCATAAATGTTCTTAAAGAAACTATTAGAAGCATATAGTTCTTTAATCAAAGAAAATCCCAAAATATGTGCATCCATATGGTTCAAGAGGACATACCTGCATGATAGAGCGTCAACTACCACCTTATCATTTCCCTTTTTGTGGCGAACCACATAGGAAAAGGTCTCCAAGAACTCCACCCATCGAGCAAGGCGCCGGTTGAGGATTGTCTGGCCTTTGAGGTACTTCAGAGCTTCATGATCCGAATGAATCACAAACTCCTTAGGCCAAATGTAGTGCTGCCATGTCTGTAAACATCTAATAAGCGCGAATAGCTCCTTGTCGTAGTTAGAATAGTTGAGCTCAGCGGGGCCCAACTTCTCGCTGAAATAGGCAATGGGGCGCCTATTTTGCAGAAGAACCCCACCAATGCCAGTGCCAGAAGCATCACACTCAAGCTCGAACGGTTGTGCGAAGTCGTGTAGTTACAGCACAGGGTCATGGGTGAGTCAATCCTTGAGAGCATCGAATGCCCTCTGATGTGCATCTATCCAGCGAAACATCACATCCTTCTTGGTTAGCTCATGCAGGGCGGCGGTAATGGTGCCGAAGTCTTCGACGAAGCGTCGATAAAAACCAGCAAGACCCAAGAATGAGAGGACATGGGTGGGAGTGTGCAGCTGGGACCACTCATGTATAGCTTAAACCTTCTCCTCATCTACTTTCAAGCCAGATGGAGAAACAACAAATCCAAGAAAAATAGTAGATTCGGAAGCAAAAGAACACTTTTTCAAATTAGCATATAATTTCTCTTTTCTAAGACAATCAAATACTAATTTTAAGTGACTAAGGTGATCATGAAGGTTCTTACTATAGATCAAAATATCGTCAAAATAAACAACGAAAAATCTTCCAAAGTGTTTTCAGAAGAGCCATACGTATTCTTAAAAGCCGTTTTCCATTCATCTCCCTACTTCATCCTAATTTGATGATAGCCACTTCTAAGGTCAATTTTAGAAAATATACATGCACCGTAAAGTTCATCAAGCATATCATCTAAACGAGGAATAAGCTGGTAACGATACTTAACCATAGTTTGGTTGATTGCCCTGCAATCAACACACATGCGCCAAGAGCCATCCTTTTGGGGGATCAAGATCACGGGGACGACGCAAGGACTGAGGCTCTCGCGAAGAAAGCCTTTGTCCATTAGCTCCGTGACTTGGCGTTGTAACTCCTTTGTTTCCTCAGGGCTAGCTCTGTAAGCGGCATGATTAGGCAAGGCTGCGCTAGGGATGAAGTCAATCTGATGCTCAATCCCTCTAATGGGTGGCAAGCCTTGTGGTAGTTTAGTTGGAAGCACATCGAGATAATCTTGTAGAAGAGGAGCAATAGATGCAGGAATATGACTAAAATCCACAACATTAAGCAATACCTCTTTCATTACCAATAGGATATGAGGTCGATGAGCATTCCATGTGATTGTCTCTTGCTGGGGCTGAGAGACAAGGGATCGCCGTTCAACAATGCCCATAAGCGAGGTAGAAGGGGGAGCTGAAGAAGACTTGGCCGAAATCAAAACTCTCAACATATTAGATTCATTCTTATATAACCCTACAATCAATTACCATCCTCGAAAAGGTACTAATGTCACAAATCCATGCATATGCAAATAAAAAGCAACATCTACTCTGTTGTGAGCTGAATCTACCATGTTTTACAGTTACTTTCATATCGTTTTCTGCATACATTTCATGCACTTGGGCTAGAAAAGTATATAATATGTGTAGTATATGCTTCTTTGCCAAATTATGGAATCTACACCAGTTTCTGTTTAAATCTGCAGAAATCGAAGCAATTTACACCAATTCTGAGAAAGGACGAAAAGCTCGGAAGTCAACTACAGAAGTCTAAGGTCAAAGAACGACGAAACCAGGATGAATCAAGCTGAAACCAAGAGTTAGTCGATATCGAGTTCTTTTACTCGATATCGACAAAGGATGTTCGAGCAGTGCTGCGCGCGTAGAGCTGGTCGAGGAAGCTAAAGACGAAGCCAACCCGACTTCGAGCTTTACTCGATATCGATTAGTGTACTCGATATCAACAAACCTGAAAGCCATGCCCTGATTCGAGGAGCCATGCTGAGTCGAGGAGTCGAAGACTTGGAGATGTCGAGCACCAGTTACTCGATATCGAGTAAACTACTCGATATCGACAAGACCAGCAACGCCTGTCCGAGACAGATCGGGGAGATATTGCTTGACAACACCAGGCCAGCAAGTCAATGACACAAGTTTACTCGATATCGACGAAAGTTGTCGATATCGAGGACCCCAGACCACATGCCAAGCCAGATCGAGGACCTGCTACCCATCATCACTAAGCCAGCTGAAGTCGACGTCAACTTCACTCGATATCGAGGAGCGCTATCCGGAGCCGTGTTACGCGGTTTGCTGTCCGTGTCGAGCTGGCTTTGCTTGAAGCCGAAGGAGTCCGATTCTATCCACATCTATCCACACCTATCAAGTTCTATCTATGGAGAGAAGATCAACCCACACAAGAAGATATTTTGCTACTTTAGATATAATTTCCTTTTCGGATTTATTTATGTTATTCCATTTATTTATCTTTAAGCTTTTATATATAGAGATTTAGATATAGATAGACCTTCTTACCTAGAATAGCTAGGAAATAAAGCCTATAAATAAAGCCTTAGGGTCTGGTTTTTTATTCATTCAATTTCAGAGAGAACTAGTCAATAGTTACATAGAGAGAGAGAGTTTGTGGCGAGCAAGGTGGAAAGGTGAAAGCGGATTTGACTTGTTCGGTTGTAAGCTTTCTTTGGTTTATTTTAATGCAAGTTATTTCCTTTTGTTTATTGATGAGTTTCTTGATAATGAAGAGCGAATAGTCCACCCACTTCTAGGGTCGGGGTGAGCCCGACGGTAGCCATGTGAGATGATGCGGTAAATGTTTGATCTTTTTATGCAATTCGTCTTCTATCCCTATGAGCATGATTCTTTTGCGAAAGTTGAAGGTGATCCTTGTTTGTGTTATTGAAGCGAAAGTGATCTTAATGCAACTTGGGTTAATTATGTGAAAAAGGGTTAGTAACAATTAGGGTTTATGCGAAAGCCTCTATATGACTATTTGTTAATAACGAAAGTTATTTGATGGAAAGCATGATCTTTTATGCCTTTATGTATTATTTTGCATGGTTATCGTTTTGGTGTTGATACCCTAACTTTGGAATTCTTTAAGTTTATTGATTTTATTCCTCGAAATCTGAGATTCTGAGTTCAAAAGTTTGCACCTTTAAAGTTTCTGTCTTTGTCGATCTCGGGGAGTTTTTAGTCAATATCGAGTAGTGCCTTGTCGATATCGAGTAAGGGTTTGTCCAGATCGAGTTTCTGTGTCTGAGTTTGCTCTTTGTTGTCGACTTGTTGTAGTCGATACTGAGGACTGTTGCTCGATATCGAGTAGCTTCTGTGTCCTTGCTTTATTTTCTGCTTTTGCTTTGTTATTTCTGTCTTTCTACTATTCTGTCTGTGAGATTTACAGCTACCTGAGACCCGCTGACACGCTTTCTCGTGGATCGATCCTAACTTCCCACTACTGCATAGGGAGGGAGTCTTGTAATTATTTGCAAGGGACGGAATCTGGTTTGCTTTACATTATTTATATTTTATTACAAGTCTCAATTTTCCTCCTACAACAAATTGGCGCCGTTGCCGAGGAAGCAATCATTCGCGCCTTAGGTAGTCAGATCTCACTTTTCTTTTGAGTTACTTTGCAGGTATATGCGCCGTTCTGGTCGAACACCTGAGTTTGACGCCTTAGACGAACCGGAGCGCCTTATACACATCCAAGCTAAACTGAAAAGAGTCATAGCGGCCGAAGAGCCACAGGAACAGCTGGTTGAGAGGCTTCAGAGGGAACTAGCTGCTAAAGATACTGCTCTCACCACAGAGAGAGCACACATTACACAGGAGGTTGCGCGAAGGATGAAATTGGAAGATGAGCTTGCCCAATACCCTACAACTGCAAATGATTACATGCACCCAACTCTCATAGTGCCTGAATCGGCCATTCTAATCCCTGAAAATAACTATGAAATTCGCACTCCTTTCCTTATTGAAATTAAAAATAATGCTTTCTTTGGTAGATTTAATGAATGCCCTCTTCAGCATATTACCAACTTTACTGACATGTGTCGTACTCTTGCTAAAGGTACCACCTTGGAGTACATCTTGATGAAGGATTTTCGTTGGTCCCTAGCTGGTCCAGCATTGAAGTGGCTTGAAGGGTTGAAACCGCAATCCCTCACGACATGGGCTGAAATAAAGCAGGAATTCTTCAACAAGTTCTTTCCTCCTGCCAAGACAGCACTCCTTCGCCAGAAGATCACAACTTTCAAACAGAAGCCTGGGGAGCCGCTCGCAAAGGCTTGGGAAAGATATAGGGATCTGCTGCGATCATGCCCTACACATGAACAGCAACCCTGCGTAGTTCAAGAGATCTTCTTCAATTCTATGGACTTGGCTGCAAAGGATAAAATCAACACATATACTCACTATGAGTATCTGACGATGCCGCCTGCTGACGCATGGGCTGCTCTTGACAAGCTGACCAACTATGACAACAAGTATGGGACTCCAACCAACTATGTGGAGAATACCTACGCCAGGCCAGCCCCATCCATGCCCCTCTATGAGCCCTCTAAAGAGATTGACCTAGATGTCAAGGAGCAATACTACAGAGATCAGAATCGCAAGCTTCTCAAACAAGTCAAATACCTTTCTATCAACCAGGCCTGCATCGAATGCAGATCACAGAGGCACACTACTACTGAGTGCCCACACACAAAGCAAGTCAGGCTGGCAGAATACCATGAAGAGGTAGCTTACGCAGGGAGTCCCAATCGCTACATGGGGGACCAAAGGTTCCAACAACCACAATGGAACCAAAGTGCTCCTAGGAACCCCCCCGCCTTACAGAGCTCCAGGACATCCAAAAAGGGACCAGAAGAGGGATGATCTACAGACCGTCCTAGAGGAAATACGGTGAAATCATTCAGACACCAAACAATCCTTCAACTTAGTCTACACTCAGATTCAAGGTGTAAACTCTAGGCTTAGGGAGATTGATATATGGCGGAAATTAGTTGATACACAGATTGGCCAGCTAGCAGCAAGATTCCCCAGACAGTCAGGTTCACTCCCAGGATCTTCAGAACCAAATCCCAAGGGGAAGACTGGTCACATTGCTGTTGTAAAACTCAGAAGCGGCCATTAACTACAAGAGCCAGAGGTCGGAAAGCAGCAGAACGAAGGAGAACAACAACTCGATATCGACCAGATCTTGGTTGATATCGAGAAGAGGCAACTCGATATCGAGAAAGGTTTAGTCGATATCGACGACAGAGTGGATCAGCCTTCGTCTGCACAGCACAACAACTCAACATCGAAGAACTTATTCGATATTGAGAAGAACCTAGTCGATGTCGAGGAAGATCAAGTCGAGATCGAGAAAGTTGCAACACCTCCGACATCTGTTCTGGCTCCAAATCAGAAAAAGAAGCTGCCCTTCCTAACAAAATCTCCAAAGGACCGAGCAGAGAAGAAATTTCAGCGCTTCATCAAGATGCTTCAGAAGCTCAATGTCAACATACCCTTCATAGAAGCTCTCAATGAAATGTCATCCTATGTCAAGTTCCTTAAGGAGATTCTAAGCAAGAAGAGATCAATGGCTGAGATTACAGAGGAGTACAGCCATATGGGCATACTTGAGAAGAGGCCAGATCCAGGTAAGTTTGCTATAACCATTGGATTTGGTCCATATAAAATTAATGCTTTATGTGATCTTGGAGCTAGTGTGAGTGTAATGCCTTTAACAATATGGTCCAAGATTAAGATAGGTGCTTTAGAGCCTGTGGATGCTAGGCTTTATATGGCCAACAACATGGTAGTCATTCCAACAGGCATGGTGGACAATGTTCCAGTACAAGTAGGTAAATTCTTTGTCCCTGCTGATTTCTTAGTTGTTGATATGGCGGAGTACCCTACTTGTCCAATTATTCTAGGAAGGCCCTTCTTGGCGACGGTGGATGCCAACATAAGCGTTAGGAAGGGAGTGCTCACTTTCAACATCAGCGATGAGGTAATTGAGTATTCCTTTAATAAAACTGAAAGGCATAAAGGTCCCATGGAAGAAGTAAAGTCTATATCAGCTGGCTACATTACTTGTGGGGAGCCTAAGGTAAGAAATATGACTCCTGAAGAGCTGGAAAAGAGGGATATGGAAGCCCAGGTGGAGAAGATCATGGCCATCCTGAACGAAGAAACAGAGAATCCACTCGACACAAACCAAGGTACGTCGATTTGGACTAACTATTTTTCGGATGCCTTGACGGGATGCAAGTATGGGGTCAAAGTCGGACAAAATTCCTCGACATCGAGTAATTTAGTCGACATCGACTAAACTCAGAAGCCTCCACCAGCACCAGCGTCGTCGAGCAGCCAACCTGAAGCACAACATTCCTCGATATCGAGTAATTTATTCGATATCGACCAACATCTAGCTTCCTCGACTCCAGCATGCTCGAGCAGCAGCATGGCACCAGAAGCTGAACACTCGTCGAGATGGCGTACTGTTCCTCGAGATCGACCAAATATAGAGGCCCCCAAATCCGTTTATGCGAAGGTAAGCCAAGGTATGGATCTTTCTTCTCCTATTTCCATTAAAGATTTATCTATACATGGGAGAGTTTTGCCTTGATATGTGCGCTTATGTAGGATTTCCAATGATGAGCCTAAGGAGTATGAAGTTGGAGACAAGCTCTATGTTTCCAAATCAAAAGATCATTGGTTTCCTAACAAATTCAAGAAGAAGAGGATGGGGCCCTTTGTGGTGAAAAAGATCCATTCTGGAGGACTACAGCTGATGGACAAGAATGGAGTCCTATTTGAAGCCCAAGATACATGGGCCCTGCAGATGCCACCTTGAGCTTAATGGAGAATGTCGGCCTAGCGACTATAAAATCTAGAGCTTGTAAATAGACATTTATTTTGAAACATTTAGGACATTATTGCTTTTTGTTTTGTTTTTGGTTTTTGAACTTTTAGTTTTTCTATTGTGGGTATATGTCTTCTATATTTTTCAGATCCATGGGGCTAGAAGCAAGCTAAATCGGACTCGGCCCAGGAATTAGCACTCGATATTATGCAGCCCTGCACACCTGTCTAGTAAGTTTCTTTCTTTACCCTTGTTTTTATACAGTGAGGACACTGTAATGTTTAAGTATGGGGTGGGGGAAGGGCTTACTTTATGCATATTCGACATATTTGACATTATTTGTGCATTATCTCTTGAATTGCTTATACATGGCTATTTTGGAATTCATTATTGATTTATGTGCTTACATGCATGTTTTCCAAAAGTTTGAAAAAAATGATCCCCATTGAAAATTTTGATTAATGAAATTTTGATTAATGTCATGGAAGCTATATTGAACTCGACGATGCAAAATTGGATTCATGAGAGATATAGCATGAAAATTGCCTAGTAAAGGGAAGTCACATTAAAATGCATATTTTATTGAAAACTATGAAAGGAGGTAAAATTTGATGTTGCTTTTGACATGTTGCATGATAAGAGGATGGAGGACTTTATATTTCCATATAATGCTCATATTGTTATACCCTAGCCTTACCTATGCTTATGCATTACAGAAAAGCCATAATATGCCTTATTTCAATTATTGCTCCACATGTTCCAAATATTGCCCATTCTTTACCTTATTTCTATCCGGGGATTATGTTGAGAATGATGTTACATTATGGAGATTATGATATGGTGTTTGTGTTGTTGTTATCATTATTGGAGTTTGGTAGGAAATTGTTTGAAATATATGGAAAATTTAATGAGTGAGATAAAGGTGAGGAGTCCAAAGCACTAAGTATCCGGGGACATTCATGACACCCATGTTTGCGACTCGCGATAAGGCAGTGCTGAGGTTAGAGAGGTAAAAGCATTATTATTGATAAAAGCAATAAGAGATTATGAAAGGTGATGAATCTTATGAGGAAGGAATGTGGAAATTCAGTTTGGAAATACTCCATTTCCCCGGATCATTAGCACCACATTGCCAAAAATTGCCCACATTTAGCCTTTTACCAATCTCTTTCTTATTTTGAGCTTAAATTGAAGTCCTCTTGATTATTAATGGTTTGTGACGAATGGATATTTTTGTATAACCCTCCTTTTGTGAGTAGATGTTGCTCTTAAACTTCCACATGCATGGATTTGTGACACTAGTACCTTTTCGAGGATGGTAATTGATTGTAGGGACATATAAGAATGAATCTAATATGTTGACAATCTTGATTTCTTCCCCTGAATGACAATTAAAGGTATTGCTTCAGGACAAGCAAGCTTAAGTGTGGGGCGTTTGTTTTGAGCTGAATCTGCCATGTTTTACGGTTACTTTCATATCGTTTTCTGCATACATTTCATGCATTTGGGCTAGAAAAGTACAGAATATGTGTAGTATATGCTTATTTGCCAAATTATGGAATCTACACCAGTTTCTGTTTAAATCTGCAGAAATCGAAGCAATTTACAACAATTCTGAGAAAGGACGAAAAGCTCGGAAGTCAACTACAGAAGTCCAAGGTCAAAGAACGACAGAACAAGGATGAATCAAGCTAAAACCAAGAGTTAGTCGATATCGAGTTCTTTTACTCGATATCGACAAAGGATGTTCGAGCAGTGCTGGTCGAGTAGAGCTGGTCGAGGAAGCTGAAGACGAAGCCAACCCGACTCTGGAGCTTTACTCGATATCGAGTAGACTACTCGATATCGACAAACCTGAAAGCCATGCCCTGATTCGAGGAGCCATGCTGAGTCGAGGAGCCGAAGACCTGGAGATGCCGAGCACTAGTTACTCGATATCGAGTAAACTACTCGATATCGACAAGACCAGCAACGCCTATCCGAGCCAGATCGGGGAGATATTGCTCGACAACACCAGGCCAACAAGTCGATGACACAAGTTTACTCGATATCAACGAAAGTTGTCGATATCGAGGACCCTAGAACCACATGCCGAGCCAGATCGAGGACCTGCTACCCGACATCACCAAGCCAGCTGAAGTCGACGTCAACTTTACTCGATATCGAGGAGCGCTATCCGGAGCCGCGTTATGCGGTTTGCTGTCCGTGTCGAGCTGGCTTTGCTTGAAGTCGAAGGAGTCTGATTCTATCCACGTCTATCCACACCTATGAAGTTCTATCTATGGAGAGAAGATCTACCCACACAAGAAGATATTTTTCTACTTATAGATATAATTTCCTTTTTAGATTTATTTATGTTATTCCATTTATTTATCTTTAAGCTTTTAGATATAGATATTTAGATATAAATAGACCTTCTTACCTAGAATAGCTAAGGAACGAAGCCTATAAATAAAGCCTTAGGGGCTGGTTTTTTATTGATTCAATTTCAGAGAGAACAAGTAAGTAGTTACATAGAGAGAGAGAAAGAGAGAGAGAGAGAGAGTTTGTGGCGAGCAAGGTGGAAAGGCGAAAGCGGATTTGGCTTGTTCGGTTGTAAGCTTTCTTTGGTTTATTTTAATACAAGTTATTTCCGTTTGTTTATTGATGAGTTTCTTGATAATGAAGAGCGAATAGTCCACCCACTTCTAGGGTCGGGGTGAGCCCGACAGTAGCCATGTGAGATGATGCGGTAAAGGTTTGATCTTTTTATGCAATTCGTCTTCTATCCCTATGAGCATGATCCTTTTGCGAAGGTTGAAGGTGATCCTTGTTTGTGTTATTGAAGCAAAAGTGATCTTAATGCAACTTGGGTTAATTATGTGAAAAAGCGTTAGTAACAATTAGGGTTTATGCGAAAGCCTCTATATGCCTATTTGTTAATAGCGAAACTTATTTGATGGAAAGCATGATCTTTTATGCCTTTATGTGTTATTTTGCTTGGTTATCGTTGTGCTGTTGATACCCTGACTTTGGAAGTCTTTAAGTTTATTGATTTTATTCACCGAAATCTGAGATTCTGAGTTCAAAAGTTTGCACCTTTAAAGTTTCTGTCTTTGTCGATCTCGGGGAGTTGTTAGTCGATATCGAATAGTGCCTTGTCGATATCGAGTAAGGGTTTGTCGAGATCGAGTTTCTGTGTATGAGTTTGCTCTCTGTTGTCGACTTGGTGTAGTCGATATCGAGGACTGTTGCTCGATATCGAGTAGCTTCTGTGTCCTTGCTTTATTTTCTGCTTTTGCTTTGTTATTTCTGTCTTTCTGCTATTCTATCTGTGAGATTTACAGCTACCTGAGATCCGCTGACACGCTTTCTCGTGGATCGATCCTGACTTCCCACTACTGCATAGGGAGGGAGTCTTGTAATTATTTGCAAGAGACGGAATATGGTTTGCTTTAAATTATTTATATTTTTTGCAAGTCTCGATTTTCCTCCTACAACATACTCACAAAAAGAGGGTTATGCAAAACAATTCATAAGTGACAAAGCATTAATAATCAAGAGGACTTTAATTTAAGCTCAACAAGGAGTAGATTGGTAAAAGGCTAAAGGTGGGATATTTTTGGCAATGTGGTGCTAATGATCCGGAGAAATGGAGTACTTTCCAAACTTTCATACCACATTCCTTCTTCTTTGATTTCTCACCTTTCTCTCATCACTCATCGCTTTTTTTCAATATTATGCTTTTATCTCTCTAACCTCAGCACTGCCTTCTCGCGAGTCGCAAACATGGGTGTCATGAATGGCCCCGGACACTTAGTGCTTCAGACTCCTCACCTGTGTCCCATCTCGCCAAACTATTATCTCAGCGAGCAGGGTCGATCTATCTTTATCACCTGAGGTGATCGGATTTTCTTTCACTCATTAAATTTTCCATATATTTTTTCCAATTTCCTGCCAAACTCCAATAATAATAATAATAATAACAACACAATAACCATATAATAATCTCCATAATGTGACATCATTCTCAACATAGTTCCCGGATAGGAAATAATGTAAAAAATGGGCAATATTTAGATCATGTGGAGCAAAATATGAAATAAGGCATAATATGGCTTTTGTGATGCATAAGCATAGGTAAGGCTTGGAATATAACAATGAGCATTATATGGAAATATAAAGTCCTCCATCCTCTTATCATGCAACATGTCAAAAGCAATTTCTAATTTTACATCCTTTTATGGTTCTCAAGAAAATATGCACTTTATTGTGACTTCCCTTTACCAGGCAATTTCATGCTATATCTCTAATGAATCTAATTTTGCATCGTCGAGTTCAATTTAAGCTTCCATGACACTTTATTCAAAAAATTTCAATAGGGGTGAATTTTCAAACTTTGGAAAACAAACATGTAAGCACATAGATATCAATGATAATTCCAAAGTGGCCATGTGTAAGCAATTCGAGAAATAAATTTTAAATATGCACACATATGGTCAAATAAAGTCAAATATGCATAAAGTAAGCCCTTCCCCCACCCCATACTTAAACATTACAGTGTCCTCACTGTATAAAAACAAGGGTAAAGAAAGAGAGTCACTAGACAGGTGTGCTGAACCTCGGAAATCGAGTGCAATGTTGCTGCAGAAGTGGTCGACATCGACGAAGTTTGGTCGAGATCGAGTACAGTGTTGCCTCTAGGGTGGTTTTCTCGACCACATGCTTCTTTCTGCTCGATATTTTTGGTCGATGCCGAGTAACTTACTCGACGTCGAGTAACTTACTCGACGTCGAGTAAGTCTGCAGCTTCTCTTACCTGCAAGATTCGTTAGACGGAAAATATCCACAATAAAAAAAATTTAAAAACAATGTCCAAAACCAAAAACTAAAAACAACAATGTCCAAAAATCCCAATAACTAAATGTCTATTTACAAGCTCTAGACTTTATAGTCGCTAGGCCGACTTTCTCCGTTAAGCTAAAGGTGGCATTTGCAGGGCCCATGTAGCTTGGGCTTCAAACATGACTCCATTCTTGTCCATCTGCTGCAGTCCTCCTAAAGGAATCTTGTTCACCGTGAAGGCCCCCATCTTCTTCTTACTGAATTTGTTGGGAAACCAATGATCTTTTGATTTGGCGACATAGACTTTGTCATCTACTTCATACTCCTCGGGATCATCATCGAAAACCCTGCACAATCGCACATACCAAGGCAAACCTCTGCCATATATAGATAAATCATTAATTGAAATAGGAGAAGAGATGTCCATACCTTGGCCTACCTTCGCTGAATCGGGTTTCGAGACCTCGGAGTCTGGTCGACATCGAGTAGGGTTACTCGACATCGAGGACTTACCTTCGTCTGTTGGGCAGCTGGTCGAGGAGGAGGGAGTCAAAGAAGAATTCTGGTCGACGTCGACCAACTTACTCGACGTCGAGGAGATCTCGGCTTCGGGTGGGTTGTGTTGTGAGCTGAATCTCCCATGTTTTACAGTAACTTTTATATCGATTTCTGCATATATTGCATGCATTTGGGTTAGAATAATACAGAATCTGTGTAGTTTACACTTATTTGCAATATATGGAGGTCTACACAAGTTTTGGTTATATTTCGCAGAAATCGGACGCACTTTGGAGCTTAAAGGAAACTCATGGAGAAGCTAAGAATGGTGCAGCTGGAGAAAAGGCCATTTTTCACCATTCTTTGTTCTGAATCAAGCTTTGATGTCTTCATGAGAGTTGTAGCCCTCTAAATGATCTTTCCAACACATGGTCATATGCGTTAATCCGACAAATGAGCACTCGGGAAAGTGCGTTTCAAGAACAGATCAGAAAGCTGAGAGAACTCTACTCGATCTCGAGTACATCTACTCGATCTCGACTAGGGATGTCCGGGCACACCTGGTCGACCAGAGCTGATCGAGGACACTGAGTCAGAGCAACCCGACTCCCGGACCCTACTCGATCTCGAGTACCTCTAGTTGAGATCGACCACACTTCGACGCCATGTCCGGAGTCGACAAGCTGTGCCAAGTCGAAAAGCCGAAAACGGAGAAACCGAGCACCACCTCTACTCGATCTCAAGGAGAGCTTGTCGAGATCGACGACCCAGGAGCCTAGATTCGAGCCATGTCGAGCAGAGCCACCCGACCAAGCCAGCCAGACGAAGAATCCTACTCGATGTCGAGGAGCCCTGGTCGAGATCGACGAGCCGTGTCCGGGAGCGCGTTACGCGGTTTTACTATCCTACTCGGTTTGGGAATCCTTGGGGCCGAAAAAAGCCAAGTCTATCCGATTTTATCAAGTTCTATCCTTAGAAGACGAGATCTATCGACATGAAGAAGACTTACCTATTTAGATTTATCTTTTCCTTTTAGATTTAATTCCTAAATTGCTTTTATTTATCTTTTTAGCCTTTAGATATAGATTTAGATAAAGATAGATATTTCTATCCTTGAATAGCAAGGAATAGAAGGCTATAAATAAAGCCCTAGGGGCTGGTTTTTCATTTATTCAATTTCAGTCACAGACAAGTAGTTCCACAGAGAAGTTTTAGGAAGTTCAAAGGTCTTAGGGTTTTGGCATTCAGCGAAAGTTGATTGCCGGGATTGTAAAGGCTTTGAATATAGTTTAATGCAAGTTTCTTTTTATACATCAATGTCTGTTATTGTGATGAAGAGCGAGTAGTCCACCCACTTCTGGGGCTGGGGTGAGCCCGACGGTGGCCATGTAAGGTGATGCGGTAAAGGTACAATCTTGTTATGCAATTCGTCTTTTATCCCTATGAGCATGATTCTTTTGCGAGAGTTTAAGGTGATCCTTGTTTGTGTTATTGAAGCGAAAGTGATCTTAATGCAACTTGGATTAATTATGTGAAAAGGGTTAGTAACAATCAGGGTTTATGCGAAAGCCTCTACATGCCTATTTGTTAGTAACGAAAGTTATTTTGATGGAAAGCATGATCTTTTATGCCTTTATGTGTTACTTTGCATGGTTATCGTTGTGGCGTTGATACCCTGGCTTTGTAAGTTCTTTATTATATAGAGTTTATTTCTGTCGAAATTCTGAAATCTGTGTTCGAAATCTACAATTTGAAGTTTCTGAGTTCTAGTCGAGATAGAGCAGTGTCTTGTCGAGATCGAGTAGACCTTAGTCGATCTCGAGTAGGGTCTTGTCTATATCGAGTTGAGTTCCTGCTTTTTGTCGTCGGTTCTGAAGTTTCTGTTGTCCAGTTCTGTTGTCAATCTCGAGTAACAGCTTGTCGAGATCGAGTTAGCTTCTGTCTTTG
The DNA here is from genome assembly GCA_037127255.1 of Persicaria tinctoria. Classification (NCBI taxonomy): domain Eukaryota; kingdom Viridiplantae; phylum Streptophyta; class Magnoliopsida; order Caryophyllales; family Polygonaceae; genus Persicaria; species Persicaria tinctoria. The sequence continues at coordinate 35,167,674 of JBANSL010000017.1, read as the reverse complement.
CTTTTATTTCTTGCTTTCGTTTGTTATTTCTGTCTTTCTTTCTTTGTTCCTTTGTTTCTGTCTTCCGTTTGCTTTTCTGTGAGATTTACAGCTACCTAGGATCCGCTGACACGCTTCCTCGTGGATTCGATCCTAAGTTTCTCTTACTGCATTGGAGGAGTCTTGTAATTATTTGCATGGGCCTAAATCTGGTTTGATCTATTTTGTTATATTTCATACTTGATTTCCTCCTAACAACAGGTTGCTCGACGAAGGTGAAGTCGGTGGAGAGCTCGGGTTCTGGTCGACATCGACCATGTTACTCGACGTCGAGTAACTCTAGTCGACTTCGACCCCATACTTGAGTCCTGGCAAGGCAATCGAAAAATAGTTAGTCGACGTCGACCTACCTTGGTCGATATCGAGTAGATCCTCTGTGTCGTCGTTCAGGATGTACATGATCTCCTTTACCTGGGCTTCCATATCCCTCTTTTCCCGCTCCTCGGGAGTCATATTTCTTACCTTAGGCTCCCCGCAAGTTATATACCTAGCTGAGATAGACTTCACATCTTCCATGGGACCTGTGTGCCTTTCAGTTTTATTAAAGGAATATTTAATTACGTCATCGGTGATGTTGAAAGTCAGCGCTCCCTTCCTTACGCTTATGTTGGCATCCACTGTTGCCAAAAAGAGCCTTCCTATAATGATTGGACAAGCAGGGTCCTCCGCCATATCAATAACTAAGAAATCAGCAGGGACAAAGAACTTACCTACTTAAACTTGTACACTGTCCACCATGCTTGTTGGGATGACCACCGTGTTGTTCGCCATGTATAACTTTGCATCCACAGGCTCTAGAGCACGTATCTTATTCTTGGACCAGATTGATAAAGGCATTATGCTCACACTGGCTCCCAAATCACACAAAGCATTGAATTTATATTGACCTAATCCAATGGTTATAGCAAACTTACCTGGATCTGGCCTTTTCTCAAGAACGTCCATCTGGCTGCATTCCTCTGCGATCTCAACTATTGACCGTTTTTTGCTTAGAATCTCCTTGAGGAATTTGACGCAGGATGGCATCTCATTAAGAGCTTTTGTGAAGGGTATTGTGACATTGAGCCTTTGAAGCATCTTTATGAAACGATGGAACTTCTTCTCAGCTGGATCCTTTGGAGATTTTGTGGGGAATGCCAGCGTTTTCTTCTTTGGAGGTGTTGAAGGGTGGTTGGTAGTGGCAGAAGTCTAGTCGATGTCGACTAAAGGTTCCTCAACGTCGACTGGATTCCTCAACTTTGGCTTTGGCATATGGTTTTGGTTGATGTCGAGTAGAGGTTCCTCGATGTCGACTAAGTTTTGGTCGATGTCGATTGGTTTGGTCGACGTCGAGGAGTCTCCTAGAACTTCTCATTCTGTGCTTTGCGCGGGCGTTTGCATCTGTCGCACACTCCTTAGATTAATGGAAGCCACCTCTCCTGTAGTCTTACCTTTAGTGTTAGGTTCAGATGATCCAGGGAGCGTACCTGATTGCTTGGGGATTGACGAACCTAATTGACCCATCTGAGTCTCCATTGATTTTCGCCAGATATCGATTTCCCCAAGCCTAGAGTTGACACTATGCAGCTGAGTGTGGATGGAATTAATAGACTGCTTGGTGTCTGAATGATTCCTCCGCATCTCCTCAAGGATGGTCTGCAGGTCATCTTTCTTACCTTCTCTGTTAGGGTTACCAGGAGCTCTGTAGGGAGGGGGATTCTGATGCTGGGGCTGGAGATGGTGTGGCCCTTAGTAGTTCAGGTTCTGCCTTGTCGAGATCGAGTAGACCTTAGTCGATCTCGAGTAGGGTCTTGTCTATATCGAGTTAAGTTCCTGCTTTTTGTCGTCAGTTCTGAAGTTTCTGTTGTCCAGTTCTGTTGTCGATCTCGAGTAACAGCTTTTCGAGATCGAGTTAGCTTCTGTCTTTGCTTTTATTTCTTGCTTTCGTTTGTTATTTCTGTCTTTCTTTCTTTGTTCCTTTGTTTCTGTCTTCTGTTTGCTTTTCTGTTTGATTTACAGCTTCCTAGGATCCGCTGACACGCTTCCTCGTGGATTCGATCCTGACTTTCTCTTACTGCATTGGAGGAGTCTTGTAATTATTTGCGTGTGCCTAAATCTGGTTTGATCTATTTTGTTATATTTCATACTTGATTTCCTCCCTCACAACAAATTGGCGCCGTTGCCGGGGAAGCTATCATTCGCGCCTTAGGTAGTTAGTTCTCACTTTTTCTTTGAGTTACTTTACAGGTGTATGCGCCGTTTTGGTCAACCACCTGAGTTTGACGACTTAGATGAACCAGAGCGCCTTCTACACATCAGAGCTAAACTACAAAGAGCCATGGCAGCTGCGAAGACACAGGAACAGCTGATCGCGAGGCTCACAAGGGATCTAGCCGCCAGGGATGCTGCTCTCGCCGCTGAGAGAGCAGGAAGGGAACAAGAAGCTGAACGTGCAAGGCAGCTGGCAGATGAGCTTGCCCTCTACCCAACCACTGCAGAGGATTATATGCACCCGACTCTCGTCGTGTCTGAATCGGCCATTCTAATCCCTGAAAACAACTATGAAATTCGCACTCAATTCCTTATTGAAATTAAAAATCATGCATTTCATGGTAGATTTAATGAATGCCCGTTGCGCCATATTACCAACTTTACTGACATGTGTCGTACTCTTTCTGAAGGTACCACCTTGGAGTACATCCTAATGAAAGCTTTCCGTTGGTCTCTGGCTGGGCCTGCACTAAAATGGTTGGAAGGGCTGAAACCACGATCTCTCACGACATGGGCTCAGGTGAAGTAGGAATTTCTGAATAAGTTCTTTCCTCCTGCAAAGACAGCACTCCTGCGCCAAAAGATCACATCTTTCAAACAACAGCCAAGGGAGACGCTAGCAAAGGCATGGGAACGCTATAAGGATCTGCTGCGATCATGCCCTACACATGGACAACAACCCTGCGTAGTTCAAGAGATCTTCTTCAATTCTCTGGACTTGGCTGCAAAGGACAGAATCAACACATATACTCACTATGAGTATCTGACAATGCCGTCGCCTAACGCATGGGCTGCTCTAGACAAGCTGACGAACTATGACAACAAATATGGGACTCCAGTCAACTATGAGGAGAACCCCTACGCCAGGCCAGCACCATCCATGCCCCTATATGAGCCCCCCAAGGAGATTGATCCAGATGTTAGGGAGCACTACTACAGAGATCAGAATAAGAAGCTCCTCAAACAAGTAAAGTACCTTTCTATCAACCAGCCTTGTATTGAATGCGGATCACAAAGGCACACCACTACTGAGTGCCCACAAACTGAGCAAGTCAGGTTGGCAGAATACCACGAAGAGGCAACTTACGCAGGGGGCCCAATCGCTACATGGGGGACCAAAGGTTTCAGCAACCACAATGGAACCAAGGTGCCCCTAGGAACCCCCCGCCCTACAGAGCTCCAGGACATCCAGAAAGGGATTAGAAAAAGGATGATCTACAGACTGTATTGGAGGAAATAAAGAAAAATCATACAGAAACCAGGCAATCCTTCAACTCAGTCTACACTCAGATTCAGGGTGTCAACTCTAGGCTTGGGGAGATTGATATATGGAGGAAAACAGTTGATACACAGATTGGTCAGCTAACAGTAGGAATCCCCAAACAGTCAGGTTCGCTCCCTGGATCTTCAGAACCAAATCCAAAGGGAAAGACTGGACACATCGCTGCTGTAAAACTCAGAAGCGGCCATCAACTGCAAGAGCCAGAAGTCGGAAAGCAGCAACAAGTCGACCAGCAACATGTCGACGTTGACAACACTTTAGTCGATCTCGAGGAGGGACTGCTCGATCTCGAGGAGAAAATGCAGAAACCATCATCTGCACTACACAGCAACTCGACACCACCCAATCTGGTCGAGATCGACAAGAACGTGGTCGACATCGAGGACGGCCAATCCGAGATCGAGAAAATTGCAGCACCTCCGACGTCTGTTCTGGCTCCGGATCAGAAAAAGAAGCTGCCTTTCCCCACAAAATCTCCAAAGGACCCACCAGAGAAGAAATTTCAGCGCTTCATCAAGATGCTTTAGAAGCTCAACGTCACCATCCCCTTCACAGAAGCTCTCAATGAAATGCCATCCTATGTCAAATTCCTGAAGGAGATTCTGAGCAAAAAGCGATCGATGGCTGAGATTACAGAGAAGTGCAGCCATTTGGACATACTGGAGAAGAGGCCAGATCCAGGTAAGTTTGCTATAACCATTGGATTTGGTCCATACAAAATTAATGCTTTATGTGATCTTGGAGCTAGTGTAAGTATAATGCCTTTGACAATTTGGTCCAAGATTAAGATAGGTGCCCTAGAGCCTATGGATGCTAGACTTTACATGGCCAACAACACAGTGGTCATTCCAACAGGCATGGTGGACAATGTGCCAGTACAAGTAGGTAAATTCTTTGTCCCTACTGATTTCTTAGTTGTTGATATGCAAGAAGATCCTACTTGTCCAATTATTCTAGGAAGACCCTTCTTGGCGACAGTGGATGCCAACATAAGCGTAAGGAAAGGAGTGCTCACTTTCAACATCAGCGATGAGGTAATTGAGTATTCCTTTAATAAAACTGAAAGGCATACATGTCCAATGGAAGAGGTAAAATCTATCTCAGCTGGCTACATCACCTGCGGGGAACCCAAGGTAAGAAATATGACCCCTGAGGAGCTGGAAAAGAGGGATATGGAGGCCCAGGTGGAGGAGATCATGGCAGTCCTAAAGGAGGACACAGAAAATCCAATCGACACAAACCAAGGTACGTCGTTATGGACTAACTATTTTTCGGATGCCTTGACGGGAACCAAGTATGGGGTCAAGGTCGACCAAGACTCCTCGACATCGAGAACCCTAGTCGATCTCGACCAAAACCAGGAGCCTCCACCAGCACCAGCGTCGTCGAGCAGCCAGACAAAAGTCGAGCCCTACTCAAGATCGAGTAACCTACTCGAGATCGACCAAGAACCCGCTGCCTCGACTTCACCTTCCTCAACGTTGAAGCCACCAGAAGAGAAAGTCTACTCGAGATCGACTACGCTAGTCGAGATCGACCAAGCTCCCCTGGCACCTGCATCCTCGATCAGCACCCAACCAGACGGGCCATCCTACTCGAGATCGACCAGGCTTGTCGATGTCGACCAACCTTCACCAGCTCCAGCTTCTTCGAGCAGCTCACCTCCAGAAACTGAATCCTACTCGAGATCGAGTACTCCTACTCGAGATCGACCAACCACTGTGGTCCCCGATTCCGTCTCTGCAAAGGTAAGCCAAGGTATGGATCTTTCTTCCCCCATTTCCATTAAAGATCTATCTATACCCGGGAGAGGTTTGCCTTGGTATGTGCGCTTATGTAGGATATCCAATGATGAGCCTAAGGATTATGAAGTTGGAGACAAGCTCTATGTCTCTAAATCAAAGGATCATTGGTTCCCTAATAAATTCAACAACAAGCGGATGGGACCTTTCGTGGTGAACAAGATCCATTCTGGAGGATTACAGCTGATGGACAAGAATGGAGTCTTATTTGAGGCCCAAGCTACATGGGCACTGCAGATGCCACCTTGAGCTAAAAGCAGAAGTCGGCCTAGCGACTATAAAATCTAGAGCTTGTAAATAGACATTTACTTTTTGGGACTTTTTGGACATTTATTGCTTTTGTTTGTTTTTGGTTTTGAACACTTTTTCTATTATGGGTATATGTCTTCTGCACTTTTCAGGTCCATGGATGAGCTATATTCAGACTCGGCCCAGGCATTTCCTTTCATTCGAAATTAAGAGGCCCTGCACACCTGTCTAGTGAGTTTCTTTCTTTACCCTTGTTTTTATATACAGTGAGGACACTGTAATGTTTAAGTATGGGGTGGGGGAAGGGCTTACTTTATGCATATTTGCCATATTTTGACATTATGTGTGCATATTTAGAATCTATTTCTTTGAATTGCTACATGGCTATTTTGGAATGCATTATTGATTTATGTGCTTACATGCATGTTTTCCAAAGTTTATAAAAAATTACCCCCATTGAAAATTTTTGATTAATGTCATGGAAGCTTTATGGAACTCGACGATGCAAAATTGGATTCATTAGAGATATAGCATGAAATTGCCTATTAAAGGGAAGTCACAATGAAATGCATATTTTAGATGAAAACCATGAAGGGAGGTAAAATTTGAAGTTGCTTTTGACATGTTGCATGATAAGATGATGGAGGACTTTATATTTCCATATAAATGCTCATTGTTTAAATTCCTAGCCATACCTATGCTTATGCATTACACAAAAGCCATATTATGCCTTGTTTCAATTATTGCTCCACATGATCTAAATATTTGCCATTCTTTACCTTATCCGGGGATTATGTTGAGAATGATGTTAGATTATGGAGACGTTATATGGTGTTTCTGTTGTTATCATATTTGGAGTTTGACGGGAAAATGCTTGAAAAATATGGAAAATTTAACGAGTGAGAAAAAATCCAATCACCTCAGGAGATAAAGGTAGATTGACCCTACTCTTTGAGATAATAGTTTGGCGAGATGGGACACACAGGTGAGGAGTCCAAAGCACTAAGTATCCGGGGCCATTCATGACACCCATGTTTGTGACTCGCGAGAAGGCAGTGCTAAGGTTAGAGAGATAAAAGCATTATTATTGAGAAAAAGCATTATGAAAGGTGATGAATCGTATGAAAAAGAAATGTGGTAAAGAAAGTTTGGAAATACTCCATTTCCCCGGATCATTAGCACCACATTGCCAGAAATTGCCCACCTTTAGCCTTTTACCAATCTACTCCTTATTGAGCTTAAATTAAAGTCCTCTTGATTATTAATGCTTTGTCACATAAAATTGTTTTTGCATAACCCTCCTTTTGTGAGTAGATTTTGCTTTTGTATATTTGCACATGCATGGATCTGTGACACTAGTACTTTTTCGAGGATGGTAATTGATTGCAGGGGACATATGAAAATGAATCTAAGATGTTGAGAGTTTTGATTTCTTCCCCTGAATGACAATTAAAAGTATTGCTTGAGGACAACCAAGCTTAAGTATGGGGTGTTTGTTGTGAGCTGAATCTGCCATGTTTTATAGTAACTTTTATATCGATTTCTGCATACATTGCATGCATTTGGGTTAGAATAATACAGAATCTGTGTAGTTTACACTTATTTGCAATATATGGAGGTCTACACAAGTTTTGGTTATATTTCGCAGAAATCGGACGCACTTTGGAGCTTAAAGGAAACTCATGGAGAAGCTAAGAATGGTGCATCTGGAGAAAAGGCCATTTTTCACCATTCTTCGTTCTGAATCAAGCTTTGATGTCTTCATGAGAGTTTTAGCCCTCGAAAAGAGCTTTCCAACGCATGGTCATATGCGTTAATCCGACAAACGAGGACTCGGGAAAGTGCGTTTCAAGAACAGAGCAGAAAGCTGAGAGAACTCTACTCGATCTCGAGTACATCTACTCGATCTCGACGAGGGCTGTCCGGGCACACCTGGTCGAGCAGAGCTGATCGAGGACACTGAGTCAGAGCAAACCGACTCCTGGACCCTACTCGATCTCGAGTACCTCTAGTCAAGATCGACCACACTTCGACGCCATGTCCGGAGTCGACGAGCTGTGCCAAGTCGAGAAGCCGAGCACCACCTCTACTCAATCTCGAGGAGAGCTTGTCGAGATCGACGACACAGGAGCCTAGATCCGAGGCATGTCGAGCAGAGCCACCCGACCAAGTCAGCCAGACGACGAATCCTACTCGATGTCGAGGATCCCTGGTCGAGATCGACGAGCCGTGTCCTGGAGCGCGTTACGCGGTTTGACTATCCTACTCGGTTTGGGAATCCTTGGGGCCGAAGAAAGCCAAGTCTATCCGATTTTATCAAGTTCTATCCTTAGAAGACGAGATCTATCGACATGAAGAAGACTTACCTATTTAGATTTATCTTTTCCTTTTAGATTTAATTCCTAAATTGCTTTTATTTATCTTTTTAGCCTTTAGATATAGATTTAGATAAAGATAGATATTTCTATCCTTGAATAGCAAGGAATAGAAGGCTATAAATAAAGCCCTAGGGGCTGGTTTTTCATTCATTCATTTTCAGTCAGAGACAAGTAGTTCCACAGAGAAGTTTTAGGAAGTTCAAAGGTCTTAGGGTTTTGGCATTCAGCGAAAGTTGATTGCCGGGATTGTAAAGGCTTTGAATATAGTTTAATGCAAGTTTCTTTTTATACATCAATGTCTGTTATTGTGATGAAGAGCGAGTAGTCCACCCACTTCTGGGGCTGGGGTGAGCCCGACGGTGGCCATGTAAGGTGATGCGGTAAAGGTACAATCTTGTTATGCAATTCGTCTTTTATCCCTATGAGCATGATTCTTTTGCGAGAGTTTAAGGTGATCCTTGTTTGTGTTATTGAAGCGAAAGTGATCTTAATGCAACTTGGATTAATTATGTGAAAAGGGTTAGTAACAATTAGGGTTTATGCGAAAGCCTCTACATGCCTATTTGTTAGTTACGAAAGTTATTTTGATGGAAAGCATGATCTTTTATGCCTTTATGTGTTACTTTGCATGGTTATCGTTGTGGCGTTGATACCCTGGATTTGTAAGTTCTTTATTATATTGAGTTTATTTCTGTCGAAATTTTGAAATCTGTGTTCGAAATCTACAATTTGAAGTTTCTGAGTTCTAGTCGAGATAGAGCAGTGTCTTGTCGAGATCGAGTAGACCTTAGTCGATCTCGAGTAGGGTCTTGTCTGTATCGAGTTGAGTTCCTGCTTTTTGTCGTCGGTTCTGAAGTTTCTGTTGTCCAGTTCTGTTGTCGATCTCGAGTAACAGCTTGTCGAGATCGAGTTAGCTTCTGTCTTTGCTTTTATTTCTTGCTTTCGTTTGTTATTTCTGTCTTTCTTTCTTTGTTCCTTTGTTTCTGTCCTCTGTTTGCTTTTCTGTGAGATTTACAGCTACCTAGGATCTGCTGACACGCTTCCTCGTGGATTCGATCCTAACTTTCTCTTACTGCATTGGAGGAGTCTTGTAATTATTTGCATGGGCCTAAATCTGGTTTGATCTATTTTGTTATATTTCATACTTGATTTCCTCCTAACAACAGGTTGCTCGACGAAGGTGAAGTCGGTGGAGAGCTCGGGTTCTGGTCGACATCGACCATGTTACTCGACGTCGAGTAACTCTGGTCGACTTCGACCCCATACTTGAGTCCTGGCAAGGCAACCGAAAAACAGTTAGTCGACGTCGACTTACCTTGGTCGATGTCGAGTAGATCCTCTGTGTCGTCGTTCAGGATGTACATGATCTCCTCCACCCGGGCTTCCATATCCCTCTTTTCCCGCTCCTCGGGAGTCATATTTCTTACCTTAGGCTCCCCGCAAGTTGTATACCTAGCTGAGATAGACTTCACATCTTCCATGGGACCTATGTGTCTTTCAGTTTTATTAAAGGAATACTCAATTACCTCATCGGTGATGTTGAAAGTCAGCACTCCCTTCCTTACGCTTATGTTGGCATCCACTGTTGCCAAGAAGAGCCTTCCTATAATGATTGGACAAGCAGGGTCCTCCGCCATATCAATAACTAAGAAATCAGCAGGGAGAAAGAACTTACCTACTTAAACTTATACACTGTCCACCATGCCTATTGGGATGACCACCGTATTGTTCGCCATGTATAACTTTGCATCCACAGGCTCTAGAGCACCTATCTTATTCTTGGACCAGATTGATAAAGGCATTATGCTCACATTGGCTCCCAAATCACACAAAGCATTGAATTTATATAGACCAAATCCAATGGTTATAGCAAACTTACCTGGATCTGGCCTTTTCTCAAGAACGTCCATCTGGCTGCATTCCTCTGCGATCTCTGTTGTTAGGAGGAAATCGAGACTTGCAATAATAAAATGTAAATAAATCACAGCAAACCAGATTCCGTCCCTTGCAAATAATTACAAGACCTCCTCCTGATGCAGCAGCGGGAAGTCAGGATCGATCCACGAGGAAGCGTGTCAGCGGATCCTAGGCAGCAATGAAATCTCACGAACGTCGACAACAGTGGTACTCGGCCTCGACTAAGGGTTAGTCGACAGGGGTCAGGCACAGTCGAACACAGCGCAGCAGTCGCAGGCAGAGGCTCGTCGATATCGACAAGGCCTACTCGATGTCGAGTACAGTCTTCGTCGACTTCGAATAAACTTAATGTAAAAGGCTTCGATCTCGAGTAAGACAGAGATTAAAACGAAAGAAAATAAATGCAAAGGCTTTAGGATTTCGAATAAACTTAATGTAAAAGGCTTCCAGGATTGGGGTTTGCAACAACGATAACCAAGCATACATAAGGCAGAACCAAACAAATGATCATGTAAATCGCATCAAAGGACTAAGCTTTCGCCTTTTCCAACAATTAGACAACTCTTTCAAGAAACCCTAATTGTCTCTACCGATTTTATGTTTACAATCCAAGTTGTTAACATGGATCTCCATTAGACGGGTAATAAACATATAAACAAGTAGGAAAATGCTCAAAACATGATAAAGGTCGGATCTTTACCTCAAATACGCATGGCTATCATCGGGCTCGCCCCAACCCTAGAAGTGGGTGAACTACTCACGCCTCATCGCAAACTCAGACATTGATTGGAAAGAAATAACAACTTGCATTAAAATAAACCAAAGTTTACAACCGCCTGAAGCCAATTCCGCTCTCGCTTCACAACTCCAATCGGCCGCTCACTTTCTCTCTCTCTCTCTCCTACAACTTCCCTCTCTAGAATTGAATGAATAAAACTGAGCCCCATGGGCTTTATTTATAGCCTTCTAATCCTTGCTACTCAAGGATAGAATATCTATATCTATATCTAAAACTATATCTAAAATGCTTAAGGATAAATAAAAGCGATAAAGAAATTAAATCTAAATATATCTAAATTGTCTCAAAGTGGATAAAACTCTCTTCCATGATGTAATTTGATAGAATCGGATAGAATTCGGTCTTCTCGGCTTCCTTCGTGCCCAAGAAATTCCAACTCTACTCGGACTGCTGACGTCGACGCGATTCCAGAAGCTGGTCTACTCGACTTCGACAAGGGCTTGTCGATGTCGACTAGGATTCGTCGTCGACTGGACCGGCTTTCATCGTCTCGGCTAGCTGGTGCTCGATGTGGCTCAGACTTGGCTCACGGACGTCGTCGATGTCGACTAGAGCTCATCGACATCGAGTAGGCTTGTTCCTTTCCGCTTTCGCGAGCCGCTTCTTCCGCTGCAGCGAGTTCGTCGATCCGCAGGTGCGAGACACCCCTTCCGCTGGAGCGAGTTGGCGAGCTCCGTCGTCTTTGTGCATCCCGCTGGTAGCGAGGATTTCCGCGGCAGCGGGTGGCTCGCTGCAGCGAGTCTAGTCGCTAGCAGCGAATACTGCCTGGTCGTCTTCGTCCTCAGCTTTTCAACCCCGGGTGTGGCTCTGAGGCATCGTCGATCTCGACTAGGGCTTGTCGAGATCGAGTTGCGTCCCGGGAGTCGGGTTGGTCTGGCTCAGCTTTCTCGACCAGGCTTTGTCGACCGAGTCCGCCTGGGCTCTCTACTCGACATCGAGTAAGATGTACTCGACATAGAGTAGCCCTGGCTTTAGCTCGGTTTGTCCTGGTTCTGTACTCTCGGATTCTGGACTTCTGTAGTTGTTTTCCGAGCTTTTCTGACCTTCCTTAGAATTGCTGTAAAATGTCTCGAATTCTGCGATTTTAAACAGAAACTGGTGTAGATTCCATAATTTGGCAAATAAACATAAACTAAACAGATTCTGTAATATTCAACCCAAATATATGTAATGTATGCAGAAAACGATATTAAAGTTACTGTAGAATATAGCAGATTTAGCTCACAACAATCTCAACTATTGACCGTTTTTTGCTTAGAATCTCCTTGAGGAATTTGACGTAGGATGGCATCTCATTAAGAGCTTATCTGAAGGATATTGTGACGTTGAGCCTTTGAAGCATCTTTATGAAACAATGGAACTTCTTCTCAGCTGGATCCTTTGGAGATTTTGTGGGGAATGGCGGCATTTTCTTCCTTGGAGGTGTTGAAGGGTGGTTGGTAGTGGCAGAAGGCTGGTCGATGTCGACTAAATGTTCCTCGACGTCGACTGGATTGCTCAACTTTGGCTTTGGCATATGGTTTTGGTTGATGTCGAGTAGAGGTTCCTCGATGTCGACTAAGTTCTGGTCGATGTCGACTGGTTTGGTCGACGTCGAGGAGTCTCCTTCAACTTCTCAGTCTGTGCTTTGCGCGGGCGTTTGCATCTGTCGCACACTCCTTAGATTAATGGAAGCCACCTCTCCTGTAGTCTTACCTTTAGTGTTAGGTTCAGATGATCCAGGGAGGGTACCTGATTGCTTGGGGATTGACGAACCTAATTGACCCATCTGAGTCTCCATTGATTTTCGCCAGATATCGATTTCCCCAAGCCTAGAGTTGACACCATACAGCTGAGTGTGGATGGAATTGATAGACTGCTTGGTGTCTGAATGATTCTTCCGCATCTCCTCAAGGATGGTCTGCAGGTCATCTTTCTTACCTTCTCTGTTAGGGTTACCATGAGCTCTGTAGGGAGGGGGATTCTGATGCTGGGGCTGGAGATAGTAGCTCCAGTTCTGGTTCTGGTGTGGCCCTTAGTAGTGCCCCCCTGCGTACCTTACCTCCTCGTGGGTCTCTCCTTGCTGTACTTGATCGACGTGTGGGCACGCAGTAGTGTTGTGCCTCATAGACCCACATTCCAAGCAAGATTTGTCCTTAGACAAAAACTTAACCTGCTTGGTGAGATGGCGTACCTGATCGTTGTGGAACTGGTCCTTGACGTCTGGATCAACCTCCTTTGGTGGCACATATAACGGCATAAATGGGGAAGGCCTTTCATACCTTTCGTCATAAGCGACCGCAGAAGTCCCATATGTGTTGTCGTAGTTGGCTAGTGTCTCAAATACTTCCCATGCTCGACGTGGAGTGTATCCGAGATACCCATAGGCGGTGTAGTTGTTAATTCGATCCTTAGTAGGTGCATCCATGCAGTTGAGGATGATCTCCTGGATGACGTAGAGTGGCTGTCCATGCGTAGGACAGGATTTCAGAAGCCTCTTGTAGTGCTCCCAGACTTGTGCTAATGGTTCTCTTGGATTTTGTCTGAAAGCTGTGATTTGTGGTTCGATGGCGGGTGTCTTTGCAGGAGGAAAGAACTTGTTGAGGAATATGTCCACAGTTCATTCCAGGTGGGAATTGATTGTGCAGGCAATCCTTCCAGCCACTATTGTGCTATTCCTGCAAGAGACCAACGAAAAGCCTTCAGTTTTAGGTATTCAAGATTAGCACCATCAGCTATAGCTTCGCATAAGTCTATAAAAGTGGTGATATGCTCTAAAGGGCATTCATTGATTCTTCCCCTAAATTGACTACTTCTAATTTCAGTAATAAAAGAAGGACGAATTTCAAAATTAATAGCGGGAAGAACGATCGGTGATTCTAGAACTTCCATAGTAGGATGCAGCTACTCCCTTGCGTTGGCTGGGATATGCCCTATCTGCTCCTCAAGTTCCCTTCTCGCATTGACCTCGCGATCTACCCTTGCCTCCCACCGTTGCTGATTTTGTGTATGTTCCGCTTCTCGTTGTGTGTATTCAGCTTCTTTGATGGTGAATGCCTCAATTTGTTGGCGGAGTTACTCAAGCTCCTGTGCAGGTGTGAGCTGGCCCAAATTCTCGTCGTTGGGATGAGTCACCATGAGTCTCTTCCTTAGCCTTTGCTGAAGATGGAAGAAATGTTCTGGTTCTAGAATCGGGTCTATAGGTGTGCGATCAGTTCTTCGCATACACCTGAAAAACAAAAACAAAAAGAAACAAGTAAAAAGGAACTAAAAAGCAAAAAGAAATATAAAGAAAAGAAAAAGAACTAAAAAGGGCGCGATTGATTGCTTCCCCGGCAACGGCGCCAATTTGTTGTTGTAGAAGGATGTGTCAAGTATGAAATATAAATAAATATAAAAGCAAACCGACTCCCTGTCTCAGCAAATTAATACAAGACTTCCTCCCGTTGTAGTAGAAGGCAGTCAGGATCGTATCCACAAGGAAGTGTGTTAGCGCCCACCTTTTCAGTTCCAAAACTCAGCGAATTCGACCTGAAGAGTCCTCGACTTCGAGTAAAGTACTCGACTTCGACCACCTTGTCGACTAAAATAGAAAGCAAAAAGCAACAGAAAACGGAAATCAAAAGCACAATGATCGATCTCGACAAAGCTTCCTCGTCGTCAACCAAGTTCCTCGACGTCGACCAAGACTGCTCGATTTCGAGTAAAAACAGAAACTAAAAATTTCACCTTTTCGAATGGAAATGAATGCAAACTCGAAATTTTGGGAAAATAAATCAATGAACTAAAGACTTCCAAGATCAGGGTTTCAACACCACAACGATAACCATACAAAATAACACATAAAGGCATAAAAGATCATACTTTTCATCAAATAACTTTCGTTATTAACAACTAGGAAGATAGAGGCTTTCGCATAAACCCTCATTGTTACTAACTCTTTTCACATAATTAATCCAAGTTGTATTAAGACCACTTTCGCTTTAATAACAGAAACAATGATCACCTTGAACTTTCGCAAAAAGAATCATGCTTATAGGAATAGAAGACGAAATCGCATCAAAAGATTGTACCTTTACCGAATCACCTCACATGGCCACCGTCGGGCTCACCTCGACCCTAGAAGTTGGGTAACTACTCGCTCTTCATCATGAATAAACTCATCAAAGATTTCAAGAAAATAAATTGCATTGAATAAACTAAATAAGACTTACAACCGAATAAAGCCAACTCCGCTATCGCTTCACAAACTCCACTCGGCTCCAAGACTCTCCCTCTCTACTCCTACTCGACTTTCTCTCTCTATGTGGCTTTCTTGGATTGATTGAATGAATAAAATCCAGCCCCTAATGTCTTATTTATAGTGTTCATTCCCTAGATAATTAGGAAAGAACAACTATATCTATATCTATATCTATCTATCTAATACTTAAAGATTAAATTTGGAAATAAAATAATTATATCTAAAAGGAAACTAGGACTATTGTGGATAAATCTTCCTTCTCTTGATAGAACTTGATGTCTCTTGATAGAATCCCATGAATCTTGGCTTGCAAGTAACCACAATGCTCGGATTTCTCCTCGATCTCGACTCAGACAACTTCTGGAATCTCCTCGACATCGACGAAGGTCTTCGACGTCGAGTAGAATTCTTCGACTCGAGTGGTCCTATGCCCAGCCTGTGCTCGATCTCGTCCTCTGGAGCAAATGTCGAGTAAAATTTGGTCGACGTCGACCAGTTTGGTCGACTTCGACTAAATCTCACTCACTAGTAGAAAAATGCAAATATAGCCTGCCACATAAGAGGCCGGATGTGGAAAATCCGGGCTATAATATGGTTCAGAGCTTTTATTTTATTTTTTAAAAAAAGTTATAGAGTATATAACCTGGATATATGGCACGCCCGGGTTAAAATGTCATTTGAATTTCACCATAACCTAAATCAAATAACCCGACCCTAAAATTTCCGGGTTATTATAATACTCTAATGACCCGGGCGTGTGAACAAGCCCCTAGGTCCGGGCTAGTTTGTACCCAATCCACCAACTAAAAAAAAGCCCGTAATAGCATCCGGGATATAAAGAGGGGTGGAAAAGTAAAAAAAACACATGGCTAAATCTGAAATTAATTGAAGCCCTAGGCCCTAGCTCTCTCTTCCTATTGATCCGTCTTCACCATCTTCGCTCAAATTGAAAGGAAATCCAAGTTCCGGACGATTGCCCAAGTATAAACAAAATCCAAAGGTATATCGTGTTTTCCGTCCAAAGGTTCACCGTCTTCACCATCTTTGCCGAGCAGCTCCATCCTCGCCTGCTGTCAAAGCGTTTTCCAAAGCTCGCGTCGTCTTCGCCTTTCGCCAAAGCTGGCTTGCTCAGAGGAGGAGGCATTTGGCTCTCGCCACTTCCCGCCGTCTCTCCATCTTCGCCAC
Organism: Persicaria tinctoria; assembly: GCA_037127255.1. Taxonomy (NCBI): domain Eukaryota; kingdom Viridiplantae; phylum Streptophyta; class Magnoliopsida; order Caryophyllales; family Polygonaceae; genus Persicaria; species Persicaria tinctoria. The sequence goes on along the minus strand of JBANSL010000017.1, from coordinate 35,151,551 downwards.
CTCACCGTCTCTCCGAGGTTAGCTTTCCCCCAAATCTCTCTTCCTCTCTGGCGAACTTCGCCTCTTTCAAAGCTAGTTGTTCGAGAAAAGAGCGAGCGGGTAAATATCCAATTGAACCCTAGTTTTGGGTTGTTCCACCAATTAATGAACACTTAATCACTCATATTTACATGTTCATTTACATATAGTTAGTTTAATAACGATTTCCAAATTCTTTCTTCAGGTTCTTCTGTTTCGTTTGCGATACCAAATCCTTTCACCAGGTTTGTGAGTTTGAGATCGCTGCACAGTATCTCTTCTATTGCTGATGTTTTATTTTTACTACTTTTAATGTTGCATATATGCTATGTGAGTTTTTGCTGCTTTATCTTGCTGTTGGTGGAAATCGCTATTGCTAGCTACTTAATTGTTAATTTTGGGGTAATAGAGACAAGAGCAGGGGAGTTAGTTGTTCTCAACTATATATTGATTCTTTCAAAGCTAAATAAACAGTGAAGGCAGATTGAGACATTAAGCTAGCTTGGCAAAATTAATCTAGGACTTGCTCAAGTTGCAACTCTGGCTTTGCAAAAGCCAAAACTGCTAGTCTGTGAAGTTATGCATCTCTATACTTGCTTGTTTTCAACCTAAGGGGAAAATCATTACTTTTCCCCTTTTATATATGTTTGGAATATTGATATCTGGATAGATTTTGGGGCTGAATAGTTGTAGGTCAGGAAGTTACAGGGGATAGAAGTCCACTTTTGGAGATAGAGTATGGGAATATAATTCCTGATGATTTGTTTGAGGTACATGTTTCCTCTTAAGATTATTAATCTTTGCTTCTCTAAATAATGTTCAGATATCCTTAGTAGATAAAAAACTAAATGGAAACTAATTGATGTTAAGGCTTATTATATATAACGTTGTCAGGTCAAAGCATTTTTAAATCAGAGATTAAATGAGTTGTCAAACCAAGAGACTTTTTGTCTTTGTAAAATCAAGTCCAGTCCATTTCTCCTCATGTGCTTCAACAATACTCTTTTGATGCCATTCAGGAAATGTTGTGTGATGTTTATGCGACCATATCATTATTGACAAAAAAAACAAGGAATATGATGATGATTCTCAACTCAAAGCATAAAAGATGACTGTTACCAAGGAGCTGAATTTTGAGGTTACTGTTGTTTGAGCTTGTGACCTTTTCCATTTTGGCTGATGGAAGCATGGGTATGATGTACCAAAAGTCTTCAGTTTTTTTTATCTTTTGTTTTTCATTTATGATTTTCAGATGTGGAAAGGCAAATTGTGACAGCAAATCTAGTTATAAATACTCTGTGTATTTTCCTTCCAATATTTATGCAATAGAAGCTAATCATTAAATGAAAACAACTCTTATAAGGTTCTATTAATTACCTCAAAATTCATATTCATCAAGCACGCCCCTTTACTTGTTTAATTGCTCCATGTACGGCTTTTAATTTGATATCAGTTTTTTTTTTTCATGTCTTTCTAAATAGGTTGACTTTGTGACGATGGTGACTTTATAGTGCTTGCATACGATGGCATATGGTTCGTAATTTGCTTTTTGTCCTTTCTTTTAGTGAAAAGATGTACTCTATGTCTTCCTAGTGTCTTCCCATCTAATACAGTCTAAAGCATATCCATGCGACCATGCATCATATATATTTTTTCTTTTTATGTTTTCTATAATATTTGATTTTTTGTCGGATTCTGTAAGATTTGATTAGTCATGTTTGACACAGAACTTGAATGATTTTGTAACTGATTAAATACGTTGAATTTTTTAAATACAGGGACTGTGTGTCAAGCCTACAACTCGTGGATTTTATCCATGAACAATTGAGAATGGTAATTGTCAATCCATCTTCTAAAACGCATCTTAAGCTTGATGCATTAGTTCAACATCCCCATTTTATCCATACCACCTGTCTTTTTTAGTTGCAAAATGGTTGTTGTTTTGCATTCCCCTTCTGCCCTTCATGGATCCTAGCTTCTAAAAGAACTCGTAATTCAAACAAGTACATGGTCATAATGTGGTTTTGATTATAGGCAAGGCCATATGGAGTTTTATTACACAACGTTCATATTCAACATTTTGTATTAGTGTTAGTAGTAATAGTTTAGCCATGGTATTGATTCTATTTGAACCACTAGAATCATGCGGGAGAAAGCTAGGAGTGAAATGATTTCTTATAGCTTATCTTATATCCTTATCGATTACCAGAGGCTGGTCCCCATCTTGGCCATGTTGAATTTGTTTACCTGTTTAACTGAAGAGGAGAAATAAAGCCAAAATCATAGTAATTCATTGAAATAAATAAATGCAATTTCCTCAGGCTATTAACATCAGACTGGTTTTGCAGGAGACCAAGCTTTCCGTGGTGTTTGTTTAGGCCATGGACAGGATTTTGTTTATGAGGAGTACTTATCGACTTTCCAGTTGCGCAAGTCTATCCGATGTACAAGCCTTCATCAAGCCCGATCTCTAGACTACACACATAAAGATAGTCAACAAGTTAATCCATCATGGAGATATTGGCCTCTATTTGTGTCTTGGTAAGCTTTCTTCACATGCCTCGGAGAATTATTCAGGGTATAATTAATCTTCTAGGGTATTATTGATCTTCTATATGTTTTGGTTTTCTGCAGCATTCCATCTATTTCGCTCTGGGGAGGTTCGACAAAATGATTGCAGCTTCTACATGTTATTATCTCCCTCAGATTTTTTTTTCCAGATTGTGAATTCATCATTAATACCTCTGTTGGTTCTTTCTTCAAGCTTGAAAGAATGCAGAAGCTCATCATCGAAGATGTGGATAGCAAGGATCGTTTGGACGCTCTTGTGAATTCGGCCATCTATCTAAAGGTCTTGCATACATATATATCTGAATTCCTGGCCTTTCCAAACTTCATTTGTTAAAAGTTGAATTGTATGGAAGCAACCCAGTCACGACCTTGAATGTGTAACTGCATTTTTGGAAATGCGGGGTTCTTTATATTACTATTGGAGTAATGGAATACTTTATCATAATTTTAAGTGTTCAAGGAAGCTGGTGTAATTAGCAGAATACTTTATATGGAAATCATTGCATTTGGTTTATGCTTGTTGTTTTCAATGTTTTTGGGCTGATAATTAATATGTGGAATTTATGCTTGTGGTTTGTAAAAACAGGTGGATTATTAAGAAAATAAAATGGTCATTTAAAAAAAACACACGAAATAGCCCGGGTCAAAATTGGTTGGGTTATTAGTAATTTTTTTTGTGAATAATGATGGACCAAATAGCCCGGACCTAAAAAACTAGCCTGTTTCCATGGGTTTAATGATGGGTCAAAGAGCCCGGATTTTAAAATCTCCGGGCTGTATAATCTAATTCCATGGGTCTTGGCCGGACCAAATAGCCCGGGCGTGTTTTTTTTTGTCCGGGCTATATACCTAATATCGCGAAGACCTGTTGCCCGGACCTTATTGTGCATATATCCGGGCTATATTCCCAAAAACGCCCGGGCTAAAAAGTGTTTTTTTCTACTAGTGTCTATGCGCTTTCAGCATTCTACTCCGTTCTTGAAACGCACTTTAATGAGTCCTCGTTCGTTGGATTGATGCATATGAGCATGCGTTGGAAAGCTCTTTTCGAGCGCTACAACTCTCATAAAGAATTAGAACTTGATTCAGAACGATGAATGGCGAAAAGTGGGCTTTTCTTCTGCTGCACCATCCTTAGCTTCTTCATGAATTTCCTTTAAGCTCCAAAGTACGTCCGATTTCTGTAAAATATAACAAAAACTTGTGTAGACCTCCATATATTGTAAATAAACATAAACCACACAAATTCTGTATTATTCTAACCCAAATGTATGAAATGCATGCAAAAATTGATATAAAAAGTTAGTATAAAACATGGCAAATTAGGCTCACAACATCTTGCGTAGCTCCTTAATTTTTCTCTTGATTCGGAAAATTTTTAGAACAATATGAGTAAAGACAGAAATAGAGATGGTTTCACACAGCCAAATTCAACAGATCAGACAACAACAATGGCGACAGAAACACAGCAATAGCGACGGATTTGTGAAGGGTCGCGGGCGCAGCCAAGGCGCAGCCTGGGCTCTGCGACGGTTCTGGGTTCTGTTGTTGCAACGATTCTGGACAGCTTGTGTTGGGTTTGTGTTTGTGTGGGTTGGCCGAGTGATTTGGAAAGGGATGTGTTTGGATCTTAGTTAAACCGAGTAACAAGAGCATAAGGATAGTGAAGGCTTTTGGATTGGGGAATTGGGGAAACCTTTTAATTTTAAAAAGGTTCCTTAATTATAATTTTCAATCTTATTAAAATCAAAGCAATACAAGTGTTTAAATAGTAAAGGGTTGCCAATTCTACCTTGCAAAGGATAGAGGTTTGGCAAGATAAAAGATAAAAAAAAATCCTAAAAAATAGATCAAACCTACCTAAGATAGATCAAATTAGCTAAAGATAGATAAATAAACTTGGTGGTTAAGGAATCTATCTAGATTAGATATTTTCCTACCACATTATTTTCCTAATTAAATAAAATAATTATATCTAAATAATATAGATAAAACCGAAAATAATTAAATAAATATATGGAAATTCATCCAAACAGTGACAGCTGCAAAGATGATGAATTTCGGCTAACTTTGAGTTTGCTTCTTGAAAAACCTTCAATAGCAAAGTTGTAGATCTTTTCGTCCTCCTTCCAATAAGGTATGGCACGACCTCATCTCATAAATATGGACTCCGAATGACCCATTTTACTAAGACGTCGAAATGTTGTCAAACCCTCATGCACGAATCAAAACTTGGACAAAAGCTCACCTTGCATCTTTGGAACTTCTTCCATTGTGGAGCCTTCTTCTTCCTTTTGAGGAGGACATACTCTTCCTCCAATAGCCCTCGAATCGATCTTGATAGCTCACCTGGATCAAGGTCATTGTTTGAGCCACAAAAGCTCATCCTTGATTGCATCAAGAGACACATTGAGCATAAATGTTCTTAAAGAAACTATTAGAAGCATATACTTCTTTAATCAAAGAAAATCCCAAAATATGTGCATCCATATGGTTCAAGAGGACATACCAGCATGATAGAGCGTCTACTACCACATTATCCTTTCCCTTTTTATGGTGAACCACATAGCAAAAGGTCTCCAAGAACTCCACCCATCGAGCAAGGCGCCGGTTGAGGACTGTCTGACCTTTGAGGTACTTCAGAGCTTCATGATCCGAATGAATCACAAACTCCTTAGGCCAAAGGGAGTTTTGCCATGTCTGTAAGCATCTAATAAGCGCGAATAGCTCCTTGTCGTAGGTAGAATAGTTGAGATCAGCGGGGCCCAACTTCTCCCTGAAATAGGCAATGGGGCGCCTATTTTGCAGAAGAACTCCACCAATTCCAGTGCCAGAAGCATCACACTCAAGCTCGAACGGTTGTGCGAAGTCTTGTAGTTGCAGCACAAGGGTATGGGTGAGTCAATCCTTGAGAGCATGGAATGCCATCTGATGTGCATCTGTCGAGCGAAACATCACATCCTTCTTGGTCTGCTCATGCAGGGGGGCGACAATGGTGCCAAAGTTTTTGACGAAGCATCGATAAAAACCAGCAAGACCCAAGAATGAGCGGGCATGGGTGGGAGTGTACAGCTGGGACCACTCCTGTATAGCTCGAACCTTCTCCTCATCTACTTTCAAGCCAGATGGAGAAACAACAAATCCAAAAAAAAAAATAGTAGATTCGGAAGCAAAAGAACACTTTTTCAAATTAGTATATAATTTCTCTTTTCTATGACAATCAAATACTAATTTCCAGTGACTAAGGTGATCATGAAGGTTCTTACTATAAAGCAAAATATTGTCAAAATAAACAACGACAAATTTTCCTAAGTATCTTCTACGCACATGGTTCATAAGAGCCATACGTAGTCTTAAAAGCCGTTTTCCATTCATCTCCCTGCTTAATCCTAATTTGATGATAGCCACTTCTAAGATCAATTTTAGAAAATATACATGCACCATAAAGTTCATCAAGCATATCATCTAAACGAGGTATAAGGTAACGATTCTTAACCATAATTTGTTTGATTGCCCTGCAATCAACACACATGCGCCAAGAGCCATCCTTTTTGGGGACCAAGATCACGAGGACGACGCAAGGACTGAGGCTCTCGCGAACAAATCCTTTGTCCATCAGCTCCGTGACTTGGCGTTGTAACTCCTTTGCTTCCTCAAGGCTAGCTTTGTAAGCGGCATGATTAGGCAAGGATACGCTAGGGATGAAGTCAATTTGATGCTTAATCCCTCTAATGGGTGGCAAGCCTTGTGGTAGTTCAGTTGGAAGCACATCGAGATAATCTTGTAGAAGAGCAGCAATAGATGCAAGAATATGACTAAAATCCACAACATTAAGCAATACCTCTTTCATTACCAATAGGATATGAGGTCGATGAGCATTCCATGTGATTGTCTCTTGCTGAGGCTGAGAGACAAGGGATCGTCGTTCAAAAGTGCCCATAAGCGAGATAGAAGGGGGAGCTGAAGAAGACGTGTCCGAAGCTGCAGAAGAAGAAAGGTTTGGCCGCCGAGGGAGCTATGGCCGCGGGGGTGGGTGCGGCCTGAGGAGTGGGCTCACAACTAGCCTTAGCCTTCTGAGCTTCCTTCTGGGCGTCCTATTGTTGTCTCTTGCAAACCTTTTCCTTCAAAACAGCTTGAGGAGACAAGGGTATGAGAGTAACTCTCCTCAAATCAAAAGTGACGGAATATGTATTCGTACGACCATCATGAATAACAGAGCGATCATATAGCCAAGGACGACCAAGTAAAATATGACTACAATCCATCCTAGCAACATCACATAAAACTTTATCATGATAGGAACCAATAGAAATAGAAACCAAGCACTGTTTAGTTACCATAATATTAGATCCATCATCAGTAATTCCATTCAAACCATAGTGAGTAGCTCTAGGAGTAGTAGCCAAGTGTAAGAAATCAACTACCTTTTCATTGATGAGGTTGTAGAAACTCCCTCCATCGATGATGACGTTCAAGGCAGAGAGTGTCCTGGAAGTCTGAAGGATCGATCTCCTCATTGTGGTCCTGAGCCGTGTCCTCCTCCACTTCACTTGAAATTATGGGTTCTTCGATAGTCTCCTCCTCATAGTAATGGTCTTCCAAGTCACTGAGAATAACCTTCCTTTTCTGCGTGCAATTACGAGAGACATGTCCAAAACCACCACAAGTGTAGCAACATACCTCTTTGGAGAAGTCTGAAGGATTGATCTCTTCATTGTGTTCCTAAGCCGTGTCCTCCTCCACTTCACTTGAAATTATGGGTTCTTTGATAGTCTCCTCCTCATAGTAATGGTCTTCCAAGTCACTGAGAAGAACCTTCCTTTTCTGCGTGCAATTGCGAGAGACATGTCCAAAACCACCACAAGTGTAGCAACATACCTCTTTGGAGCCATCTTTAGTAGGGGCAGCAACTCTTCTAATTTGGACTTCAAAACCCTGTTTAGGTGAGATGGGAACTCCCTTTTGCTGCACGGTTAAAAGTAGATCTGGATTGACTAAATGAAGCAAAAGAAACAAACTTGCAACCTTGTGAATATTGCTCCAAGAACAGACTTGATATCGACTAGAACAAGACAAGACGAGATGAACTCGATCAAGAATAGGGAACTCGAGATTGACTAAAACCAAGAAACCAAAGACTCGATTAAAAACATTAAAAGACCGATAGATTGAGTGATTAGAACTAAGATAGAACGAGATAAAGACCCCATGCCTCCTTAGAGGGTAGGAACCAAATACCAACAACTATCAAACCCGCCTCTACAACCTCACACAACCAAGCGGACAACTTGGAGGCACGAGGAGGGGACTTGTGAATAACAGGATCACCAAGCTCTCGCGAGGTTGATGAACTCAAGGCAAACCAAGCTGAGATCTATACCAATTGTTGCAATTGATGAGCCCTGCTTCGAATCGATTGACTTTGAGCACTCAATGTGTTTCACACAAGAGAAAAATTTCATTCAATATTCAACGTCTGTTCTACAAGGATGGAGGTCGGCTAATATAACCCTAACAAGGCTGATTTTCGGCCAAAATTAATAAAAATAATAACTTAAAGAAATTATTAAAATAACCCTAAAAGTTTCCTAAAATAATTTAAGTAAGAAAGTTGCTAAAATAGGAAATAACATAGGTTGTTCAACACTTAGTAAATTCGGCTAACATGTGCCTAGGGTGGTTCAGCATTCTTGATCACAATGCACATGTATGTCTTCAATGTAGGCTCCGGGAGTTGAACCGTTCTCGAGAACAAAGCATGACTCACAAACATCAATGAGTCGCGTTGAAGCTTCTTAGCTCGGTCTCGAGTCATTGGTCCTCCAAGTATGATCGGCGTGTCTGGAGGTGTAGAAGATGGTCCCGCATCAACCTTCACTTCTTGGAAATGATTTGACCATGAATCCAAGTCCTCGTCCACAGAAAAGTAGGGAATGAGATCCGCGACGTTGAAGGTTGTGCTCACGCCATAGTCACCAGGAAGCTCCAGCGTGTAGGCATTCTCACCAACTCGTTGCAGAACCTTGAAAGGTCCATCTCCTCGTGGTGCTAGATTGCTCTTCCGGGCATCTGGAAACCTCTCCTTCCTAAGGTGCACCCACACGAGATCCCCTGGATGAAATGTCACCACACGCCGCCCATTATTTGCTTTGTTGGCGTTGTATTCAGCCTTTTGCACAAGCTTCTGACGTGTTCGTTCATGCAACTCCTTGACGAACTCGACATGCTTACCTGCTTCAAATGATTATTTCTCTCTCATAGGATATGGAGTAAGATCAAAAGGGGTTAGTGGATTAACACCATATACACATTCAAATGGAGTGATTTTGGTTGAGGAATGCATAGTCCTATTATAAGAAAACTCCACATGCAACCTAACTACTTCTCTAAACAATATATTAGCAACATTAGTAGCATCATCGGTTTTATGACATGAAATAAAGTGAGCCATTTTAGAAAATCTGTCCACCACCATAAATATAGAATCCCTCCCCTTCTTAGCTCTAGGCAATCCTACAATAAAGTCCATAGAAATGTCTTCCCAAGAGGCTAAGGGTGTAGCTAGTGGTGTGTATAATCCATGGGGCATGGGCTTAGATTTGACCTTTAAACAATCAATGCATCTCTTAAGGCAATGTTCTACATCCCTAAGCATATGTGGCCAATAAAAGTGTGATCTAAAAGTGTATGATATGTTTTATCTCTCCCAAAATGGCCCATTAAACCTCCACTATTGGCTTCATTAACCAATAATAATCGAAGAGAACACCTAGGTATACACACTTGATCTTTCCTATATAAGAATCCATCAAAGATATATAAGCTATTGCTAGGACCCTTATCACGGCATTGTCTAAACAAATTCCCCAAATCAGCATCATTCTCATACAATTCCTTAATGTAAACAAAGCTTAAGACTCTAGAATCCAAAGTGGTTAAAAGAACATGTCTTCTAGATAAAGCATCAGCAACCACATTGTCTTTTCCTTTCTTATACTTTATATCTTAAGGAAATGTTTCTATGAATTCCATCCATCTACCATGCCTTCTATCAAGTTTATCTTGCCTTTTAAAGTGTTTTAAGGACTCATGATCAGTCCTAAGTATAAACTCTCTAGGCCATAGGTAATGGGACCATGTCTTAAGAACACTAAATAATGCATATAATTCTTTATCATATGTGGAATAATTAAGACATGCACCTTTCAATTTCTCAGAAAAGAAAGCGATAGGCTTACCTTCCTACATAAGAACTCCGCCTATGCAAACTCCGCTAGCATCACATTCCACCTCAAAGGGCCGAGTGAAATCAGGCAAGGCCAAGAGCGGTGCCTGCGTCAACTTCTCCTTCAAGGTGCGAAATGCTTCCTCCTAAGTTGCGCCCCACTTGAACTTGCACCTCTTTTTTGTGAGTTCCGTGAGAGGGGCTGCGATGAAGCTGAAGTCGCGCACAAATCGCCTATAGAAACTCACCAGCCCTTGAAAACTACGCACATGGCCGATGGTGGTCGGTGTAGGCCATTCCTGGATTGCCTTGATCTTCGCTTCATCGACACGTAGTCCATTCGAGCTCACTACAAAACCCAGAAAAGACATTTGATCATTACATAATTCGCATTTCTTAAGATTTGCATACAACTGATCTAGTCTAAGTGTAGAAAGTACTTGCCTAAGATGTGCTTCATGTTCCCTAGGTGATTTGCTGTACACAAGAATATCATCAAAATATAATACAACAAATTTGCATATGAAATTCCTAAGCACATGATTCATTAATCGCATAAAAGTACTTGAAGCGTTAGTTGAACCAAAAGGCATAACCAACCATTCATATAACCCATATTTTGTCTTAAATGCTGTTTTTCATTCATCGCCTTCCTTCATCCTAATCTGATGATAACCGCTTTTTAAATCAATTTTTTAGAGGATGGAAGAACCATGCAACTCATCTAACATATCATCTAGGCAGGGAATAGGATGACGATATTTCACAGTTATATTTTTAATAGCCCTACAATCTATACACATTCTCCATGAGCCCTCTTTCTTAGGGACTAATAGCACAAGGACTTAAACTCTCTCTAATATATCCTGTTGTAGAGGAAATCGAGTTCAAAATATAATAAAATAGATCAAACCAGATTCGTGTCCATGCAAATAATTACAAGACCTCCTTCTGATATAGCAGCGGGAAGTCAGGATCGATCCTCGAGGAAGCGTGTCAGCAGATCTCATGCAGCGGGAGAATCTCATGAGTGGTTGTCGACTTCAAAAGTACTCAACCTCGACTAAGGTTAGTCGACAGGGGTCAGGCACAGCCGAATCCGAGCAAGCAAAGGTCACTGCAGTTTTGGTCGATCTCGAGGAGACTGCTCGATGTCGAGTTGTTTGGTCGTAGTTGAGTAAACTGGTCGAAATCGAGTTAACTGCAGAGACATAAGCGACAACGATCTTGCTCGATCGAACGCACTTTCCTGAGTCCTCATTCGTCGGATTGACACATATGAGTATGCGTTGGAAAGCTCTTTTCGAGGGCTACAACTCTCATGAAGACAGCAGAACTTGACTCAGAATGATGAATGCCGAAAAATGGTCTTTTCTCCGGCTGCACCATCCCTAGCTTCTTCATGAGTTTTCCTTTAAGCTCCAAAGTGTGTCCGATTCCTGCGAAATTAAACAGAAACTAGTGTAGACTCCATAATTTGGCAAATAAGCATAAACTACATAGATTATGTACTATTCTAACCCAAATGCATGAAATGCATACATAAATCGATATAAAAGTTAATATAAAACATGGCACAAAGCATGGACATCATATCCCTTATCCAACAGTTCATGGACTTCGGATTGGACCTTTTGGGTCTTAGTGGGATTCATACGATAGGAAGGCCTATTAGGCAAAGAAGCCCTTGGAACGAGATCAATTTGATGCTCAATTCCACGAATAGGGGGTAGACATGCTGGTATGTCTTCGGGAAATACATCCTAATACTCTTCAAGAAGAGATAGGATGTGAGCAGGGAGGGTAGCTCTAAGCTTCTCACTCAACATATTCAACCCTTTGCATAGGAGCATGAGGGTTGTTTCCCCATCCACAAAGTCGTCTACAAATGCACTCTTGGATGCCAAGAATACATCTCTAGGCCGAGATTGGGATGCCACTTGGCTCGACTGAGCCTCCTCAGCTAACTCACCTTTACTTACCTTGCGTTCTCAATCTCGTCTGCCACTTGTGTTGGCGTCATAGGCTTGAGAACTATGTTCTTTCCCTGAAAAGTAAAGGAATAACGGTTAGTAAAGCCATCATGCAAAACCTTACGATCAAATTGCCAAGGATGACCTAATAATATATAACAGGCTTACATATGTACGATATCACATAACACATCATCCTCATAATGTCTTAGTTTGATATGCACTTTACCTTGCATATTCACCTTCAAGTTTCCACAGTCATTCATCCAATGCAATCTATAAGGTCTAGGATGTTGAATTGTAGGAAGTTGTAATTTATCAATAATTTCCTGACTAGCTAAGTTACAACAAATTCCTCCATCAATTATCATATTAAAAACCTTTCCCTTTACTAAGCATCTAGTATGAAACAAGTTTTCACATTGATTGTCATCACAAGGTGCATGAACAACACTTAAAACCCTCCTAACAATCAATGATTCCCCATGTTCATAATCAATGCCATCATCATCTTCATCATAAGTAAGAAGGTTAAGGTTTTGATCATTATCATTAGCATGCTCTTCATGTTCATCACAAGAATTTTCAGATTCATATTCACCTAAGTGATTAATCATGAGAGTTTTCTTATTAGGGCAATCCTCAAAACATGACCTCTACCTTGGCATTTGAAATAAACAATATCCCTAGATCTAGTGGTAGAAGGGTTAGGATTATTCCCTTTGGGGCCAGTAGATACCCCAGACGAATCTCGTCCGTACATAGGCGCCTTACCCTTGTCGAGAGCCTACTGGGTGGTTCGGCTCTCTCCTCTTCCTTGGGCTTGGTTCAGCCTTTCCCAGAAGCCTCCATCAGATCGGCCTTAGGGCTTTTATGGCCGGTTCTGGCGCCATCCTTGGGGTTGCCCACTCGACATTCGTCCATCTTGGCCCCTTTATCTAGCTCCCCTTTCTACCTTCATAGCTAAATGTAAAAGCTCAGTAGGTGTAGAATAAGGAAAATAGTCAATTTCATGAGCTAAGGCGGGTTGCAATATTCTAAGAAACCTAGCATTTGTATCCTCAACATTTTCTACTACATTAGCTTTAGCCATGGTTTCTTGCATTGCATTAATGATTTCCTCAACACTTTTACTACCTTGTTTAAGGTTTTCTGATCGTTTTCTAAGCTCTCTAGCATAGTGTTGGGGAACAAATCGTCTTCTCATAAGTGCTTTCATTTGGTCCCATGAAGCGATAGGCACATCAAGGACTCTTCTTCATTTTTTAATCAGATTATCCCACCAAATTAAAGCAAATCCTTGAAATTCTATAGAAGCTAATTGCACCTTTTTATTTTCAGAAAAGTTATGACAATTCCAGATTTGATCCATTTTAGTTTCCCAATAAATATATGCATCTGGATCTGTCTTACCATCAAATTGAGGGATCTTTACCTTTACCTTACCTATGCCGTCCTGATAAGGCTCCCTAGGTGCTCTGTATTGGTATTGACCTCCTCTATCGTTCCTCCTAGGACGTTGCTCCCAATACTCCTCTTCTTGGAAGTCGTCATCGCGCTCTGAATAGTAGTAATCCTCCTGCTGGCCTCGGCATGTCCCTCTCCCTCTTCCTTATCCCTGCGCATTAACAAACCCATTATTTCTACCATACCTCTCCCCTCGTAGAGAGTCGTTTTCATCAAATAAAGGGTTATCGGCATTAGGGTTAGGATGAATTACTTCCCTTGCATCGCGAGGTGTACCGTCACACCTTTGATTACCTTGCCCGACCATGGTATTCGAACCGGTTGGCTGAGCCTCAATTGTCGTATGTCTGTTTAACACCTCCGTCAAGGTTGTGTTGAGAACGTTGACCTATTCAGGCCTCACAGTTGAGGTACTGTTATCGTTGTTGCCATTGTTGGCATTGTTGTCGTTGCTTCCATGCTGATACATAACATATAAAACGAAAAAAGAAAAATGTGATAGGTTAGAGAAAATATAAACAACTCACAAGTGTTTCTCTCATAATCCCTCTCTAATTGGTATGTGACGCTTGTTGTTTCAATCCGCCTTGGGCAAATCAACACTCAAGATGAAAACCTAGCAATCAAGATAAGAGATCAAGAGAATGAATGAAACAAAGGACTAAAAGTACTCGACAAACAGGAGAGAGTACTCGACAGTAGTAAGGATTACTTGAAACAAACAACTAGAGCACTCGAAAATGATGAAAAGCACTCGACAATTCATAAAAGACACTCGAGACAACAAAGAGCACTCGACGCTGGGTTCGCAGCACTCGACAGGGACTAAACGTACTCGATATAGACACAGGGAGTACTCGAAAATAATGAACAACACTCGACAATGGAGAGAAACAAGAGAAAATAAAGGAAAATAAAAGAAAACTTGGAAATTTACCTCTTTTGATTTGAAACCTTAAGTTAGGATGTTGTAGTTGCAAGGTAGGGTTTCAAGTTTTGTGTTTGGGAGGCTTGTGTTTGAGGTCTGTCGACTAGGGCTATGGGAGTTCACCAAATTTGGTCCTTTGGGAACTTTCTTGCACTAGATCAACAATTTTTTTTTTAACTTACTTTTGCCCCTAGTGAATTTTATCCTCCTAGGTCCAAGCTTTGAATGTGTTCTTTTTTTTTTGAAGAATTTCAAACTGTTTTTTTTAACCTAATGCAAGAAAGAATAACAAACTATGATGAAGGACTCGAAAATTGTGTGGAATAGGGGAATGAAAATAAAATTCAGCCCTAATGCAATATATATATAGATAAGGGTTTGGTTAACTTTGGCAAGTATATCTATCTAAGCCTTTAAGAATCTATGATAGATAAATGAATTATATCCACCAATAATCAGAATTTTAATGAGGCAAATATAGATAGAACAAGATAGATCCAATGATAGAAAGCAAAATAGGGTTTCTTGTGAAATAGCAAGGTGGCTGACTAGGGTGTTGGAGCAATCGGCGTCGACTGGCTTCAAGGGTCACGGCTGGCTTTTGTTTTAGGCTAGGTGCAACCATAACTATCACAAAGAAGAAAAAGTTTAGATGCAATCAAAGTCAAGAAACAAGAAGTAAAAGACCAAAATAAAAAAGACTATGTTTTTGTGGGGTTTTTGTGTTTAACAATATGAAATGACACAACTTGATGTCGGAAACCAAAGCTCTGATGCCAATTTCATATGGGGTTAGCCGTAGGATGGCCAGATCTTCGACAATCAAACAAGAACTTAAAGAACAGAAGCAAGAAAGACCAAGAACACCAAGAAAGACGCAAGAACCAATCAAGAAAACAAGACGACGCAGCAAGACACTCATGAACAGACTCGATATCGACTAGAACAGGACAAGACGCGATGAACTCGATCAAGAATAGGGAACTCGAGATCGACTAAAACCAAGAAACCAAAGACTCGATTAAAAACAATAAAAGACCGATAGATTGGGTTATTCGAACTAAGATAGAACGAGATAAAGACTCCAGGCCTCCTTAGAGGCTAGGAACCAAATACCAACGACTATAAAGCCCGCATTTACAACCTCACACAACCAACCGGACAGCTTGAAGGCACAAGGAGGGGACTTGTGAATACCAGGATCACCAAGCTCTCGCGAGGTTGATGAACTCAAGGCAATCCAAGAAGAGACCTATACCAATTGTTGCAATCGATGAGCTCTGCTTCGAATCGATTGACTTTGAGCAGTCAATATGTTTCACACAAGAGAAAACATTCATTCAATATTCAACATTTGTTCTACAAGGATGGAGGCCGGCTAATATAACCCTAAAAAGGCTGATTTTTGGCCAAAATTAATAAAAATAACAACTTAAAGAAATTATTAAAATAATCCTAAAAGTTTCATAAAATAACTTAAGTAAGAAAGTTGCTAAAATAGGAAATAACATAGGCTGTTCAACACTTAGTAAATTCGGCTAACATGTGCCTAGGGTGGTTCAACATTCTTGATCACAATGCACATGTATGTGTTCAATGTAGGCTCCGGGAGTTGAACCGTTCTCGAGAACAAAGCATGACTCACAAACATCAATGAGTCGCGTTGAAGCTTCTTAGCTCGGTCTCGAGTCATTGGTCCTCCAAGTATGATCGGCGTGTCTGGAGGTGTAGAAGATGGTCCCGAATCACTAGCCCTCTACTTTTGCAGTTGCTCATGTAGAAGATGCGTTTTCTGAGTCAAAGCGTTAATATCTCGAATAGAATGAATAGATAAAGGATTTTTAATAGAAGTATTGAGACCGCAAGAAACTGAGTACATAAACCACGTTCAGTAAGATAAATATTAGCCTGACGAGCGAGGCGTTCGAGCTCGTCTCTTTATTCCATAAGGGGGGGCGAGATCCCTGCGAACATAAAGCCAAACGCATCCTCATCGTTTCTGTGTACTCTTCTGGCACGTGTCTCTCCTTCATTAGATAGCGCAGTTGAGGCCATGTTTCAACAGGTTGCTTACCTTGACGACGACGGATTTCACGAGTGCGAAACCACCAAGAGCAAGCCATACCTGCCAAGTGTAAAGTAATAACCTCCAACCTCTCTGTTTCATCGTAGCGAACATGATGAAGTACATAATTAGTATGATCCTCCCAAGCAAGATATGCCTCAGGATCATTAGCACCATCAAAAGTATCTAATTTAATTTTAACATCTCTCATTTGGATAGCCTGTGCATTATCAAATCTAGGATGACCAAAATTAGGGTTAGGGAAATCATCTAGATTAGCATCTACCCCTTGGTAAGCGTCCTCCAGATGTGGCATGTCGTTCAAATCGGCATTGCTACGACTACCCTCCCAATTACCTTTTATGAACAGAGGGTTTGCATGAGTCAGGTGTTGTTGTTGTTGTTGCCAATTCTGCTGCTTCTTATGGTGTTGTTGTCCGTTAAAAGATGATAGCGGATCATTGTCTTCATTCTACTGCTTCTTATGGTGTTGTTGTCCGTTAAACGATGATAGCGGATCAATTTCATAACCATACTTTAATCCAAGAATCACATTCATAGGCATGATATGTAGCAATCAAGGAATAAAAGTCAATACTTGCAACCAAAAACTCAATATCTTCTAAATTACAAATCCAACAAGAAAATAAACCTAAATAAAGTGCCAATTTTTAGGGTGAGTAATTAAAAAAAAACCCAAACTTTATGCAACGGGAATGGTGAAAAATAAGGCACGAAAATAATCACTCAACATAATGAATCAAGAGAGTAAAGAATTTGCATACACCTGAGAATCCGATACAACTTGATACGTTTGGAATCCCCGATCCTTCGCCTGTGGGCTCAGAATCAAGAACCACGTCGTATATTTGCCCCGATCTTGCAATGCTCTTTGATATCTCCTGATTTGGAACAATTTAAACAAGTGATTAATATTATGAATTTGCGACAGTTTATACTTAGAAAATCCAGCAGCTAAAAGGAACTCAGAAATAGCGACAGAAAGGAAAAGAGAGGCGAAGATCAGTGAGAGCGCATGAGGACAGGGGTGTGCGGAACCTAGGTCTACCAACTCAATCCAATAGTTCTAGATACCATTACATCCCGCTCATATACAACCTTTCTAGCCTCATAACTATCCGCAATCAAGGCCAAACATCTAAACCAACTACTAGGTATCCCAACTTTTACACCATCAAGCCATCTAAGGATCAATCTACTTCAATATCCCAGTCTCAAGTCGTAACCTTCCACTCAACCATCTAAACCCATATCTCGGAGTTCTCAATTGCACAATTTCCCTGTTCCGAAAAGCTTTGCAACTCGGCCAATTACCAGGACTCCCTATAAAGCACACCCTCACCCTAGGGATTCCCTACCAGTCCCATCCTCACCTTCTAAGAGAAATCCCAACTCGCCTCAATGCCCAAATTCACTTCGCTATCTCGAACCCAAGTCCTCAATTGAACCTCTCTCGCGATCGATCTAAGCGCCTCGTAACAATCTCGCTTACTCTTCTTAGGCTCTCAAGACTCCGCCTGGCTATTATCCCAAAGGGACACATCGAATCACCTTGCTAACCTGATCACACTTCCTACACAACTAATCACTCTCACAAGCCATCCACCTCTAAGAACCCACTCATACTGACCATCTAACACCTAACCCTATCATCCTTATATTTTAGACATTCCCAACAAGGGTTTACCTCCTAGGCCACACTCGAACCTCAACCAATACGAACATCTTACCTTACTAGAATCAACTCAACCGCCTACTCCCGACCAACTCTAACGTAGAAACCCATCTAGCGCTAACTCCCAACCACGAATCACCAAGACCCTCATCACCCGCGCCTATCCTCAAAGACTAACCATTGATTCTCCCTACTTATCCCATTCCGAACCTCACAAAACATGAACCACTCATGACTCTTCAAGCCCACCTACTCTAGATCCTCTTCCCAGCATTTTCCTAAATTATCTAAAGCTACCACTCCTTAACCAAGACAACTTAGGCCTGAAGCCTCTATCCATATACCATTCTTCCCAAGGAAACTTTATGCCACCCTAGTTTGAATTACCTTAACATCGCATCTTGACCAATTCTCCAACCTATAGAATTCCCCATGTACTGCAACTTCGCCAAACCTTCTAAAATCCTTTTTCCTCTAGTGCCCCCAATACCTTCCACTTTGCCTAGTTCCCTAATCCAGGCTCAGAATCTCTCTATCTCAACCTCAAGCAACTTGTCTCACTACCAACCTCAATGACATTTTTGCCTAGATACCAGTCTTTTCTCGATGATTCATCTCCCATCCTCAAATACCTTAATAGCCAAAATAATCTCCACAAATAATCTTTGATTCATTCCCTATGCAAAATTCCTCCAACAACGCATCTAGAAATCCTTCACTCGTGGCTTCACCAAACATTACCAATCCTACCTAAACAACCCCAATACTCATCTGACATACAGTTCTGACATGAACAACCTAATCCCCAAAATTGATGATTTCCCAAGCAACCCTATACTACTCATCCTTAATACTTCCCCAACCTCATCCTTTACCAAAACAGCTCTCAATCATAACACATACAACCTGGTCCCAAATCCTACGATTCCTTAGACCCTCCTTAGTCGATTATCCTCAACACTGCCCATGATCCGCTCCTAGACTATCTAGACACTTTCCCCTGGGCACACTAACCCGTCTACAACACTTCCCCTCAAGAATTCCCCCGATCAACTCTTGGCCCACCTATCCACCTCTAGCTAGGACCTCTCTCTCTCGAATCTTGCCATACGAATTCTACTCCGCATGTAGCACCTACCTGGAAGCTCGACTACACTCGCTAACCACTACTTTCCGACAAAGATGGGAGGAATTCGTAGGAAACGATAATAAATTGAAAAGGATTCGATCGATCGATCAGCTTGTGCTTGTGCTTGGGCTGCTACTATAAGTCTAAATTGCATTCAAACTTTACACTACAAACTGAGCTTGAACGAGCTTGAACGAGTCCAACTAACGAGCTCGAACGAGCTTAAGCTTCTTTGTTTAGCTTGATTGAGCCTACCAAGTCGAGCTCGAGTTTAACATTAGGCTTGCGAGCCGAGCTTGAGCACCAAAAAAAGGTCGTATGATTTTTGGGCTCGAGCTCGGCTCGACTCGTCTCCCGTTCGAGCCAAGCTTGAACATGCCAAGCTCGGCTCGTTCGGCTCGATTATCACCCCTAGCTACAACATAATGATGACGAACAACTCCGAGTGTCTGAACTCCATCTTCAAGGATCCTCGTGACCTACACATCACAACCCTGATTGATGCTATCATCAAAACCGTAGCCAAGTGGTTTTACGAGCGACGGTGATGCAGTGCTATTCCCGATTCATCGCTTGTGGGCTTAGAATCAAGAACAATGACTTGAGTTTGTCCCAATCTTGCAATTATCCTTGATATTTCTCGTCGTTTACAATCAATTACAATAAAGGTTTTAACGGAAAAATAAACCAACACAAGAGAACAATGAACAGCGACGGAAAACACTTATGCTCTGCGACGGTTTGGGGCACTGTTTTGGCGACGATTTTCACAGCTTAGTGTTTTATTGTGTTTTTGGGATTGTGATACGTTTGGGATACCCGTTCCTTCGCCTGTGGGCTCAAGATCAAAAACCACGCCGTATATTTGCCCAATCTTTCAATGCTCTTCCGAAATCTCCTAATTAACCAATTAAGTAAACCAATCATTAAACTAATTAAAACAAGTATAGTTCTTAACTTAAGAATTCAACAACAAACAAGTATAGTTCTTAACTTAAGCTAAGCAACAGCAACCGAACAGCTTTAATTAAATCTAAACTAACTAAAAGCAATTGAAAGATCTTAATCAAATTTTAAACAAATAAAGCGACAGAAGAGAGAAGCGGAAACAGATTGCGCGCGAGGCAAGATTGGGTGCGCAGAAGCCGCCGTCTCAGGGACCACGCTTGCAGGAAGCAGAGGTCAGACGCGAGGACACGGAAACACTCGACGGAAGCGAGGGTGACTGCGCGCACAAGAGAGCGACCGAGGCGAGAGCGAACGTGTGCGAGTGCGAGACAGCGAGAGAGCGAGAACTGGACGCGCGAGCGCCTGCGCGCGCGGACCCGACGAGGCCGTGCTTGGACATGAGCGATGCCAAGGGCCGTCTTCCTCTGCCTGCGACGGTGAAGGGCTTTGATTGGTGTTGGGATTGTTGGTTCGGTGAAGGTGAACCAGGTGAACGGTGATGGTGATTGTGAAAGCCGAACGTAACAGGAACATGAAAGTAAAGATAGTGGTTGGGATTGAAATCGAAGAACCCTTTAATCCATAAAGGGGTTCCTCAATTTTATTCAATCTGATTAATTCAAAACGGAATACAATGTTTAAATAGGTAAATAACTAGGTTTGGTTGACTTCCTTAGAGGCTAAGGATTGTTTTACCAAACTATATCCTAACTAAATAAAACTTAATCTAAAATCCTACTATAGAAAATAATAAAATATGATAATTAAGAAAGCCTAAAGGATAGACTCTCCTAACCATCTTATTTGATCTAACTAAGAAATACTAAAATAAGCAATTCTATAATTAGACTCCAACTAACATAGGAGTTTACTAAAAATATAATATATATATATATATATATATATATATATATATATATATATATATATATATATATATATATATATATATATATATATATATATATATACACATATATAAAATAAGAAATATAAATAATAAAATAGTTAACGTCGTTTCTTTAACGACTTCCAAGGTGGAGCCTTCTTCTTCCGTTTGAGGATGACATCATTCTCCTCCAATTGAAATCGACTTGTCCTTGAGTCGTCGCCTGGATCAAGATCGTTGTTTGACCCACAGAAGGCCATTTTGACCTGCGTCATTCTCCCCCACTTATCTTCGATTCGTCCTCGAAGCGAGTCATGGATCAGCAATGGGGAAGACACGGTAGGCACGAAGTAGCTAGCTGGAGGATCAACTTGGATAGGTGCCAACAGAATTCGAGGCATAGAAACCCCAAAAACAACACCTGTTAAGTTGATCAATGAGCAATTAACAAAAACATTAGGAACATGCTCAACGACCTCAAGAAATTCATATTCAGCAATGTCAAGGACGTTCTCAAGAGGTACAATTGCTAACTCAAGAGAAACGTCCTCAACCTCCTCCTGGGCATCAACCGGCGACAATAACTCATCCTGCGTAGAATAACAGTTCACTTGCAGATCAGATTCGGATGCCTTCCTGGTGGATTCTTGCAGCGTGTGACCCACCGTTAGAAAGATCTCGAAATTATCTTCGCATGGAGTGGTAGGAGAAGCAAATCCGAGGTCGGAGTCAACGGGAATCTGTGAAACAAAATCATTGCGCAGTGCAGTCTCTTGGCCAACGAAAGTATCCAAAACAACCTCCTTTACCTTCCCGTCGGCCGTATAGTCAAGTAAAATCACGTCCACATCGGGGGAGGATATCTCCAAGATCTCAAAGGTAGGTGGCGCGTGAGGCTGACTATTAAGAAGTTACTGAATATAAGCCATCCTCTAAGCGTCATCAAGCCAATTAGCTTGCCGTTGGGCCGCTTCCTCCAACTTTCGTTTTCGTTCCTCCTCAACCTCTCGTTGTTGGAGAAGCCAAATATGACGGAGGCGACGTTGTTGTTGTCGTTTCTCCTCCTCAATTGCAGCTTGACGTTGATGCTCAAGGAGTTGTTATTGTTGTCGATGGGTCTCTGCTTGCCTTTGAAGCCAAAGGTGACGCCTTTGAGCCTCTTGTTGTCGTTGATGCTCAAGTTGTTGTTGTTCCAAGGCTCTCCGCTGAAACAAGCGTTGGCGACGCTGTTGTTTGGCTCGTTCCAAAGCAAAGTACTTATCCAGTGGGTCGAGATCACCATCTCAATCTCCTCATATCTCCTAAGCCATCAAATCAAAACATTAATAACATCAACTCAAAGAAACAAAAAGTGTAGCATAACCTGTCTCTGAATACCAATTGATACGTTTGGGATACCCGATCCTTCGCCTATGGGCTCAAGATCAAGAACCACGCCGTATATTTGCCCGATCTTGTAATGCTCTTCCGATATCTCCTGATTAACAACCAATTATTAAACTATTTAAAACAAGAACAGTTCTTAACTTAAGAATTCAACAACTGACAACGATGAAAACTAATTGACTAGATTTAACTTAAGCTAAGCAACAGCAACCGAACATCTTTAATTAAATCTAAACTAACTAAAAGCAACGGAAAGATCTTAATCAAATTTTAAACAAACAAAGCGACAGAAGAGAGAAGCGGAAACAGATTGCGCGCGAGGCAGGACTGGGTGCGCAGAAGCCAACGTCTCAGGGACCACGCTTGCAGGAAGCGGAGGTCAGACGCGAGGACACGAAAACACTCGACGGAAGCGAGGGTGACTGCGTGCACAAGAGAGCGACCGAGGCGAGAGCGAGCGTGTGCAAGTGCCAGACAGCGAGAGAGCGAGAACAGGACGCGCGAGCGCCGGCGCGCGCGGACCCGACGAGGCCGCGCTTGCTGAGAGCGAGCTTGAAAGTGAGCGACGCCAAGGGCTGTCTTCCTCTGCCTGTGATGGTGAAGGGCTTTGATTGGTGTTGGGATTGTTGGTTCGGTGAAGGTGAACCAGGTGAACGGTGTTGGTGATTGTGAAGGCCGAAGGTAACAAGAACATGAAAGTAACGATAGTGGTTGGGATTTAAATCGAAGAACCCTTTAATCCATAAAGAGGTTTCCTCAATTCTATTCAATCTGATTAATTCAAAATGGAATACAATGTTTGAATAGGTAAATAACTAGGTTTGGTTGGCTTCCTTGGAGGCTAAGGATTGCTTTACCAAACTATATCCTAACTAAATAAAACTTAATCTAAAATCCTACTATAAAAAATAATAAAATATGATAATTAAGAAAGCCTAAAGGATAGACTCTTCTAACCATCTTATTTGATCTAACTAAGAAATACTAAAATAAGAATTTCTATATATATATATATATATATGAGTTTACTAAAATAGGAGTTTACTAAAAAAATAAGGATAGACTCCAACTAACATAGGAGTTTTCTAAAAATAATATATATATATATATATATATATATATATATAATAAGAAATATAAATAATAAAATAGTTCACGTCGTTTCTTTAACGACTCCCAAGGTGGAGCCTTCTTCTTCCGTTTGAGGATGACATCAGATTGTATTTGAAATTAGGGTTTGAATTGGTATCGGATGATCGAACACAGAATTGTTAAGAATGCAAAAGTTATGGACGAGAGGATTGAAGAACCTTTTAGCCAAAAGGTTTCTTCAATATAATTTTCCCATCTAATTTTTATTCAATGTAAACTAGGTGTTTAAATAACAATGCATGGCAATTCCTCCTTGCAAAGGATAGAGTTTTGGCTAGATAAAATAATAGATAAACTAGATAAATCCTAATTAAGATAGATAGATTCTAGATAAAAGATAGATAAATCCTATGTTTAGTAGTTAAGGAAAATCCCCTAAAATATTTTCCTTCTCCACTTTTATTTTACCCTAGTAAAAAATCGGAAAGACACTAATTAGAAATTGATAACTCCCTCCCTTGATGAAAATCGGAATAAGTTTCAAAGGCCTTGACAGTATGTCTGTGTCAAAGGTCTTGGAGCTTTAACAGTGTTGATGAAATACAAAACCTATTCTATATGTTATATTGTTCGAATATTATTTAATATTATTATATACTTCCATTCTATTATTAACTAACCTTTCAGGGAGTATTTTCGAATTATTTCCTTCCTTGTGATGCGTGTTGAGAAGATTCAAATCGGAAAGATTGTGGACTTGAAGTTTCCAAACATAGAAGATCCAACCTATGCCATGATCTTGTCTAAGCCGTTGGAGAAGACCCTTGGCGCCGATTTGTCTCAATATAAAGAAGAAGGAAGATGAAGACAGACACACATTGATTGAACACAAGCTTTCATACACTCAAGCCTTCAAGCGAGATCTGTCTTCTTCGTATTCTCTCTGCTAGTCCTTAAGAGTCTGTCATTTCATTTCAAAGCATTTGAGAGTTACACAGTGAGCTTATAGGATATATTCAGTTATAGTGTTATACTCGAGAGTTTTTAACTCGGGAAGTGAACACTAGGCGATTGATTCACTAAGTGTAGGAGGATTGTACTAGATAGCATAGAGAGGTGAGGCTCTTCTAGATTGGTCTAGGACTTCAAGAGAACGAGAGTTGACTAGATTGCAATTGTATAGGAAAGAGGCTTTTCAGGGAGCTACTAGGATCCTAAGTCTTGTGAATCAATAAAAGCCGGTTGAATTCTAGGGTTGTGGAAGAACCCTAGACGGGGACGTAGGCCAAGTTCGTGTCGAACCTCGTAAATAACTCATCGAGTCCTTTACTTTATTGCTTTACCTTATTTCCGCACTTGGTTCGAATTGTTTAACTTTTTGATCTGAAAGGGTTTTGCACGAGCTTCAAAAGTCTTGAGACTATCTGCGAAAAACCGGCATACTCTATCCAACCCCCCTTCTAGAGTATTTCTATATTACCTAGTTTTATATTATCGAACCTTCAATTGTTATCAGAGCTTTACTCACCGCTTTTGATCTAACAATCTTGTGAGTTTTCGATCATGTCTGGTGAAGCAAGCGGAGGATTTGCACAGGGAAGGTTCACGAGCAGACCACCACTCTTTGTAGGAAACAACTTTGTCCACTGGAGATCCTTGATGAAGATGTTAGATCTGGAACTTTGGAACATTATAGAGAATGGTCCGAAAATTCCAGAGAAAGATGGACCAAATGGAACCAAAGTTGCAAAGAAGGAGTCTGAATACATCCAAGCGGATCTTGAACTCGTCTCCAAAAACTACAGGGCTATTAACTTACTTTATTGTGGTCTTAGCACTGATGAGTTTAACCGTATTTCATCTTGTATGTCAGCTAAAGAGATTTGGGACAAACTGGTCGTCACCTATGAAGGAACGAGCCAAGTGAAAGACACCAAGATCAGCATCTTCCTTCGAAAGTATGAGCTTTTCGAAATGAAGTCTGATGAGTCAATCAAGGCCATGTTCACACGATTCACAGAAATCACCAACAACCTTGACTCTCTCGGCAAGAGCTTTACAAACGTTGAGAAAGTGAGGAAGATACTGAGGTGCCTCCCAAAGGAGAAATGGGGTCCGAAAGTAACAGCTATAGAGGAAGCACAAGACCTCACCACTCTACCACTTGACGACCTGCTTGGGAAGCTGATCACACATGAGATGATCCTTAATGAAGACGATGGAGAACTTTCAGCTAGCACTAAGAACTTGGCACTCAAGTCTAAGAAGGATGAGCCTAAAGATGGATCTGATTCTGAAGATAAGGAAGACGATGAGGATGATCCTTTTGCTCTTATCACAAGAGGCCTTGCTCGAATTCTCAAAATGAAGAAACAATTCAACAACAAGGATGGATCAGAGTCTTCTAAATTTCGGGTAAGCCTCAATACAACAAGTATGATAAGAAGACTAAACCTTTGTCTTGTTTTAAATATGGTGAAACAGATCATCTTGTGAAGGATTGCCCTCAAAAGACAAAGAGCCAGTCCAAGAAGGGTGACAAATGGAAGAAGAAAGCCATGGTGGCAACTTGGAGCGATTCTGACTCTGACTCCGATGATGAGAAAGTCAATATTTGTCTTATGGCCTCAAAAGATGAATCCCACGATAAGAAGCTTGAAGCTATTGTAAGAGAACTTATGGCAAGTCCAAAAGAGGTATTATCAGAATTCCTTTCTAATATGATTGCCAATGAAAAGAAACTTATTGCCCAGACTAACATTCTTATTAAGAGAACTGTGGACCAGGAAAGAACTATTGAGGATCTGTCTATGAGGGTTAAAAGTCTTGAAGCTTCTTATTCAGGTCTTGACATTAAAGTCAAGACGCTTGACTCAGAGAAATCTGAACTCAAGCAAGATCTCTCCTCTCTAAGAAATGAGCATCATGACTTAGAGAACGAGAAGATCTCTCTGAATAATAAGATTCAAGATCAACAGACAGCCCTCATAAGTTTTACCAAATCCAAAGGCACTCTTGATAGGATGTTGGGTGAGCAACAAAGTTCTCTAAACAAAAGTGGTATTCGTTACAATCCAAGGTTTTTAAAGAAGCAGCACATTACCACCTTTGTAAAGGCAAAAGGAAGCAGAACCTCTTCTATATGTCACCATTGTGCTAGAAAGGGACATGTAAAAGAGACCTGCCCCTATAGAAGAAAGGATCCTTATATCATTCGCAATATTTTTCCTGTTTATTTGAGAAAAGAACGGATAACACAAGTTTGGGTTCCAAAAGGCACTATTTTACCAAATATGGTTTACCCCAACAATGGATCCAAATTTGCTTATTGGTCTAGCCACAAAGGTTGATGTTTGTCTTGCAGGAGATCACCAAGGTGAAGGAACATAAATGGATTATTGATAGTGGATGCTCGAGGCATATGAGTGGAAAGAGTTCTCTCTTTCATGATCTAAAGGAGCAATCCATGGGAACAATCACTCTTGGTGACAAAGGAAAATGTGACATCGTTGGTATTGGTAGTGTTGGGAGTGATTCCAACCATAGTATTAAAAATGTTTATCTTGTTAACGGTTTGAAGCATAATTTGCTTAGTGTCTCTCAATTATGTGATAGTGGCAACAATGTCAGATTTAACAAGAAAAGATGTCTAGTGTGCAGAGAAGATACAGGTGAAGTTATATTGACTGCATATCGTTACAACAATATATACGCTGTAAATGCTTATCAAGTGGCACAAGGAAGCTTAACCTGTCTAATGGCTTTGACGGACGATCCAAAGCTCTGGCATAGGAGACTCGGTCATGTGAGCTCACATACACTACAGAAGCTTGTATCCAAAGGGCTTGTAAAAGGGCTACCTGAGATGGATTTCAAAGGTATTGAGATGTGTAATGCATGCACACGAGGTAAACAAACACGTAGCTCTTTCAAACCCAAAAATGTTGTAAGTTCTTCTAGACCCCTTGAACTTTTAAATATGGATTTATGTGGTCCTATGCGAGTCAAATCTCCCAATGGTAAAAAGTACATGCTAGTTGTTGTTGATGATTTTTCTAGATATACTTGGGTTGCATTTTTAAAAGAAAAATTAGAGGCCTTATTTGAGTTTTCAAAACTTTGTAAGGAGTTGCAAACTTTAAGAAACGAGCCCATAGTGTCAATTCGGAGTGATCATGGTAGGGAGTTTGATCAACTTCAGTTTGATTTGTTTTGTGCTAAATATGGCATCTCCCATAACTTTTCTGCTCCTTGGACATTTCAACAAAACGGGGTTGTGGAACGAAAGAACCGCACCTTAGAGGATATGGCCAGGACTATGCTTTTAGAAAATGCATTACCTAAAACCTATTGGGCTGAAGTTGTTAACACAGCTAACTATATTTTGAATCGTTGTCTTATTCGTTCCATCTTAAAGAAAACTCCTTATGAACTTTTCAAAGGCCGCAAACCACTTATATCTTATGTTAAACCTTTTGGTTGTACTTGTTTTGTTCATAACAATGGAAAAGATAACCTTGAGAAATTTGATGCGCGTAGTGATGAAGGTATATTTCTTGGCTACTCCACAAGTAGCAAAGCTTATTGAATCTTCAATAAAAGGACCCAGTTAGTTGAAGAAAGTATACATGTTATTTTTTATGAATGCAATGACGGTGCTTTGAGTGAAAATGTTGCAGATATAGATCTTAACATCCATGCAGAGAACGAGGAAGGTGATGATGCTGCCACCAAGAACACAGAGAAGAGGAACATGCAGGAACAAATTCTTAACACTGAAGAATTGGCCCAAGGTGTTGAAGATTCGTCCAAAGCCCTTGGTGTCCAATCCAACAGTGTTGAGACGTAAGAAACTGCTGTAACTGAACCTAACAGGACCACAGAGTCATATGTACCACAAATCAATCCTACTGGTGTGTCGAATCAAGGAGCTGAGACTAGCAAAAGGAAATTCAAATACTCCTCATCACACTCGTTAAAGGATATCATTTCTGACCCTACTTCTAGTGTTCAAACTCGTTCTAAACTTAAAGATCTTTGTGCTTTTCACGCGTTTGTTTCTCTTATTGAGCCAAAGAAGGTAAATGGGGCACTTCAAGAGCCAGACTGGATTATTGCTATGCAAAGTGAGCTTAACGAATTTGAAAGAAACAAAGTCTGGACCTTGAAGCCTAGGCCAAAGCATCAATCAATCATTGGCACACGATGGGTATTTTGAAACAAGCTAGATGAGAAGGGTAAGATCGTGAGGAACAAGGCAAGGGTTGTTGTTCAAGGCTACAATCAAGAGGAAGGTATTGACTACGAGGAGACCTTTGCTCCCGTAGCCAGGCTTGAAGCTATTCGCATTTTATTAGCATTTGCATCTTTTATGAGCATAAAGTTATATCAAATGGATGTCAAGTGTGCTTTTCTTAATGGTTTCTTAGAGGAAGAAGTTTACGTGGCTCAACCCCCAGGATTTGAAAGTTTGGAACTTCCCAATCATGTTTATAAACTTGACAAAGCGCTTTATGGTTTGAAACAAGCCCCAAGAGCTTGGTATGAGCGCTTGTCAAAATATCTTTTAAAAATTGATTTTAAAAGGGGGTTGATCGACAAGACTCTTTTTATCAAGACCAAAGGAAAGGACATTTTGGTTATTCAAATTTATGTTGATGATATATTATTTGGTGCCACTAACACATCGTTGTGCAAGGAATTTTCTGACATCATGTGCAGTGAATTTGAGATGAGTTTGATGGGTGAACTCAACTTCTTTTTGGGATTACAAGTTCATCAATCCAAGAAAGGGATCTTTGTCAACCAAAGCAAATACACTAAGGATCTCTTGACGAAGTTCAAAATGGATCAATCCAAAGCAGCCAAGACTCCCATGAGCTCAACATTATCTCTAGATCAACACAAGACTGGGAAAAGTGTCAATCAAAAGGAGTATCGAGCAATGATTGGATCTTTATTATATCTCACGGCTAGTAGACCTGACATCATGTTTAGTATTTGCATGTGTGCTAGGTTTCAATCTGATCCTAAAGAATCTCACCTCGTGGCTGTGAAGAGGATCTTTCGATATCTCAATGGCACTAAGGAGCTTGGACTATGGTACCCAAAACAAAAGGATTTCACATTAATTGGATATTCTGATGCAGATTTTGCAGGCTATAAGGTGGATAGGAAAAGCACATCAGGATGTTGCCAATTCTTAGGAGCATCTTTGATCAGTTGGCACTCAAAGAAACAAAACTCAGTTGCTCTATCCACTGCAGAAGCCGAATGCATTGCAGCTGGAGCCTGTTGCTTCTAAATCCTTTGGATAGCTCAACAAATGCGAGATCTTGGCATCAACCTCAAAGGCATTCCTATTAAATGTGACAACTGATCAAGGACCAAACATATTGATGTGAGGCATCATTTGATTAGAGACCATGTTGAAAAAGGTGATGTGTCCATGTCGTTTATTTCAACTGATTATCAATGGGCTGAAATTTTTACTTAGCCTTTGGCAGAGGACAAGTTCACCTTCATAAGACGAGAGATTGGGATGCTTAACAAGGATGGACATTCGTAGGGGGAGCTTTCCCTTTACGAAAGATAAAATCTACTTAGTGTCAAGACCTTTGAGAATT
The DNA here is from genome assembly GCA_037127255.1 of Persicaria tinctoria. Taxonomy (NCBI): domain Eukaryota; kingdom Viridiplantae; phylum Streptophyta; class Magnoliopsida; order Caryophyllales; family Polygonaceae; genus Persicaria; species Persicaria tinctoria. Next base: position 35,121,538 of record JBANSL010000017.1, on the reverse strand, counting down.
ATGTCAAGGTTTGTGAACTAAATGGTAGATCACATATATCGGATCACATATAATTGGTTAATATCTTTCTAGATATTTAATCAATTATATTTTTATCGGATTTCAAAATTGCCTATTTATGTTTTTTTTTCCGTTGAGATATATTATTTTTGGAACAAAATATTTCGGTTATTCCCTATATTCTTATGGATTTATTTGAATTTTGAATTGGAAATTATTTCAAATTTGGCAATGATATCATTACCCTCCCTTGGAACTCTAAACCCGTCCCATCACTCCATCATCATCTCTCTCTACTTAAACCCACCACTGTACCCGATTTCCATCACACTCTCAGACATATCTAAAACCTCTCCAACTTCTCCTTTCTTCAACCTCTCAAGCTGTTCTAAAAAAACCCTAGCCGATTCCCTTCATGGCTCCCAAATCAAAGAAAGCTTCCATACCCAAAAGACTTGGCGCCACCCCCAAGGGACGTCAGGCCATCGCCACCTCTCCTACACCTGAACCCACTCCTCAAGCCATTATCCCTGTTGTTGTCCAGAGTACCATCGCTGAGAGCATGACCACTGTTACCAAGAGCTCTCAAAAACGCTCTGCAAAGAAGCCCCTCAGTGCAAAACAAAAAGGGAAAAAGAAAGTCGTCGAGGAGGTGGACGAGGAAGAGGAGGAAGATGATCTCGACGCCACTCTGGAAAGAGATGCTGCCAAGGAAGACGAAGAGGAAGCCTTGAAGAAGAAAAAGGTCGAGGAGGAGGCCGAGCTTGCAAGGAAACTTGTCGAGGATGAAGCTGAGAGGATTCGGAAGGAAGCCGAAGCCCAGGAGGTTCCATCTGAAGAGGAGCCTGAGGAACAGGACGAAGAGCGAGATGAATCTGGAGGAGACGAGGAAGCTGAAGGAGATGATGCGGGGTCCGGTGAGGACTCGGGGTCTGAGGATGAGGAGAAAGTGGAACCTGTTGCCTCTCCCTCTCCTTCTCCTCCTCCCCCGTCTCCAAAGAAGCGGAAAGCCCCTACTGCTGTCAAACCTCCATCTCCCAAGCGCACAAGGAAGGGCACCCTCAAAAGCTTTGAGGTGCCTGCCAAGAGAGTTGCTCCGACAATTGCTCGCCGGAAGAATGCCGATCCACCCACCTACATCCAGGTAAACCAATCCTTACACGCTTCTTGGTTTGAAAATGCTGAAACGGCTGGAAAATGGGTAGATGAGTTTCGAACTCGTAGGATAAGCTGTTCTGATTTTTTAGATCTTGAGTTCTTTAAAGCTTTGAAATTGCCTTGCATTGCTCTTCTACAAAAATCCCCAGCCTGGACCCTTCTTAACCTTGAAACTGTCTACTATCCCCAGCTGACCCGCCTGTTCTACATAAACCTAAAAGCCAAAGACGATGTTGACAGTTGGTCTTTAGAGTCCATTGTCAAAGGGGTAAGAATCTCTTTCAACTCCAATGACTTTGCTGACTTCCTTGGCCTACCTAAACCGTGTCCACCCTCTCCCGAGAACCCCACAAAAGAACAGTGCCTAGCCCTTGCTCGATCCAAATATCTTCTACCCGAAGCGTCCACTAGCACCTCAAAGCAGCTCACCCACTCATCCCTTACCCTAGAGGCAAAAATTATTTTCAACATCATTGTTCGATGCCTCTTACCCCGTCTTAACTCTAGCTCACTCCTTACTGATAATACCATGGTCCTACTTTACCGAATCCTAAATGGCATTGACCTTGATCTGACCAACACCATCCTTGGAACCATGGCTCATGCTAGAAAAGCTAGAATAGGCTCTCCCCTCCCTTTTGCCACCCTGTTGACCCATCTCTTCAAAGCTTCTGGAATTAATTTCAAAAATGAAAAACAACAGCGTCATATGGGTAAGTTCGACTCCAAGAGCCTTGAAAAGATTGGCATCACTCGGTCTCCCCAATGGACCTTGAGTCTTTCCACTCCTTCAAAACCTCTTCCCACTGCCTCAGCCGTTGATTAACGCATGGACAACCTGGAGTTGGGCTTGGAGGAAGTTCGTCTGGATCTCAAGGAGCTGCAGAAGGAAGTTATGACGGAGATGAGCGGGATAACCAAGTTGCTGCAAGGTCTGTGGACGAGGCTCACTGATGATGCTCCGGACGACGAAGCTTAACCTTACCCTACCCTATCCCATCCCTACAAACTGATACATTGCTGGTTTTTGGGAACTTTTTCATAACTTTTGGTGACTGTTGGTTTTACCTCCTCCCTTTGTTGAAAGAAAAAAAGGGGGAAATGTTCTGTGGTTTAGACTTGAAAAATGTTTGATGTGAAGGTCATGGAAGACCTTGGTTTTTTATTTTTGGTTTTCGGTTGGATAACTTTTCATGATTTAAAAATTTGATCCAACATTTGTCTAACCCATGCAGGTACTTAGTCCGATTTCACTTATATTGTTTTTGCTTGACTAAGTTGCAGAGATGCACATGTTTTGTCTTTCATTAAGGGGAAGATTGATAACTCCCTCCCTTGATGAAAATCGGAATAAGTTTCAAAGGTCTTGACAGTATGTCTGTATCAAAGGTCTTGGAGCTTTAACAGTGTTGATGAAATACAAAACATGTTCTATATGTTATATTATTCGAATATTATTTAATATTATTATATACTTCCATTATATTATTAACTAACATTTCAGGAAGTATTTTCGAATTATTTTCTTCCTTGTGATGCGTGTTGAGAAGATTCAAATCGGAAAGATTGTGGACTTGAAGTTTCCAAAGATAGAAGATCCGGCCTATGTCATAATCTTGTCTAAGCCGTTGGAGAAGATCCTTGGCGCCGATTTGTCTCAATATAAAGAAGAAGGAAGATGAAGACAGACACACATTGATTGAACACAAGCTTTCATACACTCAAGCCTTCAAGCGAGATCTGTCTTCTTCGTGTGCTCTCTGCTAGTCCTTAAGAGTCTGTCATTTCATTTCAAAGCATTTGAGAGTTACACAGTGAGCTTATATGATATATTCAGTTATAGTGTTATACTCGAGAGTTTGTAACTCGGGAAGTGAACACTAGGCGATTGATTCACTAAGTGTAAGAGGATTGTACTAGATAGCATAGAGAGATGGGGCTCTTCTAGATTGGTCTAGGACTCCAAGGGAACGAGAGTTGACTAGATTGCAATTGTATAGGACATAGGCTTCTCGGAGAGCTACTGGGATCCTAAGTCTTGTGAATCAATAAAAGCTGGTTGAATCCTAGGGTTGTGGAAGAACCCTAGGCGGGGACGTAGGCCAAGTTCGTGTCGAACCTCGTAAACAACTCATCGAGTCCTTTACTTTATTGCTTTACCTTATTTCCGCACTTGGTTCGAATTGTTTAACTTTGTGATTCTGGTTTTCAGAGAAAAGACTAAGTCTAATCTCAAAGGGTTTTTCACGAGCTTCAAAAGTCTTGAGACTATCTGCGAAAAACCGGCATACATTATTACTTAGTTTTATATTATCGAACCTTCAGAAATAATATCAATTAGTTGAAAAGTCAACTAATAGAAATTATTCTAACTTACATTATTCCTAAATAATAATAATGCCTAAATAATAATTAATTAAATAAAGATATGGAAATTCGTCCAAACAGTGAAAACTGCAAAGATGATCAGTTTCGGCCATTCTCGAGTTTGATTCTGGAAACACCTTCAAAAGCAAAATTGTAGATCTTTTTGTTCTCGTTCCAACAATGTATGGCACGATCCAATCCGATAAATATGGAGTCCGAACGACCTATTTTACTGATACATCAAAATGCGGTCAACCCATTAAGAACGAACCAAAACGTGGGTATAATCTCACCTTGCTCCTTTGGACCTTTTTTTTGTTTGTGGAGCCTTCTTCTTCCTCTTGAATTAGGTTCCGTCATCATGTCACCACTAAGAGACTCATCATCACTCAAGATTTGCTCAACATATTTCATATTAGAATCCTACAAAACAAATAAAGTTAAGGTTGTAATCAATTTATGTAATAAAACCTATACAGTCAAACCGAAACTGCATTATTATTCCTCCATCTTAGGTTACTGTAAGAGTGAATTTTGAAGTATTCAAACCAAAACCCAAGAGCACTAACTTAACCCTAATCGGAAATTCGAAACATCATACAAACCAATTTAACCCTAATCAAATTTTTGGAGACCCAAGAGCATTAGAGCACTAATGGAGAAAAAGATAGGACTTACAATGTACTTGAGAGGCGAGAGCTTCCAAAATTCGTGAGCTCGTGAGGATTTGAGAGGAGAGATTTATGAGGATTTGAGAGAGAGGCTGAGATTTGTGAGGATCCGAACGGTGTTGTGCGAGGCTGCGAGCGGCTCTGATTTGTGAGGATCCGAACGGGCGAATGGTGTTGTGCCGGTGCAAGGTTGCGACCCCGACTGCTAGTGCGAGCGGCTCCGGGCTCTCTATCCATCTGTCGGCTGTCGCTCTGCTTCTGTTGTGCGAAGCGAATGTGCGATAAAAAAAAGTTAGGGTTAGGAAGGAAATAGAAAACTTACCTCAATCTCACTGTAGAGTCTGTAAAAACAAATTAAAAAGGGAACAGAGGAGATTCGAACCTGGGTTTCACTGCAAGAGTTCAAAGGATGCAACCAATTGGGCTAGCAAGGTTATTTGTTACAAAGAGCATTTTGTTTATACTAATATTATTATACCCAGCAAAAAAGGGAAAAGAGGATATTCGAACCCGGGTTTCACTGCAAGGTTCGTGTCGGGTACCCGACAAAGCAATTTGCCAGACCCGAACACAGACCATTTAAAGCTGTATTTTCTCGGTTCGTGTCACTATTGAAGGTTCGATAATGTAAAACAAAGTAATATAAAGATACTCTAGAAGGGGGGTTGAATAGAGTATGCCGGATTTTTGCAGATAATCTCAAGACTTTTGAAACTCGTGCAAAACCCTTTGAGATTAGACTTAGTCTTTTCTCTGAAAACCTGAATCACAAAGTTAAACAATTTGAACCAAGTGCGGAAATAAGATAAAGCAGTAAATAAAGGACTCGGTGAATTGTTTACGAGGTTTGGCACGAACTTGGCCTACGTCCCCGCCTAGGGTTGTGGATTCAACCGGCTTTTATTGATTCACAAGACTTAGGATCCTAGTAGCTCACTGAGAAGCCTCTCTCCTATACAATTGCAATCTAGTCAACTCACGTTCCCTTGGAGTCCTAGACGAATCTAGAAGAGCTCCACCTCTCTATGCTATCTAGTACAATCCCCTTACACTTAGTTAATCAATCGCCTAGTGTTCACTTCCTGAGTTACAAACACTCGAGTATAACACTATAACAAAATATATCCTATAAGCTCACTATGTAACTCTCAAAGGCTTTGAAATAAAATAACAGACTCTTAAGGACTAGCAGAGAGCACACGAAGAAGACAAATTTCTCTTTGAAGGCTTGAGTGTATGAAAGCTTGTGTTCAACGAAATGTCTTTGTCTTCTTTTCTTCCTTTTCTTTATAGAGAACAAATCGGCGCCACGGATCTTCACCAACGGCCAAGAGAGGATCATGGCTTGAGCGCAATCTTCTATCTTTGGGAACTTCGGAAGCCATGATCACGATTTGATCTTTCTCAGCTTGGAACGCTTAAGGAAGGATACAAAATTAAAGAAGCTTCCTGAAAGGTTAGTGAATATATAATAATATATTGGAAGCATATAATAACATATAACAATATTCGAGCATAATAATATAGTGAACAGGTTTTGTGTTTCATCAACACTGTTAAAGCTTCAAGACCTTTGACACAAACAGACTATCAAGGCCTTTGAAACTTATTCCGAATTTCATCAAGGGAGGGGAGTTATCAATCTCCCCCTTGATGAAAGACAAAACTTGTGCATCCCTGCAACTTAGTCAAACAAATATAGTAAAAGCAAAATCGGACTAAGTACCTGCATGGGTTAGACAAATGTTGGATCATAAGTTAAAAACATGAAAATATCCAACCAAAAGTAAAACCAAGGTCTTCCAAGACCTTTGAAAAAGTCTAACACACCACAGATCATCTCCCCCTTTTTGTCTTTCAACAAAGGGAGGAGGTAAAACAGTCACCAAAAGATTTGAAATAGTTTCAAAAAACCAGCAATGTATCAAGTTTGGTTAGGGTTGGGTAGGATAGGGTTAAGCTTCATCGTCTGGAGCATCATCCGTGAGTAGCGACCTCAGACCTTGCAGTAGCTTGGATATCCCGCTCATCTCCGTCATGAACTCCTTGTGCAGCTCCTTGATGTCCAGGCGAACTTTCTCCAATCCCAACTCCAGGTTATCCATGCGCTCATCAATGGCTGAGGCAGTGGGAAGAGCCTTTCAAGGAGAGGAAAGACTCAAAGTCCCTTGGGGGGACTGAGTGATGCCTATCTTCTCAAGACTCTTGGAGTCGAACTTACCCATATGACGCTGATGTTCTTCATTTTTAAAATCGATTCCAGAAGCTTTGAAGATTTTGGTCAAAAGGGTAGCAAAGGGGAGGGGAGTTCCTTTCCTGGCTTTTCTGGTGTGAGCCATGGATCCTAAAATGGTGTTGGCCAGATCGAGACCAAGGCCATTGAGGATTCGGTAAAGTAGGACCATGGCATTGTTGGACAGGAGAGAGCCGGAGATTAGACGGGGTAAGAGGCAACACACAATGATGTTAAAGATAATTTTTGCCTCTAGAGTAAGGGATGAGTGGGTTAGCTGCTTTGAGGTGCTGGTGGATGCTTTGGGTAAGAGGTATTTGGAACGGGAAAGGGTAATGCAGTCTTCTTTAGAGGGGTTTTCTTGAGAGGGTTGACAAGGGCTAAGAAGGCCAAGGAAATCAGCGAAGTCAAAGGAGTTGAAAGAGATTCTAACTCCCTTGATGAAAGATTCCAAGAACCAATCATCGTCAATGTGTTTGGCTTTGTGGTTTGTGTAGAACAGGCGGGTGAGTTGGGGATAATAGACGGTTTCAAGATTGAGAAGGGTCCAGGCGGGGGATTTTTTAAGAAGAGCAATGCATGGTGACTTCAAAGCTTCAAAGAACGCAATATCTAAAAAATCAGAACAGCAGATCCTACGAATTCGAAACTCATCTACCCACTTACCAGCCATTTCAGCATTTTCAAACCATGAAGATGGGAGGGATTGGTTTACCTGAATGTGGGCAGGAAGATCAGCATTCTTCCTTCGAGTCTGTGTTGGAGCGAACCTCTTGACAGGCGCCTCAAGGCTTCTGAGGGTGCCCTTTCTGGTGCGCTTGGGAGAGGGAGGCTTGGCTGCTGGAGCTTTCCACTTCTTTGGAGACGGGGGAGGAGGAGGAGGAGAAGGAGAGGGAACAGGTTCGGGCTCCTCATCATCTTCGTCCTCAGACCCCGAGTCCTCAGCGGACCCATCATCGTTGTCTCCTTCAGCATCCTTGTCATCACCGGTCTCATCATCCTCCTCTTCTTCTTCCTCTGGTTCCTCCTCATTGGGAACCTCCTTCTCAGCCTCTTTCCGAATTCTCTCGGCCTCCTCTTCGGCCAATTTCCTTGCAAGATCGGCCTCTTCCTCGGCCTTTTTCCTCCTTAAGGCTTCTTCTTCAGCTTCCTTGGCGGCATCCCTTTCCAAAATAGCGTCGAGATCCTCCTCTTCTTCCTCCTCATCCACCTCCTCAGCGATGACCTTTTTTTCCCTTTCTGCTTTGCACTGAGAGGCTTCTTCGCTGAGCGTTTTTTAGAGCTCTTGGTTACTGTAGTCGTGCTCTTAGCGATGGTGCTCTGGACAACAGCAGGGACGATAGCTTGAGGAGTGGGTTCAGGTGTAGGGGAAGTAGCAGTAGCCTGGCGTCCCTTGGGGGTGGCGCCAAGTCTTTTGGGAGTGGAGGTTTTCTTCGCTTTGGGGGCCATGGAGGTAATTGGCTTAAGGTTTCAGGTCGGTTTGAGAGGTTGAAGAAGGAGAGTTGAAAGGGTTTTAGGGTTCCAATGTAGGTAATGATAACATTGCCAATTTTAAAAGATCTCAATTCAAAATTCAAATCAACCCATTAAAATACGAGGGAAATAATCCGAAATATTTTGTTCCAAAAATAAAATATCTCAATCGGATGGAAATAAGATGTAACATAGAGAATTTTGAAATCCGATGAAAAAATATACTTGATCAAATATCTAAAGAGATATTAACCAAATATATATGATCTGATATCTGTACTCTACCATTCAGTTCACAAACCTTGACATAATTCTCAAAGGTCTTGACACTGAGTATAATTTATCTTTCGTAAAGGGAAAGCTCCCCCTACGAAAGTGCATCCTTGTTAAGCATCTCAATCTCTCGTCTAATGAAAGTGAACCTGTCCTCTGCCAAAGGCTTAGTAAAAATGTCAGCCCATTGATAATTAGTTGAAATAAAAGAAATGGACACATCACCTTTTTCGACATGGTCTCTAATGAAATGATGCCTTACATCTATATGTTTTGTCCTTGAATGCTGAACAGGATTCTTCGTGATTGATATGGTACTTGTATTATCATACTTAATGGGAATACCTATGAGGTTGATGCCAAGATCTCTCATTTGTTGAGCTATCTAAAGGATTTGGGAGCAGCATGCTCCAGCTGCTATGTATTCGGCTTCTGCAGTGGATAGGGCAACTGAGTTTTGTTTCTTAGAATGCCAACTAATCAAAGATGCTCCTAAGAATTGGCAACATCTTGATGTGCTCTTCCTATCCACCTTATAGCCTGCAAAATCTCCATCAGAATACCTGATTAATGTGAAATCCTTTTTCTTTGGGTACCATAGTCCAAGCTCCTTAGTGCCATTGAGATATCGAAAGATCCTCTTCACAACCACGAGGTGAGATTCTTTAGGATCAGCTTGAAACCTAGCATACATGCAAACACTAAACATGATGTCAGGTCTACTAGCTATGAGATATAGTAAAGATCCAATCATTCCTCGGTACTCCTTTTGATTAACACTTTTTCTAGACTTGTCTTGATCTAGAGATAATGTTGAACTCATGGGTGTCTTGGCTGCTTTGGATTGATCCATCTTGAATTTCTTCAAGAGATCCTTAGTGTACTTGCTTTGGTTGACAAAGATCCCTTTCTTGGATTGATGAACTTGTAATCCCAAAAAGAAGTTGAGTTCACCCATCAAGCTCATCTCAAATTCGCTGCACATGATGTCAGAAAATTCCTTGCACAAAGATGTGTCAGTAGCACCAAATAATATATCATCAACATAAATTTGAATAACCAAAATGTCCTTTCCTTTGGTCTTGATAAAAAGAGTCTTGTCGATCAAGCCCCTCTTAAAATCATTTTCTAAAAGATATTTTGACAAGCGCTCATACCAAGCTCTTGGGGCTTGTTTCAAACCATAAAGCGCTTTGTCTAGTTTATAAACATGATTGGGAAATTCTGAACTTTTAAAACCCGGGGGTTGAGCCACATATACTTCTTCATCTAAGAAACCATTAAGAAAAGCACACTTAACATCCATTTGATATAACTCTATGCCCATGAAAGATGCAAATGCTAATAATATACGAATGGCTTCAAGCCTAGCTACGGGAGCATAGGTCTCCTCATATTCAATACCTTCTGTTGTAGGAGGAAATCGAGTATGAAATATAAAAAAATAAATCAAACCAGATTCTGCCCACGCTAATAATTACAAGACCTCCTCCTAATAAAGCAGTAGGAAGTTAGGATCGATCCACGAGGAAGCGTGTCAGCGGATCCTAGGCAGCGGAGAAATCTCACAGAAGTCGACAACAGGGGTCCTAGATCTCGAGTACAGCAACTCGACAGAAGATCGGACAGTCGAACACAGCGCAGCAGCAAGCACAAGCTCTCGTCGATCTCGACTAAGGCTACTCGAGATCGAGTAGGGTCCTTGTCGACGTCGGCTGGGTTTGTCGAGTACCTACACACAGAAGCTACAACGACTCGGGTCGAAGATCAGTAGTCGAGATCGAGTTGTGCTATTCGATCTCGAGGAAGACAGAGAATAAAAACGAAAGAAAATAAATGCAAAGGCTTTGGGGATTTCGAACTAAATTGTATGAAAAGGGCTTCCAAGATTGGGGTTTGCAACAACAATAACCAAGCATGCATAAGGCAAGTATAAAACGGATAATCATGTGAATCGCATCAAAGGACGAAGCTTTCGCCTTCTCCAACAATTAGACAACTCTTTCAAAAAACCCTAATTGTCTCTACCGATTTTATGTTTACAATCCAAGTTGTTAGCATGGACCTCCATTGAATGGGTAATAAACACATAACAAGTAGTAGATGCTTAAAACATGATAAAAGTCGGATCTTTACCTCAAACACGTAGGGCTATCGTCGGGCTCGCCCCAACCCTAGAAGTGGGTGGACTACTCGCGCTTCATCGCAACCTCAGACATTGATTGATGAAAAGAAACTAATTGCATTAAACCAAACTGTAGAAAGTACAACCGAACAAAGCCAACTTGCTCTCGCTCCTTTGCTCCACTCGGCCTCACTTTCTCTATCTACTACTACTTCTCCTACTGAATTTGAATGACTAGAAATCAGCCCCATGGGCTTTATTTAGAGGCTTCTAAACCTTGCTATTCAAGGATAGAAACATCTATCTATATCTAAAACTATATCTAAAAGGCTTAATGATAAATAAAAGCAACAACATAATTAAATCTAAATAAGGGAAATTATATCTAAAAGGTCTTCAAGTGGATAGATCTCTCTTCATGATATAATTTGACAATATCGAATAGAGTTCGGCAATCTTCGGCCCCAAGGAATCCAAATCCGAGTAGGATAGATCAAAACGCGTTACGCGGCTTCTGGAGTCTTTCTCGGTCTCGAGTAAGCCTACTCGATCTCGAGTAGAACTGGCGTCGACTTGGTTGGCTCGGCGTCTCGGGTTGGTGGTCCTCGATAGGGCTCGGACATGGCTCCAGGGCTTGGTCAATCTCGAGGAGACAACTCGATCTCGAGTTGGGTGGCTCGTCGACTAGTGTGCTCGGTAGTGTCGGGTAGATCTTCTTGACATGCTCGGACACGGACTCACAAGCCTTGTCGATCTCGAGTAATCAACTCGATCTCGAGTAAAGTGTAACCCGATATGTTCTCATCCTCGGCTTCTCGATCAGCTCTGTCCTCGACCAGGCACTGCTCGGACACTTTTGGTCGATATCGAGTAAATCTCTCACCTTTCTGCTCTGTTCTTAAAACGCACTTTCGTGAGACCTCGTTTGTCGGATTGACGCATATGATCATGCGTTGGAAAGCTCTTTTTGAGGGCTACAACTCTTATGGAGACTTCAAAGCTTGATTCAGAATGATGAATACCGAAAAATGGCCTTTTTTCCAGCTGCACCATCCTTAGCTTTTCCATGAGTTTCCTTTAAGCTCCAAAGTGCGTCGGATTTCTGCGAAATATAACAAAAACTTCTGTAGACCTCCATATATTTGCAAATAAACATATACTACATAGATTCTGTATTATTTTAACCCAAATATATAAAATGTATGCAGAAAACGATATAAAATTAACTATAAAACATGGAAAATTAGGCTCACAACACCTTCCTCTTGATTGTAGCCTTGAGCAACAAGCCTTGCTTTGTTCCTCACGATCTTACCATTCTCATCTAGCTTGTTTCGAAATACCCATCGTGTGCCAATGACTGATTGATGCTTTGGCCTAGGCTTCAAGGTCCAGACTTTGTTCCTTTCAAATTCGTTAAGCTCACTTTGCATAGCAATGATCAGTCTGACTCTTGAAGGGCCTCATCTACCTTCTTGGGTTCTATAAGAGAAACAAACGCGTGAAAAGCACAAAGATCTTTAAGTTTAGAACGAGTTTGAACACTAGATGTAGGGTCAGAAATGATATCCTTTAATGAGTGTGATGAGGAGTATTTGAATTTCCTTTTGCTAGTCTCAGCTCCTTGATTCGTCACACCAGCAGGATTGATTTGTGGTACATCTAACTCCGTGGTCCTGTTCGGTTCAGTTTCAGCAATTTCTCACGTTTCAACACTGTTGGATTGGACACCAAGGGCTTTGGACGAATCTTCAACACCTTGGCCAATTCTTCAGTGTTGAGAATCTGTTCCTGCATGTTCCTCTTCTCAGTGTTCTTGGTAGCAGCATCATCACCTTCCTCATTCTCTCCATGGATGTTAAGATCTATATCTGCAACACTTTCACTCAAAGAATCGTCATTGCATTCATCAAATATAACATGTATACTTTCTTCAACTAACTGGTCCTTTTATTGAAGATTCTATAAGCTTTGCTACTTGTGGAGTAGCCAACAAATATACCTTCATCACTACGCGCATCAAATTTCCCAAGGTTATCTTTTCCATTGTTATGAACAAAACAAGTACAGTCAAAGGGTTTAAAATAAGATATAAGTGGTTTGCGGCCTTTGAAAAGTTCATAAGGAGTTTTCTTTAAGATGGAACGAATAAGACAACGATTCAAAATATAGTTAGCTGTGTTAACAGCTTCAACCCAATAGGTTTTAGGTAAAGCATTTTCTAAAAGCATAGTCCTAGCCATATCCTCTAGGGTGTGGTTCTTTCGCTCCACAACCCCATTTTGTTGAGGTGTCCTAGGAGCAGAAAAGTTATGGGAGATGCCATATTTAGCACAAAACAAATCAAACTGAAGTTGATCAAACTCCCTACCATGATCACTTCGAATTGACACTATGGGCTCGTTTCTTAAAGTTTGCAACTCCTTACAAAGTTTTGAAAACTCAAATAAGGCCTCTGATTTTTCTTTTAAAAACGCAACCCAAGTATATCTAGAAAAATCATCAACAACGACAAGCATGTAATTTTTACCATTGGGAGATTTGACTCGCATAGGACCACATAAATCCATATGTAAAAGTTCAAGGGGTCTAGAAGAACTTACAACCTTTTTGGGTTTGAAAGAGCTACGTGTTTGTTTACCTCGTGTGCATGCATTGCACGTATCAATACCTTTGAAGTCCATCTCAGGTAGCCCTCTTACAAGCCCTTTGGACACAAGCTTTTGTAGTGTATGTGGACTCACATGACCGAGTCTCCTGTGCCAAAGCTTTGGATCATCCGTCAAAGCCTTTAGACAGGTTAAGCTTCCATGTGCCACTTGATCAGCATTCACATCGTATATATTGTTGTAACGATATGCAGTCAGTATAACTTCACATGTATCTTCTCTGCGCATATGGTTGGAATCACTCCCAACGCTACCAATACCAACGATGTCACATTTTCCTTTGTCACCAAGAGTGATTGTTCATGTGGATTGCTCCTTTGGATCATGAAAGAGAGAACTCTTCCCACTCATGTGCCTCGAGCATCCACTATCAATAATCCATTTTTGCTCCTTCACCTTGGTGATCTCCTGCAAAACAAATATCAAGCTTTGGGGCTAGACCAATAAGCAAATTTGGATCCATTATTGGGATAAACCATATTTGGTAAAATATTGCCTTTGGGGACCCAAACTTGTATTATCCGTTCTTTTCTCAAATGAACAGGAAATGTATTGCGAATGATATGTGGATCCTTTCTTCTATAGGGGCAGGTCTCTTTTACATGTCCATTTCGAGCACAATGGTGACATATAGGAGAGGTTCTGCTTCCTTTTGCCTTTATAAAGGTGGTAATGTGTTGCTTCTTTAAAAACCTTGGATTGTAACCAATACCACTTTTGTTTAGAGAACTTTGTTGCTCACCCAACATCCTATCAAGAGTGCCTTTGGATTTGGTGAAACTTATGAGGGTTGTCTGTTGGTCTTGAATCTTATTATTCAGGGAGATCTTCTCGTTCTCTAAGTCGTGATGTTCACTTCTCAGAGACGAGAGATCTTGCTTGAGTTCAGATTTCTCTGAGTCAAGAGTCTTGACTTTAATGTCAAAACCTGAATAAGAAGCTTCAAGACTTTTAACCCTCATAGACAGATCCTTAATAGTTCTTTCCTGGTCCACAATTCTCTTAATAAGAGTTTTAGTCTAGGCAATAAGCTTCTCTTCATTGGCATTCATATTAGAAAGAAATTCTGATAATACCTCTTTTGGACTTGCCACAAGTTCTCTTACAGTTACCTCAAGCTTCTCATCGTGGGATTCATCTCCTGGGGCCATAAGACAAACATTGGTCTTCTCATCATCGGAGTCAGAGTCATAATCGCTCCAAGTTGCCAGCATGACTTTCTTTTTCCATTTATCACCCTTCTTGTGGCTCTTCGTCTTTTGAGGGCAATCTTTCACAAGATGATCTGTTTCACCACATTCAAAACAAGACAAAGGTTTAGTCTTCTTATCATATTTGTTGTATTGAGACTTACCTCAAAATTTAGAAGACTCTGATCCATCCTTGTTGTTGAACTGTTTCTTCATTTTTGAGGATTCGAGCAAGGCCTCTTGTGATAAGAGCAAAAGGATCATCGTCATCCTCATCATCAGAATCAGATCCATCTTTGGGCTCATCCTTCTTAGACTTGAGCGCTAAGTTCTTAGTGTTTGCTGGAAGTTTTCCATCGTCTTCATTAAGGATCATCTCATGCATGATCAGTTTTCCAAGCAGGTCATCAAGGGGTAGAGTAGTGAGGTCTTGGGCTTCCTCTATGGCTATTACTTTAGGACCCCACTTTTCTTTTGGGAGACACCTCAATATCTTCCTTACTTTCTCATCGTTTGTAAAGCTCTTGCCGAGAGAGTCAAGGTTGTTGGAGATTTCTGTGAATCGTGTGAACATGGCCTTGATTGACTCATCAGACTTCATTTTGAAAAGCTCATACTTTCAAAGGAAGATACTGATCTTGGTGTCCTTTAGTTGGCTGGTTCCTTCATAGGTGAGTACCAACTTGTCCCAAATCTCTTTAGCTGACCTACAAGATGAAATACGGTTAAACTCATCAGTGCTAATACCAGAATAAAGTAAGTTAATAGCCCTGTAGTTTTTGGAGACGAGTTCAAGATCCGTTTGGATGTATTCAGACTCCTTCTTTGCGATTTTGGTTCCATTTGTTCCGTCTTTCTCTGGAATCTTTGGACCATTCTCTATAATGTTCCAAAGTTCCAAATCTTGATCTATAATGAACATCTTCATCAAAGATCTCCAGTGGACAAAGTTGTTTCCTACAAAGAGTGGTGGTCTGCTGGTAGACCTTCCCTGTGCAAATCCTCGGCTTTCTTTACCAGACACGATCGAAAACTCACAAGATTGTTAGATCAAAAGTAGTGAGTAAAGCTCCGATACCAATTGAAGGTTCGATAATGTAAAACAAAGTAATATAAAGATACTCTAGAAGGGGGGTTGAATAGAGTTTGCCGGTTTTTCATAGTTAATCTCAAGACTTTTGAAGCTCGTGCAAAACCCTTTGAGATTAGACTTAGTCTTTTCTTTGAAAACCTGAATCACAAAGTTAAACAATTCGAACCAAGTGCGGAAATAAGGTAAAGCGGTAAATAAAGGACTCGATGCATTGTTTACGAGGTTCGGCACAAACTTGGCCTACATCCCCGCCTAGGGTTCTTCCACAACCCTAGGATTCAACCGGCTTTTATTGATTCACAAGACTTAGGATCCTAGTAGCTCCCCGAGAAGCCTATGTCCTATACAATTGCAATCTAGTCAACTCTCGTTCCCTTGGAGTCCTAGACCAATCTAGAAGAGCCCCACCTTTCTATGTTATCTAGTACAATCCTCTTACACTTAGTGAATCAATCGCCTAGTGTTCACTTCCTGAGTTACAAACTCTTGAGTATAACATTATAACAAAATATATCCTATAAGCTCACTGTGTAACTCTTAAATGCTTTGAAATGAAATAACAGACTCTTAAGGACTAGCAGAGAGCACACGAAGAAGACAAATTTCTCTTTGAAGGTTTGAGTGTATGAAAGCTTGTGTTCAAAGAAATGTCTTTGTCTTCTTTTCTTCCTTTTCTTTATAGAGAACAGATCGGCGCCATGGCTCTTCACCAACGGCTAAGAGAGGATCATGGCTTGAGCGCAATCTTCTATCTTTGGAAACTTCGTAAGCCATGATCACGATTTGATCTTTCTCGGCTGGGAACGCTTAAGGAAGGATATAAAATTTAAAAAGCTTCCTGAAAGGTTAGTGAATATATAATAATATATTGGAAGCATATAATAACATATAGTAATATTCGAGCATAATAATATAGAGAACAGGTTTTGTGTTTCATCAACACTGTTAAAGCTTCAAGACCTTTGACACAAATAGACTATCAAGGCTTTTGAAACTTATTCCGATTTTCATTAAGAGAGTGGAGTAATCTTTGTATAGGTGAATTGGGGGGTGGGTGCAGGATGGGTGCCAGAAGAATTCTAGGTATAGAAGCCCAAAAAACAACACATGTCATAGCGATCATTGAGCAATCAAAAGGAACAATATCAATAGGCTCAATAACCCTATGAACTTCAGAATTCTCAACATTAAGAACATTCTCAAGATGTAAAATAGCTAACTCGAGAGAAGTGTCCTCAATGTCCTCATTGTTGTCGTCAGAAGCAACCAAAACATCCTGCAGAACATTACAACCAGCTTGCAGAACACATTCGGATGCCTTTTTTGGGGAATCTTGCAACCAGTTACCCACTGTTGGAAAGCTCGTCGAGTCAGCTTCCCAACAAGACTTAGTTGACTCCATTCTGAGGTCGGAGTCAACGGGAATCTACGAAATAAAATCGATGCGTTGTGCTGAATCCGAGGCAACGAATTCAATAATAGGCTCCTTAGGTTCTATTACCTCGTCTTCGGTTGAGGCAACTTTAACCACTGGAGCATGGGCCAGTTAGCGAAAAATGTTTCGAAAAGATGTTTTGTTCCATTCTTTAGTTAATCTTTTTAAAAGTTGAGTGTTTTTCACCACTTGGAACATATGAGATCCGATATAGGTCGATCTCCAAGCCTGAGCAACAATATTTCACTTGTCTTTTCTTTGGAGCCACATTTTCTCAAATTTGAATGGTCTGACCTTTCTATTGTCAAATGCTTTGATTTCAATTGAAATTGGGCAGTGGTCTGAGGAGGAGAAGGTGTAGTTTTTGGTTGCTAAATGTGGATACCATTGAAGTATTTGATCTTGAGGGGGTGTGCTCTTTGGTTGGAAACAAGAAAGAGGGAGGAGAAAGGTTGAATGAGTAGTTTTCTGGGGTTGAAAAAAGTGAGGGGGAGGGGGGAGGGGGAAAGAAGCGATGCCTTTGAATAAATTAAAAGGAGGAAGGAGGTGCAACTGCGGCTATTGTCTGCTTTCCAAACCGGGGAGGACAAGGGTGTGAAGAATTAGAGAAGAGGGGTGGATGTTAGGCTAGTTTAGGGAAGAAAACAAAATGAGTCGGAGAGGGGTAGGTGTTGGGTTGGTGATCAACAAGACAAAGGAGAGGGCTTTGTCTGATTTCGGATGAGAGGGAGCTACTACTGCTGGGGCTGATCGGATTGGGAGGGAGAAGAAATAAGCATGTGGTCCCATATAAAATAATTCCTAGAAAATAAATCTTGAAACCCGCTTTATTGACCTTATCCCGAATCGATTCAAAATAAATCTTAAATTCTCGAACCGAAATAATAAATTTCATTGGTCAATTAAATAATAATTAGGATTCGTAAAATATTTTATTAGACTTGGTAAACGAAAGCGGAATAAATTCGTTTTAAATCAAAATCAAATTTATGCTGGAATTCGCTTCGAAGGAATTAAAATGAGATTATTTTGCTCGAGGATGAAAATTTTCAAAATTTTCAAAATCCTAGAAATTAAATCGAAATTAAATCATAATTTATAAAATAATTGTTTTAAAATTTTGGGTCTTTACAAAGAACAAGAGTAATGAATAACCAAATATGCATAAACCAAATATAAACTATATAATAGTATTCAAACAACCCCCACATGTGTCTAACCAATGCATAAAATATAACCCAAACTATAAAAAAGGTTTAGCCGAGAATGGCTTACCGAAAATAGTGGAAAAGGGAAAAGAGAGAAGTGGAGAGTGAATTGTGTTGTGAGGTGTGAATGTGTGTTGAATGAGGCAGATGAGAGCTGTATTCATAGGCATAGGACAGTCTAGGGGTTGGAGATCTTAAGGTAGAAGCAAAGCCTATTGGGCGAGATTCGCCCTCGGGAAAATCTTCTAGAATCCGCATCGGCGGGCGCTGATAGTGTATATGTGGGCACCGATCCTGTGTCTCATGTGGAAGCCTTCAGCGAGCATTGTGAGTCGGCGGACACCGGTTCCTAGCCACGAGCACCGTCTCTGCAGTCTTCATATTTCTTCTTCTTTCCATCTTGTCTTGCTTGCTTCTTTTTTTATCTTCTTCCTTGACTCTTCCTTAAGCTTCCAAGGCTTCATATTATAGCTTTCATCTTCTCCTTTAGCTTGATATTCAAGAATCTCTATAGATAGGCATAAAACGCGTAAATTTCGAACTTTGCAATTAACTTCCAAGACAATGAATGTACTTTATGCTAAAAACCTAAGTAAGTGCCACCTAAATGACTTAGAATGCCTATACAAATAATGCATTATCAAGAGCACATACTAACCATTGGGTTTAATTCTCATTAGTAGGGTGACTCGTGTGCGATTGGAGATGTACATATTGAATAAGTGGAATGTCATGTATGGAAATTTATGTTTCATGTGTAACTCTCTTGGTGTCATGTTAAAAGGAAACTGTTGGGTTGGATATGTGGAAGGGAAACTGCAGAGATAATTATGGAACCATTGGATGCATTCAATATTAAGATGAATAGGTTTGACATTTGATATGCAAAGGTTCTGAATTAGTAACTGTCATGTACATATTGAATGTTGGAATGTTTGTGGCATTCTAGGACTGATATGAAGGGAACTGTGGGTTGGGAGACACGAATTAATTTCTACAATACTGATTTTTGGTATCCCAACATGCAGGGTATCTGGCGAATATGATAAATATCGCAGCGTAGTGTAAAAAAGATTGTCGATTGTAGAGCTTAAACCTCCGGCGCGGTATGATGGCTTTTGTTCGAGTAATGTAAGTTGTGATTGTCGTGGTGCAGTGTGGCTGGCATGTTGAAGTCTATGCAGGTTGTGTACGCCGTTGAGGAAGACATACACTTCAAAGAAAAAAATAACCAATACTCCCGGATGCAGCTCCTAGTAAACATTGACAACCGGTTGAGCGAGTCCCATTGGAAGCGCCTGATGGACAGCCCGTTGGGGGGTGTTGCAAGACTGGGAACAAGGGTCCAGTTCTCCGGCCAGCTTGTACACTACGTTCTCCAACGATAATTGAAGACGAAGAAGGAGAATGAAACGTGGTACAAGATCCATGATGTGGTCGTGAGGCTCTCAAGACTGGGATGACTCAACGTTCGAGAGGGCAGTGTTTGATTTCTTTGGAGTTGCAAAGTTGAAGATGTCCGAGTTCGAGGTGATGTTCCATGTGGCAATGGCATTCGAGAAATCGTCAATTAGAAAGTTTAAATTTGTCCTACAGATGCTGGTTGAGGACGTGTTGTTCGGAAAGGAACCCAAAAACTATATTCACGGGTGGGTGGTCGACCTTGTCGCCGACATTGAAAGGTTCCTTGCCTTTCCGTGGGGTCGGCTTTGCTACGAGCAAACGAATGAGTTCTTGAACCGTGCAATCGAGAGGAAGGCCCTACACAATGAGAGTAGCTCCACTACACCACGCCCGACCTACTGCTTGATGGGATCCCCCCTCGCCTTCCAGGTTCGTACACAAATATAATTGTATGCCTTATGAACTATTACTAGCCATCCAATAATTCTTTACAGGACAGAAAGTGCATTTTTACTGGACAACCTATGTTTGCAGCTCTGGGTGTACGAAGCCCTCCCTTCGGTGGCCGTCCAATGCGTGAACACCATAGACGAGAAGTTGTACCCCAAGTGTCTGCGATACGAGTCTAGAGAAGCGAACCTCAAGTATGCCGCCATCGAAACCCGACTGCAGGAGGCTAAGAAGCTCGAGTACTTCAATGACCCTGAAGCTGTGAGGCCGCTTCTACTCCCCAATGAAGTGGATGGAGCTACCCGTTTCTACCGCGATCCCGAAACACTCGTGATAAGCGGGACAACTTCTTCGATGACATTGTCCAGGCATTCGTATTCGCAAATGTGAAACCCCCACAGCCGAAACAACCAAATGGAGCACCTGGGTCAATGCAAGAATCAAGGGAGGGGACCAGACACAAACTTCCATATTAGAGATCGAGTCATGATTACTGGCAAAGATGGACGATATGGCAAGGAGTATAACAACGGAGTTAGAATCGAAGATGGCCAGGCTTAAGGAGTCGATTGAAGATATGAAGAGGGCACTAAGGGGAAGGGGACTAGGTAGTTGGAGGAGCAAGGGGAGGTTTTGACAAAGGAGGTAAGGTTATCCTGGCATCATATGAGAAGCGTCATGTAATTTTATATAACTGTCGTATTGGATGTCATGTACATATCGGTACATGTCCTGAAAATATCAGTATATGTCAATTTAATTAGATGTCATGTGGATAGGTTCACGGAGCAGAAGGACAATGATAAGGCCAAGGAGGAGAGACAACCCACCAAGGAAGACAAGGACAAGGCCATGGACAAGGCCAGGGAGGTGTGGGCACTAGACTGTCATGTTAAACTCAACCTGGTGTCATGTCAATTTTATTAACTGTCACGTTACACGCACCCTGGTGTGCTGGCTGCAAGAGGAGTTGGTGGCACCCGAGGCCTCCCAGATTGAGGTTGAGGTCGAGGTGCCCCTCCAACGGCGGAGAAGGAGCACCCGTCAACATCCTAATACGTTGTCCCAGGCAGAAGTAACTCAGCCACCGAAGAAGCGACCTGTGGGCAAGA
Source organism: Persicaria tinctoria (assembly GCA_037127255.1). Taxonomy (NCBI): domain Eukaryota; kingdom Viridiplantae; phylum Streptophyta; class Magnoliopsida; order Caryophyllales; family Polygonaceae; genus Persicaria; species Persicaria tinctoria. Next base: position 35,100,677 of record JBANSL010000017.1, on the reverse strand, counting down.
AGGTCGTGGATGCCGTGGAGCGAGGCATGGTGACGAGGGCAGATGTTGATGTGTTCGCTGTTTGGATGAAGGACGATAGTGACCCCGCCCGGTCGGTCGAAGGCATCCTACTGCAGAAGGAGTTCTTCGGGGTACTCGTGTGCAAGTAGAGATGTACATATTGAATAAGTTTTCTTTTTCTTTTTCTCTTCATCTCTTTCATATATTTACGTTTTTTTCTTCTTTTTTTTTTACCAATTTACTAACCATTGGGTTTAATTCAAAACATTGAATTAAATCTAATGTCTACAATCTATTAAAAAATTATTTTTATTTTATCCTAACTTTTATTAATATTTTATTATATTAATTTGTTATGTTATTAAATATTTATTTATTAAAAATCGCGCCATGCCGCGGGAATTGTACGAGGTGTACATGAATTTTTTTTAAAAGGAAAAATAACCAAAAATATCTAAAATGCATTTAACCAAAAATAATCCAACCTTTAAAATTCCCAATAGATATTCCAAATAACTCTCTATATACTAAAACTGGGAGCCAAATCCTTTGTCCCCATCCTTGTCCCCTTTCCTCGTAACCCCTCACACATTACCATTTAGAAATAAAAGTAAATTAAATTAATATTAAAATTAAATACTAAAAGAAAAACAATATAAAGAAGTTTGTGAGGAGGGACAGGGAAAGGGGACAAATACGACGACAAACGATATGGACTCCCAACAATGGATCCAAATACTCTGTCCCCCCTTCTTATCCCCTTCCCTCCTCACACACTGCTATTTAAAAATACGAAAATTTCATGAGGTACCTCCGAGATAAGACTTAATTCATAGGGTGTACAAAAGTTTCACATATTTCATATGGTACTCTTGAGCTTTAAAAAATTTCGCACCGTGACTCTGTTAAATTTTTAACGGGAGTCTGTTAGGTTAGTAGTAAAAGGGGAGTAATAAAAAAAATCAAAATTAAATGATCTGTGATGTTCATCTCCCCCAAATCGAACCTTCAAGCGCCCATACTGCTGCCACAAAACAAGAAAGAAGCGACACCCACGACTTCGATCCTCGAGACCCTAACATAAGTTAGATGAGGGGAGCAGCAACTTCGGACTCGTAGAATTTCAAAAGATGGCACTGTAAGGGGAAATCAATGGAGGATATATATCGTCGGATAGATTTTCCGACGGGGGCAACCTGGGGTTCGGCGCCGGGGAGGACGTCAGACAAGTCGAGCACTAAGGAGCACTTCCAAGAGCTTGACAAGAGCTGAAAGACACGTTGGCGACGCTGCAACATAAGTTTGTGGTGTCGGACGTCATGTCTTCCCCTTTTCAAATCAACCATGTTCTCTTATTTTTTCCTTTTCAATGGACACCGTGATCTGCAACATAAGTTTGTGGTGTCAAACACCGTGACTCTGTTATTTTTCCCTTTCAATGGACATTTTGAAATTGAAATGATGTGTCTGGCTGATCTGAAGTGTTGATTTTTGGATCTAATGCATTTTGGGGTATGATTTTAAATAAGATCTACAGATCAATTGGATTTGGTTGATTTGGGGTTCAACAAGAGGCTATGGAAATTAAATCACTTTGAATGTAAGATATGAGAAACCCCAATTCTAGAGAGAGGGGCTCCTCCCTCTCTCTAGAATTTTTCTAACCCAAGCCTCAATCTGCTTTTGTTCATCCTCTTTAGCCAAATCCTAGCTCTAAAGCTTCCACAAATTGATCCTTTGTTGATGCAATTGGGTGTCAGTCCTTGTTGTGGGTGGCATAGGTTCTTGTCCTCCCCAAGTTTTTGGGTTTTCGATCAGTCTGGTGCGTCTTCTTCCTTCGACGTATGCGTGCTCGGCCGCTGAGTCGGTTGGGGGCCGTCCTGCTCTCACCTAACCCCAATTCCGATCACAAAAGCCATCATCTCCTCCCTTGAACCCATGACTCCTCCCTAGATTCCTTTCCCTATTCTGGGCTTTAATCGGCTTTCATTCGCTGATTTTCGTCCTGATGAGTACCATCGTCGCCTCCACCCTTCGTCCCTCTCCCAACCCACCCATGTTGATGTGGATCAAGATGGCCTTTTGTGGGTCAAACAATGATCTTGATCCAGGCGAGCTCTCAAGATCGATTCGAGGGCCATTGATAGCAAAGAGTGTCTTCCTCAAGAGGAAGAAGAAGGCGCCACCATGGAGTGAAGAAAAGATATTTTATTTATTTAATTATTATTATTATTATTAGTTTTTATATTCTTTCTATATTTAGTTACTCCTATGTTAGTTGGAGCTATTTATGGAATGTCTTAATTTTAGTAATACTTAGTTAGGTGAATAAAATTAAGACATTCCCTTTTCCCTTTCCCTTTTATTCACCAAACTAAGTATTACTAAAATTAAAACATTCCATAAATAGCTCCAACTAACATAGGAGTAACTAAATATGGAAAGAATATAAAAACTAATAATAATAATAATAAATAAATAAATAAATAAAATATCTTTTCTTCACTCAATGGTGACGCCTTCTTCTTCCTCTTGAGGAAGACACTCTTTGTTATCAATGGCCTTCGAATCGGTCTTGAGAGCTCGCTTGGATCAAGATCATTGTTTGACCCACAAAAGGCCATCTTGATCCGCATCAGCACTGCAGTCCACTTGCAGCATAGAATCGGAGGTCTTTCTGGAGGATTCTAGCAACATGTGACCCACCGTTGGAAAGCTCGTCGAGTCAGCTTCACAACAAGTCTGAGTTCACTCAATTCCGAGTTCGGAGTCAACGGGAATCTGCGAAAAAAATCATCGCGCAGTGCAGTCTCTTGGCCAACGAAAGTATCCGAAACAACCTCCTTTACCTTCCCGTCGGCCGTATAGTCAAGAAAAATCACGTCCACATCGGGGGCGGATATCTCCAAGATCTCAGAGATAGGTGGTGCATGAGGCTGACTATTGAGAAGTTTCTGAATATAAGCCTTCCTCCAAGCGTCATCAAGCCAATTAGCTTGCCGTTGGGCCGCTTCCTCCAACTTTCGTTTTCGTTCCTCCTCAACCTCTCGTTGTTGGAGAAGCCAAATCTGACGGAGACGATGTTGTTGTTGTCGTTTCTCCTCCTCAATTGCTGCTTGACGTTGACGCTCAAGGAGTTGTTGTTGTTGTCGATGGGTCTCTTCTTGCCTTTGAAGCCAAAGGTGACGCCTTTGAGCCTCTTGTTCTCGTTGACGCTCAAGTTGTTGTTGTTCCAAGGCTCTCTGCTGCAGCACGATCCAAAGCAAAGAATCCATCCAATGGATCGGGATCATCATCCAAATCGCCCCAAATTTCCCAAGCCATCAAATCAAATTGTGAATAACATCAAGAAAAAGACAAGAATTTGCGAAACCTATGGCTCTGGTACCACTTGATACGTTTGGGATCCCCGATCCTTCGCTTGTGGGCTCAAGATCAAGAACCCCAAACTATTGATGGCCCGATCTTGCAATTATCCTTGATATCCTTGATGTTGAACAAGTGTCTTGAAGGTAAGAAAGGTGTGGGAATGGCGGAAGCAAAACAAGAACACAAGCAACAACACAAAGAAAGTAATTGCAACACTGCTGGAAAAGCCGCGGGCGCGGCCAAGGGAGCCGCGGGCGCGGCCCTGACGCTGGCGACGGCTCTGGCAAATTCAGCGACAGGAACACAGGAAAATATCTAGAAGAGATAAACTTTCCTTTTCCCTTTTATTCACCTAACTAAGTATTACTAAAATTAAGACATTCCATAAATAGCTCCAACTAACATATGAGTAACTAAATATGGAATGAATATAAAAACTAATAACAATAATAATAATAAATAAATAAATAAAATATCTTTTCTTCACTCAATGGTGGCGCCTTCTTCTTCCTCTTGAGGAAGACACTCTTTGTTGTCAATGGCCTTCGAATCGGTCTTGAGAGCTCGCTTGGATCAAGATCATTGTTTGACCCACAAAAGGCCATCTTGATCCGCATCAGCACTGCAGTCCACTTGCAGCGTAGATTCGGAGGTCTTTCTGGAGGATTCTAGCAACATGTGACCCACCGTTGGAAAGCTCGTCGAGTCATCTTCGCAACAAGTCTGAGTTCACTCAATTCCGAGTTCGGAGTCAACGGGAATCTGCGAAAAAAATCATCGCGCAGTGCAATCTCTTGGCCAACGAAAGTATCCGAAACAACCTCATTTACCTTCCCGTCGGCCGTATAGTCAAGAAACATCACGTCCACATCGGGGGCGGATATCTTCAAGATCTCAGAGATAGGTGGCGCATGAGGCTGACTATTGAGAAGTTTCTGAATATAAGCCTTCCTCCAAGCGTCATCAAGCCAATTAGCTTGCCGTTGGGCCGCTTCCTCCAACTTTCGTTTTCGTTCCTCCTCAACCTCTCGTTGTTGGAGAAGCCAAATCTGAAGGAGACGATGTTGTTGTTGTCGTTTCTCCTCCTTAATTGCTGCTTGACGTTGACGCTCAAGGAGTTGTTGTTGTTGTCGATGGGTCTCTTCTTGTCTTTGAAGCCAAAGGTGACGCCTTTGAGCCTCTTGTTCTCGTTGACGCTCAAGTTGTTGTTGTTCCAAGGCTCTCTGCTGCAACAAGCGTTGGTGTCGTTGTTGTTTAGCACGATCCAAAGCAAAGAATCCATCCAATGGATCGGGATCATCATCCAAATCGCCCCAAATTTCCCAAGCCATCAAATCAAATTGTGAATAACATCAAGAAAAAGACAAGAATTTGCGAAACCTATGGCTCTGGTACCACTTGATACGTTTGGGATCCCCGATCCTTCGCTTGTGGGCTCAAGATCAAGAACCCCAAACTATTGATGGCCTGATCTTGCAATTATCCTTGATATCCTTGATGTTGAACAAGTGTCTTGAAGGTAAGAAAGGTGTGGGAATGGCGGAAGCAAAACAAGAACACAAGCAACAACACAAAGAAAGTAATTGCAACACTGCTGGAAAAGCCGCGGGCGCGGCCAAGGGATCCGCGGGCGCGGCCCTGACGCTGGCGACGGCTCTGGCAAATTCAGCGACAGGAACACTAGAAAATATCTAGAAGAGATAAACTTTCCTTTTCCCTTTTATTCACCTAACTAAGTATTACTAAAATTAAGACATTCCATAAATAGCTCCAACTAACATAGGAGTAACTAAATATGGAAAGAATATAAAAACTAATAATAATAATAATAATAAATTAATAAATAAAATATCTTTTCTTCACTCGGTGGTGGCGCCTTCTTCTTCCTCTTGAGGAAGACACTCTTTGTTATCAATGGCCTTCGAATCGGTCTTGAGAGCTCGCTTGGATCAAGATCATTGTTTGACCCACAAAAGGCCATCTTGATCCGCATCAGCACTGCAGTCCACTTGCAGCGTAGATTCGGAGGTCTTTCTGGAGGATTCTAGAAACATGTGACCCACCGTTGGAAAGCTCGTCGAGTCAGCTTCGCAACAAGTCTGAGTTCACTCAATTCCGAGTTCGGAGTCAACGGGAATCTGCGGAAAAAATCATCGTGCAGAGCAGTCTCTTGGCCAACGAAAGTATCCGAAACAACCTCCTTTACCTTCCCGTCGGCCGTATAGTCAAGAAAAATCACGTCCACATCGGGGGCGGATATCTCCAAGATCTCAGAGATAGGTGGCGCATGAGGCTGACTATTGAGAAGTTTCTGAATATAAGCCTTCCTCCAAGCGTCATCAAGCCAATTAGCTTGCCGTTGGGCCGCTTCCTCCAACTTTCGTTTTCGTTCCTCCTCAACCTCTCGTTGTTGGAGAAGCCAAATCTGAAGGAGACGATGTTGTTGTTGTCGTTTCTCCTCCTCAATTGCTGCTTGACGTTGACGCTCAAGGAGTTTTTGTTGTTGTCGATGGGTCTCTTCTTGCCTTTGAAGCCAAAGGTGACGCCTTTGAGCCTCTTGTTCTCGTTGACGCTCAAGTTGTTGTTGTTCCAAGGCTCTCTGCTGCAACAAGCGTTGGTGTCGTTGTTGTTTAGCACGATCCAAAGCAAAGAATCCATCCAATGGATCGGGATCATCATCCAAATCGCCCCAAATTTCCCAAGCCATCAAATCAAATTGTGAATAACATCAAGAAAAAGACAAGAATTTGCGAAACCTATGGCTCTGGTACCACTTGATACGTTTGGGATCCCCGATCCTTCGCTTGTGGGCTCAAGATCAAGAACCCCAAACTATTGATGGCCCGATCTTGCAATTATCCTTGATATCCTTGATGTTGAACAAGTGTCTTGAAGGTAAGAAAGGTGTGGGAATGGCGGAAGCAAAACAAGAACACAAGCAACAACACAAAGAAAGTAATTGCAACACTGCTGGAAAAGCCGCGGGCGCGGCCAAGGGAGCCGCGGGCGCGGCCCTGACGCTGGCGACGGCTCTGGCAAATTCAGCGACAGGAACACTGGAAAATATCTAGAAGAGATAAACTTTCCTTTTCCCTTTTATTCACCTAACTAAGTATTACTAAAATTAAGACATTCCATAAATAGCTCCAACTAACATAGGAGTAACTAAATATGGAAAGAATATAAAAACTAATAATAATAATAATAATAAATTAATAAATAAAATATCTTTTCTTCACTCAGTGGTGGCGCCTTCTTCTTCCTCTTGAGGAAGACACTCTTTGTTATCAATGGCCTTCGAATCGGTCTTGAGAGCTCGCTTGGATCAAGATCATTGTTTGACCCACAAAAGGCCATCTTGATCCGCATCAGCACTGCAGTCCACTTGCAGCGTAGATTCGGAGGTCGTTCTGGAGGATTCTAGCAACATGTGACCCACCGTTGGAAAGCTCGTCGAGTCAGCTTCGCAACAAGTCTGAGTTCACTCAATTCCGAGTTCGGAGTCAACGGGAATCTGCGGAAAAAATCATCGCGCAGTGCAGTCTCTTGGCCAACGAAAGTATCCGAAACAACCTCCTTTACCTTCCCGTCGGCCGTATAGTCAAGAAAAATCACGTCCACATCGGGGGCGGATATCTCCAAGATCTCAGAGATAGGTGGCGCATGAGGCTGACTATTGAGAAGTTTCTGAATATAAGCCTTCCTCCAAGCGTCATCAAGCCAATTAGCTTGCCGTTTGGCCGCTTCCTCCAACTTTCGTTTTCGTTCCTCCTCAACCTCTCGTTGTTGGAGAAGCCAAATCTGAAGGAGACGATGTTGTTGTTGTCGTTTCTCCTCCTCAATTGCTGCTTGACGTTGACGCTCAAGGAGTTGTTGTTGTTGTCGATGGGTCTCTTCTTGCCTTTGAAGCCAAAGGTGACGCCTTTGAGCCTCTTGTTCTCGTTGACGCTCAAGTTGTTGTTGTTCCAATGCTCTCTGCTGCAACAAGCGTTGGTGTCGTTGTTGTTTAGCACGATCCAAAGCAAAGAATCCATCCAATTGATCGGGATCATCATCCAAATCGCCCCAAATTTCCCAAGCCATCAAATCAAATTGTGAATAACATCAAGAAAAAGACAAGAATTTGCGAAACCTATGGCTCTGGTACCACTTGATACGTTTGGGATCCCCGATCCTTCGCTTGTGGGCTCAAGATCAAGAACCCCAAACTATTGATGGCCCGATCTTGCAATTATCCTTGATATCCTTGATGTTGAACAAGTGTCTTGAAGGTAAGAAAGGTGTGGGAATGGCGGAAGCAAAACAAGAACACAAGCAACAACACAAAGAAAGTAATTGCAACACTGCTGGAAAAGCCGCGGGCGCGGCCAAGGGAGCCGCGGGCGCGGCCCTGACGCTGGCGACGGCTCTGGCAAATTCAGCGACAGGAACACTGGAAAATATCTAGAAGAGATAAACTTTCCTTTTCCCTTTTATTCACCTAACTAAGTATTACTAAAATTAAGACATTCCATAAATAGCTCCAACTAACATAGGAGTAACTAAATATGGAAAGAATATAAAAACTAATAATAATAATAATAATAAATTAATAAATAAAATATCTTTTCTTCACTCAGTGGTGGCGCCTTCTTCTTCCTCTTGAGGAAGACACTCTTTGTTATCAATGGCCTTCGAATCGGTCTTGAGAGCTCGCTTGGATCAAGATCATTGTTTGACCCACAAAAGGCCATCTTGATCCGCATCAGCACTGCAGTCCACTTGCAGCGTAGATTCGGAGGTCGTTCTGGAGGATTCTAGCAACATGTGACCCACCGTTGGAAAGCTCGTCGAGTCAGCTTCGCAACAAGTCTGAGTTCACTCAATTCCGAGTTCGGAGTCAACGGGAATCTGCGGAAAAAATCATCGCGCAGTGCAGTCTCTTGGCCAACGAAAGTATCCGAAACAACCTCCTTTACCTTCCCGTCGGCCGTATAGTCAAGAAAAATCACGTCCATTTCGGGGGCGGATATCTCCAAGATCTCAGAGATAGGTAGCGCATGAGGCTGACTATTGAGAAGTTTCTGAATATAAGCCTTCCTCCAAGCGTCATCAAGCCAATTAGCTTGCCGTTGGGCCGCTTCCTCCAACTTTCGTTTTCGTTCCTCCTCAACCTCTCGTTGTTGGAGAAGCCAAATCTGAAGGAGACGATGTTGTTGTTGTCGTTTCTCCTCCTCAATTGCTGCTTGACGTTGACGCTCAAGGAGTTGTTGTTGTTGTCGATGGGTCTCTTCTTGCCTTTGAAGCCAAAGGTGACGCCTTTGAGCCTCTTGTTCTCGTTGACGCTCAAGTTGTTGTTGTTCCAAAGCTCTGTGCTGCAACAAGCGTTGGTGTCGTTGTTGTTTAGCACGATCCAAAGCAAAGAATCCATCCAATGGATCGGGATCATCATCCAAATCGCCCCAAATTTCCCAAGCCATCAAATCAAATTGTGAATAACATCAAGAAAAAGACAAGAATTTGCGAAACCTATGGCTCTGGTACCACTTGATACGTTTGGGATCCCCGATCCTTCGCTTGTGGGCTCAAGATCAAGAACCCCAAACTATTGATGGCCCGATCTTGCAATTATCCTTGATATCCTTGATGTTGAACAAGTGTCTTGAAGGTAAGAAAGGTGTGGGAATGGCGGAAGCAAAACAAGAACACAAGCAACAACACAAAGAAAGTAATTGCAACACTGCTGGAAAAGCCGCGGGCGCAGCCAAGGGAGCCGCGGGCGCGGCCCTGACGCTGGCGACGGCTCTGGCAAATTCAGCGACAAGAACACTGGAAAATATCTAGAAGAGATAAACTTTCCTTTTCCCTTTTATTCACCTAACTAAGTATTACTAAAATTAAGACATTCCATAAATAGCTCCAACTAACATAGGAGTAACTAAATATGGAAAGAATATAAAAACTAATAATAATAATAATAATAAATTAATAAATAAAATATCTTTTCTTCACTCGGTGGTGGCGCCTTCTTCTTCCTCTTGAGGAAGACACTCTTTGTTATCAATGGCCTTCGAATCGGTCTTGAGAGCTCGCTTGGATCAAGATCATTGTTTGACCCACAAAAGGCCATCTTGATCCGCATCAGCACTGCAGTCCACTTGCAGCGTAGATTCGGAGGTCTTTCTGGAGGATTCTAGCAACATGTGACCCACCGTTAAAAAGCTCGTCGAGTCAGCTTCGCAACAAGTCTGAGTTCACTCAATTCCGAGTTCGGAGTCAACGGGAATCTGCGGAAAAAATCATCGCGCAGACCAGTCTCTTGGCCAACGAAAGTATCCGAAACAACCTCCTTTACCTTCCCGTCGGCCGTATAGTCAAGAAAAATCACGTCCACATCGGGGGCGGATATCTCCAAGATCTCAGAGATAGGTGGCGCATGAGGCTGACTATTGAGAAGTTTCTGAATATAAGCCTTCCTCCAAGCGTCATCAAGCCAATTAGCTTGCCGTTGGGCCGCTTCCTCCAACTTTCGTTTTCGTTCCTCCTCAACCTCTCGTTGTTGGAGAAGCCAAATCTGAAGGAGACGATGTTGTTGTTGTCGTTTCTCCTCCTCAATTGCTGCTTGACGTTGACGCTCAAGGAGTTGTTGTTGTTGTCGATGGGTCTCTTCTTGCCTTTGAAGCCAAAGGTGACGCCTTTGAGCCTCTTGTTCTCGTTGACGCTCAAGTTGTTGTTGTTCCAATGCTCTCTGCTGCAACAAGCGTTGGTGTCGTTGTTGTTTAGCACGATCCAAAGCAAAGAATCCATCCAATTGATCGGGATCATCATCCAAATCGCCCCAAATTTCCCAAGCCATCAAATCAAATTGTGAATAACATCAAGAAAAAGACAAGAATTTGCGAAACCTATGGCTCTGGTACCACTTGATACGTTTGGGATCCCCGATCCTTTGCTTGTGGGCTCAAGATCAAGAACCCCAAACTATTGATGGCCCGATCTTGCAATTATCCTTGATATCCTTGATTATGAACAAGTGTCTTGAAGGTAAGAAAGGTGTGGGAATGGCGGAAGCAAAACAAGAACACAAGCAACAACACAAAGAAAGTAATTGCAACACTGCTGGAAAAGCCGCGGGCGCGGCCAAGGGAGCCGCGGGCGCGGCCCTGACGCTGGCGACGGCTCTGGCAAATTCAGCGACAGGAACACTGGAAAATATCTAGAAGAGATAAACTTTCCTTTTCCCTTTTATTCACTTAACTAAGTATTACTAAAATTAAGACATTCCATAAATAGCTCCAACTAACATAGGAGTAACTAAATATGGAAAGAATATAAAAACTAATAATAATAATAATAATAAATTAATAAATAAAATATCTTTTCTTCACTCAGTGGTGGCGCCTTCTTCTTCCTCTTGAGGAAGACACTCTTTGTTATCAATGGCCTTCGAATCGGTCTTGAGAGCTCGCTTGGATCAAGATCATTGTTTGACCCACAAAAGGCCATCTTGATCCGCATCAGCACTGCAGTCCACTTGCAGCGTAGATTCGGAGGTCGTTCTGGAGGATTCTCGCAACATGTGACCCACCGTTGGAAAGCTCGTCGAGTCAGCTTCGCAACAAGTCTGAGTTCACTCAATTCCGAGTTCGGAGTCAACGGGAATCTGCGGAAAAAATCATCGCGCAGTGCAGTCTCTTGGCCAACGAAAGTATCCGAAACAACCTCCTTTACCTTCCCGTCGGCCGTATAGTCAAGAAAAATCACGTCCACATCGGGGGCGGATATCTCCAAGATCTCAGAGATAGGTGGCGCATGAGGCTGACTATTGAGAAGTTTCTGAATATAAGCCTTCCTCCAAGCGTCATCAAGCCAATTAGCTTGCCGTTGGGCCGCTTCCTCCAACTTTCGTTTTCGTTCCTCCTCAACCTCTCGTTGTTGGAGAAGCCAAATCTGAAGGAGACGATGTTGTTGTTGTCGTTTCTCCTCCTCAATTGCTGCTTGACGTTGACGCTCAAGGAGTTGTTGTTGTTGTCGATGGGTCTCTTCTTGCCTTTGAAGCCAAAGGTGACGCCTTTGAGCCTCTTGTTCTCGTTGACGCTCAAGTTGTTGTTGTTCCAATGCTCTCTGCTGCAACAAGCGTTGGTGTCGTTGTTGTTTAGCACGATCCAAAGCAAAGAATCCATCCAATTGATCGGGATCATCATCCAAATCGCCCCAAATTTCCCAAGCCATCAAATCAAATTGTGAATAACATCAAGAAAAAGACAAGAATTTGCGAAACCTATGGCTCTTGTACCACTTGATACGTTTGGGATCCCCGATCCTTTGCTTGTGGGCTCAAGATCATGAACCCCAAACTATTGATGGCCCGATCTTGCAATTATCCTTGATATCCTTGATGTTGAACAAGTGTCTTGAAGGTAAGAAAGGTGTGGGAATGGCGGAAGCAAAACAAGAACACAAGCAACAACACAAAGAAAGTAATTGCAACACTGCTGGAAAAGCCGCGGGCGCGGCCAAGGGAGCCGCGGGCGCGGCCCTGACGCTGGCGACGGCTCTGGCAAATTCAGCGACAGGAACACTGGAAAATATCTAGAAGAGATAAACTTTCCTTTTCCCTTTTATTCACTTAACTAAGTATTACTAAAATTAAGACATTCCATAAATAGCTCCAACTAACATAGGAGTAACTAAATATGGAAAGAATATAAAAACTAATAATAATAATAATAATAAATTAATAAATAAAATATCTTTTCTTCACTCAGTGGTGGCGCCTTCTTCTTCCTCTTGAGGAAGACACTCTTTGTTATCAATGGCCTTCGAATCGGTCTTGAGAGCTCGCTTGGATCAAGATCATTGTTTGACCCACAAAAGGCCATCTTGATCCGCATCAGCACTGCAGTCCACTTGCAGCGTAGATTCGGAGGTCTTTCTGGAGGATTCTAGCAACATGTGACCCACCGTTGGAAAGCTCGTCGAGTCAGCTTCGCAACAAGTCTGAGTTCACTCAATTCCGAGTTCGGAGTCAACGGGAATCTGCGGAAAAAATCATCGCGCAGTCCAGTCTCTTGGCCAACGAAAGTATCCGAAACAACCTCCTTTACCTTCCCGTCGGCCGTATAGTCAAGAAAAATCACGTCCACATCGGGGGCGGATATCTCCAAGATCTCAGAGATAGGTGGCGCATGAGGCTGACTATTGAGAAGTTTCTGAATATAAGCCTTCCTCCAAGCGTCATCAAGCCAATTAGCTTGCCGTTGGGCCGCTTCCTCCAACTTTCGTTTTCGTTCCTCCTCAACCTCTCGTTGTTGGAGAAGCCAAATCTGAAGGAGACGATGTTGTTGTTGTCATTTCTCCTCCTCAATTGCTGCTTGACGTTGACGCTCAAGGAGTTGTTGTTGTTGTCGATGGGTCTCTTCTTGCCTTTGAAGCCAAAGGTGACGCCTTTGAGCCTCTTGTTCTCGTTGACGCTCAAGTTGTTGTTGTTCCAAGGCTCTCTGCTGCAACAAGCGTTGGTGTCGTTGTTGTTTAGCACGATCCAAAGCAAAGAATCCATCCAATTGATCGGGATCATCATCCAAATCGCCCCAAATTTCCCAAGCCATCAAATCAAATTGTGAATAACATCAAGAAAAAGACAAGAATTTGCGAAACCTATGGCTCTGGTACCACTTGATACGTTTGGGATCCCCGATCCTTCGCTTGTGGGCTCAAGATCAAGAACCCCAAACTATTGATGGCCCGATCTTGCAATTATCCTTGATATCCTTGATGTTGAACAAGTGTCTTGAAGGTAAGAAAGGTGTGGGAATGGCGGAAGCAAAACAAGAACACAAGCAACAACACAAAGAAAGTAATTGCAACACTGCTGGAAAAGCCGCGGGCGCGGCCAAGGGAGCAGCGGGCGCGGCCCTGACGCTGGCGACGGCTCTGGTAAATTCAGCGACAGGAACACTGGAAAATATCTAGAAGAGATAAACTTTCCTTTTCCCTTTTATTCACCTAACTAAGTATTACTAAAATTAAGACATTCCATAAATAGCTCCAATTAACATAGGAGTAACTAAATATGGAAAGAATATAAAAACTAATAATAATAATAATAAATAAATAAATAAATAAAATATCTTTTCTTCACTCAATGGTGGCGTCTTCTTCTTCCTCTTGAAGAAGACACTCTTTGTTGTCAATGGCCTTCGAATCGGTCTTGAGAGCTCGCTTGGATCAAGATCATTGTTTGACCGACAAAAGGCCATCTTGATCCGCATCAGCACTGCAGTCCACTTGCAGCGTAGATTCGGAGGTCTTTCTGGAGGATTCTAGCAACATGTGACCCACCTTTGGAAAGCTCGTCGAGTCAGCTTCGCAACAAGTCTGAGTTCACTCAATTCCGAGTTCGGAGTCAACGGGAATCTGCAAAAAAAATCATCGCGCAGTGCAGTCTCTTGGCCAACGAAAGTATCCGAAACAACCTCCTTTACCTTCCCGTCGGCCGTATAGTCAAGAAACATCACGTCCACATCGGGGGCGGATATCTCCAAGATCTCAGAGATAGGTGGCGCATGAGGCTGACTATTGAGAAGTTTCTGAATATAAGCCTTCCTCCAAGCGTCATCAAGCCAATTAGCTTGCCGTTGGGCCGCTTCCTCCAACTTTTGTTTTCGTTCCTCCTCAACCTCTCGTTGTTGGAGAAGCCAAATCTGAAGGAGACGATGTTGTTGTTGTCGTTTCTTCTCCTCAATTGCTGCTTGACGTTGACGCTCATGGAGTTGTTGTTGTTGTCGATGGGTCTCTTCTTGCCTTTGAAGCCAAAGGTGACGCCTTTGAGCCTCTTGTTCTCGTTGACGCTCAAGTTGTTGTTGTTCCAAGGCTCTCTGCTGCAACAAGCGTTGGTGTCGTTGTTGTTTAGCACGATCCAAAGCAAAGAATCCATCCAATGGATCGGGATCGTCATCCAAATCGCCCCAAACTTCCCAAGCCATCAAATCAAATTGTGAATAACATCAAGAAAAAGACAAGAATTTGCGAAACCTATGGCTCTGGTACCACTTGATACGTTTCGGATCCCCGATCCTTTGCTTGTGGGCTCAAGATCAAGAACCCCAAACTATTGATGGCCCGATCTTGCAATTATCCTTGATATCCTTGATGTTGAACAAGTGTCTTGAAGGTAAGAAAGGTGTGGGAATGGCGGAAGCAAAACAAGAACACAAGCAACAACACAAAGAAAGTAATTGCAACACTGCTGGAAAAGCCGCGGGCGCGGCCAAGGGAGCCGCGGGCGCGGCCCTGACGCTGGCGACGGCTCTGGCAAATTCAGCGACAGGAACACTGGAAAATATCTAGAAGAGATAAACTTTCCTTTTCCCTTTTATTCACCTAACTAAGTATTACTAAAATTAAGACATTCCATAAATAGCTCCAACTAATATAGGAGTAACTAAATATGGAAAGAATATAAAAACTAATAATAATAATAATAATAAATAAATAAATAAAATATCTTTTCTTCACTCAATGGTGGGGCCTTCTTCTTCCTCTTGAGGAAGACACTCTTTGTTGTCAATGGCCTTCGAATCGGTCTTGAGAGCTCGCTTGGATCAAGATCATTGTTTAACCCACAAAAGGCCATCTTGATCCGCATCAGCACTGCAGTCCACTTGCAGCGTAGATTCGGAGGTCTTTCTGGAGGATTCTAGCAACATGTGACCCACCGTTGGAAAGCTCGTCGAGTCAGCTTCGCAACAAGTCTGAGTTCACTCAATTCCGAGTTCGGAGTCAACGGGAATCTGCAAAAAAAATCATCGCGCAGTGCAGTCTCTTGGCCAACGAAAGTATCCGAAACAACCTCCTTTACCTTCCCGTCGGCCGTATAGTCAAGAAACATCACGTCCACATCGGGGGCGGATATCTCCAAGATCTCAGAGATAGGTGGCGCATGAGGCTGACTATTGAGAAGTTTCTGAATATAAGCCTTCCAAGCGTCATCAAGCCAATTAGCTTGCCGTTGGGCCGCTTCCTCCAACTTTCGTTTTCGTTCCTCCTCAACCTCTCGTTGTTGGAGAAGCCAAATCCGAAGGAGACGATGTTGTTGTTGTCATTTCTCCTCGTCAATTGCTGCTTGACGTTGACGATCAAGGAGTTGTTGTTGTTGTCGATGGGTCTCTTCTTGCCTTTGAAGCCAAAGGTGACGCCTTTGAGCCTCTTGTTCTCGTTGACGCTCAAGTTGTTTTTGTTCCAAGGCCCTCTGCTGCAACAAGCGTTGGTGTCGTTGTTGTTTAGCACGATCCAAAGCAAAGAATCCATCCAATGGATCGGGATCATCATCCAAATCGCCCCAAATTTCCCAAGCCATCAAATCAAATTGTGAATAACATCAAGAAAAAGACAAGAATTTGCGAAACCTATGGCTCTGGTACCACTTGATACGTTTGGGATCCCCGATCCGTCGCTTGTGGGCTCAAGATCAAGAACCCCAAACTATTGATGGCCCGATCTTGCAATTATCCTTGATATCCTTGATGTTGAACAAGTGTCTTGAAGGTAAGAAAGGTGTGGGAATGGCGGAAGCAAAACAAGAACACAAGCAACAACACAAAGAAAGTAATTGCAACACTGCTGGAAAAGCCGCGGGCGCGGCCAAGGGAGCCGCGGGCGCGGCCCTGACGCTGGCGACGGCTCTGGCAAATTCAGCGACAGGAACACTGGAAAATATCTAGAAGAGATAAACTTTCCTTTTCCCTTTTATTCACCTAACTAAGTATTACTAAAATTAAGACATTCCATAAATAGCTTCAACTAACATAGGAGTAACTAAATATGGAAAGAATATAAAAAGTAATAATAATAATAATAATAAATAAATAAATAAAATATCTTTTCTTCACTCAATGATGGCGCCTTCTTCTTCCTCTTGAGGAAGACACTCCTTGTTGTCAATGGCCTTCGAATCGGTCTTGAGAGCTCGCTTGGATCAAGATCATTGTTTGACCCACAAAAGGCCATCTTGATCCGCATCAGCACTGCAGTCCACTTGCAGCGTAGATTCGGAGGTCTTTCTGGAGGATTCTATTAACATGTGACCCACCGTTGGAAAGCTCGTCGAGTCAGCTTCGCAACAAGTCTGAGTTCACTCAATTCCGAGTTCGGAGTCAACGGGAATCTGCGAAAAAAATCATCGCGCAGTGCAGTCTCTTGGCCAACGAAAGTATCCGAAACAACCTCCTTTACCTTCCCGTCGGCCGTATAGTCAAGAAACATCACGTCCACATCGGGGGCGGATATCTCCAAGATCTCAGAGATAGGTGGCGCATGAGGCTGACTATTGAGAAGTTTCTGAATATAAGCCTTCCTCCAAGCGTCATCAAGCCAATTAGCTTGCCGTTGGGCCGCTTCCTCCAACTTTCGTTTTCGTTCCTCCTCAACCTCTCCTTGTTGGAGAAGCCAAATCCGAAGGAGACAATGTTGTTGTTGTCGTTTCTCCTCCTCAATTGCTGCTTGACGTTGACGCTCAAGGAGTTGTTGTTGTTGTCGATGGGTCTCCTCTTGCCTTTGAAGCCAAAGGTGACGCCTTTGAGCCTCTTGTTCTCGTTGACGCTCAAGTTGTTGTTGTTCCAAGGCTCTCTGCTGCAACAAGCGTTGGTGTCGTTGTTGTTTAGCACGATCCAAAGCAATGAATCCATCCAATGGATCGGGATCATCATCCAAATCGCCCCAAATTTCCCAAGCCATCAAATCAAATTGTGAATAACATCAAGAAAAAGACAAGAATTTGCGAAACCTATGTCTCTGGTACCACTTGATACGTTTGGGATCCCCGATCCTTCGCATGTGGGCTCAAGATCAAGAACCCCAAACTATTGATGGCCCGATCTTACAATTATCCTTGATATCCTTGATGTTGAACAAGTGTCTTGAAGGTAAGAAAGGTGTGGGAATGGCAGAAGCAAAACAAGAACACAAGCAATAACACAAAGAAAGTAATTGCAACACTGCTGGAAAAGCCGCGGGCGCGGCCTTGACGCTGGCGACGGGTCTGGCAAATTCAGCGACAGGAACACTGGAAAATTTCTAGAAGAGATAAACTTTCCTTTTCCCTTTTATTCACCTAACTAAGTATTACTAAAATTAAGACATTCCATAAATAGCTCTAACTAACATAGGAGTAACTAAATATGGAAAGAATATAAAAACTAATAATAATAATAATAATAAATTAATAAATAAAATATCTTTTCTTCACTCAATGGTGGCGCCTTCTTTTTCCTCTAGAGGAAGACACTCTTTGTTATCAATGGCCTTCGAATCGGTCTTGAGAGCTCGCTTGGATCAAGATCATTGTTTGACCCACAAAAGGCCATCTTGATCCGCATCAGCACTGCAGTCCACTTGCAGCGTAGATTCGGAGGTCTTTCTGGAGGATTCTAGCAACATGTGACCCACCGTTGGAAAGCTCGTCGAGTCAGCTTCGCAACAAGTCTGAGTTCACTCAATTCCGAGTTCGGAGTCAACGGGAATCTGCGGAAAAAATCATCGCGCAGTGCAGTCTCTTGGCCAACGAAAGTATCCGAGACAACCTCCTTTACCTTCCCGTTGGCCGTATAGTCAAGAAAAATCACGTCCACATCGGGGGCGGATATCTCCAAGTTCTCAGAGATAGGTGGCGCATGAGGCTGACTATTGAGAAGTTTCTGAATATAAGCCTTCCTCCAAGCGTCATCAAGCCAATTAGCTTGCCGTTGGGCCGCTTCCTCCAACTTTCGTTTTCTTTCCTCCTCAACCTCTCGTTGTTGGAGAAGCCAAATCTGAAGGAGACGATGTTGTTGTTGTCGTTTCTCCTCCTCAATTGCTGCTTGACGTTGACGCTCAAGGAGTTGTTTTTGTTGTCGATGGGTCTCTTCTTGCCTTTGAAGCCAAAGGTGACGCCTTTGAGCCTCTTGTTCTCGTTGACGCTCAAGTTGTTGTTGTTCCAATGCTCTTTGCTGCAACAAGCGTTGGTGTCGTTGTTGTTTAGCACGATCCAAAGCAAAGAATCCATCCAATTGATCGGGATCATCATCCAAATCGCCCCAAATTTCCCAAGCCATCAAATCAAATTGTGAATAACATCAAGAAAAAGACAAGAATTTGCGAAACCTATGGCTCTGGTACCACTTGATACGTTTGGGATCCCCGATCCTTCGCTTGTGGGCTCAAGATCAAGAACCCCAAACTATTGATGGCCCGATCTTGCAATTATCCTTGATATCCTTGATGTTGAACAAGTGTCTTGAAGGTAAGAAAGGTGTGGGAATGGCGGAAGCAAAACAAGAACACAAGCAACAACACAAAGAAAGTAATTGCAACACTGCTGGAAAAGCCGCGGGCGCAGCCAAGGGAGCCGCGGGCGCGGCCCTGACGCTGGCGACGGCTCTGGCAAATTCAGCGACAGGAACACTGGAAAATATCTAGAAGAGATAAACTTTCCTTTTCCCTTTTATTCACCTAACTAAGTATTACTAAAATTAAGACATTCCATAAATAGCTCCAACTAACATAGGAGTAACTAAATATGGAAAGAATATAAAAACTAATAATAATAATAATAATAAATTAATAAATAAAATATCTTTTCTTCACTCAGTGGTGGCGCCTTCTTCTTCCTCTTGAGGAAGACACTCTTTGTTATCAATGGCCTTCGAATCGGTCTTGAGAGCTCGCTTGGATCAAGATCATTGTTTGACCCACAAAAGGCCATCTTGATCCGCATCAGCACTGCAGTCCACTTGCAGCGTAGATTCGGAGGTCGTTCTGGAGGATTCTAGCAACATGTGACCCACCGTTGGAAAGCTCGTCGAGTCAGCTTCGCAACAAGTCTGAGTTCACTCAATTCCGAGTTCGGAGTCAACGGGAATCTGCGGAAAAAATCATCGCGCAGTGCAGTCTCTTGGCCAACGAAAGTATCCGAAACAACCTCCTTTACCTTCCCGTCGGCCGTATAGTCAAGAAAAATCACGTCCACATCGGGGGCGGATATCTCCAAGATCTCAGAGATAGGTGGCGCATGAGGCTGACTATTGAGAAGTTTCTGAATATAAGCCTTCCTCCAAGCGTCATCAAGCCAATTAGCTTGCCGTTTGGCCGCTTCCTCCAACTTTCGTTTTCGTTCCTCCTCAACCTCTCGTTGTTGGAGAAGCCAAATCTGAAGGAGACGATGTTGTTGTTGTCGTTTCTCCTCCTCAATTGCTGCTTGACGTTGACGCTCAAGGAGTTGTTGTTGTTGTCGATGGGTCTCTTCTTGCCTTTGAAGCCAAAGGTGACGCCTTTGAGCCTCTTGTTCTCGTTGACGCTCAAGTTGTTGTTGTTCCAATGCTCTCTGCTGCAACAAGCGTTGGTGTCGTTGTTGTTTAGCACGATCCAAAGCAAAGAATCCATCCAATTGATCGGGATCATCATCCAAATCGCCCCAAATTTCCCAAGCCATCAAATCAAATTGTGAATAACATCAAGAAAAAGACAAGAATTTGCGAAACCTATGGCTCTGGTACCACTTGATACGTTTGGGATCCCCGATCCTTCGCTTGTGGGCTCAAGATCAAGAACCCCAAACTATTGATGGCCCGATCTTGCAATTATCCTTGATATCCTTGATGTTGAACAAGTGTCTTGAAGGTAAGAAAGGTGTGGGAATGGCGGAAGCAAAACAAGAACACAAGCAACAACACAAAGAAAGTAATTGCAACACTGCTGGAAAAGCCGCGGGCGCGGCCAAGGGAGCCGCGGGCGCGGCCCTGACGCTGGCGACGGCTCTGGCAAATTCAGCGACAGGAACACTGGAAAATATCTAGAAGAGATAAACTTTCCTTTTCCCTTTTATTCACCTAACTAAGTATTACTAAAATTAAGACATTCCATAAATAGCTCCAACTAACATAGGAGTAACTAAATATGGAAAGAATATAAAAACTAATAATAATAATAATAATAAATTAATAAATAAAATATCTTTTCTTCACTCAGTGGTGGCGCCTTCTTCTTCCTCTTGAGGAAGACACTCTTTGTTATCAATGGCCTTCGAATCGGTCTTGAGAGCTCGCTTGGATCAAGATCATTGTTTTACCCACAAAAGGCCATCTTGATCCGCATCAGCACTGCAGTCCACTTGCAGCGTAGATTCGGAGGT
The DNA here is from genome assembly GCA_037127255.1 of Persicaria tinctoria. Lineage (NCBI taxonomy): Eukaryota > Viridiplantae > Streptophyta > Magnoliopsida > Caryophyllales > Polygonaceae > Persicaria > Persicaria tinctoria. The sequence continues at coordinate 35,080,165 of JBANSL010000017.1, read as the reverse complement.
CGTTCTGGAGGATTCTAGCAACATGTGACCCACCGTTGGAAAGCTCGTCGAGTCAGCTTCGCAACAAGTCTGAGTTCACTCAATTCCGAGTTCGGAGTCAACGGGAATCTGCGGAAAAAATCATCGCGCAGTGCAGTCTCTTGGCCAACGAAAGTATCCGAAACAACCTCCTTTACCTTCCCGTCGGCCGTATAGTCAAGAAAAATCACGTCCACATCGAGGGCGGATATCTCCAAGATCTCAGAGATAGGTGGCGCATGAGGCTGACTATTGAGAAGTTTCTGAATATAAGCCTTCCTCCAAGCGTCATCAAGCCAATTAGCTTGCCGTTGGGCCGCTTCCTCCAACTTTCGTTTTCGTTCCTCCTCAACCTCTCGTTGTTGGAGAAGCCAAATCTGAAGGAGACGATGTTGTTGTTGTCGTTTCTCCTCCTCAATTGCTGCTTGACGTTGACGCTCAAGGAGTTGTTGTTGTTGTCGATGGGTCTCTTCTTGCCTTTGAAGCCAAAGGTGACGCCTTTGAGCCTCTTGTTCTCGTTGACGCTCAAGTTGTTGTTGTTCCAATGCTCTCTGCTGCAACAAGCGTTGGTGTCGTTGTTGTTTAGCACGATCCAAAGCAAAGAATCCATCCAATTGATCGGGATCATCATCCAAATCGCCCCAAATTTCCCAAGCCATCAAATCAAATTGTGAATAACATCAAGAAAAAGACAAGAATTTGCGAAACCTATGGCTCTGGTACCACTTGATACGTTTGGGATCCCCGATCCTTCGCTTGTGGGCTCAAGATCAAGAACCCCAAACTATTGATGGCCCGATCTTGCAATTATCCTTGATATCCTTGATGTTGAACAAGTGTCTTGAAGGTAAGAAAGGTGTGGGAATGGCGGAAGCAAAACAAGAACACAAGCAACAACACAAAGAAAGTAATTGCAACACTGCTGGAAAAGCCGCGGGCGCGGCCAAGGGAGCCGCGGGCGCGGCCCTGACGCTGGCGACGGCTCTGGCAAATTCAGCGACAGGAACACTGGAAAATATCTAGAAGAGATAAACTTTCCTTTTCCCTTTTATTCACCTAACTAAGTATTACTAAAATTAAGACATTCCATAAATAGCTCCAACTAAGATAGGAGTAACTAAATATGGAAAGAATATAAAAACTAATAATAATAATAATAATAAATTAATAAATAAAATATCTTTTCTTCACTCAGTGGTGGCGCCTTCTTCTTCCTCTTGAGGAAGACACTCTTTGTTATCAATGGCCTTCGAATCGGTCTTGAGAGCTCGCTTGGATCAAGATTATTGTTTGACCCATAAAAGGCCATCTTGATCCGCATCAGCACTGCAGTCCACTTGCAGCGTAGATTCGGAGGTCTTTCTGGAGGATTCTAGCAACATGTGACCCACCGTTGGAAAGCTCGTCGAGTCAGCTTCGCAACAAGTCTGAGTTCACTCAATTCCGAGTTCGGAGTCAACGGGAATCTGCGGAAAAAATCATCGCGCAGTGCAGTCTCTTGGCCAACGAAAGTATCCGAAACAACCTCCTTTACCTTCCCGTCGGCCGTATAGTCAAGAAAAATCACGTCCACATCGGGGGCGGATATCTCCAAGATCTCAGAGATAGGTGGCGCATGAGGCTGACTATTGAGAAGTTTCTGAATATAAGCCTTCCTCCAAGCGTCATCAAGCCAATTAGCTTGCCGTTGGGCCGCTTCCTCCAACTTTCGTTTTCGTTCCTCCTCAACCTCTCGTTGTTGGAGAAGCCAAATCTGAAGGAGACGATGTTGTTGTTGTCGTTTCTCCTCCTCAATTGCTGCTTGACGTTGACGCTCAAGGAGTTGTTGTTGTTGTCGATGGGTCTCTTCTTGCCTTTGAAGCCAAAGGTGACGCCTTTGAGCCTCTTGTTCTCGTTGACGCTCAAGTTGTTGTTGTTCCAATGCTCTCTGCTGCAACAAGCGTTGGTGTCGTTGTTGTTTAGCACGATCCAAAGCAAAGAATCCATCCAATTGATCGGGATCATCATCCAAATCGCCCCAAATTTCCCAAGCCATCAAATCAAATTGTGAATAACATCAAGAAAAAGACAAGAATTTGCGAAACCTATGGCTCTGGTACCACTTGATACGTTTGGGATCCCCGATCCTTCGCTTGTGGGCTCAAGATCAAGAACCCCAAACTATTGATGGCCCGATCTTGCAATTATCCTTGATATCCTTGATGTTGAACAAGTGTCTTGAAGGTAAGAAAGGTGTGGGAATGGCGGAAGCAAAACAAGAACACAAGCAACAACACAAAGAAAGTAATTGCAACACTGCTGGAAAAGCCGCGGGCGCGGCCAAGGGAGCCGCGGGCGCGGCCCTGACGCTGGCGACGGCTCTGGCAAATTCAGCGACAGGAACACTGGAAAATATCTAGAAGAGATAAACTTTCCTTTTCCCTTTTATTCACCTAACTAAGTATTACTAAAATTAAGACATTCCATAAATAGCTCCAACTAACAAAGGAGTAACTAAATATGGAAAGAATATAAAAACTAATAATAATAATAATAATAAATTAATAAATAAAATATCTTTTCTTCACTCAGTGGTGGCGCCTTCTTCTTCCTCTTGAGGAAGACACTCTTTGTTATCAATGGCCTTCGAATCGGTCTTGAGAGCTCGCTTGGATCAAGATCATTGTTTGACCCATAAAAGGCCATCTTGATCCGCATCAGCACTGCAGTCCACTTGCAGCGTAGATTCGGAGGTCTTTCTGGAGGATTCTAGCAACATGTGACCCACCGTTGGAAAGCTCGTCGAGTCAGCTTCGCAACAAGTCTGAGTTCACTCAATTCCGAGTTCGGAGTCAACGGGAATCTGCGGAAAAAATCATCGCGCAGTGCAGTCTCTTGGCCAACGAAAGTATCCGAAACAACCTCCTTTACCTTCCCGTCGGCCGTATAGTCAAGAAAAATCACGTCCACATCGGGGGCGGATATCTCCAAGATCTCAGAGATAGGTGGCGCATGAGGCTGACTATTGAGAAGTTTCTGAATATAAGCCTTCCTCCAAGCGTCATCAAGCCAATTAGCTTGCCGTTGGGCCGCTTCCTCCAACTTTCGTTTTCGTTCCTCCTCAACCTCTCGTTGTTGGAGAAGCCAAATCTGAAGGAGACGATGTTGTTGTTGTCGTTTCTCCTCCTCAATTGCTGCTTGACGTTGACGCTCAAGGAGTTGTTGTTGTTGTCGATGGGTCTCTTCTTGCCTTTGAAGCCAAAGGTGACGCCTTTGAGCCTCTTGTTCTCGTTGACGCTCAAGTTGTTGTTGTTCCAATGCTCTCTGCTGCAACAAGCGTTGGTGTCGTTGTTGTTTAGCACGATCCAAAGCAAAGAATCCATCCAATTGATCGGGATCATCATCCAAATCGCCCCAAATTTCCCAAGCCATCAAATCAAATTGTGAATAACATCAAGAAAAAGACAAGAATTTGCGAAACCTATGGCTCTGGTACCACTTGATACGTTTGGGATCCCCGATCCTTCGCTTGTGGGCTCAAGATCAAGAACCCCAAACTATTGATGGCCCGATCTTGCAATTATCCTTGATATCCTTGATGTTGAACAAGTGTCTTGAAGGTAAGAAAGGTGTGGGAATGGCGGAAGCAAAACAAGAACACAAGCAACAACACAAAGAAAGTAATTGCAACACTGCAGGAAAAGCCGCGGGCGCGGCCAAGGGAGCTGCGGGCGCGGCCCTGACGCTGGCGACGGCTCTGGCAAATTCAGCGACAGGAACACTGGAAAATATCTAGAAGAGATAAACTTTCCTTTTCCCTTTTATTCACCTAACTAAGTATTACTAAAATTAAGACATTCCATAAATAGCTCCAACTAACATAGGAGTAACTAAATATGGAAAGAATATAAAAACTAATAATAATAATAATAATAAATTAATAAATAAAATATCTTTTCTTCACTCAGTGGTGGCGCCTTCTTCTTCCTCTTGAGGAAGACACTCTTTGTTATCAATGGCCTTCGAATCGGTCTTGAGAGCTCGCTTGGATCAAGATCATTGTTTGACCCACAAAAGGCCATCTTGATCCGCATCAGCACTGCAGTCCACTTGCAGCGTAGATTCGGAGGTCGTTCTGGAGGATTCTAGCAACATGTGACCCACCGTTGGAAAGCTCGTCGAGTCAGCTTCGCAACAAGTCTGAGTTCACTCAATTCCGAGTTCGGAGTCAACGGGAATCTGCGGAAAAAATCATCGCGCAGTGCAGTCTCTTGGCCAACGAAAGTATCCGAAACAACCTCCTTTACCTTCCCGTCGGCCGTATAGTCAAGAAAAATCACGTCCACATCGGGGGCGGATATCTCCAAGATCTCAGAGATAGGTGGCGCATGAGGCTGACTATTGAGAAGTTTCTGAATATAAGCCTTCCTCCAAGCGTCATCAAGCCAATTAGCTTGCCGTTGGGCCGCTTCCTCCAACTTTCGTTTTCGTTCCTCCTCAACCTCTCGTTGTTGGAGAAGCCAAATCTGAAGGAGACGATGCTGTTGTTGTCGTTTCTCCTCCTCAATTGCTGCTTGACGTTGACGCTCAAGGAGTTGTTGTTGTTGTCGATGGGTCTCTTCTTGCCTTTGAAGCCAAAGGTGACGCCTTTGAGCCTCTTGTTCTCGTTGACGCTCAAGTTGTTGTTGTTCCAAGGCTCTCTGCTGCAACAAGCGTTGGTGTCGTTGTTGTTTAGCACGATCCAAAGCAAAGAATCCATCCAATGGATCGGGATCATCATCCAAATCGCCCCAAATTTCCCAAGCCATCAAATCAAATTGTGAATAACATCAAGAAAAAGACAAGAATTTGCGAAACCTATGGCTCTGGTACCACTTGATACGTTTGGGATCCCCGATCCTTCGCTTGTGGGCTCAAGATCAAGAACCCCAAACTATTGATGGCCCGATCTTGCAATTATCCTTGATATCCTTGATGTTGAACAAGTGTCTTGAAGGTAAGAAAGGTGTGGGAATGGCGGAAGCAAAACAAGAACACAAGCAACAACACAAAGAAAGTAATTGCAACACTGCTGGAAAAGCCGCGGGCGCGGCCAAGGGAGCCGCGGGCGCGGCCCTGACGCTGGCGACGGCTCTGGCAAATTCAGCGACAGGAACACTGGAAAATATCTAGAAGAGATAAACTTTCCTTTTCCCTTTTATTCACCTAACTAAGTATTACTAAAATTAAGACATTCCATAAATAGCTCCAACTAACATAGGAGTAACTAAATATGGAAAGAATATAAAAACTAATAATAATAATAATAATAAATTAATAAATAAAATATCTTTTCTTCACTCAGTGGTGGCGCCTTCTTCTTCCTCTTGAGGAAGACACTCTTTGTTATCAATGGCCTTCGAATCGGTCTTGAGAGCTCGTTTGGATCAAGATCATTGTTTGACCCACAAAAGGCCATCTTGATCCGCATCAGCACTGCAGTCCACTTGCAGCGTAGATTCGGAGGTCTTTCTGGAGGATTCTAGCAACATGTGACCCACCGTAGGAAAGCTCGTCGAGTCAGCTTCGCAACAAGTCTGAGTTCACTCAATTCCGAGTTCGGAGTCAACGGGAATCTGCGGAAAAAATCATCGCGCAGTGCAGTCTCTTGGCCAACGAAAGTATCCGAAACAACCTCCTTTACCTTCCCGTCGGCCGTATAGTCAAGAAAAATCACGTCCACATCGGGGGCGGATATCTCCAAGATCTCAGAGATAGGTGGCGCATGAGGCTGACTATTGAGAAGTTTCTGAATATAAGCCTTCCTCCAAGCGTCATCAAGCCAATTAGCTTGCCGTTGGGCCGCTTCCTCCAACTTTCGTTTTCGTTCCTCCTCAACCTCTCGTTGTTGGAGAAGCCAAATCTGAAGGAGACGATGTTGTTGTTGTCGTTTCTCCTCCTCAATTGCTGCTTGACGTTGACGCTCAAGGAGTTGTTGTTGTTGTCGATGGGTCTCTTCTTGCCTTTGAAGCCAAAGGTGACGCCTTTGAGCCTCTTGTTCTCGTTGACGCTCAAGTTGTTGTTGTTCCAAGGCTCTCTGCTGCAACAAGCGTTGGTGTCGTTGTTGTTTAGCACGATCCAAAGCAAAGAATCCATCCAATGGATCGGGATCATCATCCAAATCGCCCCAAATTTCCCAAGCCATCAAATCAAATTGTGAATAACATCAAGAAAAAGACAAGAATTTGCGAAACCTATGGCTCTGGTACCACTTGATACGTTTGGGATCCCCAATCCTTCGCTTGTGGGCTCAAGATCAAGAACCCCAAACTATTGATGGCCCGATCTTGCAATTATCCTTGATATCCTTGATGTTGAACAAGTGTCTTGAAGGTAAGAAAGGTGTGGGAATGGCGGAAGCAAAACAAGAACACAAGCAACAACACAAAGAAAGTAATTGCAACACTGCTGGAAAAGCCGCGGGCGCGGCCAAGGGAGCCGCGGGCGCGGCCCTGACGCTGGCGACGGCTCTGGCAAATTCAGCGACAGGAACACTGGAAAATATCTAGAAGAGATAAACTTTCCTTTTCCCTTTTATTCACCTAACTAAGTATTACTAAAATTAAGACATTCCATAAATAGCTCCAACTAACATAGGAGTAACTAAATATGGAAAGAATATAAAAACTAATAATAATAATAATAATAATTAAATAAATAAAATATCTTTTCTTCACTCCATGGTGGCGCCTTCTTCTTCCTCTCGAGGAAGACACTCTTTGCTATCAATGGCCCTCGAATCGGTCTTGAGAGCTCGTCTGGATCAAGATCATTGTTTGACCCACAAAAGGCCATTTTGATCCGCATCAGCACTGCAGTCCACTTGCAGCGTAGATTCGGAGGTCTTTCTGGAGGATTCTAGCAACATGTGACCCACCGTTGGAAAGCTCGTCGAGTCAGCTTCGCAACAAGTCTGAGTTCACTCAATTCCGAGTTCGGAGTCAACGGGAATCTGCGGAAAAAATCATCGCGCAGTGCAGTCTCTTGGCCAACGAAAGTATCCGAAACAACCTCCTTTACCTTCCCGTCGGCCGTATAGTCAAGAAAAATCACGTCCACATCGGGGGCGGATATCTCCAAGATCTCAGAGATAGGTGGCGCATGAGGCTGACTATTGAGAAGTTTCTGAATATAAGCCTTCCTCCAAGCGTCATCAAGCCAATTAGCTTGCCGTTGGGCCGCTTCCTCCAACTTTCGTTTTCGTTCCTCCTCAACCTCTCGTTGTTGGAGAAGCCAAATCTGAAGGAGACGATGTTGTTGTTGTCGTTTCTCCTCCTCAATTGCTGCTTGACGTTGACGCTCAAGGAGTTGTTGTTGTTGTCGATGGGTCTCTTCTTGCCTTTGAAGCCAAAGGTGACGCCTTTGAGCCTCTTGTTCTCGTTGACGCTCAAGTTGTTGTTGTTCCAAGGCTCTCTGCTGCAACAAGCGTTGGTGTCGTTGTTGTTTAGCACGATCCAAAGCAAAGAATCCATCCAATGGATCGGGATCATCATCCAAATCGCCCCAAATTTCCCAAGCCATCAAATCAAATTGTGAATAACATCAAGAAAAAGACAAGAATTTGCGAAACCTATGGCTCTGGTACCACTTGATACGTTTGGGATCCCCAATCCTTCGCTTGTGGGCTCAAGATCAAGAACCCCAAACTATTGATGGCCCGATCTTGCAATTATCCTTGATATCCTTGATGTTGAACAAGTGTCTTGAAGGTAAGAAAGGTGTGGGAATGGCGGAAGCAAAACAAGAACACAAGCAACAACACAAAGAAAGTAATTGCAACACTGCTGGAAAAGCCGCGGGCGCGGCCAAGGGAGCCGCGGGCGCGGCCCTGACGCTGGCGACGGCTCTGGCAAATTCAGCGACAGGAACACTGGAAAATATCTAGAAGAGATAAACTTTCCTTTTCCCTTTTATTCACCTAACTAAGTATTACTAAAATTAAGACATTCCATAAATAGCTCCAACTAACATAGGAGTAACTAAATATGGAAAGAATATAAAAACTAATAATAATAATAATAATAATTAAATAAATAAAATATCTTTTCTTCACTCCATGGTGGCGCCTTCTTCTTCCTCTCGAGGAAGACACTCTTTGCTATCAATGGCCCTCGAATCGGTCTTGAGAGCTCGTCTGGATCAAGATCATTGTTTGACCCACAAAAGGCCATCTTGATCCGCATCACATGTGGCTTGTTGGTTTTTCCCTTGGTTCGGTGGTTCTCGGTCCTCTTCCACCGGAGAGCTTTGTTCTCTGGTCTCGATGTCGGTCTCTTCTATCTCTCTCGCAACCCCCTTCACTTTTCGCAACCCACTAAAACCGATCTATTGGCTCTATTTTCCTTGGGCTTTCGTAGATTCATGGTCTTCGATCTCATTTCAGTCTTCGTTCTCAACAAATTCGTTCAACTTCCCCTTTGATTTTCGGATCTAGGGTTCATTTTCCCTTGAAATCGCTTTTGTGTTTTGGGTCTGCTCATTGGGCCCGTTGGTCACCCGTTGACTGGGCCCGTATCCTTTCTTTAGGCTCAAGGCTTTGCCTTGGGCCCAAAGTGGCCCGGTAAAAAAAAGAAGTTATATATACATATTTATACTTTTTATATGTATATATATGTATACGCCCTTTGGGTTTTATCAAGAACCCGATTTGGGTTTTTGATATTGTCCCGAAAGGGTTTGAGAAAATCCCACAAAGGCTTGTCGATACTTTTGTAGGTGAAAGCTGGATGGCGTTTTGTTCGAGCAGTTTGCGGCTCTGCTTCCGATGTTTCTAGGAGATCTTCTGCTTGGTTGGGGGACATGGAGTCCGTAGTCGGATCTGACTGAGGTCGAGGTGGTGCACTCAAGGCGACTCCGTATTCGGGATAGAGTTTCCTTGGAATTCGTCTGCACTACCCACATGAGTTAGTGTCCTGTTGTACTACTGGCCCGTGGTGCTACAGTTCAGTGGTGCTTGGCTGCATTCTTCGGTGGCTTCCTCAGCATTTCGGGTGTTTGGTCTTCTTGGAACGTTTGTTGTAGAGTTTATTTTTGTTTGGTTCATTACGCTTGTTATTTGTATTTTTGTTTTTAGGTTGCTCTGTTAGACGGCCTCTCGATGAGTCAGGCCTGTCCGACCTTCGAATTTTTACCTAATAAAAAAAAAGAGGCCATGAAAAAAGAGACCTTTGAGTTATTTATCCTTTTAAAAAAATGTGTCATGACGCGGGAATTATACTAATTTCCTTTTAATTTCGAAACTTCGTTTACCCGATTAATCACTCGACCCATCTGATTCACCCAACGAATTTGGTGATGGGAAAAACATTTGACGAGTGGCCGAGTGGCTGAAATATTTCTTATAATGGATCGGGTGAAAAAATGGGTCTACTCATCTATCCTCAAACTCATTTCCACTCTTAGTATGCTCTCCCATGCCTAAAACGGCATCGCTTCATGTTTCGGGCATGACAAATTGACAATCGCTCGACGGGGGAGGTTTTCTTTCTTGGTTCACTTGGGTAATTTCCGGAATTCCCCGTCTAACGTTTCGCAATTTGCCCTAAAATTTGAATCTCCCTCTCCCCCTCTCTCTCTCTCTCTCAACTTCACAGTAGAAGAAGCTGAAGATTAATGGATTCGATCTGAAGAAAATGTCCACAATCGAGAAGCTTTTCGTCCAGATCTTCGATCGGAAGAGGCAAATTATCGAACAATTGAACCACCAAAAGCAGCTCTACGACCAGCATCTCGCTTCCAAGCTTCTAATTCAAGGTATCACGCCTCCACCATGGCTTCTCAACTTCCACTACTTCGCCTCTTCTTCCACATCTTCCTCAGATCCCAAAGGTATATCCCCCAATTTCTTCGCAGGTTTTTCCATTTCTCGCTGAATATTTTTTTCATTTGCTTTGCATCCATGTTCCCGGTTCAGACGAAATGTCTGAATTTCTAGGGTTCGGCGTATGAAATTTGCTTACAGCTTCCGGAATGGCTTTTAAGTTCGTACATCTGGCTCGCAGTTTGTAGTGTTTTTCCCCTTTTTTATTAGTAGCTTGTGGTGTTCCGTGAGAAAAAATACCCAGTCAGTGTGATATGTGATCCGCATATCTGAGATATAATCATATGAACTCTCAACATTTTCGTTTTGAATAACTACCAGGCGACTGGAAACTAGAGTTCAGAGAATGTTTTTAGGGCCCGTTTGGAAAGGGTATATAGATATAGGATATAGGCTATGGGTATGAGATATAGATATCAAGCCATGGGTATTCGGTATGGGTATGGGATTGATATCTATATCCTATATCTACCCTTTGGAAAGGGTATACAGATCAGGATAAAAAACAAAAAAGACAATATAACAAAAGTGAACCAAAACACAAATCTTCCAAGTTATTGATCTCTTCATCCTCTCTCTTTAAAGAATCTGATCTATTGGCCTAGCATACATATATTATGACTGGCTTTCTTTTCTTTTAAAAGATAACCCATCTTGTTATTGAGCATGAGATGGCTACTTGGAGCAGGCCTAATGCATTAAGAAGAGTATACCTTTGGGCTTATAATTCTAACAACCATTCTTGCATTCTATATATCTCGACAGACTGAACAGATGGTCCCAAATTTGTATGCACACAATTCGAACAGCAAAAACAAATTTGTATGCAGACACAATTCGAACATCAATTAGGGTTGAGCAGATTTCCAGACAATTAGGTCGAACAGGTTGAGTAGATTTCCAGACAATTAGGTTGAACAGATTAACAGCTGCATACAAATTTCCAGACACAATTTCACAAAAAATTTGAATAGATTGAACATCAATTAGGATTGAGCAGATGCAAGCAATTAGGTCGCGAACAGATTGAATAGAAATCAGACAGAAATCGGACAAAAATCGGACAAGATGAAGATGCAAAAAATCGGACATAAACTAGGGTTGAGCAGAAGCGGAGAAGAAGATGCAGAAATCGAGCAGAAATCGAGCAAGGAGATGGAAGGAGGAGAAGAGGATGCAAGCAGAAATCGAGCAGATGCAAGAAGGAGGAGGAAGAGAAGAAGAAGAAGCATCTGGCAATGGAAGCAAGCAGAAGCAGGCAAAGCGCTCGTACGTTTTTTTTTTCTATAGCCCCCAAATTTGCCAGATATCCAAAGGAGAGAAATACCCTAGAATAAGTAGATAGAGATATATGATTCATATCCATATACTGATTTGGACAATTATACCAAAAAAGGGTATATAGATATTGGGCTTTCTATACCCATAGCCTATATCTATATACCCATCCCAAACAAGCCCTTAATTTACATTGAACTCTATCCCAACATTGTCTCCAATCACGGGTCCCACTTGGGTATTGGAAGTTAGGAATACGAATTTCATTAGTTGATTCACTATTATCTAGCCACGTGAATGTATTGACTGAGAAATAGCAGTGACGAATTGCTTTTTTCTCTAAAATCAGCTGGTATTCTATCTTCATGTTGTCATAACATTTCATGTATGATTACTAGTTGATACTGTTCTTTGAAAGTTCACAATTTTAAATCATTCTGTGTGGGTTATAACATTATTTAATATGGTAGAGAGGCATGAAGATAGATAAGAGATTCTTGTACGTCTATTCTTAGCAGCTCCATCATGTTGTGACTCTATTAGTTCATTCTGCTCTCCAAATGCTTTTTTGCGATACACTTCAACACCAGCAGTTTAGAGTGTGAGATTTATTTCTCGCTTTCTATGTAAAACATATCTGTAGGATAATATCCAATATTAAGTACCATCTAGCTATTTGTGGCACTTGCTCCAGCAGGGCATTCTGAAATATTGGCAAGTTAAATCACACAGGAATATTAGGTTATTTGGAAATTTTGTGGGTTTTGTTTATTTACATGGAATTATGTGACAACAATCCTTAGTTTTGACTGACATGTAAAAGATTTTCTGTAAATTGTTTAGCAATCCATTTATCTGTGTAACTCTGGTGGCCTTAACTGCTGTGTGGCTATGATGTTGTTTGCCAATGCAGATCTTAACAAAGAGGAGTTGATTTCAGAACTCCTGCTTCCGATTCCACAACCACTGCCCACTTACGCTAATGCTTCCAATTTGTATGGTAAACTGCTTTCTGCAGTTTCCAACAGTGAACAACAGCGTGATTTGGTTAATGCTACTAGTGCTGGATGCAAAGGCTTGGATGATTGCAGGCCTGGAGTTTTGCCTCAATGTCTTTTCAGGAGCCTTGAAGATATTCATCATCTTGTGGCAGAGTCTCCTCAAGAAAGGGTTGTTTCAGACATTTATGCTGTTCCAGACGAGTCACTAGCACAAATGCAACGTTCCAAGTCTCGACAAAAAGCTTTAGAAATTCGCAGTAGTAGAAAAGTGAGTGACAATTTTCAATTAGAAGACAAGCCTCCAACTGGACCTAGTAAAGAAGACATGCTCAAAGAGGGAAGTGCGACAGCCGCTGGTGGAATTTTGAGTTCATCAAAAGATGACTCTTTACTGAAGGAGCAGGGTGTTTCCAGAAAGGAAGTGGGAGACTTCAGGTGCCCCACAAACAAAGCAGATTCTTCGACCAATTGGTTTTCCACTCATAGTGTTTGTCGAGATTTGCCACATGAAGAGTCTCTAGTAGCAGCAGACAGTGTTTCAGGTAAAGAGAAACTTGATGCATACTCTCTGGGTATGCAAAAAATAGAAGTGGGAGAAAGTGCATCAGAATCAGCATCTACTCTTGGTTTATCTAACTTGATTGCCAGCCAAGTAGATAATCTGTTGCCTGTAGAACTTCTTCTTCAGGATAAAGTCGTTTCTCCACAAAGGATGCAACTTGCAAGTGTCTCCTCTGAAAAGAATGAACTACAAGGAGATATGTATTCTGGGGGAACCAAATGTGACGCTCATTCTTTTGAGGGGCACAGAGTACGAGAAGGCGAAGGTCCAGCAGACATAGCAGTAGGAGAAAGTGCATCAGGATCAGCATCTACACTTGGTTTATCTAACTTGATTGCCAGCCAAGCAGTCAATCTGTTGCCCGTAGAACTTATTCTTCAGGATGAAGTCGTTTCTCCACAAAGGATGCGACTTGCAAGTGTCTCCTCTGAAAAGAATGAACTACAAGGAGATAGGTATTCTGGGGGAACCAAATATGACACTCATTCTTTTGAGGTGCACAGAGTACGAGAAGGCGAATGTCCAGCAGAAATAGCAGTAGGAGAAAGTGCATCAGGATCAGCATCTACTCTTGGTTTATCTAACTTGATTGCCAGCCAAGCAGTCAATCTGTTGCCTGTAGAACTTATTCTTCAGGATGAAGTCGTTTCTCCACAAAGGATGCAACTTGCAAGTGTCTCCTCTGAAAAGAATGAACTACGAGGAGATATGTATTCTGGGGGAACCATATGTGACACTCATTCTTTCGAGGTGCACAGAGTACAAGAAGGCGAAGGTCCAGCAGAAATAGCAACTACTCATGCCTTGTCTAATGAAATTGCTGGTCAAGTGGTGAATCTGTGTCCTCAGGAGCATAGTTATCAGCTGCCAGTAGAGCATCCTACTTCTGCTTCTTCAGAAGGGATGAAACTTGTGATTGGTTCTTCTGGGAAGAAAAAATTGCAAAAAGGAGAAAGGGAGCAAAGTCCAGCAGAATTAGAAAAAAAGTCTCTTGAAGATATCCATCAGCTTTTAGCAGGACAGCCTGCTTCTATCCCTTCAGAAATTATGACACTTGCCACTAATTTATCTGGAGAAAACAAATTAGAAGGAGATAAATATTTGGGGAATGGAAGTCTTGATACTGATTCCCCTGGACAGCTCCAAAGATCAGTAGGGCATAGTATAGTAGAAACAGCATCTGCTCAAGCCTTTTCTCGAGTAATTTCTCCCTCGGAACATCAGGATTTTGTTGGGCGAAGTGTTAGTGGGGCAGATCTTGAGAGTTTTACTTTTGAAAGGAAGTGTGATGATACTCTAGATACTGGGGATCTAGAGGGATTAATTGCCATTGATCTTCCAAAGAACACAATTGATCGGGCTAAATTTCTAGAACGACTTTGCAGATCTGCAAGCTTGGGTGTCCCATTATCTCATTTTCAGGCTTCAAACAGTTCTGATTGGAAAATGGATGTATGTCATTCTGTACCCATTGGGCTTTTGGAGAACACTGATTTGATAAACACTTCTGCATTAGATCACATTGATGGTCAGCTATTGAAATCCAGTCATACATACACTAAACGTTTAGAAAACAGTGCATTACAAGGGAATTCATTTGATGATTATTCTCCTATTCATGGCACTCAGTTTGCTTGGGATTTCGAAGGACCTTACATATCTCCTGTGAGTAAGGCAATTGAAGGGGTATCTGCAAAATCTCGCAGCTCCAGAAAGCGAGGCAGCTCCAATCCAGAGCTCACTTGCTTCCCCATAGAGGAAAGCGGTGAAGAAACTGAAATTGCAGATGACAACGATCATAATTGCCCAGAAGAAACCGGTTCATTTAGGATGTCACTAAGTAGTGCTTCAGAAGATTATATGAATGTTATGGCTTTAGATCGTACCTCCAAGATGGTTAGTTTGGGATCTGTAAGCACAGATTCTAGCATCAGTGCTTCTGATAAGCAATGGGGCTCTGATCCAGAATTTACTTGTTATCCAGTAGAAGAAAGCAGCGAGCAAGATGTGAATGTGGTTGTTCCTGAGACATGCAAGGAGAAAAGTGGTTCTGCTAGACAACCACTACGTGACATTTCACAGAATGTGACTGCCCTAGTTTTACATCCTTCACCAAAGAGAAGCACAGAGTCTTTCAGCAGAGCAAGTTGTACGAGTGAGGCAAATAAAAAAAATAGTGGAAGTTCTTGGGCCCAATCCCACCAAAGTGAAATCTTAAAGAAGAGGAAGAAGAACCAGAATGTTTCACTTAGCACTGCTGGTGTCAAGAAGCTCTGTGAGTCACGTGATACCAGGTTTAGTAAGCCAAAGGTATCAGGGAAATCTAGCATGGAGACTAGAGGTGGAAGTTTCTCAGAGAAGGAAACCAAGCCAAATAACATAATTTCCAACATTAAGTCGTTCGTACCACTTGTTCAGAAAAATCAAGAAGCATCACGTGCTCCTGGTAATGAGTTTTTATACCTTGTTCCTTGACTTAGTCTTAGCATCTTGATTTCTGTAAACAGTTAGGGCTGTGACTGTGGGTGTGAGATTTTATATAGGTTGTTGGCAATAATTAGAAATGTGACCAGTCCCGCAGCACAAGGGAAAATAGTAATAGACTTTCTCGTTGTGGCCCCCTTGTGTGTGCTATCATTTTCAGAAGCATTATGATTTCAAGATTTAAAATCAATTAATCAGCAAGAGCCCATCCCAGGTCTCGGACATGCAAAATTGTGCTGAATAATAGTGCAACACTCCAAAATACGTTCTCAGCACTTTCTAATTTGAGTTTTGTGATTTCTTTTACAGTGAAAAAAGAAATAGTTAAGTCTCTTCAGGCTGCAGTGGCGGCAAAACAACGTGAAGAAAAGAAAGAAAATGAGCGTAAGCAGAGGAAAGAAGCTCAGGAGCTTGAGCGAGCAAGACGGGAGAAAGAAAAATTGAGGCAATTCGAGTTGCAGAAGAAGGCAAAGGAAGAAGAGAGAAAGAAAAAAGATGCTCAAATCGCAGATAGAAAAAGACAAAGGGAAGAAGAAGAAGAGAGGAAAGAGAAGGAAAGGAAAAGAAAGCGTGTTGGAGAGGCACGAAAACAGCTAAAAGGGCATGATGATAAGATGTCCGTGGACAAAGAGAAATGTAGATCCCATGCAGAAGTAGGTTTTTTTAACAGCAAATATATAATAACTTGGCAGTTACTTGTGTATATCTTTGCTGCAGTAGATTTAACTTTCAGATGTTTGTAGGATGGAAAAACAGGCGGAAGAAAGGAAGCTAACACAGGAAGAGAAGAAACAATGACTGGAGGTCAGGAAGTAAAAAAAGTTGCGATGAATCCAGTAAATAACCCAGCAACATCACGTGTTTTGCCAATTGCTTCCAGAGATCTGAACATAAATGGGCTTGGAATGTCATCCGATCCTTGTGTAAAGGACAAGGTACATGTTCATATGGTTATTTGACACGTGTGGAATGATTCTATATTATTAGCATTCAGGATGAAGCTATACGGGGCATTTAGTAAGGAAATGGAAAATGAAAAGATAAGAGGAAATGAAACACAGAGTAGTGGAAAAGGGAAAGCAAGAAAAGAATAAGAATGAAGCTTGAAGTTTTGGGAAAACCTTCCTAGTTTGATACAATCATAATAGGACATGGAAACTATTTTTGCATATTGATAACATTATTCTTGAAAGCATACCCCTCCCACTTTTATTCATATAGTTCTACTTTTCATTTCAGGATGATTCAGTTGTGGCTGGGTGTTCAACTCCAACAGATGTAAACTACAGTTCAACTACCCAGATAATTAATGAGAAGTCATATGATATATCGCCATATTGTTGCTCAGACGAGGAAGAGGATGAAATACCCAACGATAAATTCATCCCAACATGGGCCAGGTTCATGACTCAGTCTTAGATTGCTATTCGGGGAATTAGAATTAGCGGTTTGGTTTCTATGCACCTAATCGGGCAATGTTGATGAGTCTTGATAACTTCACTGTCTGTGGTTGAAGTTCTCAGCTTTGAACCTTTCTATTCATATTTCTAATTTCTTGTAGCCAAAGAATTGAATTCTTGTTAACGTTTGCTGTTTTCTGCAGTAAGAGCAGTGTAACGAAGGCCTTGGCCTCTCTCAATACCTTCAATCCTGAGTTGATATTTCCACCAAGTAGCTTTTGTAGCTTGAATGAAGGTAGTCCCTTATTTTCCGGTTCTTACAAGTGTAGTTCACACTTCATGTGGTTTTCTTACAACTGAAGTACCTGTCTTTACTTTTGCAGTTCTTCTACCCAGACAGCTAAAGCAACGATAGAACAAATCGTAGATTAATGCTGGAATTCTTGTAAATGTATGTACGTACGTTAGAAGGATCTGTCACTGACTTGATTCAGCATTTCTTTTCGTTCATGTCGTAGGTAACTTTCCACAGTTACTGCTTTCTATTATATGATTAACTGTTCCATTTTCTGTAATCATCTCGATGATAAGCTTGTTGCCTTCTCTGAGTTCTCTCAGCCTTCATTCAAGCTTGGTTTACACATGTGTTGCTGCGTTTGCTGCATTGTTAGTAACATCATTTTTGCTACAAACAGCTCTCCATTGAACCCTGGATCTGTTTTCTTGAGTCCTTGTGGCAATGACCTTGAGAGCAGAAAGGCTGCAAAAGTATTCACCGGCCAGCTTGTCGATTCTTAACATAGCACCTCGTTGCGTGATGCATGTCAGATATTTATTAAGTTGTCATAGAAACCATTTGATGATGTTCACAAGTTAGGTTATTTTTCGCATGGAACAGAGGCACCTAGAAGGTTAAAATGTGATTTGTGTCGTGTGATGAATGCTTCATCTTCCTAGTTAAATAATTCTCTACAACTTGCCCTTTCTATTCATATCCAACTTGCATTGGTAGAATAATTGTTTTATGCACTATAAAGTCAAATTATAACTCGTATTGGTTTCATTTATGGTCCTTTGTTTTTTTTCAGAACCAAAGAATTCAGTTGCTATAGACATTCTGATCGATGAGGTATAAGGACTAGGATGTGTAAATAGAGTGTCCGTAGAGCAGCAAATGTGTCACTCAAAACACATTATTACTCCCTCCGTTCATTAATAAGTGTCGTTTGACTTTTCGACACGTTTTTTAAGGAGATAAAAATTATATAAAATATTAACTTTTTTTATTAATTTTTTAAAATAATTTTAAACTTATAACTAATATGTATAAAATTATAAAAAAAATTAATTAAAAACTTTATATTTTATATAGTTTTAAACTCCATAAAAAACGTGCCAAAAAGTCAAACATCACTGAACGGAGGTAGTAATGTTTTAGCGCCTGCCATTAGAACTCAATTTTCAAGGACAATTGCCAATGTTTTTTAATTGATTTATAATTATTTGAAAATCCCCTCCTATTACTAGCTTTCTAATTCTAAGTTCCTTTTCTCTTATAACTCCGTTAAACGCAAGTATTTCAACGTTAAAAGGTGTTTGTTTTCCAAATTTCATGTAGCTAATGGTTAATGTCCTTTCATCCCAGTCACATATAATGTAACCTCCTGTATTGCCTTCCGTGTCGACAAAGGATTCGTCAAATTTTAATTTTAGCCATCTATGTTGAGGCTTTCACCACTTTATAAATTTTGTTTTCTGTTTTCGTGGTCGTGGCTTAGGTGATAGGCCGGAAGTCAAGCCTGTTTCAACAAGAGAAGCTTTATACCAATTTTCTTTTTAGGTACTTATGAACACCCTTATCTCATCATCCGAAGGGGTACTCTTATTTCTGAATGCAATACCGTTCCTACAATACTATATACTCCACCATTTCAGGGCTAGTGTTTCCTTAGCCTTGTCATCTAATTTATTTCCTAGTAATGACAAAATTTGGTTTACATTTCATTTAATTTGATGGTCAGAGGCGAATTGAAAGCTAAGTAGTGTCTAAAGATTCCACAGGGAAAAATAGAGATGTCTCTTACGTTACCCATAATATGTATATGTGGAAGTATCGACGTAATTTCATAGAGTCATTCGGTCTGAATGCTACTTGAAGAACATAAGCCAGATGACGGAACGGGAAGACCTAGGATGTAGATCATAACATGGGTGATTCGGCAGATTGGGATTCCTATCTATCTGCTCATGTGGTACTTCATTGTATGATAAGTAGAAGATCCATCTGTATAGATATCATCATCTACATCCAAAAAGCCGTATGCTTTGGAAGAAGCTTATTGTTGTGAGCCTAATCTGCCATGTTTTACAGTAACTTTTATATCGATTTCTGCATACATTGCATGCATTTGAGTTAGAATAATACAGAATCTGTATAGTTTACACTTATTTGCAATATATGGAGGTCTACACAAGTTTTGGTTATATTTTGCAGAAATCGGACACACTTTGGAGCTTAAAGGAAAGTCATGGAGAAGCTAAGAATGGTGCAGCTGGAGAAAAGACCATTTTTCACCATTCTTAGTTCTGAATTAAGCTTTGATGTCTTCATGAGAGTTGTATCCATCGAAAAGAGCTTTCCAACGCATGGTCATATGTGTTAATCCGACAAATGAGGACTCGGGAAAGTGCGTTTCAAGAACAGAGCAGAAAGCTGAGAGAACTCTACTCGATCTCGAGTACATCTACTCGATCTCGATGAGGGCTGTCCGAGCACACCTGGTCGAGCAGAGATGATCGAGGATACTGAATCAGAGACAACCCGACTCCGGAACTCTACTCGATCTCGAGTACCACCTAGTTGAGATCGACGACACTGAGAGGCCATGCCCGGAGTCGATGAGTTGAGACAAGTCGAGAAGCCGAAGACAAAGACACCGAGCCAACCCTACTCGATCTCGAGGAGGTCTTGTCGAGATCGAGGACCAGCACCGTGTCTGTCCGAAGCCATGCCGAGGAGGAGTCCTCGACCACACCAGGCAGCCATCCTCGATGAACACCCAACTCGACCTCGAGTTGCCTTGTCGAGATCGACGACGCCCAGGAGCCATGTCCGAGCTTGTCGAGCAGAGTCACCCGAAGAGCCCAACCAAATCCAATCGACAAACCAATCCTACTCGATCTCGACGAGCCTTGGTCGAGATCGACGAGCCGTGTCCGGGAGCGCGTTACGCGGTTTGATGAATCCTACTCGGTTTGGGAATCCTTGGGGCCGAAGGAAGCCAAGTCTATCCGATTCCATCAAGTTCTATCTATGGAAGACAAGATCTATCAACATGAAGAAGACTTACCTATTTAGATTTATTTTTTCCCTTTTAGATTTAATTCCTAAATTGCTTTTATTTATCTTTTAAAGTTTTAGATATAATTTTAGATATAAATAGATATCTTCTATCCTTGAATAGCAAGGAATAGAAGGTTATAAATAAATCCCTAGGGGCTGTTTTTTCATTAATTCAATTTCAGTCAGAGACAAGTAGTTCCACAGAGAAGTTTTAGGAGTTCAAAGGTTTTAGGATTTTGGCATTCTGCGAAAGTTGATTGCCGGGATCGTAAAGGCTTTGAATATAGTTTAATGCAAGTTTCTTTTCATCAATCAATGTCTGCAATTGCGATGAGGCGTGAGTAGTCCACCCACTTCTGGGGCTGGGGTGAGCCCGACGGTGGCCATGTGAGGTGATGCGGTAAAGGTCAGATCTTTTTATGCGATTCGTCTTCTATCCCTATGAGCATGATTCTTTTGCGAGAGTTGAAGGTGATCCTTGTTTGTGTTATTGAAGCGAAAGTGATCTTAATGCAACTTGGATTAATTATGTGAAAAGGGTTAGTAACAATTAGGGTTTATGCGAAAGCCTCTATATACCTATTTGTTAGTAACGAAAGTTATTTTGATGGAAATCATGATCTTTTATGCCTTTATGTGTTACTTTGCATGGTTATCGTTGTGGTGTTGATACCCTGGCTTTGGAAGTTTTTCATATATTGAGTTTATTTCTGTCAAATTTCTGAGTTCTGTGTTCGAATCTGCAAATTTACAACTTTCTGTGTTTTAGTCGATATAGAGTAAAGTTTAGTCGATACAGAGGAGGGGCTTGTCGAGATCGAGTAGACCTTAGTCGATCTCGAGTTGGCTCTTGTCTACGTCGAGTTGAGTTTCTGTTTCTATTTTCGATTCCGAAATTTCTGTTTTTATTATTTCTAGTCGATCTCGAGTAGCATCTTGTCGAGATCGAGTACTGTGTTGTCTGAGTCGAATTTCTGTCGTCGATTCTTAGTTTCTGTCTTTTGCTACTGGTAGTCGATCTCGAGTTGCATCTAGTCGAGATCGAGTTAGCTTCTGTGTTTGTTTTATTTCTTGCTTTCGTTTGCTATTTTCTGTCTTTGTTTCTTTGTTTCTTTGTTTCTGTCTTCTGTTTGCTTTTCTGTGAGATTTACAGCTGCCTAGGATCCGCTGACACGCTTCCTCGTGGATTCGATCCTGACTTTCTCTTACTGCATTGGAGGAGTCTTGTATTTATTTGCGTGGGCCTAAATCTGGTTTGATTTATTTTATTATATTTAATACTTGATTTCCTCCTCACAACAAATTGGCGTCGTTGCCGGGGAAGCTATCATTCGCGCCTCAGGTAGTCAGATCTCACTTTTTCTTTTGAGTTACTTTACAGGGGTATGCGCCGTTCTAGTCAACCACCTGAGTTTGACGGCTTAGACGAACCAGAGCGCCTTCTACACATCAGAGCTAAACTACAAAGAGCCATGGCAGCTGCGGAGGCACAGGAACAGCTGATCGAGAGGCTCACGAGGGATCTAGCCGCCAGGGATGCTGCTCTCGCCGCTGAGAGAGTAGGAAGGGAACAACAAGCTGAACGTGCGAGGCAGCTGGCAGATGAGCTTGCCCTCTACCCAACCACTGCAGAGGATTATATGCACCCGACTCTCGTCGTGCCTGAACGGCGATTCTAATCCCTGAAAACAACTAGAAATTCGCACTCAATTCCTTATTGAAATTAAAAATCATGCATTTCATGGTAGATTTAATGAATGCCCGTTGCGCCATATTACCAACTTTACTGACATGTGTCGTACTCTTTCTGAAGGTACCAACTTGGAATACATCCTGATGAAAGCTTTCCGTTGGTCTCTGGCTGGGCCTGCACTGAAATGGTTGGAAGGACTAAAACCACGATCTCTCACGACATGGGCTCAGGTGAAGCAGGAATTTCTGAATAAGTTCTTTCCTCCTGCCAAAACAGCACTCCTGCGCCAAAAGATCACATCTTTCAAATAGCAGCCTGGGGAGACACTAGCAAAGGCATGGGAACGCTATAAGGATCTACTGTGATCCTGCCCTACACATGGACAACAACCCTGCGTGGTTTAAGAGATCTTCTTCAACTCTCTAGACTTGGCTGTAAAGGACAGAATCAACACATATACTCACTATGAGTATCTGACAATGCCGCCTCCTGACGCATGGGCTGCTCTAGACAAGCTGACCAACTATGATAACAAGTATGGGACTCCAGTCAACTATGAGGAGAACCCCTACGCCAGGCCAGCACCATCCATGCCCCTATATGAGCCCCCTAAGGAGATTGATCCAGATGTTAGGGAGCAGTACTACAGAGACCAGAATAAGAAGCTCCTCAAACAAGTAAAGTACCTTTCTGTTAACCAGCCTTGTATTGAATGCGGATCACAGAGGCACACCACTACTGAGTGCCCACACACTGAGCAAGTCAGGCTGGCAGAATATCATGAAGAGGCAGCTTACGCAGGGGGTCCCAATCGCTACATGGGGGACCAAAGGTTTCAGCAACCACAATAGAACCAAGGTGCCCCTAGGAACCCCCCGCCCTACAGAGCTCCAGGACATCCAGAAAGGGACCAGAAAAAGGATGATCTACAGACTGTCTTAGAGGAAATAAGGAGGAATCATACAGAAACCAGGCAATCCTTCAATTCAGTCTACACTCAGATTCAGGGCGTCAACTCTAGGCTTGGGGAAATTGATATATGGCGGAAAACGGTTGATACACAGATTGGTCAGCTAGCAGCAGGAATCCCTAGACAGACAGGGTCACTCCCAGGATCTTTAGAACCAAATCCCAAGGGAAAGACCGGACACATCGCTGCTGTAAAACTCAGAAGCGGCCATCAACTTCAAGAGCCAGAAGTCGGAAAGCAGCAGCAAGTCGACTAGCAGCAAGTCGATGTCGACAAAACCCTAGTCGATCTCGAGGAGGGTCTGCTCGATCTCGAGGAGAAAATACAGAAGCCCTCATCTGCAC
The DNA here is from genome assembly GCA_037127255.1 of Persicaria tinctoria. Taxonomy (NCBI): domain Eukaryota; kingdom Viridiplantae; phylum Streptophyta; class Magnoliopsida; order Caryophyllales; family Polygonaceae; genus Persicaria; species Persicaria tinctoria. Next base: position 35,057,234 of record JBANSL010000017.1, on the reverse strand, counting down.
TACACAGCAACTCGACACCACCCAATCTGGTCGAGATCGACAAAGATGTGGTCGACATCGAGGAAGGGCAGGATGAGATCTAGAAAACTGCAGCACCTCCGACATCTGTTCTTGCTCCGAATCAGAAAAAGAAGCTGCCTTTCCCCACAAAATCTCCAAAGGACCCAGCAGAGAAGAAATTTCAGCGCTTCATCAAGATGCTTCAGAAGCTCAACGTCACCATCCCCTTCACAGAAGATCTCAATGAAATGCCATCCTATGTCAAGTTCCTGAAGGAGATTCTGAGCAAAAAGCGGTCAATGGCTGAGATTACAGAGGAATGCAGCCATTTGGACATACTGGAGAAGAGGCCAGATCCAGGTAAGTTTGATATAACCATTGGATTTGGTCCACATAAAATTAATGCCTTATGTGATCTTGGAGCCAGTGTGAGTATAATGCCTTTAACAATTTGGTCCAAGATTAAGATAGGAGCCCTAGAGCCTATGGATGCTAGACTTTACATGGCCAACAACACAGTGGTCATTCCAACAGGCATGGTGGACAATGTGCCAGTACAAGTAGGTAAATTCTTTGTCCCTGCTGATTTCCTAGTTGTTGATATGCAAGAAGATCCTGCTTGTCCAATTATTCTAGGAAGACCCTTCTTGGCGACGATTGATGCCAACATAGCGTAAGGAAATGAGTGCTCACTTTCAACATCAGCGATGAGGTAATTGAGTATTCCTTTAATAAAACTGAAAGGCATACAGGTCCAATGGAAGAGGTAAAATCTATCTCAGCTGGCTACATCACCTGCGGGGAACCCAAGGTAAGAAATATGACCCCTGGGGAGCTAGAAAAGAGGGATATGGAGGCCCAGGTGGAGGAGATCATGGCAATCCTAAAGGAGGACACAGAAAATCCAATCGACACAAACCAAGGTACGTCGTTATGGACTAACTATTTTTTCGGATGCCTTGACAGGAACCAAGTATGGGGTCAAGATCGACCAAGACTCCTCGACATCGAGGACCCTAGTCGATCTCGACCAAAACCAGGAGCCCCCACCAGCACCAGCATCGTCGAGCAGCAACACTGAAGCGCCAAGCTCCTCGATCTCGAGTAGCCTACTTGAGATCGACCACCCCTCTGCTGCCTCGACTTCACCTTCCTCGACGCTGAAGCTACCAGACGAGCCAGGCTACTCGACATCGACCAAGCTTCCCCAGCTCCTGCATCCTCGAGCAGCTCACCACCAGAACCAGAAAGCTCGTCGAGATCGAGTACTCCTACTCGAGATCGACCAAACACTATTGTCCCCGATTCCGTCTCCGCGAAGGTAAGCCAAGGTATGGATCTTTCTTCTCCTATTTCCATTAAAGATCTATCTATACATGGGAGAGGTTTGCCTTGGTATGTGCGCTTATGTAGGATATTCAATGATGAGCCCAAGGAGTATGAAGTTGGAGACAAGCTCTATGTCTCTAAATCAAAGGATCATTGGTTCCCTAACAAATTCAACAAGAAGAGGATGGGACCTTTTGTGGTGAACAAGATCCATTATGGAGGATTACAGCTGATGGACAAGAATGGAGTCCTATTTGAAGCCCAGGCTACATGGGCCCTGCAGATGCCACCTTGATCATAAATGAAAAGTCGGCCTAGCGACTATAAAATCTAGAGCATGTACATAGACATTTAGATTTGGACTTTGTTTTGTTTATTTTTGGTTTTGAACACTTTTAGTTTTTCTATTATGGGTATATGTCTTCTGCACTTTTCAGGTCCATAGATGAACCATATTCATACTCGGCCCAGGCGATTCTTTTATTCAACATTTTGAGGCCCTGCACACTTGTCTAGTGAGTTTCTTTCTTTACCCTTGTTTTTATACAGTGAGGACACTGTAATGTTTAAGTATGGGGTGGGGGAAGGGATTACTTTATGCATATTTGATATATTTGACATTATGTATGCATATTTAGAGTTTAAATTTTGAATTGCTACATGGCTATTTTGGAATGCATTATTGATTTATGTGCTTAAATGCATGTTTTCCAAAATTTGAAAAAATGACCCCCATTTAAAATTTTGATTAGTGTCATGGAAGCTTATATTGAACTCGACGATGCAAAATTGGATTCGTTAGAGATATAACATGAAATTGCCTAGTAAAGGGAAGTCACAATGAAGTGCATTATTTCAAGAAAACCATGAAAGGAGGTAAAATTTGAAGTTGTTTTTGACATGTTGCATGATAAGAGGATTGAGGACTTTAGATATCCATATAATGCTCATATTGTTATATCCTAGCCTTACCTATGCTTATGCATTACACAAAAGCCATAATATGCCTTATTTCAATTATTGCTCCACATGATCTAAATATTTTCCATTCTTTACCTTATTCGGGGATTATGTTGAGAATGATGATTACATTATGGAGATTATTATATGGCGATTGTATTGTTATATATCATTATTGGAGTTTGGCAGGGAAATTGTTTGAAAAATATGGAAAATTTAATGAGTGAGAAAAAATCCAATCACCTTAGGAGATAAAGGTAGATTGACCCTGCTCTCTAAGATAATAGTTTGGAGCGATGGGACACATTGTGAGGAGTCCAAAGCACTAAGTATCCGGGGTAATTCATGACACCCATGTTTGCGACTCGCGAGAAGGCAGTGCTGAGGTTAGAGAGGTAAAAGCATAATATTGAGAAAAACATTATGAAAGGTGATGAACCTTATGAGAAAGAATGTGGTATGAAATTCAATTTGGAAATACTCCATTTCCCCGGATCATTAGCACCATATTGCCAGAAATGGCCCACCTTTTAGCCTTTTACCAATCTACTCCTTATTTGAGCTTAAATTAAAGTCCTCTTGATTATTAATGCTTTGTCACAAATGAATTGTTTTGCATAACCCTCCTTTTGTGAGTAGATGTTGCTTTTATATAATTGCACATGCATGGATATGTGACACTAGTACCTTTTCCAGGATGGTAATTGATTGCAGGGGACATATGAGAATGAATCTAAGATGTTGAGAGTTTGAATTCTTCCCCTGAATGACAATTAAAAGTATTGCTTGAGGACAAGCAAGCTTAAATATGGGGTGTTTGTTGTGAGCCTAATCTGCCATGTTTTACAGTAACTTTTATATCGATTTCTGCATACATTGCATGCATTTGGGTTAGAATAATACAGAATCTGTATATTTTACACTTATTTGCAATATATGGAGGTCTACACAAGTTTTGGTTATATTTCGCAGAAATCGGACGCACTTTGGAGCTTAAAGGAAAGTCATGGAGAAGCTAAGAATGGTGCAGCTGGAGAAAAGGCCATTTTTCACCATTCTTACTTCTGAATTAAGCTTTGATGTCTTCATGAGAGTTGTATCCCTCGAAAAGAGGTTTCCAACGCATGGTCATATGCGTTAATCCGACAAAGGAGGACTCGGGAAAGTGCGTTTCAAGAACAGAGCAGAAAGCTGAGAGAACTCTACTCGATCTCGAGTACATCTACTCGATCTCGACGAGGGCTGTCCGAGCACACCTGGTCGAGCAGAGCTGATCGAGGATACTGAATCAGAGACAACCCGACTCCGGAACTCTACTCGATCTCGAGTACCACCTAGTCGAGATCGACGACACTGAGAGGCCATGTCCGGAGTCGATGAGTTGAGACAAGTCGAGAAGCCGAAGACGGAGACACCGAGCCAACCCTACTCGATCTCGAGGAGGTCTTGTCGAGATCGAGGACCAGCACCGTGTCTATCCGAAGCCATGCCGAGGAGGAGTCCTCGACCACACCAGGCAGCCATCCACGATGAACACCCAACTCGACCTCGAGTTGCCTTGTCGAGATCGACGACACCCAGGAGCCATGTCCGAGCTTGTCGAGCAGAGTCACCCGAAGAGCCCAACCAAATCCAGCCGACAAACCAATCCTACTTGATCTCGACGAGCCTTGGTCGAGATCGACGAGCCGTGTCCGGGAGCGCGTTACGCGGTTTGACGAATCCTACTCGGTTTGGGAATCCTTGGGGCCGAAGGAAGCCAAGTCTATCCGATTCCATCAAGTTATATCTATGGAAGACAAGATCTATCAACATGAAGAAGACTTACCTATTTATATTTATTTTTTCCCTTTTAGATTTAATTCCTAAATTGCTTTTATTTATCTTTTAAAGTTTTAGATATAATTTTAGATATAGATAGATATCTTCTATCCTTGAATAGCAAGGAATAGAAGGCTATAAATAAAGCCCTAGGGGCTGGTTTTTCATTAATTCAATTTCAGTCAGAGACAAGTAGTTCCAGAGAGAAGTTTTAGGAGTTCAAAGGTTTTAGGATTTTGGCATTCTGCGAAAGTTGATTGCCGGGATCGTAAAGGCTTTGAATATAGTTTAATGCAAGTTTCTTTTCAACAATCAATGTCTGCAATTGCGATGAGGCGTGAGTAGTCCACCCACTTCTGGGGCTGGGGTGAGCCCGACGGTGGCCATGTGAGGTGATGCGGTAAAGGTTAGATCTTTTTATGCGATTCGTCTTCTATCCCTATGAGCATGATTCTTTTGCGAGAGTTGAAGGTGATCCTTGTTTGTGTTATTGAAGCGAAAGTGATCTTAATGCAACTTGGATTAATTATGTGAAAATGGTTAGTAACAATTAGGGTTTATGCGAAAGCCTCTATATACCTATTTGTTAGTAACGAAAGTTATTTTGATGGAAATCATGATCTTTTATGCCTTTATGTGTTACTTTGCATGGTTATCGTTGTGGTGTTGATACCCTGGCTTTGGAAGTTTTTCATATATTGAGTTTATTTCTGTCAAATTTCTGAGTTCTGTGTTCGAATCTGCAAATTTACAACTTTCTGTGTTTTAGTCGATATAGAGTAAAGTTTAGTCGATACAGAGGAGGGGCTTGTCGAGATCGAGTAGACCTTAGTCGATCTCGAGTTGGCTCTTGTCTACGTCGAGTTGAGTTTCTGTTTCTGTTTCCAATTCCGAAATTTCTGTTTTTATTATTCCTAGTCGATCTCGAGTAGCATCTTGTCGAGATCGAGTACTGTGTTGTCTGAGTCGAATTTCTGTCGTCGATTCTTAGTTTCTGTCTTTTGCTACTGGTAGTCGATCTCGAGTTGCATCTAGTCGAGATCGAGTTAGCTTCTGTGTTTGTTTTATTTCTTGCTTTCGTTTGCTATTTTCTGTCTTTCTTTCTTTGGTTCTTTGTTTCTGTCTTCTGTTTTCTTTTCTGTGAGATTTACAGCTGCCTAGGATCCGCTGATACGCTTCCTCGTGGATTCGATCCTGACTTTCTCTTACTGCATTGGAGGAGTCTTGTATTTATTTGCGTGGGCCTAAATCTGGTTTGATTTATTTTATTATATTTAATACTTGATTTCATCCTCACAACACTTGTACAATTTGTCCCCAATTTGACTGCGAGGATATCCGCGATTTCTGTGCCGGCCTCCGCCTCGACTTCCAGTTTTCATCGGTGGCTTATCCGCAATCTAACTGACAAGCCGAGACCACAAATCGCCAGATTTTGAACGCCCTAAAGAAAAGTCTAGGAAGAGCAAAAGGAGAATGGGCTGAGATCCTGCCAATAGTGCTATGGTCATATAGAACCTCAACCAAGAGCCCAACCGGAGAAACGCCATTCGCAATGACGTTTGAAGCCGACGCAATCATCCCAGTAGAGCTACTAATTCCATCAGCCATAATTATTGACTTCAACTAGACACCAATGATGAAGCTCCTTAACTGGAACTCCACTTGCTGGATGAAAGAAGAGACACGACTTTTCTCAAAGCAAACGAATATCAACGTCGACTGACTGAAGGATATAACAAGCGTGTTTTCTTGCGCCCACTATAGAAGGGAGAGATGGTCCTCCGACAAGCTACTACGGGAGGGAAACTCGAGCCCAAATGGGAAGGCCTGTACGTCGTCCACAGAGAGCTAGGCAGAGGTTCGTTCGAACTCCAAAACTCAGAAGGCGCAATCCTCGCCAAGTCATGGAACGCCACGAATCTCAAGGCCTATTTTGCATAAAGCTTAGGCATATAAGAAGTCTGATGACCTAGATTTTTCTATGTATAGGGATCACCAGAGTTCCTGATTGGGTATACCACTTCATATTTATAAATGAAAGTTCCAAACCCAATAAAAAGTGTTGCCACGAATAAATTTAGCAATCGCATGTCTTTGGACTATGGATGTGCAAGCAAGCCTCCAAGGAGAATAAATTTAGCAATCGCATGTCTTTCGAACACGGATGTGCAAGCAAGCCTCCAAGGAGAATAAATTTAGCAATCGTGTGTCTTTCGAACACAGATGTGCAAGCAAGCCTCGAAGCAAAATAAAATTAGCAATCGCGTGTCTTTCGAACACGGATGTGCAAGCAAGCCTCCAAGGAGAATAAATTTAGAAATCACATGTATTTCGAACACGGATGTGCAAGCAAGCCTCCAAGGAGAATATATTTAGCAAACGCGTGTCTTTTGAACACGTATGTGCAAGCAAGTCTCCAAGGAAAATAAATTTAGACATCCCGTGTCTTTCGAACACGGATGTGGAAGCTAGCCTCCAAGAAGAATAAATTTAGCAATCGCGTGTCTTTCGAACACGGATGTGCAAGCAAGCCTCCAAGGAGAATAAATTTAGCAATCGCGTGTCTTTCAAACACGGACGTGCAAGCAAGCCTCCAAGGAGAATAAATTTAGCAATCGCGTGTCTTTCGAACACGGACGTGCAAGCAACCCTCCAAGGAGAATAAATTTAGCAATCGCGTGTCTTTCGAACACGGATGTGAAAGCAAACCTCCAAGGAGAATAAATTTAGCAATCACGTGTCTTTCGAACACGGATATGCAAATATCGCAGTACCTTATATGGGTGATCCGCCGAATAATCTGCAAATCTAATAGAGACAATATGTTTGGTTTCTTATCCTATTTTGTTGGCAATATGGATTTATCTGATCAATAATGATAGAAATCTCGAATCTTCATCCATCGCGATTAATTAATTGTACATGTCAAGATAAAACCACACAAGCTGGTTCAAATACAGAACCCAACAAACCTGGCATGAATGAATTCACCAATCACACAGTTTCACGAGCAAGCATACAGGCGAAATTTCAGAGTATCCATACAACAGAGTCATTATATTACACCTAGAACGAGGTACGAAGAAATAACAACAAAATTTAAATCCACGCAACAATAGATGGAATAGCAAACTACGAAAGAAAAGCACAGTCCCAGTGCCAACCACAAAAAACTCATTCACTCGCTTCCAAGACAATTATCTTAAAGTGACTACTCCCCTCATACTTAAAAATAATAAGAGATCCCCCAACATGCAAGCCGTTGTCCTTGGGAAAAGCATGCCAACCCTCGGTAAAGATACAATGACCTTGACTATATCGAAACACCCTCACACAAAATTCTCGCCTAGTAGGAGAGACCAAACAAACATGACTCAATCCATTGCGACCATACATCACACCAAAAGAGTCAGGTAGCAGCTGCAAACCGTCGAAACAAAAATTCTGTTATAAAATCACCAAACTCAAAAATAACAAATAAAAAGACAGGAGCGCTACCATATATTCCAGTTTCTCCTCAGAGTCAATGGAACGGAAAAAATCACGGCGACGAGGGTTGGGAGAAGTCATGATTCTTCGCTTCCAATCAGGATAATACAGACAAACTGCAAAGATAAATAAGCACAACAACCCCCTGTACTATTGTATTTATGAAACAACAAAGCAAATCGTTAAACAGTTTACGTCACCACGTCGATCCAAAGGAACAGCGCCAATCCAAAAGATTTTTTAACTGCATCGACTGCATGCGAGGCAAGTTGCGACATCTCGAAAGCACGCCTCTGACACCCCGACAATGCATATCGGGTCGTGTCACAGAATGATCACACCCAACTCAGAAACAGACAAGAAGCGAAAAATCGAAACTTTTCTTAAAGAAATATTGTTTTATCATACAACTCCTTGCGTACAAATTCCACGGTACTGGTTACATAATTAGGATTAAACAACACCAACATAAACAACATCTATACTATTACGTCTGGGTCGCGATGTCAGATCCCTACTCATCTTCGAGTACAAGAACCTGGAAGCGGTGCCCTCCCACATACTTGAAAAACGCCATGGACGATCCGACCTAAACATCATTGCTGTTCGCAAACCTTCTCCAACCTTCAGTCAATCAACAATGATTGAAACGATCCTTTGAAACCTCAACACGGAAGTTCTATCTAGTTGAGGAAACCAGGCAAACATGGTCGGATACAACGTGACCGTACATCCTTTCAAAGGCACAGGGAAGAGGCTACAAGATAAAAAGACATCTCATAAAAATTTTAAAATCAATTGGCTTTATAGCACTCTGGACATTAAAAATCTTACCAGGCGATCAAGCCTTTTCTTCTGTGTCAATACAACGACGCCATCTCTCTTCTCACCAAATAAAGAAAGCAACAATTAAAAGGGATAAATGAGTTGCTATCACTATCACCCTTTTATATATTCAAGATAAAAGGATACAGACCCCGAAGGCTGCAACGAAATTTATTGCATGCGTTGAACCCAGACAGCGGTCTGAATTGATATTTCTAAAATAACCTGCATGGCTTACACATGGCAAGAACCTTTTCAGGGTCCAGCCAGATCCATTGTTACTTTTTAGATTTGGAAACAGTCATTGATCACAAAAAAAAAAAGACCGAGCCTTCCCACGCCTCTATAAAAGGCATGTAAAACTTGGGTAATCCGAAGTCTACAAGGGACAAACGCGCACATAATAAAAAATGGCGACCAACACAGAAGATCCAAATTCAAACAATCCCCTCGTCTTTGACATCTACTTAGTCGGGAGCGAGCAATATATACGCATGATGTTGCCATATTGTTTCGGTGAACACTTAAAGCCCCAGGTACCCGAGCAAATATTCTTATATGCCCGTATCGTCAAAGATTTCCCTGTTTATATCACAGGGGGCGCGTATGGATCCCACTGGGTGGCGCGCAGGTGGAGAGATTTTGTCAAAACTCACGGCCTTGAGCTAGAGACGTCCATAGTTTTCACTCACCTGGGCGAGGCAAAATTCGAAGTCCACTTTTTGGACAAAGAGGGCTACAACATCGAAGAAGAGATCGACACCGCCGGATATGATGGACCAGAAGCAAATGGTTTCCATTAAATCTAATTAGCTCGCTAGGTAATATTTCTATTTTATGCACCATGTTGTAAACGCAAACTATTATTAAAAGCCTCTATTTCACTATATGATTCATTTCTTCTCTCTCTCTCTCTCTCTCTTTTAATTCAATCTCCCTAACGTCCAAAGACGCTGGAGATTGTATTTTAGTTCTCTCGATCGTGTACAGAACCCTGGAGATTACCTGAATTTAATTCAACCTCCCCAAAATCCAAGGACACTAGAGACTGTTTTTAGTTCTCTCCATTGCATATAAAACGCCGGAGATTACCAATATTTAATTAAATCTCCCCAAAATCAAAGGACGCTTGAGATTCTTCTTAGTTCTTTCCATCGCGTATATAACTCTGGAGATTACCTGAATTTAATTCAATCTCCCCAACGTCTAAGGACGTTGGAGATTGTTTTTAGTTCTCTCCATCGCGTATATGACACTAGAGGTTAAGGACGTTGGAGATTAAGGACGCTGGAGATTGCTTTTTAGGTCTTTCTACCACGTTGAGTACACTGGAGACTACGTAAGTACGCTAGCAGTTTCCTAGATTTTAATTTAATAATAACAAACACTTATCAACAAACAAGAGTAACACGTTCACTCTAGTTTATTTATTATACACAAGATCAAAAAAGCACATTTATTATCGCGATTAGTTCAAGAAAAACCAAGAGTTGATCCCCCACTACTCCGTTCAACACCAAACGGAAAAATCAACATCACCATTTTGATTTGGACCATGGTTCACAGCAACAACATCAAAGCAAGAATGCCCTTCATATTCAAAGATCAACGTATTCCCATCTGAAGCTCATTGGAAACAACAAACTCAGGCCAACCTTATATAAACCAATAATTATGAAGGCCCAAGGGCTCGGCCATCACCGCAAACTCTTCATCTGCCCACATCCACAGTTGTACAAGGCTAAGGGCCTCATCACCATAATCACGATACACTTGCGGCAGCGGCTACAACAAACATTAAAGATCTCACAAAAAATAAATCAATTCCTAAGTACAAAATCAAACTATTTAATAAAAATTCAACAACTTGTTCAAGTGTCTCTCTACCACTATATCTCGGGTAAATCCTCTCACGTGAGGAATGGTTCGACCCGGAATATCTATCGGCGAGGCAGACGTCATTATTGCCGAACTGTGCCACAAACTACAAAGGTACTCTCCCAATTATAGTAATGGACATGATGCGCAGAACGAATTTTGCCACAAATACACCTTATCTGCTCCACGAGGTTGATAGAGATCAGCAATAATGACAGAAAACACATGGCAAACACATCCATTGTTCAAAGAACACCAGCAAACGAACAAACAAACATAACACACCTAGTGACCTTAAAAACTAGCACGCGACATGCACCTACTAGGTCCAGGACACCTCAACCCAACCCAGAAGAGCAAAACTTATCTTCACAAGCAATGGCCTAATATAAATAAAGAGTTCCCCCTTTATAACAAGATCCGCCCAGGAAAAAAGAAAAAAAAACAATGCCATGTTTCAATATAGTTCCGGGCGAAGTTCCCCACCTACCTTCATCACATATACAATGCTTTTTCCAAACCCAAATTCATCCGAACCATCCTCAGAGAAAGCCAACTATATAGGCTCCCCTTACCTTAAATATTTATAGAATTTGGGGACGACATACTAAACCAACTAATCCTATGTTCTTCCTCGAACCAAGAATTCTTGGTCTTAGTCGAAAGAGATGAAAGGGACTAGTTCTCTCTATCAGAAGGATGGCGATGTTTCGCCACTTCTAACAACCTAACAATAGGAAGTTTCCTCACATTCAAATATCAAGGAGAATCGCACTTTGATGTCACCATAGAACAACCAGGCCCAGAAGAGAACGAAGATGTACTTCCGACTACTTATGTTATGAAGAAATATAGTTGTGTAATGTCGTTTTCTATCTTATTTACCACTAAAATAAAAGAGCTTTTAGCAGTTAACCATTAAATAAATCCTCGAACTGTACATTTTGTCATCTCGTAATTCATTTCATAAAACGCTCAATAATAGGAGATGGGTAAGGGTATCGCGAACCTACTTCTTAACCAAGAGCATTAACAATAGCAGATTAAGCTCTAGTCGCGAAAAGACAAGAGTAATAATGACCGATTCAACTCTAAGAGATACAAGCAAAAAGCATCAATGGAAATACTTTACAGTTAAATGATAAAATATTCACAAACATCAAAATATCATGACAAGACACACTACTTGTCATGGGCCCAAGTGTTTCCCATCAAAAATATACGAACCGCGACAGAGGATAAAGCTCACACCGCGAGCAAAAATGTATTCAACTGTTGGTACAGTACAGATCACAAATTCAAAAGTAAGAGAGAGAGTGAAAGAATAACTTGTTACGCATTGACAAGAGGGTCGTTGTTTTCATCACGGGGCTGCTCAGGGTTGTTCTCACCAGCAAGAGGCTCGAGACCTGCAACTTCGTCTAGAGGAGCATTTAGCGGAGGAGGCCGGCCACATTGAGGGTCGTTGAGTTTCATATCCTCAATCTCGTAACTAGGAGGAAACATCCTCACAGTGTCCCCAAGGTAAGCAAAATGGTTAACGCTATGAGCGACCCCACCATCCCCTCCTTCCATTAAGGCATCGGTCCCCTTGTCATAAAGGACGTCCTGCCCATCTGTCTCAAGGTAACGATCCAACCAGCCTCGACCGTCCTTCACCATAAAGCTGGTCAACCACCCTTGGCCTTCATCGATTAACACAAATTCCTGAAGTGTGTTCTTAGTAAAAATAACAGCTTCACCAAAAGTAAAGCACTCCAATTGCCCTCTCACACCGGTAAGCTCTTTGCGTACCGCCTCCAACTCAGTCTCAAGCTCCCTGACCCGACCGTTGAAGCGCGTAATCTTCAAATCGCGTTCAGACCCCATCTCTTGGACTTTCGAAAGCTCGACTCGCGACACATCCAGTTCATTCTTCACCACCTCCACTTCCTTCAGGGATTTTTCCAAGGCATCCTTCAAACTGTTGATAGTCACCTCCTGGAGCTCCGCATTGTAGGTCACCTCACTTTGTCGTCATAGTTCCTTAAACGCTCGGCCACCTCGGCCCATTGTAGGTTACCCTACGAGAATATACGGAGAAACATAAACATGCATGCGAAATAAAATAAACAGAAGAGTAAATCACAAAGGACAGTACCCAGCCCCCGGTCTTTAGACCCTGCTCCAACAACTCTTCGTCTGTTAGATGGTGAAGATAATCCCTTTCAGCCAGGCAGCTCCTTCCAGGGATCTCCAGCTTCTTAATGTCAAGTGAGGAAAACCCAGTTTTCCGGTACACGGTCATCGAGATACCCGATGAGGTGATCGGCTCGGCGCTAAGAAGTTGGGTAACTGATGCTTTCTCCCTTTGCCTTTTTCGCCGTCATTGAGCCATGGGTATGTCCTCTGATGACACACTTTCCTGATATTCGATGGGCTCTTTCCCTCTTGTGTCATTCGTCGCAAAGGGGGAGTCACGAGGAACGATCTGCTACCGTTTATCACCCTCCTGTGGGTTGATAGTGAGAGCAGTTCGGGCAACACCTTTTTTCTTCCCTAGGGCGGATATCCTCGCTTTGTCAATCAACATAGCTACAAGGGAATTAAGGCAAAAGTCACTCAAAGAAAATCTCTATCAAAATACTAAAAAGCTTAAAACGACTAGACACCAACCCGAACGGTGCGGAAGACTGAGCCCGGCCATCTCCAGGCGAGCCGGAGTTACAACTTTTCTGTAACCCCTTGTCGACGCAACCCCCTCCCGAAACGCGACCCTCCATCCTTCCACCGTGATATTTTTGTTTTTAGGAGGAGGAACATACTTGCCGGGTTGGGTTACAAAGTTCAAAAAAATTCTTGTTGAATCGCGAACAAGAAACCATTTCTTTCTCCACTTTGAGCTACTAGACAACCTCTCAACTACTTTCCCAGATAGGGAAGCGGACACCAGTCCCTCGCTATGTCACAAGGAAAGAATGGAAAAAAGTTGATCCAACGACGGTGTCTTCTTGATGGAAGCACACCGCATGATATAGACAACAAGGTACATCCACACGTTAAAAGCAAGTTGGGTCGGACATTGGTTTATACGTGCAAAAAAATCCAAATAAAGCAAGTTGGGCCAGGTGAATGATGACGTGATCTTTGTACGCATTCAGACATCCCCTTTTTTTGGCGGCCAAACTGATTTCTGTCCCAACAGGCCATGGGTAAAGTTTAGCTATCATCTCCCAATGTTTTAGTCACAGTGGGAGCCACGCGCTCTTCGAAAACTATGGGGAAGGGTAGAGGCGATGTAGGAACATAGCCCTCGCAAAAGCTACATTTGTCTACCTCCGATTGCTTATATGGAAGCACAACAAAGTCACTCGGCACCACGTGAATAGATTTCTTTCTCTCTTTTGCCACACGAGATGACTCGCCCTTCCCTAGTTCGTTAATTGATTCCGATGTATGACAATACTTAGGATTGCCTCTCCTTAGAGGGCGTTTAATGGACCCAGCCATTTTCAATCGCTTCGCGCTTTGAACGGTCCCCGGATCAGTATCCTTTCTCTTCGCCACTCGTAATTTCTTACTCGCGGGGGGAGGAATAGGAGACACTCCATGTTCAGAGTCAGCTTGTGCTAGGCTCTCCGTCCTTGTACACGAGGAGCTAACCTCCTCATCCTCGTCATCCATACTTTGGTTTTGGCTATCGCTTTCGACAGACATCTTAAGTTATATTCGGAAGAAAAGCCCCTAGAAAGACGTAAAGAGAGGAAAATCAACAAGGGAAAATGACCTTTCTTGCATCGCGATTGAAACAGATTTGGCGCCAAAAAACCCCTTTCTAGGTTTATGTTGGCGCCTCACGCGCCCCTTGAAGGCCATTGAAAATAAATTTCCCCCTGGAGGATGACGGGTAAAGAACGCCTTTTTGTCTCCAACCTAAAGTTTCTTGATTCTCGAGAAGTCACATCTAGAAAGGCAAAAAAGGAGAGACGAAAAGTTTCGTCCTCCCACCACCATCGGAAAATCCCTGAAGACCCCAAGAGAAACGCTACCCTACCCCAATGCCGCCGTACCACCACCAGGTAAATAGGAAATTCCCCACTATAAATCAAACTGCAACCCAAGGAAAAAGAAGAAATGAGGGAAGGGGATGTCTGGGGGCACCCAGTCTGAACCCCGTTACCACCATACCCCTCATCGGAAGAAGGCGGTTACCCAGCCAAGGGTTTCGTCCCTCTACCCTAAGAACTACCCAAGTACGAGTACGAATCCAAAATCGAGAAAAGCATGAAGGAGATTAGGGAATACTTACTCAAAAGAAGTAGAAGAGAAACACTAGCAAGCTTGGAGAACTGAGAAACGAACCGCCACTTGACTCTGATCTCGTTTTCCAAAAGCATAAAACACTTACGAAAAAAGTGCGGAAATATTGATTCACAAGACTTAGGATCCTAATAGCTCACCGCCTAGGGTTGACGAGGTTTGGCACGAACTTGGCCTACGTCCCCGCCTAGGGTTGTTCCACAACCCTAGGATTCAACCGGCTTTATTGATTCACAAGACTTAGGATCCTAATAGCTCACCGAGATGCCTCTCTCCTATACAATTGCAATCTAGTTAACTCACGTTCACTTGGAGTCCTAGACCAATCTAGAAGAGCCCCACCTCTCTCAGCTATCTAGTACAATCCTCTTAAACTTCGTGAATCAATCGCCTAGTGTCCACTTCCCGAGTTACAAACTCTCGAGTATAACACTCCCTCGAAATATATCCTATAAGCTCACTTTGTAACTCTCAAGTGCTTTGAAACAAAAGATACGACTCTTAACAACTAGCAGAGAGCACACGAAGAAGACAGATTGGCTTGAAGGCTTAAGTGCGAATGAATGCTTGTGTTCAACAACTGTGTATCTGTCTTCTCTTCTTCATTTCCTTTATATTGAACAAATTGGTGCTCTTTCAAAGACGGTTCTTCTCTTCAACGGCTAGAACAGATCATGAAAATCTTCACAATCTTCTATTTTGGGAAACTCTGAAGCCATAATCTCCGATTTTATTCTTCTCGACTTCAAGCTTAAGGAAGGAGATTTAATTCGAAAATCTTGTTGCATATGTTAGTGCATAATATATAATAATATCTGGAAATATATTTAATAATAATAACATATAATAACATCCGAAAATAATATGCACATAATACAGGTTTTGTGTTTCATCAACACAGCTGTAGCTTTAAGACCTTTGACACAAGCCATGTGTCAAAGCCTTTGAAACCATTTTCGATTTTCATCAAGGGAGTAGAGTTATCAATGTATTTGCATGACCATCATGAATAACAGAACGATCATATAACCAAGGACGACCAAGTAAAATATGACTACAATCTATCCTAGCAACATCACATAAAAACCAATAGAAATAGAAATCAAGCATTGTTTAGTAACCATAATATTAGATCGATCATCAGTAATACCATTCAGTCCATAGTGAATAGCTCTAGGAGTAGTAGTCAAATGTAAGAAATCAACTACCTTTTCATTGATGAGGTTGTAGCAACGCGAACCACACACTTAGTGTGGAGATATTATAAGCGGTTGACAAGGCAGAGACGTTCAGGACGCTCTCTGCCTTGTCAATCCCAATTTATATATATTATTTAATTAATACTAAACCGGTTGGGAGTTATATTATAAGCGGGTTCGGTTCGGTTCGGTTTGGATTTATCCGCTTATTAAAATTAGTCAATGGTATTTAAAATAAAATATATTATTATTCGGACTTAAATATTTAAATGGAATTTGAAAAAGAATTTCAAAGATCGGAAAATGATTTAATAAATAAATTGAAAAGGTAAATTTGACGAGTAATTTTCAAGGCTCGGAATTCTTAACTATTTAACACGGATTTTGAAATGGTTTTGGAACTAACTTGGGAACCCGACTTGTTCGATGACTAACTAGCATGATGATATGATCATTTGACTAACGACATGATATGTGTGACTAATTGCATGACGAATGGTGATTTATTTTAAGATATTGAATATTGGTTGCTTATGATGATGATGTTATATATCCTTATTGTAAAGGCCGGGAAATTTTATAATATTAAAATTATGAAAAAAGTCATTTATAATTATTTTGACTTCCAAAATTCACAAGGTTTAGGAATTCCGCCCTCGAACTATTAGTTATTCTAAATATCTCGAAATGAGTTCGGGCAATATTTAGTTGAAAATTTAAAATATGTTTTATCCCGGTTGCCTATGCGGAAATTGAAAATAATAATTGGAGATCCTTATTGAATTCAGATTAGGAAATTTGAAAATCGTTTTGAGTTGGGTCGGGTAGGGTCGAGAGAGCGGATTTCGAGATATTTTGTTCGGGATTCAAAATATCTCTTGGGGAACACTCCTCTCATGTTTTCTTTTTTTCTTTTCTTTTCTTTCCTCTCTCTCTCTCTCTCCCTCTCTCTCTCTTCTTGAGAAGCTGTTGGAGGTTCCCTTACCTTACCTTGCAATGTACAGCTTGCAATTTTGGCCTTATGCACATGTTCTCTCTCCATCCACAAAATCCTTATGAGAAGTACCTCTCTCTCTCTCTCTCTCTCTTCCATTATGCGTTATCCAGCAGACCAACAATCCCTCAGAGGAGCTCTCTTCTCCTCCTCTCATTTTCTATAGAAAACCAACAAATCCATCCTCCACTCTCCCTGACTTCGCCCTCTATTAACCACCAGGAAACACACCCTCAATCGTCATCACCTTCCTGCTCTTATTCTTCGTCGGAGGCACCATCAATCTTCCATTTCACACGCTAGAAGCGCCCAGGGAACCTCGACGCCGCCGGAGCCACCAACGCAGCCGATCGAGCTTCCTTCCCCTCTGTTTTGTTCGAAAAGGGTAAAGTCCTCCAATCCTTCAGTTTCGTTTCGATTTAATGAGAAGCTGCTCCCTCATTCCTCCTACGTTCCCAGAAGCTGGAAGATGGAGAAGTGCATCCCCGGAGCCCTATCGGAGCCTCGAGCGCACCTTGTTTTCCGTGAAGGTTCATTGCGTTCTTCCCTCTCGTTTCGATTCAAATCTCTTTCAATCAAGCTTGTACTCACCCCTTACCTCTTCCTGGGCCCGAGCTTGCTGCTTTCTCGCCGATTTTGGTCGGAATCCGCTATTGCAGCTGGAGCTTTCCTCAAAGTCGGAATCGCGCCGCACCTCGGTAATCTCCTTTCCTCCTCCTCCTCTCGTATTCTCGCTTCTCCTTGTGTGTGTAGGTTCTAGTCGGAATTTTTTCATCGGTCGGGTAGGAAGAGTCTCGGGTTGAGATAGCCGCCGGCAGGACGAGCTCCTCCTTATATGATCATTGTGTCAGATGAGATAGTTACTATGTTGCTCTTATATGTTCTCGTATGACGCTTAATCTGGTTGTTGTGTTACACCTCGCCATGCCATAATTGACCTCACCTATTAATGTGTACATCTTGTTATCGTCGTTAAATCCCACATGACCTCGAAACCTACATAATCATTTTTGATTCCGCATAACTTGCTTAAGTTGCTAGGCATATGATACAGGGTTAGCCGTGAGATGGTTCGATCTTCGACAACAAGCAAGAAACTAAAGAAACTGAACAAGAACGATTCAAGAAAGTAAGAACACGATCAGGATAGTTCAAGAACAGCCAAGGAACAATAAAAGACGCAGCAAGAAACACCAAGAACAAGGGTACTCGATGTCGACAATGAACAAGAATGCAAGACTCGAACAAACAATAATAAAGACTCAAAATTGAATTACAAGAATTGAAAGACACGACCTGATATGGACTGAAACAATCTATATAGAACAAGGTAAAGACCGCAGGCCTCGTAAGAGGGTAGGAACCAATACCAATGACTATATAATCCGCCTCTCTAACCCTACACAACCAAGCGGTGACTTGGAGACACAAGGAGGGGGCTTGTGGATACTAGGTGATAAGGCATGTTTCCAATAGGCATTATAGGTTAGTTTAGTTGCATTTCATTGTTATATAATCATGTTTTAGTGTTAATTAGATTAGCATTCATTTTGTGGGAAAGTTCGGAATCTACGCTATTTCGATGGTTTTATGTAGATTCGTAGATCCGAGGCAAAGAACACGAGGAACGGAGCTAAGTAAGGCTAAGGCGAGACTTGGGAGAGCTTAAGGAAGAAGTCCCGAAGAGAATGGAACAACCCAAGGAGCAACGGAGAACGAAATCGAGGTCTAAGAGCGAAAACGAGGGCGAGTCGCGAAAGCTGTCCGCCCGGCGAGCTGAACTTGTAACGCACTTTCCGGAGGCCTCGAATGTCCGATCGACGCATATGAGCATGCGTTGGAAAGCTCTTTCGAAGATCTACGTGATGGTGTACTGTTGGATTTTCGCTGACAGCAAATGTCTTTCCGCTACAGCGGATCAAGTCAGCAACATCGTGCGGGAAGGTGTCCTGAGCAGAACTCGCTGCCAGCGAATGGGATCTCGCTGCCAGCGGATGGGATCTTGCTGCCAGTGTGTGGAGTCATCCGGAGCATGTCAAGGAGCCGGCACATCTCGCTGCCAGCGAGTCGAGTCAGCCCGGCCGACCAGGCAGCATTCGCTGCCAGCGACTGGACTCGCTGCAGCGAGCCACTCGCTGCCGCGGAAAAAGTCGCTGCCAGCGAGAATCACCAGGGCGACAGAGACTCGGCAATTCGCGGCAGCGGAAGGAGCAGCTCGCGGCAGCGGGAGGAGCAGCTCGCGGAAGCGGAAAGGAAGGACCCGATGAGGCTTGGAAAAGTTTCTAAGGCATGGGCATTCGCTGCCAGCGAGTGTGGTAGCGAGTGTGGTAGCGAAAATCCAACAGGAGCTTGATTGAGGCCATTCGCTGCCAGCGGAAATTTTCGCTGCCAGCGGAATCCGACGCTGAGTTAAATTAGGAAAGTTCTATCTTTTATCTAGTTTGTTTAGGAAGCTTTTATCTTTTATCTATCTTTTACCTTATTTATGGCAGATATTAGGCTTATAAATAGGATGTTCTAGGCAAAGTTTAAATTAATTCCAAGTAGAGAAATCACCATTGAAGAGAAGAAAGCTTAGGTAAGCCATGTTTGGCTAATTTTGTAGTTTCCGCCTACACTTTCGAGACTTGGTTGGTGGTTTGTGAGTTTCTAATTTAAGTTATATTTCCTCTATAATTCTTTCAACTTCTTTATGTGATATTGATTATGTTATTGATGTTATCTTGATTAGCTACCTTGATAATATTGATTTCATGCTAGGATTTAATACTTTCGTATTTGTGTTATTTCCGTAGTAGCACGCATAAGATTGTGGATTCCGTGTTTGAAGCATGATTATGTAGGGAGTTGACATATATCTTAAACATTGATTTACCGTGTTTAATTGGTGTTATTTATATGCTCAAGTTCTTGGGACTATTTGCTATCTCTTTGTTAAATCTTGACCGTGTTAAGGTTGCATTGAGGTGTAAGGGATTAATTGGACTCGTAGGACTTTTAATCTATATAAAACAAGACGAGAGGAATTCGTAGGAAAAGATAATAACTTGAAAAGGATTCGAAGATCAATAAAACCAACCAAAGTCGAGAACTTGTAGGTGGAAACGCTTTTCTTCTATCCTTTATTTGCTTTTGTCAATATTATTTTCTTTTATTTTCATTCATAAAAATATTATCTTTTTATATTGATAAATACACAATATTTAGAAATACTTGATTCTCTAGGGTTCGACCCCTTACTTGCATACTATACTAGTTTGTTTGTTTGGGATTTATTTTTGGCGAGGTGAATCAACGACTTTCCCTCCGTCAAATTGGCGCCGTTGCCGGGGAATCAAGTTTACTTCTTTATTTTGTGTAGTTATTAATATTTGTATATATATATATCTATCCCCGTCGTGGACCTATCTTACGGTTCGCGACACCTCGTTACTAATTGTTTGCAATGGAGTTGGAGTTATGGCAATACCAAGGAGAATACTTTCACCATTACCTCGCAAGAGTGCAAGATTTAGTGGACGACCGTGCTTCACAGGGTATCCTAGATGATTTGAAAGAACAAGTACTTTGCGTTCAAGATGGCATGCTTCCCGAGATACGAGAATTTTCCCAATCTTTGAAAAACGAAGGCTTTTATGATTTGGATTGGCCGGAATTGTGGGATATTTTCCTTTGTGTGGGTGACATGGCAAAGGTGGAAGAAGACTACATGTTGGCATCCACACCCTTACCTTTCAAACCAATGGCGGGCGAGATACATGAGGATGCAAGCATCAATGGTTCAATCAAAGATGGAGAAGGGAGGCCGATGTCCCTTGACATGGAGTCTCATGAGTGCATGCATGAGGAACCATGTATCTTGGAACCTACTCTACCTATAGAAATCATCCCCAACTCATCCATTAAGGAACCAAGTCCGGAGCCGATTTCTATGGCTCCCAAACAAGGTAATGATATTTCTTACACTTTTGTGGATTTTGGTGAATATGTAGATCCTTGGGAGCATTACTTCAACAAACCATCAATAAAACTGTGTTGTTGGTACTACATACCCTCGGCGGGAAGTCACGCTCGAGCATATGAAGAGTTGGAGACCTTCTTCAACATCACATCTTTTGACTTCGGCTTCTTCATATGTGGTGCTCGCCTACCTAGATGGTGTGCATCGGAATTTGATTTGCTAAAGAGGGCGTTGGCAATGTCCGAGTGAGTCTTGAACGCGTGGACGAATAAACCGTCGAGTCTATGACGATAAACAAGGACGCTTCTCGGGAGGCAACCCGAGGTAAGTTTTCCTAAATTAGTTATTTAAATTCCTAGTTATTTAATTAGTTTTGTTGTTTAATAAATTAGAAATTTCCTAATTATTCTATATGGTAGATAGATGCTTTCGGATATTTTTGAGATAACCATGCAGAAAAAAAAAAAGATCGAAGAATAGAGAATCTGGGCTCAATTCGCTGCCAGCGAATCATGATTCGCTACCAGCGAGTCCAGCCGCCCAGATGTCACAGGAGCTGATTTCATCCGCTACCAGCGAACCAAAACTCGCTGCCAGCGAATTCAGCAGCGATGCTTAGTGTCCGAAGCTAGCACTAGCCGCGCTTGCGGCTTGATCAACCGCGCTCATGGCTCATGCCCATTCTTCGTCCATTTTCGTCGCAACGCATCTTATTCATTCTTCGTCATCTTCATTCATCCGTGCTCGTTGTTCTTCAGTCTTCGTCATTGTCGTTCTTCATCGTTCTTCTTCCAAGCTTTGTCGTCTTCGCCATTGAAATTTTTCCACAATGTGAGTTATTCTTTGCCCATTTTTCTCTCATATTTTTATGATTTGTTGTCTTTGATTTTCATTGAGGACAATGAAGAGTTTAAGTGTGGGGGAGGGTTGCATTCATATATTCATGCATTCATGTTTATTTATTTTTCCGCTATTTTATTGCATTGGAAAATGAAAAAAAATTGAAAAAAAATATCCAAAAAGATCATGCATTGCATATATGTGTTTTACAAATACCCATCTTTCCTTAGTTTGTCCTCTATTTTATTTTTATGAGTTTTACCATATATGTTCCATAGTATGTTTGAATTGTCTAGCCTTGTCACATATTTGAAATGATTTTTATTGGGATCTTGACTTGTTAGTTCAATTGAGAAAGTAATTCTTAGTCTTTGGCATTATTGAAATCCAACAAAAACTTGTCCAAGTGAGAATTTTGGCCTTATAGGGATATTTGATATATTTATTCCCTTTTGCTTTCTTGTGTGACATTATACTCTCCTTATGCAATTACCTCTTGAGATTGACATTGTTATCTATATTTGAGGCCGAATTTATATGTCTATTGCTTATGAGTTTCAAATGATAGAGGCATGATTTTCTTAGCCATATTATTATCCATATCCATCCTACATATGTGTCCTTTGCTTGTAGCCAAATTTGAGCCTTAGCCTTTTCTTTGAAGCTCCACAAAATTTATCCTAACCGATGATAAGCCTTACCCAATCCGGGAATTAGGATTAGAGTTGGTGAATGATTGATGTGGTTGAGTGGAAAAGAAAATATTGTTAAGAGAGTTACGAGTTTTGGATGATTATGTAATTTTGGTTTTATTCCTCACATTGCGCATTATTGTATTTTTGGCTCTAGAAAAAAAATGAAAAAAGAAGAAGAAAAAAGTCAAAAGAAATAGAAGAAAAGAAAAGAAAAAAAAAAGATGAATAAAGAGCCTTTTATTTTCATTATGTATGTGAGAGTTGAAAAAAATGTATGGTTGAGAGAAAGTTCTTTTGTTGAGTGTTTTAAGAGTGAAAGTTTGAGTTATCTTGGTTTTGGAAGTATTTGGTTTTTGATGTTCTTCCGGTTGTTTTTAGGGATCCCTTTTTCCCGGATTTTTAGCACCACAAGCCTAAGTATTTCCTACCTTAAATTCCTTACCAAGCCCCATTACAACCTTGATAAAAGACCTCTTGATGTTTCTTATAAGTGATGGCATCCACGGTGGAGAATATGTGATATATGTGTCAATTTCTATGTAGCTTTTTGCATTTTGGATTGAGTTGAGAGATTGCATTTTTAAGCCTAAACACATGAGAGTGAGAGCAAACACATTATCCCGGTGAGGTTGGACTAGATGTGCCTTTTACTATGAATCACTTATATACTTGCTAGGATGTTAGCTTTCATGTTCATGGCTCCTCCACTTTGATGTTGCTTTTGACAAGGTTAGTGATTGAAGATCATATTTGTGGTATGATGGTTTTGCTCTTGTTTTTGTATTGCTTGAGGACAAGCAAAAGGTTAAGTGTGGGGGAGTTTGATAAGGCATGTTTCCAATAGGCATTATAGGTTAGTTTAGTTGCATTTCATTGTTATATAATCATGTTTTAGTGTTAATTAGATTAGCATTCATTTTGTGGGAAAGTTCGGAATCTACGCTATTTCGATGGTTTTATGTAGATTCGTAGATCCGAGGCAAAGAACACGAGGAACGGAGCTAAGTAAGGCTAAGGCGAGACTTGGGAGAGCTTAAGGAAGAAGTCCCGAAGAGAATGGAACAACCCAAGGAGCAACGGAGAACGAAATCGAGGTCTAAGAGCGAAAACGAGGGCGAGTCGCGAAAGCTGTCCGCCCGGCGAGCTGAACTTGTAACGCACTTTCCGGAGGCCTCGGATGTCCGATCGATGCATATGAGCATGTGTTGGAAATCTCTTTCGAAGATCTACGTGATGGTGTATTGTTGGATTTTCACTGACAGCGAATGTCTTTCCGCTACAGCGGATCAAGTCAGCAACATCGTGCGGGAAGGTGTCCTGAGCAGAACTCGCTGCCAGCGAATGGGATCTCGCTGCCAGCGGATGGGATCTCGCTGCCAGTGTGTGGAGTCATCTGGAGCATGTCCAGGAGCCGGCATGTCTCGCTGCCAGCGAATGGAGTTCGCTGCCAGCGAGTCGAGTCAGCCCGGCCGACCAGGCAGCATTCGCTGCCAGCGACTGGACTCGCTGCAGCGAGCCACTCGCTGCCGCGGAAAAAGTCGCTGCCAGCGAGAATCACCAGGGCGACAAAGACTCGGCAACTCGCGGCAGCGGGAGGAGCAGCTCGCGGAAGCGGAAAGGAAGGACCCGATGAGGCTTGGAAAAGTTTCTAAGGCATGGGCATTCGCTGCCAGCGAGTGTGGTAGCGAGTGTGGTAGCGAAAATCCAACAGGAGCTTGATTGAGGCCATTCGGTGCCAGCGGAAATTTTCGCTGCCAGCGGAATCCGACGCTGAGTTAAATTAGGAAAGTTCTATCTTTTATCTAGTTTGTTTAGGAAGCTTTTATCTTTTATCTATCTTTTACCTTATTTATGGAAGATATTAGGCTTATAAATAGGATGTTCAAGGCAAAGTTTAAATTAATTCCAAGTAGAGAAATCACCATTGAAGAGAAGAAAGCTTAGGTAAGCCATGTTTGGCTAATTTTGTAGTTTCCGCCTACACTTTCGAGACTTGGTTGGTGGTTTGTGAGTTTCTAATTTAAGTTATATTTCCTCTATAATTCTTTCAACTTCTTTATGTGATATTGATTATGCTATTGATGTTATCTTGATTAGCTACCTTGATAATATTGATTTCATGCTAGGATTTAATACTTTCGTATTTGTGTTATTTCCGTAGTAGCACGCATAAGATTGTGGATTCCGTGTTTGAAGCATGATTATGTAGGGAGTTGACATATATCTTAAACATTGATTTACCGTGTTTAATTGGTGTTATTTATATGCTCAAGTTCTTGGGACTATTTGCTATCTCTTTGTTAAATCTTGACCGTGTTAAGGTTGCATTGAGGTGTAAGGGATTAATTGGACTCGTAGGACTTTTAATCTATATAAACCAAGACGAGAGGAATTCGTAGGAAAAGATAATAACTTGAAAAGGATTCGAAGATCAATAAAACCAACCAAAGTCGAGAACTTGTAGGTGGAAACGCTTTTCTTCTATCCTTTATTTGCTTTTGTCAATATTATTTTCTTTTATTTTCATTCATAAAAATATTATCTTTTTATATTGATAAATACACAATATTTAGAAATACTTGATTCTCTAGGGTTCGACCCCTTACTTGCATACTATACTAGTTTGTTTGTTTGGGATTTATTTTTGGCGAGGTGAATCAACGACTTTCCCTCCGTCACTAGGATCACCAAGTCTTGCGAAGTTGATGAACACAAAGCAAACCAAGGTGAAACAATATCAATTCTATGATCAACGAGCGCTGCTCAAGTTAGATTACCAACACTCACGTGTAAACACTCAAAGATGAGAGATTTCTATTCAATAAGTTCCAACTGAGTTCAATGATAGGTGCGGCATTATATAGCCTTTACAAGGCTGTTTGGGCCGAAATTCTCTTAAGTAAAGAGATAAAAGAAGATAAATAATGTTTTAAAGGAATTAATAAAATAACCTCTAAAGTTTCCTAAAATAACTTTAAGTAAAATAATACTAAAAATATAAATAAGATGGAGCCTCAAGCTCTTAAGTAATTCGGCAGCCCTTAATCTCAAGGTGGCTCTTCATCTTGAATCCCTATGCACATATAGGTCTTCAATGTAGGCTTGGGGAGTTGAACCTTGCTCGAGAACAAAGCATGACTCACAAAGTTGAATGAGTCTCTCTGAAGCTTCTTAGCACGAGCTCGAGTCATTGGTCCTTCTCCAAGAATGATGGGTGTATCTGGAGCTGTAGAAGATGGTCCCGCATCAGCATATCTGCTTCCATGGAATAATAGACTGCTATGTTGTCCCGTATGCATCAGTGTAGGACTCGATTGTGTCTTTTGAAATGAATACGATTGTTGTCCCCCTTGAGATAGGTACATGTTAGTGTGGATTAGTGTGATTGATATGCTCCATGATGAAGTCATGTTTGCTTGTCCCAATTATAACCTAATAGACTTCTATAAGGGCATCGTTGCTATTCTCGGGTCGGAGTTTGTCTCTAGTTTTAGTCCTTGGTGTTGGTCCATGTTGTTTCCAAAAAGAACATTGGGTTGTTCACTCTTGTCCCCCTATCTCCGCTAACTTGGACTCCTACGCGATACATCGGACGAGCGACCGCATGGAAGAGAAAACGGGAAGTTAGATAGTGATGGAGCAGCGCAAATGAAGTGTGGGCCCAAAACCCATGGGCCTCGGGATCAATGATGTCGGTGGGCAAAGCACGTACTGAGGATTGCGGTTACTAAGTATGATATGACATGCAAGCGAGAGTGTCCACCGATCGAATTGCTAATCATTGTGAATTTATTGATGATGATATTGCACTGACCTGATGATGAGATTTATATGTTGATGAGCTGACCTGGTAATGAATTTTGCCTGATTATCCATTGTCTATGATGATATGATTCGATGTCTTATAGGTTTCCTTTACCATGATGTTTCGATGTGTTGATATTCTATATTGTTGAGCATGATCTAAAATCCTGTGCCTATAAAAGTATGAACTGCGAATGCTGAGAAATCTGAATTGTTATTTGATTAGGTTATGATGAAACTTGCTAGCTTGAATTGACTATGTTCGTATATGATGTTTTGCAATAATTTTTAGCATATTAGTAAATTGAGACTTGTTGACTGATGATAATGTGGAAATTTTCTTGCTAACATGACTTGTTAATATGTACTAGCATGATGTTAGATAGTGCCCATGATGAACCTGGTATGGAATGATACTAGATGTTGATATGCAATATTGAAATCTAGTTTAAAGTGACAAATGCTATCATGATATATTGATGCTTTGCTATCCTGTTATGTTGTTTTAGAAGCATGTTAGGATGTGTTGCGACAGGATATATGAGATAATGATGTGTTATTGTATGAAAACATGATGTTATATTATGTGGTGGTAAGCATGATGTTGTAATATATGGTTAAGCATGATTATTGATACGTTAAATGATGAACACGACTTAATGGTGCCTGGTTACTAAATGCTCGTCATTTGACATTGTGATGAGCTAAGGTGATGTCTTTTGGAGCATGTTAACATTTTGATGATTTATACACTGCTTGATCTTCCTTTTTTTTTTAAATCTTGATAGCATGACCTTGTTGTGTTAATGTGTTGTCAATCCGTTTTAGTTCGTTGTCCTTATGATGAAATTCCGTTATGGCTACCTTTACCATGCAAATGTTTTTCATGATAAATTTGTTATGACAATGCTGAATAGAATTTGAATAGTATGACTATATGAATTACGTGTTCATGAAAAAACCCTGTTATGACGGGTTCTACTTGTATTACGATATTGATATGCGATCGTAAGATTTGATGTGTACAGACGTACTAACTCTATGACACCTAACCTGTTGATCTCTTGGCATGTGTTCTTGTGTGATAAGTTATGAGAATTCGATTATGCACTTGTGATGCATTCAGTATGATATAGATATACTTTATGACTCGTGATATGACGCTGAGATCTTGTTATTACTTTTGACGTGTTTTCAAAGAATGGTATGATTTATGTTATGTGAAAACATGTTATGTGGTTGAGATGTCGATTGGTTGAGATTATGATGATTGATGTCGAGATCTGCCATATGAGAGGTGGCTGGTGATATTATGAGTTGATGAGTTGATTTACTTTTGTTCATGTTGAGTTGAGAATGATGATGGAATGATTCTGGAAACTAGGATGAGAATATGGGACTAGCCCTTAGCGGTGGATGATTGCACCTCTCATGTTCTGAAATTGATTGGCTAAACGTTGTATTTGGAGATTTTGAACCGTTTTGGAAAGGACTAGCTTGGATTTTAAAGGAATAAACGTTATCGAGAATTTCAACGATTTTGAGGCCAATCTTTTCCAATTGCGAAATCGTCCTTTTACTTCGAAAATTCAAAATAATTATCAAATTACGATATCCTTTTCGAATTTATAAATCTAATTTATCGAGAAAGCAAAAGTCGAAAAAACTAACATTTAAGAACTAATTTCGAGATTCAAAATTCACGTAATTGGGATAGATTTCCGGGTATTGGTTAACCACTTCCCCACACTACCCTCACCATACCTCTTCAAAGGTCATATCACCCCGTCATTCACTCATTCATCATCTCCCTCAAATGCTCCCTTCAATCAATTCATCACTGATCATCACCATTCCCATCTCCATCACTGATCACTTTCTTTCACCGTGGCCACCACCATCTCCTCTTCACCATTTCACCCCCATTACTCCTGCTCTCTTTATCATCACTTTTGTTCTTCATCATTTCCACCACCGTAGCCCGCCATTTCCTCCTTCAATCTCCTTCCACAAAGGACCATCGGTAACCCTTCAATACCTCCTCGGATCTACCAGCAGCAGTCGGAGACGTCCAGGGCCATCTAGGAGCAGCCCAAGAGCCACCAGCGCCGTCGGCAAGCCACCGAGTCACCGAAGTTCCGTTGCTCCCATTCGAATGCGATTAACTTCCAGTAAGCCGTTCTCATCCGTTTTGAATCGGAACCATCCTCGAGCTTCACCATCACGCTCACCCATATCCGATGCAGGTTCGATGAGCCATCGCGAGCCTCCGACGACGCCCGGAACTCCGATCGAGAGTTCCGAAGTCGCGAACACGTTGGTGAGCTCCCGAGTCTTCTTTTCTTTCTTGTTCGATTCCATGCTCCCTTTTGATGCTTAGATTAGTCGTGGGTGAGTGAGAGCTTAGTGCGGGATGATTGGGTAAGCTTAAGAGCTCCAGCGAGCTCGAGAGAGGGGTGAGCAAGCGACGGCGAGCCGAGAGCACAAGGAGTGAGCGCGAGGCGTGAGCGCGAGCGAGCGAGGGGCATGGTCGAGCGAGTACGACCAGAGGTGAGCGAGCGTGCTAGGACGAGCGAGAGTCGAGTAGCTGGCCGCGAGCAAGGTCAAGCTTGATGGAGCCGAGGAGAAGTGAGGATGGCGACATCGAGCATCCATGGCCGGCGGGAAGCTTCATTTGGACGAAGATGAGAAGCCGATGTGGCATGCCATGTGGGGCCACCTTTTGTTTTGTTATATACTGAATCGGTTTGGGAATTATATTTACGGGTTCGGTTCGGGTTTATCCGTTAATTTATTGAACTATTTAATGGCAATTAAAAAATATTATAATATTATTTGAGGATTTAAAAGATAAAGTATTATTTCGGGAGTTTTAAAAATGGTTGGTTTAATCGAATACAAATGGGTTGGAATTATTTCATAAAGGATTTATAAATACTCTCTAAGGATGTTTTATTAAATGGTGTTTTAAAATATTATATCTATAACTGTTTTCAAGGGTTGGAATTCATAACTGTTTAATTTGAATTTGAAACAGTTTTGAAACTAACTCGGGAATAAGGCTTATTTGATAACTAACTAGCATGATAATCTAAGCGGTTGACTAACGACATGATATGAGTGACTAATGCATGACTTGCGGTGAATTACTATAAGAGATTAAATGTTAGATATTATGATGTTGATGATAGATATATTTGTATGCCATGTGTGAGTATGAAACGGTAATATGTGAAATTGGCTAAGTATGGTATGGAGGTTGTCATGAGCAGATGAGGATGATGTTATGATCGAAATGAGAAAGATATTAATTTATGAGATATGATGAGACAAGATGAGAATTGAAGATGAGATGATAATGTTAATAATGACGAGATGGTTGAATTATCATATGTGTGTATCCTATATGTTTCATATGTGACTTCTGTACTTTGTGTAAATTAGACTTACACTTATTATGTTATTTATGGGATTACTAGGTGATCTCTTATCTGCTGGATTGCTTGCCATTGCTAATCATTGTGTGGATCCCGTGCTTCTCCAGGTAAGTCCCCTGGGGCTTACTCAGTAACCAATACCTCCTGCTTGATGTGTCATATAGTATGTAGGTGTTGCATATGCATAAAAGCATGTCATGTCGTATCATGCTTAGGAATTGCACTTACGAATGAGCATCCTTATTCTGTTTGCGTTTGAATACAGAACGGCCGTTATCTGTGAGTCCTAGAATCCTTACTAGGGTCATAGGACAACCCAGCCCCATCGGGTTTCGTCCTGAGTCATTCGAGTCGTTCGAACACCTTTACTATTATCAGCATTATTATTTTCTTTTCGCAAGATCTACAATATGATGATGAGATTTGAAATGTTATAGAATCGAACTGGCCAGTCTCCACCCTATCTGGAAGAGGGGTGGTGGTAGAGGAGGGATATACCACTTGGTATTATTTGTTAAGGCCTTACTTAATATTATGCGTATATGAATTAGGAGCATGATAGTGTGGTTAATATTTCAGTACTGCATGAAGGTATCCTTTATTCTATGTATAGGCGTATTATATGTCCTCAGCGCGGTCAGAGGACCTACGGGTGGACTCTTGGCCTGACTTTGTGGTATAGTTTCAGGTACCCGTTTCACTACTTGATTTCGTGCTGATTTGACGGGGTCCATTCTTATGGCGGGGAGTGAGTGTTGA
This sequence comes from Persicaria tinctoria, assembly GCA_037127255.1. Lineage (NCBI taxonomy): Eukaryota > Viridiplantae > Streptophyta > Magnoliopsida > Caryophyllales > Polygonaceae > Persicaria > Persicaria tinctoria. Next base: position 35,026,941 of record JBANSL010000017.1, on the reverse strand, counting down.
ACCCTGACTTCACCGAATTTATACTCTTGGGATTTCTCCCTACTTATACTCTGTTTTGACCCGGTTCTGTCGTGGCGCCCGTTGTATCGTTTTCAGAACTTATGCCCTTTGCATGATAAATGATCTTCCGCGTTGTAGACTTAGGACCGGTACATGGGTTTTGATGCGGGACCATCCAAGACACCCAAGACACCTTCGGATGATGTCCTTATCAAGAGGAAGAAGAAGGCTCCACCATGGGAGAAGGTCCAAAGGTGGAAGCTTGGCGTTTTTACATTCGTTCAGCAACTTGACAGCTTTTCGACGTCTCTGTAAAATGGGTCGTACGGATTCAATATTGATCGGATTGAGGCGTTCCATACCTTATTGGAACGAGGACGAAGAGATCTACAACTTTGCTGGTTTTTCCATATTCGTCCAATAGCTTGGCCGAAATCCACATTCTTTGAGCTGCTGCTGGTTTTGACGGGATTTTGTTAAGTTTTGGAACATTATATTTATTTCCTATTTAGTATTTCTTTTACTTAAGTTATTTTAGGAAACTTTAAGGTTATTTTAATTAATTCCTATAGTTGTTAGTTTTATTAAAATCAGCCCATTCGGCCCTAGTTAGGTCTATATAAGCCGAATGCCTTCTTTGTAATCATGCACGTTGAATGATATGAGAAAAGCTCTCTTTTTGTGTGAAACACAATGAGTGTTTGTCGATTGAATAGAGCTGTGCTCTTCAATTGCAACTATTGGTATTGATGTAGCTTGGTTTGCTTTGCCGTTCATCAACTTCGCAAGACTTGGTGAATCTAGTATCCACAAGCCCCCTCCTTGTGCCTTCAAGTTGTCCGCTTGATTGTGTAGGGTTATAAAGGCGGGTTGTGTAGTCATTGGTATTGGTTCCTACCCTCTAAGGAGGTCTGGGGTCTTTATCTTATTCTGCATAGATCGACTCAGTCCTTATCGGTCGTGTCTTTACATAAATTTCGAGTCTTTATTCAATTCTGTCGAATCTTTGTTTCTTTGCTTTGGTCGATCTCTAGAACAGCCTTGTTCTTGAAGATCTTGTCGAGTCTTGCATTGTTCTTGCTTATTCTTGCTGCGTTTCTTGAGTTCTTGTTTGAATCTTGATCATCTTGATTGAGTTTCTTGATTCTTGCCTTTCTTGGTTGAGAATCTTGCTGTCTTTATTAGTTCTTGTTTAGTTCTTGCTTGTTGTCGAAGATCGGACCATTCCACAAAAATTGAAACCCTACCTTGCAACTACAACATCATAACTTAAGGTTTTCAATCAAAAGAGGTAAATTTCCTTACTTTCCTTTGTTTCTTTTCTTTTTCAGATTTTGTCAAGCACTACCCACTATTGTCGAGTGCTGTACTACTGATTTTGAGTTATTTACGCTACTGTCAAGCACTTATACACCATATTGAGTGCCTTGCTTGCTTGTTTGAGTTTGTGTCGAGTGATCTCAGCCCTTGCCGAGTTCTCTCCTGTTAGTGTCGACTGCATTAGACCCCTGTCGAGTGCACCTTTGTTGTGTCGAATTGATTCCTTGCAATTGCCCTTTGTTTTTGCTTGAATCAAGTGTTTACAGCCGTTGTCGAGTGCTCTTTCTCCATTGTCGAGTACTCCTTGGTCTATTTTAAGTTGAATTCTTGCAAATTCCCATCTGTTTTGCTTGAATTGAGTTTATTGCTTACATCGAGTTCAACATAATGTTTCTTCTACCATAGATAATTTGATACGGGGTTAGCCGTAGGTTGGTCCGATCTTCGACAACAAGCAAGAAACTAAAGAAAGACTCAAAGAAATAACAAGACTCAAACCGACGCAGCAAGGATGCTTCAAGAATCGATCAAGAAATCTGCAAGATCAATCAAGAAGTTAAAGAACGGAAGCAAGAACGAATAAAGACTCAACAAGATCAGCAAGATTCGATCAAGAAGCAATCAAGATCGATCAAGATTCTCAAGAAACGCAGCAAGACTCGACAAAGATGAATAAAGACTCGATAAAGACTCGAAATTGCAACAAAGAATGAAAAGACACGACCGATAAGGACTGAGTCGATCTATGCAGAACAAGATAAAGACCCCAGGCCTCCTCAGAGGGTAGGAACCAATACCAATGACTACACAACCCGCCTCTACAACCCTACACAATCAAGCGGACAACTTGAAGGCACAAGGAGGGGGCTTGTGGATACTAGATTCACCAAGTCTTGCGAAGTTGATGAACACAAAGCAAACCAAGCTGAGATAGATACCAATTCGTGATCAACGAGCACAGCTCTAGTTGGATCAACATCACTCAATGTGTTTCACACAAGTTTGAGAGAACTAATTCTATTCATTGAAAGCTGAATGTTTACAATGTATGAAATCGAAATATATAAGCTATGCTAAGGCCTGATGGGCCGAGTTTAATGATAGAAAGATAATATCTAACATATAATTAAAACACCTAAAATCATAAGTAAATAAGATCTCTAGAAATAACACTTAAAATAGCCCAATTTCGGCCCAATAGGAACACTAGGCGAAATGGGGTTCCAACACTTAGTAAAATCCCGTCAAAACAGTGACAGCTTGCAAAGATGTGCATTTTCGGCCAATTCCGAGGTTGAATCTGGAAAAACCTTCAACACAAAAGTTGTAGATCTCTTCGTCCTCGTTCCAACAAGATATGGCACGCCTCAATCCGATAAATATTGAATCCGTACGATCCATTTTACAGAGACGTCGAAAAGCTGTCAAATGACTATGAACGAGCTAAACGTCAAGCTTCCACGTTTGGACCTTCTCCCATGGTGGAGCCTTCTTCTTCCTCTTGATAAGGACATCATCCGAAGGTGTCTTGGATGGTTCCGCATCAGATATCGACTACAATTCCTCGATATCGAGTAAAAATATCGACCAACTGCACTCGAATTCGACTAACGGAAAGCAAACCCAGGAAAAGCAACTCGATCTCGACTAACTTTCCTCGATGTCGACAAGATTTCCTCGACGTCGAGCGAAAATTCCCCGAGATCGACTAAAGAGTAACACATAAACTGAAATTGCAACCTTTCGCAAGCCAGAACACGAATTTTGACGAAATAAATCAATAATATAAAGACTTCCAAGATCAGGGTTTCAACATCACAACGATAACCATGCAAAATAACACATAAAGGCATAAAAGATCATGCTTTTCATCAAATAACTTTCGTTATTAACAAATTGGAATGTAGAGGCTTTCGCATAAACCCTAATTGTTACTAACTCTTTTCACATAATTAACCCAAGTTGCATTAAGATCACTTTCGCTTCAATAACACAAACAAGGATCACCTTCAACTTTCGCAAAAGAATCATGCTCGCAGGGATAGAAGATGAATTGCATAAAAAGATCAAACCTTTACCGCATCACCTCACATGGCTGCCGTCGGGCTCACCCCGACCCTAGAAGTGGGTGGACTACTCGCTCTTCATCATAAGGAAACTCATCAAAGATTTCAGGAAAATAAATTGCATTAAATAAACCAAAGAGAACTTACAACCGATCGAAGACAAACCGTCTCTCAACACCTTCTCTCCTCTCGCCACAAGCTCTCTCTCTCCTACTTACTTGATGTAATTGAAACTAGAATTGAATTCATAAAATCCAGCCCCTAGGGCTTTATTTATAGGCTTCCAACCCTTACTAATCAAGGTAAGAAAGTCTATCTATATCTATATTTATTTATCTACTTACTTAAAGATTAAATAATGGAATAAAAGAAATTAATCAACTAAGACTATATCTAATTTGTGGATAAATCCTCCATGGAGTTGATAGATCTTGATAGGTCTTGATGGAATTTGATAAAATTTGATCTCGAAAATATCTCCATCGGCTTCGGGATAGAAACTTAACAAGATTTCGGACTGCTCGACATCGGCTTCTGGGGATTTCCTCGATATCGAGTAGAATTTCTCGTTATCGAGTAGCACTTTCTTCGTATTCCGCTCAACAACTCGATTTTGGCAAACAGGAGCAAAGTCGACTTGGGTTTTTACTCGACATCGAGGAATTTCCTCAACATCGACGAACTTTCCTTCGTCTTCAGTCTTCTTCGTCGATCTTGGCTTCTGGACGGCACATCGACTTGGGTTTTCCTCGACATCGACGAACATCTTCAGCTCCCAGCTTCACTGGTTGATGTCTGGTGCTCAGATCGATATGTGACCAACTCGATATCGACTAAAGGAAGTCGATATCGACCAACTTTCTCAGCTCAGCTCGATTTCTGTCAAGTCTGGTGAAAATCGTCTTGAATGTACTCGATATCGACCAAGCTGTGCTGACTGGATTTTCTTGCTTCCAGCTTGATTTGTCCTGGTTTCGCTGCTCCTTGACCTTGGACTTCTGTAGTTGACTTCGACCTTTTCTTCCTTTCTCAGAACTGTTGTAAATTGCTTCGATTTTTGCGAATTTAAACAGAAACGAGTGTAGATTCCATAATTTGGCAAATAAGCATAAACTACATAGATTATGTATTATTCTGACCCAAATGCATGAAATGTATGCAGAAAACGATATAAAAAATAGTATAAAACATGGCGAATTAGGCTCACATCAGGCTTCCTCGGCTTTCCCCTCTCAAATCCGATCACTTCCCGTCTTGCCGGACATGAGCTCGCCTGCTCCCACGCGCTCGCACCGCTCGCCGCTCACGACCTCGCCTGCTCTCTAGCTTGCCGGAGCTCTCGAGCTCGCCCATGCTCTCCTCTCTCAGCTTACACACTCCCTTCCCGACCTGAAGAACGGAATGAAATGAATTAGCTAACGGAAAGAAAGGAACGAACCTCACCGAGGTGATTTCGCGACTTCGGAGCTCTCGATCGGAGTTTTGGGAGTCGTCGGAGGCTCGCGATGGCTCGTTGGACCTGCGTCGAACATGGGTGCGTGTGATGGTGAAGTTCAAGGATGATTCCGATCGAAAACGAAGGAGAACGGCTTATCGGATGCTAATCGCGCTCGAACGGAAGAAGTGGAGCTCTGGTACCTCGGCGGCGGCTCTGATGGTTCTTGGGCGGTCCTCGGTGGCTCCGGATGCTGGTGGTGACTGTTGTTGCAGGTCGATGTTCTAGTATGAAAATAAATCGAAATATAAAATCAAACTGACTCCTTGTCTCAGCAAATAAATACAAGACTTCCTCCCGTTGTAGTAAAGGTAGTCAGGATCGATCCACGAGGAAGCGTGTCAACACCCGCCTTTTCAGTTCTAGAAAACCTCTCGATTTCAACTAGAAGAGTTTTCGATATCGAGTAAAGTACTCGACTTCAACCACCATGGTGACTAAAACATAAAGCAAAAAGAAACAGAAAACGAAGCAAAACCGAACAAAAGAACTCGACCTCGACAAACTCAACTCGACGTCGACCAAGCCTTCCTTGACGTCGACCAAAACTGCTCGATTTCGAGTTACACAGAAACAAAGTTCGCAGCTTTTCACAAGACAGACCACGAAATTGATGAAATAAAATCAATAAACTAAAGATTTCCAAGATCAGGGTATCAACACCACAACGATAGCCATGTAAAGGTATAAAAGATCATGCTTACCATCAAATAACCTTCGTTATTAACAAACAGGAAGATAAAGGCTTTTGCATAAACCCTAATTGTTACTAACCCTTTTTCACGTAATTAATCCCAATTTGTATTAAGATCACCTCATGAACCAAGGTCGTCAACCTACTCATGCAATCTCCCGAAGTATTGGTGAAAGTTCTCACTTTCAAACTGCGCAAATCTCAACATCTTGAAAAAGTTAGTAGCAAGGGTGTTGTGAACCGTAAGATAGGTTCACAACTAAGTTAGATATATAAACAAAAATTAATAAATACACAAAACAAAGAAATAACCTTGATTCCCCAGCAACGACGCCAATTTGATGGACGGTTTTTAGTTGCGTAAACCGTATCAAAATAAAACTCAAACCTACAAACTAGTATAGCAAGTAAGTAAGAGGTCGATCCCACAGAGAATCAAGTATTTCTAAGCAAAGTGTATTTACCAATTAGTAGAAAGGGGGGTTTTGGTTGATTGAAATAAGAAAGAAAACAAAATAAAATATAAACAGATTGATGCAAAACAATTCAGAGAAGATCGCTCTACCTACAACTATCCACTTTATTTGGTTGAATTGATATTGTAATTTCCTCTTGTCCTTTTAGTCTTCCTATGAATGCCCTTGTCCCAACCTAATATAGTTACTAGTCCAACCAGTCCTTGAAACCTTTATCAATCAAACAATCCCTAAAGAAGGATTTAACCCAATTGATAGCTTTAAGTTCTGAGATTAACCAATGTATTTGCATTCCCTAAAGAGGGATTTAACAACACATCCAACTTTCTACTCATTCAATTAGTTCAACTAGCCCTAAAGGAACAAGTTTGCTACTTAGGTTAAGGTTCACAACCAGGAATATACAAAACCTTAGCAATTGAATTGATACTAACTAGTTTCGCGGGCTAGATAGAATAAAAGAATCAAACATGCAAGCACAAAGAAGTTGAAACATTCAATATAGGAAATAAGGAACAAGATTCAGAAACTCACAATCAATCCAAATAAAGCTTCAAATTACAAGTAGAACGAAAAGAGTTTAGCCGCCCATGGCGAACATCGCTCTCTCTCTCTCTCACACACACATTGTCTCTAATAGAACGTGGAATAGAATCGAAGTAGTCTTAAAATAACATAATTTCGGCCTTATAAAAGATCCAAGTCGGTCACAAAACACACAACATAAAAACTAGGGTTTTTAGATGAAACGGCGTCGCACTGGCAACCCGTGTTGCGGCCGCGGCATATGCTGCGGCCGCGGCCGCGTCATCTTCCAACCCGCGACATCCATACTGGCTGCGGCCGCTGCATTGGTCTTTCACAGAAAATCAGTCTCGAATTTGCTCTTATTGTCAACTGAAAGCGCAAAACGCTTTAATTTCCAACACATGGTCATAATAGTCAATCGGACAACCGAGACCTCCAGAAAGCGCAAAACAAGTTTAGCATGTCTGGCGACAACGTCTACAGACTTGTTCTTCGTTTAGGCTCGCTTCTTCTTCTCAGGACCTCTTTAGATCTTCATTTAAGCTTCTTCGATCAACTAGACTTCCTCATCTTAATGCATCATCAACCCATTTCTCCTTCTCGGATCCATAGTTACTTGAAATAATCAATAAAAACGTGTAGATTCCGACTCCACCAACATAGAGAGCAAATATGCAAATTGTACTTAAACTATGCATGATATGCATCATAACTAAACTAAATGCAACCAATTATGACCATCTAAATGCATGCTATCACCGGTCTATAAAGGGTTTCATGAAACTAACACATTTCACTTATTCAAAATATTACATTAATAGCAGTTTTTTAAAAGCGTTTTTGTAGAAGCACTATTAATTAAATAGAAGCATAGCACTTTACAAAAAAACCGCTATTAATTAAATATAATCATAGCGCTTTATGAAAAAACTGTTGTTAATTAAATATAAGCATAATGCTTTCTTAAAAAACGCTGTTAATTAAATATAAGCATAGTGTTCTCTTTAAAAACCGCTATTAATTCTCCTGGCGCTTTATTAAAAAACCCTAACTCCCCATTTATCTCACCACCTCCTCCATAAACTCCCTCTTTATCACCATTCAAGATTCACTAGTCACTACCTCCATCTTTGATCTCAAGTTCTCAATCTGAACGCCAAATACCAGATCTACAGTTGTGGAGGATCGAAGAGCAGACACGCTCAAGGTCATCATCGAAGAGTGGTGGAGGATTGAAGAGCGGCTTACACGGACGGAGGATTGAAGACCGGTACGCGGGACTAACTTCGGCGGTGGAGAATTCACGACCAGCGGGCGCTGCCATCCTCGCCCCTCGAAGGAGTTCGGCAACTGCTTCTAGCCGGACGGGTACAACTTCCGCCATCCTCACCAGATCCAACACCACTAGTGGTGTTCTCTCCTTTGCGTGTCCGTTGAGATCTCCAGATCTGGACCTATAGCTCATATGAAGTATCTCATCAGTCACCTACCACCGAAGCCAGATCTGTAGCCTTCTGTGCCACCTTCCTAGCCCACCGTCGCATCGAAGAAGCCGAATCTGTAGCCTTCGGTGCACATGCCGCCTTCCTCGCCCACCGACTTCCACCAGAACATAGTCGAGGCCCGCCGCTTCCCCGTCTAGGTCAACGCCAACGAGCTCGCCGCAATCCTTTCTTCGAATCCTTCTATCTTCGACGCCGCCGAGTCCTGGCTTCGGAACCATCACCACAGATCCAACACCACTAGCCATCAATGATTTCAGATGCAACCTTAATGCTTTCTACAATGGTTCATCCATTCACTACAAAAAAAAAATTAGCTTCGGCAAAAAACCGTGGCAAAAGCCCCTCATGCGGTGGCAAAAGACATCTAGCTTCGGCTCTGCGACGGCTAATGGGGGCGTGGCAAGTTCGACGGTGGCAAAATTTGGTAGCTTCGGCAAATAGCCATCGCAAAAAATTAGCCACGACAATCTGCCGTAGATAATGTGTGGGGTGGAAAATTAAAAAAAAAACACTTTTTAGCCCGGATTTTTCAGACCCGGGCTAAAAAGTCCAATATTTTAAAAAAAATACATTAAAAGAATACACACAATTTACATATATAATAAATTTTCATTAATTATAAAAATATACATACATAATAAAATGTCAAAAATTACATAATTTATATACAATAAATATACATAATTATAAAATTTATATACACAATAAAATGACCAAAACTACCTTTTAACCTAAAAAAAAGTCCAAAACTACATAGTTTGCATCAAGTTGGACAACACTAGCTGCAAATTGAGTTACAAAAGAACTGATAGTTTTAATTTGGCAAGGTCAACACATATGAGGTGCTTTCAGTGCTGAAAAATTGAATGGGCAGCCATAAGAGTAATGATACAGTAAATTCTTTATGAAATTTATATCACAACCGAACAAGCAAGCATTAAAGTTAAATCTATGAGCATAGATGAACCTTCTAAAGCTTTGCAGCTATAGTTCTCCAATAATAAAGATCACTTGACACAATCAAGTGTTTCAATTAAGAAATATATACCATGGAAACTAAAAACTAATCTTTGTTCAAGGTAACTCACAAAAGAGAGAAAACTTTCAAGAAATCAAGTCCAAGAAATATAATCATCTTCCTACTGTTATGGAGAGAAGCTCTACATAAAAATAACACAGCACCTAATAAGTACAACTATATCATGCATTATTGAAAGCAAGATGCAGTAAAAATAACATGAGAAATTTCAATGCTGAATGATGTCATCCTCAAGCGGAATAAGAAGGTTCCACCTTGGGAGTCGTTGAAGAAACGACGTTAATTATTTTATTATTTTTATTTCTTATTTTTTATATATTTTATTTTTAGTAACTCCTATGTTAGTTGGAGTCTAATTATAGAATTGTTTATTTTAGTATTTCTTAGTTAGGTCAAATAAGATGGTTAGGAGAGTCTATCCTTTATGCTTTCTTAATTATCATATTTTATTATTTTCTATATTAGGATTTTAGATTAAGTTTTATTTAGTTATGATACAGTTCGGTAAAGCAATCCTTAGCCTCTAAGGAAGCCAACCAAACCCTATTTATTTACCTATTTAAACATTGGATTTCGTTTGGAATTAATCAGATTGAATAGAATCGAGAAACCCCTTTATAGGATTAAAGGGTTCTCGATTATCAATCCAAAAACCCTACTCGCAAGTTTACCTACCTTCCGTCCTATCTTCCGATCGAAAATTATTCACATTGAAATCCACTTTCGTAGATCAGCCGCCATTGTTGACCGGACCATCTCATACTACAATCGTTTGGAGTATTGGAGTTAAATAACCAATTTGTTAATTAATTCTTTCACTACCATTTCATTTGATTGAGGGAGCAAGTGCAAAGGCGGATTCCATTCACATAGCCGTGGTCCTATACTGTGTCGGTATAATAACGTCTAAGCGATTACGGGTTCATCATCAATTCACGGCCATACAAGGAGCTATGCAAGATCGCGCTTTTGTTTTAGCAATTGGGCGGCCTAGCCGATCGCTATATATCACTGAATGTCCATTTTAATTCCATTTGGTCCCTCAAATCCATATGAGATTTCAAAACAGTACAATGGATGACCTAATGATATAAGTGATTACTAAAATATGGAGTAGTTTATAATTAGAATACCATTACACACCTAGTAAAAGAAAAAAAAGTTAACCAATACACACTATAAAGTTAGGGTTACCTCCTAGGTGAGATTGATCTTGACTGCAAATTTGCAAGCCTACGGATGGGAGAACGACTACGTCTAGGCATCATAGACCTTCTAGGAGGAATACGAAAACGTCTACCACAGCCTTTTCCCGTTTCTTTGCTCATATGAAACTCAACAGGATGGATCTTTTAAGTGCCTTTGACAGTCAGTCAACCACAACCTAATCTCTATAGCCAACAAGAAGACTTCCTCTGCCTTTTTAAGATTGTTAGCTCTGCAAGTATGAAAAAAAAATTCTAAGAATCTCAATTGGAATTTGTAGCCCACGTTAGATTTGTTTATATTTTTTACTGTAACTGAAAAGTTGTGAACTGGACTGTGTGATTGAAAAGTTACCACTTACCACTTACCACTTAATCAACACCTGCCCTTGCAAGGCTGTCCTTTTCCAGTTGATGGTTGGCCCTAGATCGCATTGCACTTAATTGACGACAATGTGAGGCTGCAAGATTAAACAAACCGATGTAATAAGAAGCTAGGGACAACAACTTGTCAGGACGAAAGAAGATAATGCAGCCATTTGTAAATAATAATGCAAGCATCAGAAACATGCTACTTCCATATGGTTAAATTCAGCACCGATTGACAGGCTATTTATATTGCAATTTCATTCATTAGGTCCTTGTCCTATGGATTCACGGATTGCAAAGAATGGAGGAGCATGCTGGATCTAATTTAACATTAAAGCTTACAACTTATCGTGTCCAAAAAAAGGGAGACAACCCATTTCCTGGTTGTCCAAAACTTGGAGAGAATGGGGAAACCGTCAAGTTGAAGAACATTAATTTTCTGGCTGCTCATATACTGAATGGATTATAAAGATGTAACAACACAAGATATCAAACTCATCGCTTGCCTTTTAGCGCAAAAAATAGAATCAAGGTCATCAATGGCAACGAAGAAACAGTTAACGTACAATTCACAGGCAGCCCATTGAATTGCTTAGTAAGATCGGAAGTAACATCACTAGTCACTAGTACATCCATTGGCAGAATAGATTACAAGAGGCTTTATTCAATTAATCAAACCATAAACACATGACAGCAACAACCACTATCCTTTAAAATAAATAAATGGACATTGTCAAAATTTATAATCAAATCCCCTACAAACCCCTAAGTTCATTTGATAAAATAGATACTTGTTGTTTGCCAATTCTAAATTTTCTAATCTCTACACACTCAATGCTAATTCAAAATCATATTTCACAATTTCACCTAGCAATAATAGATTCATAAGACTAAGTAGCTTAAATTCTAAGATCAACTAACCTATTAATTACCAAGGCAATATTTTTTTGCTTGAAAAAACATCAAAACCCCACAACAGAAGCCAAGAATCACATTAAATGTTCTAGCTAGATGCCTTAATCTACTTGAAATTTAAAACTTTCTTGTCCCTTCACAAAGATCTATCACATAGATTCATTTTCGGCTAAACCACAATTCATGTAAGTTTGTAAGACTGTGAATTCTCAATCACCTAAAATGAATATATCACAATACAGGAGATTACATAAATGCATAAGAAGTTGACGTCCGAAAAACTGGTGTAACGGAGAATTGTTTAAGAAGTTTGTGTATTACATCCACTAATAATTGACCACTAATAATTTATAAATACTCAGTTCATCCATATACTCAGTTCATTCAAGCGCATAATCAGAATGCAATATTGAGATGAAGAGACCCATTAATGATTTATGATTGGCATTCATAGACTAATCTCAAAAGATATAAATAATTATATTTAAACAGGTAATTCAATATAAATTTGTGAAAGATGGGTCTAAATTAGAAAGCCGCACTACCATTTTGTAACTTGAATAAGGATCATGAACTAATCTAAACATTAGTATTAGCCACACTACCTTTTAAGCTATGCGCTTACATCTAGATCCATACTACACTCAAGCGAACATAAAATTTCTACAGGGATAATTGAACTAAAACTCAAGCAGCTCATTAAATCATAGTTTACTGAAATTTCACATAAATCCTTAGTAAGCACATTAGAAAGATAGACGATGTAAAATAAAGACATAAACCTACTTATTTTGTTCTCCAAGTAACCATTGATCGTAAGTCTGCTAAAACATTCAAAGTCAAGTTAACCTCCATTCCCAGAATTCTATAAAATCAAATGACAAACAAAGCATAGTGCAAATTTGAAAGCATAATAAAACACTAAGGAGTAAAAGAATGAGTGAGCTAAAGTTATCATAATTTTATGTCTTCTTTGTTTATTTTTCAATCTGACTTTAGAAACCTCAGTTGTAACATAGCTTGTATAAACATCTAGAGGAAGTACTAATCCCACTCTCCCTGGAATTAATTTCTAGAGGAATTCAATTCGATTAACTCTTCATCCATAATAATAATAAAAAAAAAACCTAGGTCAAAGATGGAAATCAGCTGCAACCTCTCAAATATAAGTGCAGCCTGTTGGTTTAACACTAGCAAGGAAAACAATCACAAACATGCAATAGATGTCAGCTTAAGAACTTGAAGAGGATTCAAAGACAAACGACATGAACACCGACATAAGTTGGTAAATCGGCAGAGAGAGAGCAAGAACCAACACAACACAGAATCATAGAGGGAAAAGGGAAAGAAATCATACCAAAGACGATGTTGACGGGATTAGTAGCAGCCTGATTCTTAGCAGCGTCTCCGATCGATTCCTCTCCCTCCTGACAGCTTTCCGGACCCGACCCCTTTGCAGTCGAGAAGCCCTTTCTGCGCCTGCTCCTTCTTTCTTCCTCTCTCCTTACTCGGTTTCGGATCCTACCTTCTTCTTTCTTCCTTTTTTCCTTTCATTCCTTCCGATTCTGCCTCTTTTTTTTTTTTGCTTCTTTTTGTTTCGATTTTGGCAGATCTGTAGTTCATGCCTCCCTTCTACCCTCTTTGTTCTCTTCTCCTCTCCTAGCCAGTGCTCTTTTTTCTTTCATTCTCTTTACTCCTTCGTTTCTCTCCTTTGCTCGTACTCTTTGATTTCTGCATTTGTGGCTGCTCAGATGTGGTTTTAAGGTTTCGGGGTCGGGTTTTGAAATCGCACTGTGTCTGTTTCGTTCCATTGAGAGGCGGAGAGTATATATGGACATATGGTTAATAACGCGTCTTTAATTTGCCACGGTATAACAACGTCGAAGCTAGATAGAGTGGCAAAAGGGTGGGTAACTCTTGCCGAAGCAATTAATGGTGGCACAAGATACCAATTGCCACTCCAACCCCCTTGCCGAAGCTACTTAGCGTGGCCAATTTAATTTATTTTTGTAGTGATTAGGGTACTTGAGTATTATATTTGTTCCCTCATCTCCCTTGTGTTGTTATGCATACTCCTTCAATTTCAAGGATGAATTGAGGATATTGGTGTTCATTATGTTCTAATTGGCACCATGTATATTGTACTATAATTGGAGAATAATCGAATAGATAGTTCATTCCGATTCTTAAATTTGAGATTTATGATTTATGTTTTCGATCAAATTTTAGCAGTACTTTTGTTTCGATTCATGGTTCTAATTTTTGTTCCCAGATTACAATTGCTTGATTTGAGACTGGTGTTGGTGGTAGAAATTGTGGGTTCAGTGGAGGTTTTTTAAAAAAAAAGTTTAACAGCGGTCCTTTCTCAAAACCGCTTTACTTGTTAATATCATAATAACTAAATAAAAACCAAGTTAGACAGCGTCTTTCTAGAAAACCTCTATGCTTCTCTTTATTCATAGCGCTTTAAAAATACCGCTTTTACTGATGTTCACATCGCTTTGATTAATATCGCTACAATAACCGCTTTGCTTCCCATAAAAAAAGCGATGTTAATGCGCTCTTTTGTACTAGTGTTCCGTAGTGAAATGTTACACTACCTCCGGTAGTAGGCTGCTATCTGCTAGTGAGAGCGGGGCCGGTATCATATTATAACAAATAGTGTGTGATGTAAATCTTTGAACTTATAAAGTGGTAAACGTGTTAAGTGTATAACCTCGTGTTTAAACTACTCATCGTGAGGAAATGAGTGAAGTGTGATATTTATTTGGTTAAAGAAAAATGTTTTATAGTGATCACAATTAATTCAAGCTATATCATATTCCATCTGTAATCAGAGTATGGTTCCTAAGAGTGCTTGTCGCTCACATCTTTTCTTACTCAATCCTTTTGGATTATCCGTGTCACAGGAGTCGTGTCTTAAAATGTTAAGCCTACATAAAATATTATCAATAATCACATTTGGATTTAGATTCATAACGTATATGGTCACTGGGTCTGGATTCAGAGAAGTCCCAGTTTTTGAGCCGTCATTTGCTAGTTCTTGCTAACTAACCGTCCTTTATTTGGATGGCTGGTGTCCTTCATCATACCCGGACGCCAGGCCAGTTTTCGCAGGTTTAGGCCGTGTCTCATAAGAGAAGTTGAGAAGACATTTACACTATCTTTCACATTATATTTAAATCTTAATTTCCTAGATATGTTGTATGAGTTTTATTGTTTTATTTTAAAGTCTTTCGTTGTATTGTTCTCATTTTGTAATTAAATCCTCAACTCTAGAAGAGAAGTTAATAAATAGTTATTTTTATATTTCAAGACTTCTGCTATTTAATTGTAGAGGTTATCTAGAGATGATGTTTAAATCTAAAAGTGTTCTTCTTCGTTCAGAGGTCTCAAGAAATCATCTTTGAGGGTTTTTATCTCAGATAGGATAGCAGAGCTCTCTTTCTTTGTTTCCTTAATCGAATCCCCTCCTTATGGAGGGGGGGGGGGGTATTTCTTCCCAAAACCGCCACTAACCGCACCTCCATGTCCCTAATTTCGAACAAAAAATCACACATCAAGAGTTGCTTATCTTCTTCTTCATCCGGTTAGTTCCTCCTTGGAAGACTTGAGGTTGAAATCGGCCTTCTTTGCTGTATGTTGCTCCTCTTTTCTCTCATCTCATTTTTCATCTCTCTCCCACTTCAAATAGTCTTTGTCCCGTCTCTCTCCCTCCTCCTTTTGATTTTATAAACCGACGCACATGAACAGTTACCAATACTCCTCCTCACCTGTTACACCCGGTCACCAACAATGCCGTGAAACTGGATGTTTTATTTGCAAAGTGGAAACTGGTCTAGTTTAGCAAATATTGAGCCTCACATTACACTTTTGTAAAAAGGCCTAAATTTTATTCCATTTACTACCATTTCCAGTTTTTCTTTTAGTGATACGAGCGTGTCCCACACCCACTAGGATTAAATACAAAGATAATAAAAGAAAAAAAACCATCACTCGTAGTACTGATTTTTGGTTGTTAACACAACCAAATTAAAACATAAAAATAAAAAACCCAAGTACTACCTACCTACTAAATAGCAGTTTCTTGACCTCCTTCCTTTTTAATTTTTTAGTGGGTTCCACTTCCTCCACATAATCTCACCCTTCACGTTCCACACGCGCTCACCGGTGGAGAGTTACACTGATTTCAGTGGGTAACGCGTTTAATTTATCAAAAAAAGAGAAAATTCCTTTTAATTCGGGTCATATTGCAATAAGATCAATGCTCTACAATTGTGTACAAGGTACACCCTAAAACTTGTGAACGATATACACACATATGAACGAATAATCATTTATATACCACCAAATAATCAGTTAACTTATTTGTAAAGGTTAAAAAAATCAGTATGAGCCCCACCATTTCATCTTTTAATGTGCAACACCTGCTTAGGAATAAGCAAGTGATCAAGAAAACACGTGGGATGCACTTATATATAATTAAAAAAAAGTTAAATATCCTAATTTACCTCTACCATCTATCTCAACTCGACTCAATCAATGACTCAGTTTGTTCTATGCATCAACTTAATTATATGATTTCGGACGATATTATAATCCATAGATCACATAATATATGTGATTAATTATATATATTAAACAAAAGTCTTTTTTTCACAAGAAAAACAAAAGTTATATCAAAGTATATTTGCTTTATTGCAAACCTTACTTGTAAAGGTAAATAAAGGGCCTAAATAAATTGGCACGAATATTATAAATGAAAGGCACCTTTAAGGAAATGTAACAATTAGCTTGCTTCTAAAAGAGGCAGTCGCAAGAAAGGGAAGATTACGTTTTTATTCGTTACTTGCAGCTAAGTGTTTGGCATTACTGCTAAATGTCATAAAGCTAAATATCATACAACTAACATACCTTTTCTACCTTTTATTTATTTATTATGATTATTATTATAGTTTCACAAATACAAATTAATAAGAGGAAATGGTAGTAAATACCACAAAAACAAAAAAGTTTGCAAAAATACCACATGGTTTGGAAATTTTGCACAACTACCATTTTTTCCTTAAATTTGCACAAATGTGCAGGTCACAAGCTCCCCTTTAACCGGATTTTACCCTTATTTACATAAAAAAAAAAATCAAAGGATGAGAGGGGAGAAAAGGGAGACCAGTCCGGTGATGGTTTGTGGAGAGAAGGAGGAGACCAGTCCGGCGAATCGGAAAATGCAGGAGGTTGGGGACGAAGTTGTCGCCGAAGAGGAGAGAAGAAGACCACGCCGACGTGTCTAAGTGAAGAGGTAAACCCCCCATTTCCATGTCCTTGTAACCCTCGTTCATTTTCTCCCTTTTCTGCGATGAACGACGAGGGTGAAATCACCGGTTAGGGTTTGGGATGAACGACGATGGTGGCAATAGTTGGACTGGAAATTGGGATGAACGACGAGGGTGACAATGGTTGGACTGGAAATTGGGATATGAGCGAGGTAGAAGACGAATGATTGGGGTTGGGGCCATGTTTGATTTGGTATTTGATTGTTTGAAAGAGAAATTGGGTGACAGGGGTTTCGAATTAAGTGACAGTGATTTTGAATTGGGTGACAAGTGAAATTAGGTGACAGGGTTTCGAATTGAGTGACAGTGGTTTCGAATTAGGTGACATGGGTGTCGATTTATCTTTTTATGCTATTGGCCTTGTGATGATGGTTTATGGCAATGGCGAAGGTGATTTTGGGGATTGCGGTTGTGTGGCTGATCGATTGAAAGATAAGGGGGCTCGGGACAAGGTTGTGAGTGAGGCAAGGCCGGACCGAGTTCGGGAGAACGTGATGAGACCACAGAAACTTGGGAAAATAAAGTGAGGAAGACACTTGAACTGATGTTGGAGAGGCTGATAACTATGTCAACATGGATGCGGAGCATGGATGACAAGGTAAGTGTTTTGTCTAAAAAATTTTGTCCCAATTATGAACACCATTGATGACAGGAGGAAATAAACTAGCGAAACGGTATATTTAATAAGTGACACGAGTAAATTTTCCCCAAATTACGAATAACATTGGCGAACCACCCCTCATTTATGTACTGTGTGGTTCAAGTGAAGGTCATGGAAGGTGTTGTGAATGGGATGTGAGATGCCCATTGGAATGCAGGAGGTATCGAGAGATGTTCGTCGAGAGGATAAGGGGAAACTTTGTTGTTATTGTAGTAGGTTGTTATGAACTTCGTTGTTATTGTCGTAGGTTGTTATGAACGTTGTTGCTCCAAACATATAGTTGTCGACGGTAGTTGACTAGGTTGTTATTGTAGTACGTTGCTATGAACTTTGTTGCTTTCTATAATGTTCGTTGGTCATAAGTTGTAGAATATTATGATATTTGTTGGTCGGTAGTTGACTATGTTGTTATGCTCGAAACTTTGGTTATCGACGTACCATCATATTCAAATAAGTGACACGATAAATAATTTAGGTGACACGGGATTCCAAACAGGCGACAATGGTGATTTCCTTATCGAAGTAGGACAAATGCTCATAAATGTAATCATCAAATTCACACAAGTGCTAAAGGTGATTTCCTTATGCGACTAGCACAAACACTCAGACGAGTCTGCACATCACTCTTCGATGCAAATAATTGTCCCTCCGAAAGTTCTGTCATGTTGCATCGTGGATCCTGGGTGCGAGGCGTTGCTCTCTCCACCATAGCTTGATCGTTCTCCATCGTAGTTGGGGATATGCTGCACCTCGTAATCCAATCTTCAAGTTTCCTTATTGAACTCATCCTCAACTTCGTCCCTCTCCATCAACACCCTCATACCCGGGTCATCCTCGACACCTTGCCACTCAAAATTATCCCAGACTTCCCGCTTCACTCCGACGTCTTCGTCCTCATCCTCCTCCTGACTGCTTGTGGATATGACCTCCAACCCCTGATACATGTCACCTTGGCAGTTTATCGTTTCATCCGAGGAATAGTCTGTGTCACCCAATTGGATCACATCCAGACCCTTACCCTTGTCCCCTTTATACATATGCTTGTCACAAGTTTCAAAACCTCTATAAGTAATGTCTACTGCACCCAACTCCTTACTCTTCCCTATGGCCACCATCACCTCACCCAAGTGGATTACCTCCGAACCCTTACCCTTGTCACCTACATACATATGCATTTCACCAGTTCCAACGACCGTTGAAGACGAGAGTGACGCATACTTTGGCGTTTTCCCCTGAAAATGAAAAGTGTAATCAACACTATGGTTCATAGGTATCTACTTTTCACAAAACATGAGGAGAAACAAGAGATACGGTTACCCATTGCAACTGAGAATTAGGGTTTCTCATAAACCAAAGTGACACACAAGTTTCTGAACACTGACACGAACTAGGAATGAGGCCGACAAGTGCTTTGCAACTGAGCTTGAGGCCGACATATTTTCTTCAATGGTGGCCTTCTTCTCCAGCACTTTTGTCCATGGGAGGAAGAAACTGAGTGTTATCTCTCTTCCTCTTATTTTATACTTTGCAATTGGAGGGAAAGCCCCATTTCCCATCACCTTTTCTCATACGCCATCATTACACTCCTCTCTCTCCAATTTTTGGCATAAATTTTCCCACCAAAACATCCCCCCTTTCTCTCCTGGTCATTCCTCTCTCTCTCTCTCTCTCTCCTGGTCTGTAAAGACCGGGAAATTTTAGAATATTAAATTATTAAAATAATGATTTATAATCATTCCGATTTCTAAGATTCAGGAGATTTGAAATTTCTGTCCGTGAGCTATTGGATTTATTCTAAATCTTTCGAAACAAGTCCCGACATTAATTAATTGGAAATTTAAAATATGTTATACTCTACTTTTATATGCCGAAAATTGGAAAATAATGTTCAGATTCCATTTATTAAATTTGAATTTGGAAAATTGAGAAGTATTTTAAACGCGTCAAGATAAGGTCGGGTGAGCAGATTTCAGATTTATATTCCGGGAATTTGAAATGATTTATTTATAAATGTAGTTGGTGTTTATTTAGTCATATATTGTCATAAATTATTTAAAAAGTAGGTTTCAAGTTTCGAAAATGTCTTTTAAGGATTTATGTTTGGGAAAAATCAAAATGTCGGAATTAATTCTATAACATGATTTTGAGAGATTGGTTTTTAGGTCTAAATGTTAATGTCGGGATTCCTTGTCTTGGTTTAATGATGTTGGTTTTGAGAAGGGAGTTTGGAAATATGGTTGATGAGATTTATCGATGGGTTTGATTGGAAGAATGATTTTATTTATGTTGATCGTATCGGAAAGGTTTTGGAAAATGGTTTTACTATCGATTGATTTTGAGCATGTTGAGAACTTGGGTTTCATGCATATGAATGTTGGTCCGGTGGCTTATGGAAATGGCTTGATGATATGTGTGTTTGTTTTTAGATTGCTTTGGACTTGCATTTGGGCTCTTGCTTGTATTATTCTGCTGTTCTGCATCTTCAGGTAAGTTCCCTAGGGTGCTTACTCAGGTTGGACATTCATGCCTGTTGTTGCATTTTATGTTAGGTGTTGCATATGCATAAAAGCATGCCATGTAGTATCCTGTTTAGGTTGCACTAATTGAATGAGCATCTTCTTACTTTATCCGTTTGAAACAGAACGACCGTTATCTATGATAGTCCTGGAGTCTTTACTAGGGTCATAGGGTAGCCCATTCTCATCGGGCGCCCTGAGTCAATCGAGTCGATATGAGCATGATATGATAGCCCAGCACCATCGGGCAATCGATGAGATGATATGATATAATGATACCGTGGTTTGTGCACCGCCACGAGGAAATTGCTATGCTATAGCCCAAACTGGCCAGTCTCTGCACTAACGGAAAGGGGTGCAGAGGTAGGAGAGGGATATGCCATTTGGCATTGTCTTGGGCCCTTTACAGTATTTCTGCACATTATTATGAACTAGGACCATGCTATTGTGTTTGACTTTCGTACTGCATTAGAGCATCTTTATTAGGTATAGCACATACTATGTGGCCTCAGCGAGGACTGCCGGTCCCGCATGAGTGGCTCAATCTGACTCCTTTCCATGTTATTCTTTTAAAGGTATTTTCTGCAGATTTGAGTGCTCGATGTCTATATGACGGGGTTCTCTTTTTGCGAATCGAAGGAACTGTCTAATTCTCTAACTCGTTATAAATGGTAATCATCCACTTATGTTTTGGTTTTGACCCGGCTCTGCCGTGGCGCTTTGTATCTAAATTTTGCTTCTGTCTTGCTTCCGTTTGAAACGAATTTACGAGTTAATCCCTAGGACATGTTAAGGGTACCCAACGACCCTACGATACTTTTAGGGTTTGAAATCCCTCTTTATTACTGACCTTAAAAAGGAGTTTGAAACCTTGACCCGTACCCGGATTGCAAGATCCGAATAAGGGGTTTTATCCCTTGAAACGTAACCCATAAATCATAATTCTGGGCCGTTACAAAGATGGTATCAGAGCTGAGGTTGTGCAATTCGGGTACGCAAGGGTCGAGTGTATGTTTTTGAAAAATGCCCATGAATTTCAAAGGATTTGAAAGGATTTTAAAAAGGGAAAAATGAACTTAAGCTGTCTAACCGAAATTTTACTAAGTAATGAACTCGACTTGGAATAAAAGAGGAAAACCGACCAAATGGGGACGCGAGTGGGTAGTAAAGGCGCTAGACCACCCCTATTGGGTGTAGTTGGGAACGGTAGGCAAAATACTAGCTTGCTCCTTACAGAGGGTCCGGAAGACTCCAACGAGGTTACATCAAGGTGGTTGGAGTAGCGAGTTACGTAGGATCGCGAGGTTTTGCCCCTCCGGTCAGTCGCTCCTCGAAGAACGATATTAGATAGCTTGATGTGCTTTACATATTGAGCTTGAGTACATTATAATTGTCACTGACTGATTCTATGCGAAGTGTTTGTTGTGGATATGATTGATATGCCCTGACTATTAAATGCGTATTGATTGATCTGTAAAAGCAGGATAGTGGGAGTACCCTTGTTTCTGTGTGGTCAAACCCAGCTTGTGTGGAACGAGCCCTTCCACTATGTTTGTTAACCCTTGTCAGTGTCTCCCACGGGGAAAATCGGGTTGGTAAACACATTGTGTCGGAATCATGTATGGATATGAAGGTTCTTTGAGTGAGTATTAGAAGGTGGTTCTTGATGGCATTTTGAGTCAAAAGTAAGGTGTCATGGGGTTGTCTTTCTTGATTCATATGATGGTCAACCTTTATTTTCTTACCACAAATAGTCGTACCAAAGTCCCACGGGAAAGAGGGGTGATAAGTGAGCCGGGAAAAGTCAATGGTTGCCCTTAGGGATCTCTCTCCGGTTGTAATGGTGACTCTCTCTGAATTACATGACATGATTTTGTGATCTCCCGCATGTAAATTGCCAATGATCATTAGTAAGAAGTTGCTCATGTTATGCCTTGCCTTCTGTCATGGTTTTATTGTTTAAGCTCATGTTGTGGTTAGTTATCATGACTGTTTGTTGTTATAGCATGTTTACTTGGCCTACAGATCGTATGATTGATTGGAAGCATGAACCATATGATATGAACCTGCATGATCGTTATTTCCTCCTGGATTAGGTTAATGATAGTGTGATCTAACCCTCCCTGTATGAATGCTTGTACATGATCGTCTTAGCATGATTGATGTTGACGTGTCAATGCTTATTACTCCTTTGTGACGAGAATATGTAGCATCCCCATCTATTTTATATTCGTTAAATTGACTATTATTGATGATCTTGCAAGTTAATATTGTTGTATGATTACGTGCTTTGGATGGAGAGTATGTGGTATAATTTAGTCTTGGTGAATGCATGTTTCATCCTAGTATGTGTTGATATGCACTCATGCCCTGTATTCTAATCGTATTACCCATTACTTAGACTCGTATTATGCATCATTTAACTTTTCTCATGCTTCTATATCGTGGAATATGATTGAGTGATTTCTTACGTGTCGTCATGATTAGTTGCATGCATGTATCGTACGTTATATTGAGCTTTTAGCATCATGTAGGATCCTCGGTTGTGACTTGTGCGAACTTGTATCTTGCCTAGGTTGTTGCTGATTTTCTCTTGAGCTAGGTCCCTGATAGTGTGATTCTCCTCTTTCATATCATCTTAGGTGTTTTACTCATTATTAGACTGATGTTTAATTCGATGAGCGACTTGCTTTTCGTGATGGTTATCTTAGCATGCTTACATGTTACCTCTCGGTAGTGTTTTCCTATTACTCGGTTTTATCATCTCGCACTTGCATGAATGTAAGACTTGGCACATCACATGATCACACACCACGCTATACCATGATTTTACATACGCATAACACATGAATGTTAGGATGAATCTGGTCGAATTACCTTGATTGTGCTCGTGTTCGATATATGTCAGTAGTGTCCTGTAGGGCTTATGATTTCCAATTTGACCCACTAAATAATCACGTGTTGTACTTGTTCTATGTTGTGATAACTATCGTATCATTACATGTGTCCTATGATGGTTCATTCCTAGCATGATTATGATTTGTCGCTCATGATGTCATTCTTGTTACTCTGTGATTTTCCTCTTGCTATCCTAAATATTATGTTGAACTCTTTCAATGACTCATGACTATGCTTGTATCACATCATGTATCGCTAGCATCATGTAGGACCTATACTTTCTAAATGTATCTCGACATATGATTACGTGCCATTCTTAACCTATTATATGATCATTGTGTTAGATGTGATAATTACTATGCCCTCTTATGTGTTCATCTATGACGTTTAGTCTCCTTATTATGATATACCTTGCCATGCTTGACTTCACATGTTGATACGTATACCATTCTTGTGCATTCGTTCATATATATAACACTTGTCATTCTCATTAAATTTCACATGAACTCGGACCATGTATGATCATTACTGGCTTTGCATAACTTGTTTGAAGTTGCTAAGCCTATCCGTTTCGTGGAATAATATGCTACTAGCCTGTCTCACATGCATGTTGTAGTACTCGATTGTGCCTTTGAAAATGAATACGAACGTTGTCCCCCTTGAGATAGGTACATGTTAGTGTGGATTAGTGCAATTGATACGTTCCATGATGAATTCGTCTTACTTGTCGCGATTATAACCTAATAGACTTTCATAAGGGAAATGTTGCTATTCCCGGGTCGAAGTCTTGTCTTTAGTCTTGTCGTTCTTAACCTTGGTCTATGTTTGGTTTTGAAAGGAACATTGGGTTGTCCGCTCTTGTCACTCCCCTATCTTTGCTAACTGTGAGTCATTCGCGATACATTGGGTGAGCGACTGCTTGAAAGAGAAAAGAAGTTGCATAGCGATAGAGCAGTGTGGCGGAAGCGTGGGCCCATAACCCACAAGCCTCATGATAGACGATGTTGGTGGGACAGTTATGTTTCAAGGATTGCGGCTATTGAGTACGATATGACTTGCAGGCGGGAGTGTCCTCCGTTTGAATTGCTAACCTTTCTGAATATGTTGATAACTATGTTGCACTGCTTTGATGGTGACATTTATGTGTTCATGTGCTGACTTGGTAATAATTGTTGTTTGATTGTCTGTTGTTTATGATGATATGGTTCGGTGCCTTACAACTCTAATGTACATGATGTCTTGATGCGTTGATGCTTGAGTTGCTAAGCATGATCTAAATTCGTTACCTATAAAATGTGAACTGCAAATGCTGAGAAACCTGAACTATCTATTAGATAAGGTTATGATGAAACTTGCTAGCTTGACTTGATTATGTGCATATATGATGATTTATAATAATGATTGAGCATGATGGTAAATTGAGATTTATCGACGCAGTTGCAATGTTTAATGCTGAACTAATGATGCTATTGATATAAATGCTAGTTGATATGATGTGGTCCTTATGTGTAATAATGTCCATGATTTCTTCTTCTTTGAACTTGTGGGTGAGGGTTCTCTTGTGGGGTGGTTGATGAGTGGTAAAAGACTTATAGGCGGTTAGGATGATCGATAGTATTACGCGATAAGACGCAAGAGAGGGATCCATGTGGTTAGCAGGGTATGATGTTTGTGATGTCTTGAGTAGTATATAAAGTGTGGGGAATGACTTTTGAGAGTATTGAAATAGTATGAGAGGGTTCTCGGGTGTGAAGTTAGAGATAGGAGTTGGGTTCTTAGAGGTGGATGGTGTGTGGGAGTGCTTGATGGAATGAGGGGTGAGATTGTAGTATCGAAATGAATTGGGATTTCTTCAGGGGATTTTGTCGGAGTTAGTGTTGTTGAGTCTAGAAGAGGATTAATCTTGACTTGAGAGTGGAGATGGGTGAGTGGGGATTGTGTTTTATTTTGACTGGTATGATGTCAGGAATTTTCTTGGTTTTGTGATTTATTTATATTTGCTGGCATGATGTTAGATAACGACCATGATGAACCTGATATGGAATTACATGTTGATATGCAATATTAAAATCTAGTTGGTAGTGACAAGTGTTACCATGATATATTAATACTTTGATATCCTGTTATATTAGTTTAGAAGCATGTTAGGACGTGCTGTGATATGACATATGAAGTAATGAAGAGTATGAACTATGGGATAATGACTTGAAGTATGATCATGGTTAGTATATATGAGATAATGGTGCATGATTTCTAAATGATTGTCATTCGATATTGCGATGAGTTAAGGTGATGTCTTTCAGAGCATGCTGACATTTTGATGATTTATATACTGCTTGATCTTCCTTTTTTTGAATCTTAATAGCATGACTTTGTTGTGTTGATATGTTAACGTGATGAATCTGTTCTACTTGTGTTGCAATATCGATATGCGATAGTGAGATTTGATGTGTACTGACGTATTAACCCCATAACATCTAACCCGTTGATTTCTGGACATGTGTGCTTACGTGATGAGTGATGAGCATTCGATTATGCACTTTTGATGCCTTCAGTAAGAAGTAGATATACCTTATGATTTTTGGTATGTTGTTTAGATGCACATTTTAACCTTTAATATGATTTGGAGATGCTTCATGTGACCTTGTGGAACTGTGTGGATACATGGTTGAGACTTGTCGTATGATGTACTCGTTGAGGATCGATTGGTTATGTGGTTATGCATTGCTTATGAATTGTGAATCTTGCTTGAATTGAGACTGATAGATTGATTTGATTCTGGGAACTAGGAAGAGAATATGGGATTAGCCCTTAGAAGTGGATGATTCCACCTCCCAACTTCTGAATTTGATTGTTTGTGATATGCGAGAAACTAATCTGGTGGTTGGAAGATTTTGACGAAATCTTGATTTGAAAGGATTTGACTTGTTTTGGTGTAAGGTTGCTTGATTAGACGTCTTATTTGAAGATTTTGAGCGGTTTGAAAAGGAATGACTTGGAAATTTTAAAGAATAAACGTTACCGAGAATTTCAACGATTTTGAGCCTAATCTTTTCCAATTGCGGAATCCCTTTTAGAGAATTTTCACACCCGGGCTTATATTATAACGCCTCACGAAGTGGATACAAGCATTTTATAGGGGCGCATATAGAATGCTTGCTAAGACCCAGTAGAGATGCTATGATTGCTTTTCGAGTTATAATGTGACCGAAAGGTCGGGGTAAGGGTGTGATAGGGGCCCATATCACATACTTTCTCCGACCAATTGGGAATGTTATGATTACGTCAATCGTGATGTGATTATCTCATACGGGCCCTTATGAGATGCTTACAGAATCAATGGCACGATCCTTGGACTCACCCATTTAAAAACTTCATCCCCTTGTTTTAGAGTGATTTTAGTCTCGGGGACGAGACTTGTTTTTAGAGGTGGATGATGTAAAGACCGGAAAATTTTAGAATATTAAATTATTAAAATAGTGATTTATAATCATTCCGATTTCTATGATTCAGGAGATTTGAAATTTTTGTCCGTGAGCTATTGGATTTATTCTAAATCTTTCGAAACAAGTCCCGACATTAATTAATTGAAAATTTAAAATATATTATACTCTACTTTTATATACCAAAAATTGGAAAATAATGTCCAGATTCCATTTATTAAATTTGAATTTGGAAAATTGAGAAGTATTTTAAACGCGTCAAGATAAGGTCGGGTGAGCGGGTTTCAAATTTATATTCCGGGAATTTGAAATAATTTATTTATAAATGTAGTTGGTGTTTATTTAGTCATGTATTGTCATAAATTATTTAAAAAGGAGGTTTTACGTTTCGAAAATGTCTTTTAAGGATTTATGTTTGGGAAAAATCAAAATGCCGGAATTAATCCTATAACATTATTTTGAGAGATTGGTTTTTAGGTCTAAATGTTAATGTCAGGATTCCTTGTCTTGGTTTAAAGATGTTGGTTTTGAGTAGAAAGTTTGGAAATATGGTTGATGAGATTTATCGATGGGTTTGATTGGAAGAATGATTTTATTTATGTTGATCGTATCGGAAAGGTTTTGGAAAATGGTTTTACTATCGATTGATTTTGAGCATGTTGAGAAGTTGGGTTTCGTGCGTATGAATGTTGGTCCGGTGGCTTATGGAAATGGCTTGATGATAGGTGTGTTTGCTTTTGGATTGCTTTGGACTTGCATTTGGGCCCTTGCTTGTATTATTCCGGTGTTCTGCATCTTCAGGTAAGTTCCCTAGGGGGCTTAATCAGGTTGGAGATTCATGCCTGTTGTTGCATTTTATGTTAGGTGTTGCATATGCATAAAAGCATGCCATATAGTATCATGTATATGTTGCACTAATTGAATGAGCATTTGCTTACTTTATGCGTTTGAAACATAACGGTCGTTATCTGTGATAGTCCTAGAGTCTTTACTAGGGTCATAGGGTAGCCCAGTCTCATCGGGCGCCCTGAGTCAATCGAGTCGATATGAGCATGATATGATAGCTCAGCACCATCGGGCAATCGATGAGATGATATGATATGATGATACCGTGGTTTGTGCACCACCACGAGGAAATTGCTATGCTATAGCCCAAACTGGCCAGTCTCTGCATTAACGGGAAGGGGTGCAGAGGTAGGAGAGGGATATGCCATTTGGCATTGTCTTGGGGCATTTACAGTATTTCTGCACATTATTATGAACTAGGAGCATGCTAGTGTGTTTGACTTTCGTACTGCATTAGAGCATCTTTATTAGGTATAACACATACTATGTGGCCTCAGCAAGGACTGCCGGTCCCGCATGAGTGACTCGATCTGACTTCTTTCCCCGTTCTTCTTTTAAAGGTATTTTCTGCAGATTTGAGTGCTCGATGTCTATATGACGGGGTTCTCTTTTTGCGAATCGAAGAAACTGGCTAATTCTCCAACTCGTTATAAATAGTAATCATCCACTTATGTTTCGGTTTTGACCCGGCTCTGCCGTGGCGCTTTGTATCTAAATTTTGCTTCCGTCTTGCTTCCGTTTGAAATGAATTTACGAGTTAATCCCTAGGACAGGTTAAGGGTACCCAACGACCCTACGATACTTTTAGGGTTCGAAATCCCTCTTTATTACTGACCTTAAAATGAAGTTTGAAACCTCGACCCGTACCTAGATTGCAAGATCCGAACAAGGGGTTTCATCCCTTGAAACGTAACCCGAAAATCATAATTCTGGGTCGTTACATGGTCACTCATCTCTCTCCCTTGTGATGACCTGCAACTTGATTTCCCCTTCCCCATTTATTTTTGCACAACTAGCATACATGCTAGTTTTTGCAAATTCCACAAAAGAGTGGCATTTTTGCAAATTAAAAAAAAAGTGTATAGTTATGCAAATTCCCCAATTAATAATCATCTCCAACTTCATTCCCGCCATATCCAACGTATTGTGAAAAACAATACCAAAATATAAGGCAGAGGTGAGGTCCTATATTTGTTAAAAAGGGAAAATTGCAAAAAATATTTCAATCTTTGGAGTTGTTTTGCTTAATAGCCTGAACTATAAAAAATGCAGAAAATAGCCTCAAGTATTTACTTAGTTGCAAAAAATAGTCTCAAGGTATATTCCAATTCAAATTATTATAAAAATTAGCCTTAGGTTACCTTTAAATTCAAATTAAGTAAAAACCTCTCCAAAACAATTTTTATTTAAAAAAATCATCACTTCTTTTATAAAAAATTACCTAAATAATTTTTTTTTCTCAAAATCTACCACTTCTCTTAGTTTTTTTTTTATAATTAAGTCATTATTAGCTAAATTCATCATTGAATTAATTATAAAAACTACCTTATACCATATAAATTTTGTAAATAAATAATTTTTTAAAAAAAGGCTACTAAAAAATATCACACGATCTTTATTTTTCTTAATAAAAAAATTAGTTTATCTTCATCCCACAATTTATTCAATGCTCAAATTAAAACCATTGTTGGGTGAATAATGTACGCACACTTTTTTTCTTCAATAGATAACAAACTAAACTAATTGTTAGGTTTAAAACAATATATAATGCATGCTTAACTGCTTTGTTGTGCTAGTTTTGCTCAGAATTAACATCGCCCTAAATCGTTTATTCAATCAATTGTGAGTAGAAACTTAAGTATTTATTCACTTTTAATGATATGTAAATAATCTAATAATTTTTTTAAAATATTAAATTTAATTTATATTTATATGGTTTGAGATAATTTTTATAATTAATTTAGCTATGATTTTAGTAACATTTTTTTTATTAAAAGTGATGATTTTGAAAAAAAAATTATTTTGGAGAGGTTTTGTAATTAATTTGAATTTAAAGACAACCTAAGGCTGTTTTTTTTGTAATTAATTTGAATTTGAAGGTAATTATTTACATTTGAATGTAGCTTGAGGCTATTTTCTGCATTATTGATAGTTTGGACTATTAAGCGCAACTACCCCTAAAGGTTAGACTTTTTTTTTACAAATTTCTCAATTAAAAATTTGTTATAAGCAACTGAGATTTGACTCACACAATCCGATTATACGAGAACACCTCCCGAAAAAAAACAGCGACAGATGGGTGATGGGTGAGAAGTGTTTCACCTATTATTCGACCCGCTTAGCTACCTGGTAATCCATTCAACCTTTTTTTTTGGGATACAAGACGATAGTTTTGAATGTGTTAACCACGACTGTACCAGTACCTGACGCGTTCATGAAATTTCACCTATACTTATTACCTCACCATGACGAAAAAATGACTAGAAATACCTGCAAGCCTTAACCGAGAGGGGTTATGATCATGTTTATACGTTTATTAGTCCAAGCGATGGGGGCGTTATGTTTGGCTCGCGAAGATCTGAACCATTCAGTCGTTGACTCGAGAGGGAGTCAGGTGATGTTCTAATTCCAAGAACGTTTTTTTCCGATCAAAGATCTCGAGAACTCAACTCCGGGGGCTTTAGGTCCGGGAGGGAATCAAAGCTCTTTTTCTTTCTATCTTGAATCGGATCCCCGTCTTTGAGGTTGGAGGGGGGTATTTATAGGGAAACCAAGCGAGTAGCTGGTTGGCGACCTCGTGGTTTCGTATAGGACACGTGTAATGCATGCCCTCACGCTTAGGGGTATAGGCAATACACGTGGTGCTATTAGATGTGAGGTGCTTGAGCCAGCGAGCTGCTTGCTATGGTCCCGGAGAGCTACGAGGCACTTGGAAGACCTACCCTTTTTCTTCCGCGGGTTTATACCAAAAGTTAGGTTGTGAGGAAATATGGGTCAAGGTTTTTGAGGGTGTTGGGTTTGGTCGGGACTTGACCGAGTACTTTACTCGCGATGAATCTTGTAGTGGGGCCAGATGTCTCTTTGCGTTGGGGGGCCTATTTATGATGTCATACTCGTGTTATTTAATAAGCCTATTTTCTATGGCATCGTCATATCTCCTCGTAACCGGATCACGAGTGATACATCGTTCGCGATTGGGTTTCGACAAACACGATGCTTCCCGACAAAGACCAGTTCATTGGATGGGCCTTGATTGTGCCCAACGTGTTTAGGGCAAAGGGATGCCAACCTTAGTGGTGGAGCCACCCTATTCTGGTGAGGGGTACGGTGATTATGGGGTGGAGACTGGGGTACACCTTGTTGTCTCATTCCCTCTTCCCTCCTTTGTTTCCTTAGTTACAGTTGAGTTTTATGGAGTAGTCGGAGAGTACCTAGTGATAGCGGGGCGGCGTTGGGGCGGAGTAGTATTGTTTTTGAGTTTTTTGGGAGCCCTCAGATGGTTTTTGGGTTTTCCGGGAACCCTCCGACGGTAGGGGGCGGATTAAACCTTTCGTCTTCCCTTTTTTGTTTTCCCTAGAGGTGATTTCTCGAAAATCGAAAAATTTTTACGGAGGAGACGAAAAGGCGTCCTCTAACCGTCATCTTGCGGGGGGAAATGTCTTTTCAAAGCCCTTTCGGAGGGCGCCTGAGGCGCTAACATGGGCCTAGAAAAGGCACTACAACAGAAAGACTTATTAACGACAAAATTTTTAGTGTTGAATTCTTTTTCCTCGATAAATGTGGCCTTTAGCGACGAATATATCTAATCCTCATAAAAGGGGATGTGAACTTTAGAGAGAAACTTATATTCCTCGCTAAAAGTAACATTCAACGACAAAAATTTTGGCTTGTCGTTAATTGTTATCATAATGTGGTCGCCTAAACCATATAAAAATCGAGACGAATTCAAAGTTTTTATTGAGGAATGAATTCATCCCTAAAAACATATTCGTCGAGGAATTTTCATTTTCGTCGCTATATGTTGGGTGTGAATTATGTAAAACCAGCGAAATTTATTCGCAGCAAAGATTGTAGTTTCTCGCTAAAAGTATATGTTTCTCGTGAAAATAATTTATCGCTAAATGTATTAATTAGCGAGGAAAATTATTTTTTTTTTGTTTTTGACATGGTAAAAATAGAAAAAAATTCTCAAAGTCACTAACGAGAAAAGTTTAAATTCCTCGCTATATATGTTTTACGAGGAATATTTTTTTCGTTGAAACAACCCGTTAGCAAGGAAATATCACTCTCGTCACCACTCGTATAGGGGAAAACTATGACAAATTTCTAATTTGTCATTATAGCGCTTCTAGAATTATACATTTAATATCGAACCATTTACATCTGTTCAAAAAATGCATGATGTTAAATTATTTTTTAACATAATTTATAAAATTTACAATGTCGAAAAAAACATATACATCATTCTATTTTCTTGGCCAATATTAAAATGTTTTTAAAAAAAAAATAAAAGCCAAAAATTAAAATAAAGAGCTTAAAATAGACTAAAGGTTGAATTTTACAACTTTTATCTACTGGACCATTTGTAACATTCTTTCTCCAAACAAGAACCTCAAAAACCAGATCTGACTCTCCTCTCTCTAACCCTCGATTACTCTCTCTCGATTGACATTCCTCTCCCGCCCTCGCTTCTGTTGC
This sequence comes from Persicaria tinctoria, assembly GCA_037127255.1. Lineage (NCBI taxonomy): Eukaryota > Viridiplantae > Streptophyta > Magnoliopsida > Caryophyllales > Polygonaceae > Persicaria > Persicaria tinctoria. The sequence continues at coordinate 34,994,934 of JBANSL010000017.1, read as the reverse complement.
TCGATCTCTCGAAGGCCAGGGTTTGCTGTTCAGCCAGGGGACACGAGACAGAAGAAGAAGACGCCGCTAGAGGGCCAGTTGACGCCAGATCCGAGTCCGTCGCCTCTCGCTTCCTCTATTTTGATTGCTTTAGCACAAACGTCGTAACAATACCTACTTCTACCTATCTCTTCTCCACCGTGAGCTATCCGCCTTTTGGATTTCGGCACCGCCCTTCGCCGACCACCACCAAGTACCTCTATTGGGATTTTAGGGTTTGCTTAAATTTTGTTTATCAATTCCAAAGTTGAACAAAGTTCTACTGAAATTTAGTTTCTGGACATTTTCTATCATGGGTAGAAGTGATTGAACTTTTAGTTTATCAAACCTTTGTCTATTATGCCTAGGATTGTAATCTGGGACAGTTGAAACATTATTCATCTTTTGGAATTTGAACCTGCACAACCCAAAAAGTTGTGTCAATTCGTAATTGTATGTAAGCGACTTTGAACTCAATTTTTGTTAATTTTATTTCTTATAGTATTGCATTATTGACAATGATAAAGTTGAGGACTGAATGAGGGTGAATGCATATTAGGTGCTTGATAAAATGACCAATTTCATCATATTGAGTGAAATCACTAGTCTGCTAAGTTTCAGTTCTCCTCTGCTTATATGACTTTTTTTATTCCTAGGGCATGACCGTTGTCCACCATAAACTCTTTGTTTATAGTGAAGCCAACAAGCAATCTTCTTTATATTATTGATGAATCTTTCATTCATTTTCATCCTTTATATGATCAAATGGATCTCTCGCTTCCAAAATCTCTTCATGATTCTCTTGACTTCCTTTGATTTCTTTAATTTTAGCTTATCCGACATGTTTTCTATCTTGTGAATGTATAAGGTTATCTTGGGAGGGAAGTGACTAATTGGGTATTTCATCTACTGATACGGTATTATCTAGATTGCTAATACACTCTAAAGCAATGCACATCCTCTCTCTAGTCTATACCTGTCTTCTTTAGAAGTTATTAATTTAAAAAAATGTATTTTGAATTTTATGAAGTGTAATTAGTGTTGTGCATCTACATAATGTTCATGGTTATCTTGTGAAGAGGAAGTGGTCAGTTGGGTGTAGGATTTCAAATGAAGATCAAGGTAGCCTAAGGAAAATTGTATTCTTTGGTTCCTATCTATGTTTATTTTTTTTCTTTTCATTTTTTTGGGTGCTGCATTTTGTTATTGTTTAGGAGGATCTTTCTCAGGTATGCGATGTTATGGTAGTTTAGGGCCTTTTCCGCTTTTGAATTTAAATTAAAATGATTTGGTGCTTTGTTGTAATGTTGTAGCTAGGATTTGATTCTCTGTATTTTTCTAGGATGGATTATCAAGACAGGGGAGGCGTAAAGATGACAATGTAAGGATTATATACTTGAATATAGGCTAAGAAAAGATTATCTACATGTAAGAGAGAATATACAAGACTTGATGTCCTTTCTAACTTTTGGATGAGTTCTACTTAAGTATACATTAATATTTATGTTTGCAAGTGTTAACAGATTCATTTGCTTGCAAGCATGAGATGAGATCTGCTGAGAAACAAATACAAATCTTGGATGCACTCATATAAATGAGCCAGGCTCTTTGGGAGGGCTGCTTGCAGTCATAAAAGAGTGAGTTAGCTCTATCTTATCTTCCTTTTTGTGTGTGTGTTTCAACCGAGAATAAATCATTGCTCATATGACAGTTATCGTAGCCCATGCCTCTTGTGACACATGTTTCGATTTGATTCTTGGATGTCACTTGTTTTAATGTAGCATGTCATGTTCTTGTTTATCAAGGAGCCCTTGTAGAGTTTGGGAAAGGACTTCAGCATAGTGAAATGCTCCATTTGAGTGTTTACAAGTACATGTTTATTGTTGCTGGACAGTGACAATATTCCTTTGAGCTTCAATGGGCCTAGGATGAGTCAGGCAAATGTTTATTGTTGCTAGCCAATGGCAATATTTCCCTTGAGCTGGACAGTGGCAGTATTCCCTTGGGTGCAGTGGTATCCGTATTTGCAAGTTTGCTTCAATTGAAGTGCAGGTCTTTTAGATTCTCATTGCAAGCTGATAGAATGGTTGTAAATCAGAATTTGACCTCAAAGTGACAAATAATTTCCTTGTCAATGATTTTTTTATATCTAATTTGTAATTGTAATTCATTATTCGCAAGGAAACTAATATACTAGTGATGAATTTTATGTTATCTCCAAATGCATTTAGCAACTATTCTTGATTTCTTTTAACATTTTTTCTAATGAAATTATTATTTTTTTGTGATGAAAATATAAGTCACGAAATAATATCGGCTTAACTTCATATCATTATTATGGAAGAAATATACAATTTTGCAAGGAATTAATGTTTGTCGCCATGTGCATTCAACGACTAATATGGGATCGGTTCCCTTATTTGGCGACAAATATAATTACCTTTTACGATGAATTTAATAGTCGCTAAAAACTTACAAAGACAAATAAAATTTTGTCGCTAAATGTTTTTTGCGACAATTTCATATTTCCACACTAGACCTTTTTGTGACGAGCTTTCAACGACCACCTAAAAAGGAAGCATATTTCCTCGCTAAATAGTTTTAACGACGAAATATCACTTTTTACCAAGAAAAAACTTCATCGCTAAAAGTGATTTCTGTTGTAGTGAGGGCTTTTTGGCTCCAAATTTGTTTACTCGCGATGTTGAAAATGTCGCTTCCCCTTGCTGATTTCTCTTTCTTTGCGTCTTTTCCAGGGGGGTTTCTTCTTGTTCTAGTATTAAGATGTCGAATGAGAGTGATAGCCAAAACCAAAGTGTGGGTTATAAGCATGAGGAGGTCAGTTCCTCGCGAACAAGATCTCTGGCAGATGTTGACTCGGAGTCTACAACGAGTCATGCTCCTCCCCCACCAAGTAAAAAACCGCGCGAGGTAAAGAGAAAGAGAGCAAACCCTACGGCTGGTCATATCGCGAAGAAATGGAAGATGGAAGGAAACACCAAGCGTCCATTGAATAGGGACAATCCCGAATATTGTCATACTTCGGAGTCCATCAACGATTTGGGAAAGGGCGAGTCATCTCGCGTACCCAAAGTGAGTAAAAAACCTATCCTTGTGGTTCCGGGTGATTTCACCTTGCCACCTTATGAACGAACAGAGGCATACAATTGCAGACTATCCTACGACGACACGCGGAGAATGGTGAACACACATGAAAGATAAGGAAAGAAGAAAAGAAGGAAATTATAAACCGCGAAGGAAATTACCCAGCCTCTAGTTTTTTTACCACGTTCCAACAATTCTTCATCCGTCGGATGATGAAAATACTCCCGTTCGGCCGGACAGCTTTTCTTGGGAATCTCCAATTTCTTGATATCAATAGGGTCGAACCCGGGTAGCCGGTAGGCCGTCATGGAGATCCCCGACTGGGTAATCGGCTCAGAACTCAAAAGCATGGTGGTCCATGCCCCCTCCCTTTGTCTTTTACACACGCGTTGAGCCAGGGGTCGATCCTCCGACGACACACTTTCCCGATCCTCGACCGGTTCTTTCCCTTTTGAACTCTTTGTCGCGTGGGGGGAGTTGCGAAGAACGTCCTGTTGACCGCCACCCGCTCGTGGGGTGGTGGTTACACTAGGTCTGGATACATCCCTAGCGGCGTATTTCTTCTTCTCCAATGCAGAGATTTTTAACTTGTCTACCAACATGTCTATAAAAGAATCAAAACAGAGGTCAACCAAAAGGAAATCGTGGTCGAAATACTAGAAAGTTTAAAAAATCCTAGACGAAGGGGAGTTACGATCGTCCCGTGACCCCGTATCGATGCAACCCCCTCCCCAAAAGCAACCCTCCATCTCTCCGCTGCGAAATTCTTGTCCTTATGAGAGACATACTCGCCAGGTTTGGTCATAAAATGCAAAAAGGTCTTGGTTGGATCATGAACGAGGAACCATTTTCTTCTCCATCTAGGACTGCTAGACACCAGTCCCTCGCTGCGTCTCAAAGAGAGAACGGAAAAGAGGTGGTCCAATGACGGCATTTGCTTGATAGCAGCATAGCGCATGATATAGACCGCGAGGTACATCCATGTTAAAGGCAAGTTGGGTCGGGCATTGGTTTATGTGTGCCAAAAATTCTAAATAAAGCTGGGGGAGAGGAAGGCGGAACCCCTGGAGGAAACTTCCCAGGTGGACAACAACATGGTCTTTATACTCGTTCAAACATCCCACACTCCCAGTAGCCAGGCCTATTTCTATCCTAGCTGGCCATGGGTAAAGCTTAGCCACCTCCTCCAGATGCTTGACATTTAAAATCGACTCTTCTCCCAACATCTTGGTTATGGTAGGAGCTACGCGTTCCATAAAAATCGTTGGGATGGGAGGATGCGCAGCAGAAACATGGTGTTCACAGAAGCATAGTCTTCACCATTTTCCTTCTTTTCTTCTTTCCTTATCTTTCATGTGTGTTCACCATTCTCCGCGAGTTGACCCACTTGGGTCTCTATGTTCCGCTTCCAGACATCCATCTCTCCAAATCTGGTTGTAAGGCTCTGAAGTTGAGATGACTGATCCTGGAGCTGAGATTGAATTACGCTGGTGGATTGCTCATTCTTTGTTTGATTCCTCCGCGGCTCGTCGAGGATGATCTGTAGATCATCCTTCCGTTAGTCTCTCTCTGGGTGTCCTGGAGCACTGTATGGTGGGGGGTTCCTAGGGATACCTTGGTTCCTCTAAAGTTTATAGAACCGTTGGTCCCCCATATAGCGATTGGGACCCCCCACGTAAGTTGCTTCCCCATGAGTTTCTACTAACATGACTTTCTCCGTATGTGAGCACTCAGGAGTAATGTGCCGCTGTGAACCACATTCAATACAAGGTTGGTTAACAGATAGAAATTTAACTTGCTTAAGGAGCTTATGGTTTTGATCTTTGTAGAATTGCTCCTTGACGTCAGGATCAATTTCTCTTGAGGGATCATATAGGGGCATGGATGGGGCTGGCCTCGCATAAGTGTTGTCGTCGTAAGCCACAGGATCCCCATAGGTGTTGTTAGACATGGTCACGGGTCCGACCTGCTAGGTCGATGTGTCGGACCCATCGGGTCAGCAACCCGAGGAGTATGACCCGAACCCTAACCTGGGATTCCGACGGGTCGACGGATCGGCTTGTCAGACTGCCGAGTTGTCAACGTGGCGCCGAATGGTGGAAATTGGCCGACCCAACGGATTGACCCGCCGGGTCAGGGCCGGGTTGGTTTTTATGTTGTGTTGTTTTTCATGTTTTGTGTAATATTGTTTCTTGTTTATTGGTGTTTGAGTTTGGGGGAAAAAAGAGGGATGAAGGGCTTGAATCGGTTTCCCAATTATCTACGTATCCCCTTGGGGTAGAGGAATCAAAGCCGACGTAGTTCTTTACCTGTTGTCTGAACCCCGCTTACCTATTGGATATTCGTCGGTGTCAGATTGGTGCTAGGCATTGACGACTCCACCATCCACGGAGCTCATATCCCGACCAATTCCGAGTCCATTCCATCATCAGGCTCTGTTTTAGTGGACAGAAGGTTCATCTGAATTCTCATCTCAACCTTCTTCCAATCAGTGAGGCATACTTGTGCTTCGAGGTTCTCGGGGAGCAAGTTTGATCTCTTCTTGTTTAGAATTTGTCCCCCTCGGCTGAATAATTGTTCCACTGCGACGGTGGAACAAGGGGCTCCATGTATTTGTCGAACGATCACCTGCAAGGTTAGAAATCGCTGTCTTTCTACTCGGCCCCACCATTCTAAGATATCGAAATCTTCATCTTCATCACTGCGGAATTCAAAGTTAGTAGACAAATATTCGTCGAGCTCCGAGTGCATGCTTGACAAGGACCTCGACCTATTTGTTCCAAAAATATATCTGGTGAGAGCCTTAGTTCGAGCGGTAATACTAGTGCAGGAAGAACCACTCGAGCTAGAAGGCGCAGGAGGAGGAATGTTAGGCGCTCTAGCGCCCGTAGAAAAATGAGTATATAATGCTTCAAGTATTCCCCTAACTCTAGCAACTATAATTGAAACATTACAATCAGGATCATCTTGAATACCGAGCGTAGGAAAATAGTTTTCTAAAAACTTTTGAAGCCCAGTTAATTTGTATCTAGGGCCGAAACAACAAGCTATGAGAAAAATATCAGGAATAACTTTGTAATAAGACAACCATGTCTCCCGCATAGTGAAAATAGCATCGGATATGCATTCCACTTGAAGCCCGTCCTGAAGGGCAATGGCAATGTTCATAGCGACAAAACAGAAAACACTAGAGATAGGAATATAAGCATGACTAAATAATTCGGTTGCATCATGAAAAACCTTGAACACCTCAATTATATCTCGAGCAACCACCCACGCGTCCCAAAAAACGTTTGAACATTCGATGTTTTGGGTGGAAAAAGCGGAAAGAAGTTCTCTATATTTATAAGAATCGAAAATCATTTTGTATGTCGAGTTCCACCGAGTGCTAACATCTCGCGGGAAGTTTTTGGGGTGGATGTTGTTAGATCGGCAAAACTGGTGCCATTGATGGCGAAGCTGTTTGCTTTGCCAAAATGCTCATAAGACATATCGAATAGGTTCGGTTCTTGTTTATAACTAAGCTAAACCATCTTGAACACATAAGTTTAAAATATGAGGTGCGCAACGAATATGGAAAAATCTCCCCCCTATCCCGGGTTAACAATATTGGGTTAACTCGGGGATAGAGGCGGTGTTGGTGGATGCGTTGTCAAAACCGGTTGAAAAAACTCTTTGAGTCAATATATACTCTTGTAAAACTCTTAAAAGAACTGCAGCTATGTTACGGGCCATGTGGGCCTCGTCAAAAACTCGAAACCCAAAACTCGTTTGTGTAAAATGAACCGTTCATCCACCCAATGACAAGTGACACCCATATATGAGTGGTGTTGCTAGTGCTCGGTCCAAATATCACTAGAAATTGAAACATGTAAATCGCTATGTTTTTGAAAATATTCAACTAATTCAGCTTTCCGGGTGTTATACCTTTTCATCATTTTCCTCTTAACCGTGTTTTGACTCATAGATTGCCCAGCGGGCTGAACATTTTCCGTAATAAATTCGTTGAAACATAAACGTTGTGAAAACTTATAAGCCAGGCCATTATCATTTCAGCAAAGTTATCACTACAACTAGCATAATCATAACTCCATAAACCAGAGGGTTAAGAGGAAGTAGTTGCGTACCCGGAAAGTTGAGTTTGACCTTTCGTCAAGCCGAGTTTCTCCGGATGCTTCGATTCGATATGGCGTCCATAGTTGCCATATCCGCTCCCCTTCTTGTGTTTGTAGACCTTTAGGCAGAAGTTGCACTTGACGGAGAAATAGTTTTCGCCCCATCCTGGAGCAGTCGGGCCCTTCTTGAACCAGTATTTCATTGTGGCGGCCTTACTAGCGACCGGTTGCTCGTCGGCGGCGTCGGGATTGGCGAGATCGGCCTCCAAATCGGACTCCTGAGTCGGGATGGTAGAGGGCCCCGAGGGAGTTCCCAGCGCGGCAACTTTCTCCTCCTCAAATCTCGGCTGCTCATCGAGTAGCGCCTGATCCCGACTTCATCGGGATCTGCTCGCTCCAGCTCCGTAGATGGAGGCGCTACGTCGAAGGGTAGGCTCCGATTGGTGACCCGATCCCGATCCGCTCCCCTTGCTTGAAGACGGGGCTCCGCTAACACTCCTTCGACCTCCGAAAAACATTTTCAATAAAAGTTGATTAGAAATTTGTTAAAATAATATGAATATGTAATTAATACAAAAGGCGGAATAATGAAGAAAAGAAGGAGATGATAGTAGTAGGATTTGGTGATGCAAAGCGCCGAATTCTCGGAATTCTTGACTCGTGAACCACCGACTTCCGAATTCCTCGATTCTCGAGTGATTAGAGAGCGATTAGAAAGTAGAAGATGTGATGAGATAGTGTGATGAAAATGGGAGGGAATGGGTAGTATTTATAGGAAAATTTAGGTGGGCTTTGGAGCCAACATCGGCCGGGTCCAACGGTTGACCCGCCGGGTTCAACGTTCGACCCGGCGAGTCAGCTGTTGCCATTTGAAAATTCCGACCGTTGGACATCTTTTTTTTTTTGTCTATTCCGACCGTTGGGAACTTGGGAACCAGGGGTTTAATTTTTTTTTATTGTTTTGTTTTCCATTTTTCAACTTTGTAAATTTATAACGGGTTTTTTGTTAAGTGTCCTTTTGGTGCCCAAAATTTAAGCCCTAGGACAAAAGGGTTGAAATATTAGGTGAGTGTCTATTTTTTCCAATTTTGCCCCTACCTTTATTTCTTCCTCTTCCCCAAATTAAAATAGATCTAGAAAAAATTGGAGCCGGATGCGGTCGATCCTCGCTCGTTGCACACCATCTCCCACCTCCCGCCTCCTCGCTGCACACCTCCGTCGACCGCCCCTCTCTCCGACGCCGACGAGCTCTTCCAGATATGAATAAATCCGATCGGTCAGCAACGCCATGGAAGGAGAATCACCGCCATCGCTTAACCTCCTCTCCGTTCGACCCTAAATCTAAGCCTTCTATCCACTCAATCACGTTCTACATCTATCAAGGATGGTTTTCGTGCAAAAACCCCTCTCAAATTGATACAAAATCGCTAACCGCCATTGTTGGACACCTTGGAGCTTCGTGAAACACCCGCTTAGCAGCCACTGTTCAAGCATTCGCCGCGGTGTGTATGATCATTCTTCGACAAAATCAACACAACGAGACTGAAGTAGAGATTGCACTCGTTAGTTTGATAGGTCATACGCGTCAAATGGAGCTCTGTGTAAGGAGAACGAGCCGTCGGAAGATCGGCGAAAATCACTGTTGAAGCTGCTCGAGATGGGGGAAGAAGAGTAATTACGCCAAACCTCCTAGAATTTCTGTTTTTATAAAATATGCCCCTGTGTTAGTTTCTAAAATTTCAGAAATTATCCCACAGTTTTAGAAGTTGTTCTAACTCGCGTAGTCTCCATTAAAAAATTAAAAATGTAACTATTATTGTCACCATAATAAAAATAAATTTATAGATATTGTCACCACTATAAAAACGTGGTCATAGACACTGTAATCAAAGGGAAATCATATGATAAAGGAAGCACAACCCCTATAGGGGCTAATGAGAAGCCAAAATAAATATGGTGACGGTTCTTCTTTAATATATGAATGAGTAAGAGGGTCATAAACGCTGTAAGCAAAATAAAAATAGGATCATAGACACTGTAACCAAAGGAAAACCCTAAGACGAGGGAAGTATCAACCTTATAGGGGCTAATGAGACACCAAAATATATGTGGTGACACTTCTCCTATAACTTATGAATGGTTAAGAGGGTCATAGATGTTGTAAGAAAAATAAAAATAGGATCATAGACACTGTAACCACTATAAAAACAGGGTCAAATACATTGTAATCAAGAGAAAAACCCTATAGACGATGTAACCAAAATAAAAACAGCTTTATAGACATTGTCTCCAGTATGAAAAAAAGTTCATAGACACTGTAATCAAAGGAAAATCCTAGGAAAAGGGAAGCACAAACCCTATAGGGGCTAATGAGAAGCCAAAATACATGTGGTGACAGTTCTAGTTTCTTAGATTTTTTAAAGTAGTGTCACCACAATAAAAAAAAATAAAAATGCAACTACTATTGTAACCACTGTAAAAAAAATAAAGTCATAGATATTGTCACCACTATAAAAACATGGTCATAAACACTGAAATCAAAGGGAAATCATATCATAAAGGAAGAATAAACCCTATATGGACTAATGAGAAGCCAAAATAAATGTGATGACAATTCTCCTCTAATACATGAATGGGTAAGAGGGTCATAAACACTGTAATCAAAATAAAAATTGTGTCATAGCCATTGTCACCGCTATAAAAATAAATCCATAGACACTGTAATTAAAAGGAAAACCCTATAGACGTTGTAACAAAAATTAAAACAGCTTTATAGACACTGTCACCACTATGAAAAAAGGTTAATAGACACTGTAATCAAAGGAAAACCCTAGGAAAAGGGGAGAATAAACCCTAAAGGGGCTAATGAGAAGTCAAAAGAACATGTCATGTACAGTATGGTTTAGGGTTTAGGGTTAAGTCTTCAGGGTTTAGGGCCTTGCCCTAAACCCTAAATCCTAAACCCTAAACCCTAAAATGTTAAGTACAGTACGTCGTTAAAAGATGATTGTTGTCGCCAAATGGAAAACTCTAGGACAAGGTAAGCACATACCCTAAAGGGGCTAATGAGAAGCCAAAAGACATTAGTTGAACAGTTCTCCTTTAATATATGAATGGGTAAGAGAGTCATAGCCACTTTCACCACTATAAAAACATGGTCATTGACACTGTAATCAAAGGGAAATAATGTGATAAGTGAAGCACAAACACTATAGGGGCTAATGAGAAGCCAAAATAAATGTGATGACAGTTCTCCTCTAATAAATGAATGGGTAAGAGGGTCATAGACATTGTACTCAAAATAAAAAGTGTCATAGCCACTGTCACCACTATAAAAATAAACTCATAGACACTGTAATCAAAAGGAAAACTCTATAGACGCATTAACCAAAATAAAAACAGGGTTTTAGACATTGTCACCACTATGAAAAAAGGGTCATATACACTGTAATCAAAGGAAAACCCTAGGACAAGTGAAGCACAAACCCTATAGGGCTAATAAGAAGCATATATTCATGTGGTGACAATTTTCCTCTAATATATGAATGGGTACGATGGACATAGACGATGTAAGCAAAATAAAAATAGGGTCATAGACACTGTCACCACTATAAAAACAAAGTCATAGACACTATAATCAAAAGGAAAACCATATAGACGTTGTAACCAAAATAAAAACAGCTTTATAGACACTGTCACCACTATGAAAAAAGGTTCATATACACTGTAATCAAAGGAAAACCCTAGGAAAAGGGAAGCACAAACCCTAAAAGGGCTAATGAGAAGCCAAAAGCATGATCTACGTCGAGTACTTGTCAAGCTCGAGTGGCTGCAGTCTTCATTCCTTAGTCGATTTTGCCTCCAGCTTTAGTCGGCGTCGAGTAGTTCTTGTCGATGTCAAGTACTTTCCTGCATTCGTCTCCTCCTTTTGGTTTTGTCCCAGAATGGCTTCAAATTCTTTAAAATTAAACCAAAACTCGTGTAGACCTCTATATCTAACAAATAAAATTATACTACACAAATGCAACATATTCCCAACCCAAAATATGCAATATACTTAGAATAAGGAGAGAAAATATGCACAAAAACAAGGTTACTTTAGTGGACATCAACTGTCACCTCTTAAGACCCCAAGTCTTACAGATGGTATAAAAGACGACTCTGGGCTCGGAGGTGCGCCAATAGTATGCTTGGGTACGCTCCTCCCGGAGGGTAGTCTCTTGGGCCTGACGAGGTCGTCAGTGCTTTAAGTGGGGGAGATTGTAACACCCCCATCCCACATCAAATATCATAGGGATGTTTGGAGTGATTTATAAGTAATTCAAGTCCTATCTATGTCACAACAGCTCTTTCTTTTTAGGCTCTAAGTGAGGACAATGGACCTTAGAGGGCTAAGTAGCACGGGCTGGCAAATCGTAAGACCTTGAGTCTAACACCCATCCCATCGGGTCTCGTCCTAAGTCATTCGAGTCATTAGTAACACCTTTATTATTATTACGAGCATGATTATTATGAGCATGATTACTAATATGATGATTATGACCCCGAGTCTTACGCCAGTTTCCGCCCTATTGGGAAGGGGGGTGGAGGTAGGAGAGGGATATGCCACTTTTCATTCTATGCTAGGGCTCTATTTAATTTTTCCCGCATATATATAAAATGCGAGCATGCTTGTGTGTTCAAGTCATGTCCTACATTAGAAACATGATATTAGGTATAGTGTATGTGTGTGCTTATATGTGGGGACCAGCAAAGTATCGGCCTCAATTTGATCCTATGTCCGCTTATGTTTTAGGTATGTGATTGTATGTTTGACGATGATGATATGTGATCCTATGATCACGTGACCCTATGATCATTGGACTTTTGCATGGCAGAGAGAGAGAGAGAGAGAGAGCCTTGAGACTCTGACTTCAGCAACTATGGTCGTTTTTGGACTTGATACATGGATTTCGTTTTGACCAGGCTATGTCGTGGCACCACTATGTATTTTGTTTTAGACTTATGCTTTGGTTTGAATGCTAAATGGTTTTTACGACTTAGTTTTAGGACATATACAGGGGTTTTACCACATGCCTCCATTGGACCTCACGAATTTGGGTTCAAAATCCCACTTTATACTACTAATATTTGTTTTCAAAACTTCAACATGTACCCGATGCGCAAGATCCTAATGAAGGATTCTATCGTTCAAAAAGTAACTCGGGATTTCTAATCTCGGGCCATTTCAACATCTGCGGATTACGCGTGTGCGATTGCCTAGTGATGCACGCTACCCAGTGCACTTCACCGTCGTCTTTTAGTTTCTCCTTTCGCACTTCGCCTTGGACCACCATTATCGTAGAACTCAAAGCAACGGTGAGTATCCCTATTGAATTGCTCTCTTTTGGGTTTTCTAGGTTGGAGTTGAACGATGGTGTTTGAGGGGAGTTGATGATGGAATGGAACGACTTCTAGTTAAAGATGTAGGTAGATTGAAAATGGTGTTTGAGGGAGTTGTTGATGGAGTGGAGCATTGTGCCCTTATTATTCTCTATGGGACATGCGTTGTACCCTTATTATTGGTTTTATTTAATTGGAAAGTACAGTAAAACATATAGTAGGGGGGATACCCATGTCGATGTAGGATTTTTTTTTCAAACTCGCAATCACAAATTGCGAGGTTGCGGAATTTATTGTTTTTATTTTAAAAAAAGCTCAGCCCCCCCCCCCCCCCCTCCGATAAGGTAAATAGATAGATGAGGTGATAACACCAATATACAAAAGCTGAGACCAAACTCATGGTCTCATGTAAGAAAGGGAACCGTATACCCAAAATGGGCCCTATACTCACAAGAAACACAAAATAACCTAACCTTTCGAAACAAGACTAACTCTCTAAACTACCATAGATATCCAATCTATCCAAACCCCCTATACCAACCGACTATTTACGTAACAAGTGACTTTTCCACGTATTTTCCATGACTGATTTGCACTTTCACTTCTCAAAAATACGTGTTTGACAACTCTCAATAATAATGTTTGCATAAACAGAAGGAATAAAAAAATTCATTACAAAAAACGATTTTGTTCCTAGCCATCTAAGTGTAGTATATAATAGCTTCAAGTGCTAATAACTTGACTTGGAAAGGGAAGGTCTTCTGGTGCAGATCCGTCTCCTCAGCGAACCACTGTAGCCAGGCTCCAATTGACCCAAAGTGGCATCCACAACCTGCCCAACGCATCACTCGCACTAGAACCTGTTGTATAGGATGGGAATCAAACCATAGGTGGGCAACAGTTTCCTCTTCCTGCTTTTAGAAAGCACATAAAGCAGACTCAGTACCTTTCCAGTGCTTCACTCAATCACTAGTTTGCAGCTGCTCTCTAGCTGCTAGCCACACTATAAAAGCCCATTTGCGGCATTGCAACTTTCTCCGGATAAATCTGCCCCAAGCCGTGAACTCCCCCTTATCTCTAAGAAGCTCATACACTTTGGAGCACGAGACACTCCCAGTGTAATTTAAAATCGGTTGTAAAGACCAATGAGAGGGGTTACTTATTTGTAGTGCAGCCTGCAACTCGCTTCTGGTGCTCAGAATGCTCTTCCATACCCATGTACCGTCCACTTTTAGGTCTATCTCCTAAACTGATGCTCCCCCTGAGATGATTATGTATACACCAGCTGTACCAAACACTAGGTTTCTGCATAGATAAGTCACCCACCAACTTAGCTTGGACACTCCTATTCCAGGATAAGATCTCCTTGATATCCAATCCTCCTTCCGAATGAGGCTTCGTAACACGGCTCCATGCTACATGATGCTTATGTCCTGATGCACTCCCATTCCAAAGGAAACGTCTACACAGACTATTAATTTTCTGCACCACCCCTTCAGGAAGAATCAATACCTGACTCCAGAAGGTGTACACCCCGGCGCAAACTGATTTGACAAGTTGTAATCGACCCGCATAAGACATCTTCTTAGCTGCCCAACAAGGGATTTGCTTCTCCAATCTGTCGATAAGATCACTATACTCATGCACCATAACTGTCTTGGAGTGCAAAGCAATGCCCATGTACTTAATCGGTGAACTCCCCTGAACAAAACCAAGCCCCTGAGTGATAGTATCAGCTAGGCTGATTGGGACCCTAGAAATGAACAACACAATGCTTTTCTCATTATTCGCTCTAAGCCCAGACATAGCAAAGACTTCATCCAGACACGATTTCATAATGCAAACCGAACCCACATAAGCATGACACAATAAAAGTAGATCGTCCACAAACGCCAGATGTGTAAGCTTCATCTTTTTACATCTCGGGTGGAATATGAATCCATGTCTTGTTGTAGCTTCTTGAATCATTCTACTCAACATCTCCATGCAAAGCACAAACAAATTAGGTTAACAAGGCTGATCGGGAAGTGTAACGGCCCAGATATAAATATACGGGTTACATTTTGAAGATAGGATACCTTCGTTCGGATCTTGCAATCCAGGTACGGGTCGAGGTTTCAAACCTCTTTTAAGGGTCAGTATGAAAGAGGGATTTCGAACCCTAAAATCATCGTAGGACCGTTGGGTACTCTTATCATGTCCTAATGAATAAGTCGTAAAACTCATTTCAAGAAATAGAGCGGAAAACGAAATTGAGATACAACATGCCACGGCAGAGTCGGGTCAAAACCAATCATAAGTGGAATAATTTACCATTTAGCCAAGTTAGCGGATTACTCAGGTTCTTTGATTTCGCCAAAGAGACTTCCCGTCACAGAAGCAAGGAGTAAGCAAGGAGCAGGTACCTAATGTTGATAGGAGGAAATCGAGACTTGCAATAATAAAATAGAAATAAATCACAGCAAACCAGATTTCGTCCCTTGCAAATAATTACAAGACCTCCTCCTGATGCAGCAACGGGAAGTCAGGATCGATCCACGAGGAAGCGTGTCAGCGGATCCTAGGCAGCGAAGAAATCTCACGAATGTCGACAACAGTGGTACTCGACTTCGACTAAGGTAGTCGACAGGGGTCAGGCACAGTCGAACACAGCGCAGCAGCAGTTACAGGGGCTCGTCGATGTCGACAAGGCCTACTCGATGTCGAGTAGAGGTCTTAGTCGACTTTGCTTCGTCTCGTCGAGTACCTGCACACAGAAGCTACAACGATGCTAGATCGAGAATCAGTACTCGATATCGACGAGTGCTATTCGATATCGAGGAGACGGAGAATAAAACGAAAGTAAAAGAAAGTAAAAAAACAATTGCTTTGGGGTTTCGACTAAACTTAATGTAAAAGGACTTCCAAGATTGGGGTTTGCAACAACGATAACCAAGCATGCATAAGGCAGAACCAAACAAAATTATCATGTAAATCGCATCAAAGGACTAAGCTTTCGCCTTTTCCAACAATTAGACAACTCTTTCAAGAAACCCTAATTTTCTCTACTGATTTTATGTTTATAATCCAAGTTGTTAGCATGGATCTCCATTAGACGGGTAATAAACACATAAACAAGTAGGAAAATGCTCAAAATATGATAAAGGTCGGATCTTTACCTCAAACGCATGGCTATCGTCGGGCTCGCCCCAACCCTAGAAGTGGGTGGACTACTCGCGCTTCATCGCAAACTCAGACATTGATTGATGAAAAGAAACTTGCATTAAACTAAATTCAAAGACTTTACAATCTCGACGATCCAACTCTCGTTGAACGCCAAAACCCTAAAACCTCTGAACTCCTAAACCGTCTCTGTGGAACTACTTCTCTAACTGAAATTGAATTCCTAAAACTGAGCCCCATGGGCTTTATTTATAGCCTTCTATTCCTTGCTAATCAAGGATAGAATATCTATATCTATATCTAAAACTATATCTAAGACTTTAATGATAAATAAAAGCAACAATGAAATTAAATCTAAAAGGGAAATAATATCTAAATTGTCTCAAGTGGATAAAACTCTCTTCTTCATGATAGATGTTGATAATTCGGATAGACTAGGCTATCCTCGGCTACAAGGACTCCAACTCCGAGTAGAATTGCATCAATGCGTCACGCGGCTTCGGAAATCTTCGTCGATCTCGAGTACGACGTACTCGATGTCGAGTAGGAAAATCGTCGACTGGGTTGGCTTGTCGTCTCGGCTAGAAGGTTCTCGACGTGGCTCGGTCATGGCTCCTGGCCATCGTCGATCTCGACTAGGGCTCGCCGACATCGACTAGAGTACTTCCTTTCCGCTGGAGCGAGTCGGCGAGCTCTGTCATCTTGGTGCATCCCGCTGGCAGCGAGGATTTCCGCGGCAGCGAGTGGCTCGCTGCAGCGAGTCTAGTCGCTAGCAGCGAATACTTCCTGGTCGTCTTCGTCCTCGGCTTGTCGATCAGCTCCTCTTCTCGTCGACTCCGGGACTGGCGCTGAGGTGTCGTCGATCTCGACTAGTGTTCCTCGAGATCGAGTAGGGCTCCGGAGCTGGGTTGGTCTGGCTCAGCTTTCTCGACCAGTCTTTGTCGACCAAGTCCGCCTGGGCTCTCTACTCGACATCGAGTAAGATGTACTCGACATAGAGTAGCCCTGGCTATAGCTCGGTTTGTCCTGGTTCTGTACTCTCGGATTCTGGACTTCTGTAGTTGTTTTCTGAGCTTTTCTGACCTTCCTTAGAATTTCTGTAAAATGTCTCGAATTCTGCGAATTTAAACAGAAACTGGTGTAGATTCCATAATTTGGCAAATAAACATAAACTACATAGATTCTGTACTATCTAACCCAAATGTATGCAAGTATGCAGAAAACGATATTAAAATTACTGTAAAATATGGCAGATTTAGCTCACAACAAACACCCCATACTTAAGCTTGCTTGTCCTCAAGCAATACTTTTATTTGTCATTCAGGGGAAGAAATCAAAACTCTCAACATATCAGATTCATTCTTATATAACCCAGCAGTCAATTACCATCCTTGAAAAGGTACTAACGTCACAAATCCATGCATGTGCAATTATATCAAAGCAACATCTACTCACAAAAGGAGGGTTATGCAAAAAAACATTCGTAAGTGACAAAGCATTGATAATCAAGAGGACTTCAACTTAAGCTCAAATAAGGAGTAGATTTGGTAAAAAGGCTAAAAGGTGGGCAGTTTCTGGCAATGTGGTGTTAATGATCCGGGGAAATGGAGTATTTTCAAATTGAATTTCCACACTCCTTCTCCATAATATTCATCACCTTTCATAATGCTTTTATCAATAATAATGCTTTTACCTCTCTAACCTCAGCACTGCCTTCTCGCGAATCGCAAACATGGGTGTCATGAATGGCCCCGGATACTTAGTGCTTTGGACTCCTCACAATGTGTCCCATCTCTCCAAACTATTATCTCAGAGAGCAGGGTCAATCTACCTTTATCTCCTGAGGTGATTGGATTTTCTTTCACTCATTAAATTTTCCATATACTTCAAACAATTTCCTTTCAAACTCCAATAATGATAATAATCACAAACACCATATGATAATCTCCATAATGTAACATCATTCTCAACATAATCCCCGGATAAGGTAAAGAATGGGCAAATATTTAGGTCATGTGGAGCGATAATTGAAATAAGGCATATTATGGCTTTTGTGATGCGCAAGCATAGGTAAGGCTAGGATTTTAAACAATGAGCATTATATGGAAATATAAAGTCCTCCATCATCTTATCATGCAACATGTCAAAAGCAGCTTCAAATTTTACCTCCTTTCATGGTTTTTAATAAATAATGCACTTCAATCTTATCATGCTATATCTTTAATGAATCCAATTTTGCATCGTCGAGTTCAATATAAACTTCCATGACATTAATCAAAATTTTCAATGGGGGTCCTTTTTCTCAAATTTTGAAAAACATGTATATATACACATAAATCAATAATGCATTCCAAAATAGCCATGTAGCAATTCAAAGAAATAATGCACATATATGTCAAATATAGCAAATATGCACAAAGTAAGCCCTTCCCCCACCCCATACTTAAACATTACAGTGTCCTCATTGTATAAAATAAAGTAGAAACAAGAGTAAAGGAAGGAACTCACAGGATAAAATATCGAGGAAGGCGGATCTGGGCAGGTCGAGTAACTGTTCTTGTCGATATCGATTACAGTACTCGATATTGAGTAGGCTCTAAGCGTCTGGTGGAATCTGAAGTCGAGGAGCGTCTGGCTTGTCGATGTCGAGTTGGCCTACTCGAGATCGAGTAGTGTCTGGGTTGCTCCTCCTTGTCGCCGTCGACTTGGCCTTCGTCGATTTTGACTGTTTTTCAGGGACTTCTTATTCTACTCTTCGCGATCCTTATATGCTTGCCCACCTAAAAGTGTTAGATTGCACATAAAAACAAGACTATCTACATAAAGTATTTTAAAAGACATAAAACCAAAACCAAAAACAAAAAACAAAAAGTTCAAAAGTCCCAAAAATCATAAAGTTTTATATACATGCTCTAGATTTTAGAGTCGCTAGGCCGACTTCTCCGTTTGCGCTCAAGGACCATTATTGTGGGGCCTGCTCATGCTTGGCCCTTCTCCTGGATTATCTAGGTCCTGATGGTAGTATGCAAGCTCAGCTGACAGGTGGTTGCTTGCATCATCTCCCTTCTCTTTCTTCTTCTTCCTTCCAGCTCTCAGTTTTCGCAGATTCTCTTGCCATGGTGTCTTATCTCCCCTTAAATCATTGATAATTTTCTTTATGGACTGAGGGGGGGGGGGGGGGGGGGGGGTAGGATTCATACCTGAACTTACCTTTTCGGACCCAAAACAGGAATCTTTGGGCTTGGGGCTAATCGACATCGAGTACAGCTGGTCGACCTCGAGTACAGGGACCCCATACTTAGGCTCTTGGCAAGTTTCTGGCTCTGCAGTGGTTGTCGAGATCGACAAAGGCTTGTCGACATCGAGTACGTCCCTTGTCGAGATCGAGTTGGTCTTGTCGATCTCGAGTACAGCGTCAGCACCTTCCTCTGCTGCTTGCTTGGTCCCGTGGTTGCTGATGCTTTTCACCTCCAGCCATGAAATTTCCTCTTTTGCAGGGCCAAAAGAGAAATCCAAAACCTCATCGCCTATGGTGAAGGTGAGCGATCTATTCTTGACACTTATTTTGGCATCTGCAGTAGCTAAGAATGGTCTACCAAGAATAATAGGGCTAGTAGGATCTTCAGCACAGTCAATGATAAGGAAATCAGCTGGAACAAAGAATTTACCAACCTGGAAAGGGACGTTCTCAACTATACCTGTAGGGATGACTACTGTATTGTTTGCCATGTATAGCTTGGCATCCACAGGTTCTATGCATCCTATCTTTACTTTCCACCAGATGGATAAAGGCATGATGCTCACACTTGCTCATAAATCGCATAGAGAATCATATTTATATTGCCCAAAACCCACAGTAACAGAAAACTTACCAGGGTCAGGTCTCTTTTCAGGGAAGTGGAGTACATTGCATTCGCCTGCGATCTCTGAGATGGATCGCTTCTTGCTTAGGATTTCCTTGAGAAATTTGACATATCCAGGCATTTTTTGCAGGGCCTCTGTAAAAGGAATAGAAACATTCAGTTCTTGCAGCATATTAATAAATCTGGTAAACCTACCTGCAGTGGGATCTTTCTGTGCTTTTGAAGGGAAAGGAAGTGGCTTTTTCAGTTTCGGAGCCTGATCAGCCGTCGGAGGTGCTGTAGAGTCGTCGACGTCGGCCAGACGCTGCTCATCGACCTCGACCATAGGCTCCTCGACATCGAGTAGGGTGGTCGACCTGGAGTTGCTGGTCTGTGCAGCGGAGTCCGAGCTCAGCCTCTGGTCTGTGTCGAGTAGCGGCTTGTCGATGTCGAGTACACCCTCCTCGAGATCGAGTTGGCTGTGCTCTTCGTCGAGTTGCTGCTTTGCCTTGCTTTGCTGCTTTCCGACCTCTGGCTCGTGTAATTGATGTCCACTCCTAAGTTTGATAGTTGAGACGTGTCTGGTTTTCCCCTTAGGATTCGGGTTCTGTTTGCCCAGGGAGTTGTCCGGATGGTTGTGGGATCTGTGCAGCGATCTGACCCATCTGCGTCTCTATTCCCCTTTTCCAGATGTCTAATTCTCCAAATTTTGTAGTGATGTTCTGGAATTGGTTGTTGATGGTGCCCTGATTCCGACGCATCTCCTCAAGGATCAGCTGCAGATCATCCTTCTTTTGATCCCTCTCTGGATGTCCTGGAGCTTTGTATGGTGGGGGATTCCTAGGAGGACCTTGGTTCCATTGTGGTTGATAGAACCTTTGATCTCCCATGTGTCGATTTGGACCCCTAGCGTAGGCTGCCTCCTCGTGTGTTTCTGCCATCCTGACTTGCTCGGTGTGTGAGCACTCAGTAGTGGTGTGCCTCTGCGATCCGCATTCGATGCAAGGCTGATTGACAGATAGGTATTTGACTTGCTTGAGGAGCTTGCGATTCTGGTCTCTGTAGAACTGCTCCCTGACATCTGGGTCGATCTCCTTTACTGGCTCATAGAGTGGCATTGATGGTGCTGGCCTGGCGTAGGAGTTCTCCTCATAGTTTGTAGGAGCCCCATATTTGTTGTCGTAGTTAGTGAGCTTTTCTAGCACACCCCATGCGTCGCTTGGTGGCATCGTCAGATACTCATAGCGAGTATAATGGTTGATCCTATCCTTAGTGATTTGATCAAGAGAGTTGAAGAAGATCTCCTGAATGACGTAGGGTGGCTGTCCATGAGTAGGGCAAGATCGCAGCAGTTCTTTGTAGCGTTCCCATGCCTTTGCCAGCGGTTCCCCTTGCTTCTGTTTGAAGGCGGTGATTTTCTGACGGAGAAGTGCTGTTTTGGCGGGTGGGAAGTATTTGTTCAGGAACTCTTGCTCTACTTGGGCCCAGGTGGTGAGAGATCTCGGCTTCAGCCTTTCAAGCCACTTCAGTGCAGGTCCAGCGAGAGACCAGCGGAAAGATTTCATCTTGACATATTCCAGAGTTGTACCTTCAGCAAGAGTACGACACATATCATGAAAGTTAGTAATATGTTCAAGAGGGCACTCATTAAATTTGCCATAAAAAGCATTATTTTTAAGCTCTATCAAAAATTGAGTGCGAATTTCAAAAGAGTTATCAGGGATTAGAATCGCCGATTCAGGCACGACGAGAGCTGGATGCATATAATCCTCTACAGTAGTTGGATATTGGGCAAGCTTAGCTTCTGCTTGCCTCGCGCGCTCAGCTTCTTGTTCCCTCGGTGCCCTTTCATTGGCGATAGTGGTATCCTTTGCGGCTAGTTCCCTTGTAAGCCTTTCGATCAGTTGCTCTTGTGTTTCAACGGCCGCCATTATCCTTTTGAGTTTAGAGTGGATGTGTAGGTAGCGCTCCAGTTCGTCTAAGGCGTCATACTCAGGTGGTAGACCAGAATGGCGCATACACCTAAAAAGTAACTCAAAGTAGACGTGAGATTCAACTACCTAAGGCGCGAATGATTGCTTCCCCGGCAACGGCGCCAATTTGTTGATAGGAGGAAATCGAGACTTGCAATAATAAAATAGAAATAAATCACAGCAAACCAAATTCTGTCCCTTGCAAATAATTACAAGACCTCCTCCTGATGCAGCAGCGGAAAGTCAGGATCGATCCACGAGGAAGCGTGTCAGCGGATCCTAGGCAGCGAAGAAATCTCACGAATGTCGACAACAGTGGTACTCGACTTCGACTAAGGTAGTCGACAGGGGTCAGGCACAGTCGAACACAGCGCAGCAGCAGTTACATGGGCTCGTCGATGTCGACAAGGCCTACTCGATGTCGAGTAGAGGTCTTAGTCGACTTTGCTTCGTCTCGTCGAGTACCTGCACACAGAAGCTACAGCGATGCTAGATCGAGAATCAGTACTCGATATCGACGAGTGCTATTCGATATCGAGGACACGGAGAATAAAACGAAAGTAAAAGAAAGTAAAAAAATAATTGCTTTGGGGTTTCGACTAAACTTAATGTAAAAGGACTTCCAAGATTGGGGTTTGCAACAACGATAACCAAGCACGCATAAGGCAGAACCAAACAAATTATCATGTAAATCGCATCAAAGGACTAAGTTTTCGCTTTTTCCAACAATTAGACAACTCTTTCAAGAAACCATAATTGTCTCTACCGATTTTATGTTTATAATCCAAGTTGTTAGCATGGATCTCCATTAGACGGGTAATAAACACATAAACAAGTAGGAAAATGCTCAAAACATGATAAAGGTCGGATCTTTACCTCAAACGCATGGCTATCGTCGGGCTCGCCCCAACCCTAGAATTGGGTGGACTACTCGCGCTTCATCGCAAACTCAAACATTGATTGATGAAAAGAAACTTGCATTAAACTAAATTCAAAGACTTTACAATCCCGGCGATCCAACTCTCGTTGAACGCCAAAACCCTAAAACCTTTGAACTCCTAAACCGTCTATGTGGAACTACTTCTCTAACTGAAATTGAATTCCTAAAACTGAGCCCCATGGGCTTTATTTATAGCCTTCTATTCCTTGCTAATCAAGGATAGAATATCTATATCTATATCTAAAACTATATCTAAGACTTTAATGATAAATAAAAGCAACAATGAAATTAAATCTAAAAGGGAAATAATATCTAAATTGTCTCAAGTGGATAAAACTCTCTTCTTCATGATAGATGTTGATAATTCGGATAGACTAGGCTATCCTCGGCTACAAGGACTCCAACTCCGAGTAGGATTGCATCAATGCGTCACGCGGCTTCGGAAATCTTCGTCGATCTCGAGTACGACGTACTGGATGTCGAGTAGGAAAATCGTCGACTGGGCTGGCTTGTCGTCTCGGCTAGCAGGTCCTCGACGTGGCTCGGTCATGGCTCCTGGCCATCGTCGATCTCGACTAGGGCTCGCCGACATCGACTAGAGTACTTCTTTTCCGCTGAAGCGAGTCGGCGAGCTTTGTCGTCTTGGTACATCCCGCTGGCAGCGAGGATTTCCGCGGCAGCGAGTGGCTCGCTGCAGTGAGTCTAGTCGCTAGCAGCGAATGCTGCCTGGTCGTCTTCGTCCTCGGCTTGTCGATCAGCTCCTCTTCTCGTCGACTCCGGGACTGGCGCTGAGGTGTCGTCGATCTCGACTAGTGGTCCTCGAGATCGAGTAGGGCTCCGGAGCTGGGTTGGTCTGGCTCAGCTTTCTCGACCAGTCTTTGTCGACCAAGTCCGCCTGGGCTCTCTACTCGACATCGAGTAAGATGTACTCGACATAGAGTAGCCCTGGCTTTAGCTCGGTTTGTCCTGGTTCTGTACTCTCGGATTCTGGACTTCTGTAGTTGTTTTCCGAGCTTTTTTGACCTTTCTTAGAATTTCTTTAAAATGTCTCGAATTCTGCGAATTTAAACAGAAACTGGTGTAGATTCCATAATTTGGCAAATAAACATAAACTACATAGATTCTGTACTATATAACCCAAATGTATGCAAAGTATGCAGAAAACGATATTAAAATTACTATAAAATATGGCAAATTTAGCTCACAACACCTAACATTATCCACAAAGTCAGGCCTGGTAATCGCCTACGTGTCCTCTAACCGCGCTGAGGCCATATAACATGTTTATACCCAAATAAAGGATGATCTAATGGAGTACAGAATTTAAATCTCACAAGCATGCTGATCAGGATATATAACATAAGTGCAGAAATACAGTAAAGGCGCCCAAAGAATGCCAAGTGGCATATCCCCAATCTGTGCCCACTCTAGGGCCATATCTGTCTGTACCCTCACCGAGTAGGACGCTCGATCGGTGTCGCAACCATCTGTCCGTACCCACATCGAGGTAGGACACTCGGTCACCGCCGTAGCCATATCATAATATAAGACTCGGCTGGGACCGAAACGATATGAAACACGAATGCCCCAATGACCCTGGCAACGACTCTAAAGATAACGATCGTTCTCTTTTCAAACGCAAAAAGAACAAGGATGATCATTCATAAGTGCAAGTCCTAAGCATGATACTACATTGCATGTTTTTGTGCATATGCAACACCTACACGCTATATGACACATCCGACAAGAGGTCCAGGTTGGTGAGTAAGTCTCGTAGGATACTTACCTGGAAATTCCGAACAGCAAAAGATAACGCAAGCGGAGTCCAACAAGCAACAATCACCTAACAAATATACAAATATGCATAAGTCTATCTAAGTCACACAAGGCGCCCCTAACTATCATTCCGTCTTATCTCATCATATATCACATATCATTTCATGTTCATCTCATCTCAACATATAATATCTCATCCATCATCTCAACTTTCCTCGTCATATAACATTTCATATCTTATTTAAAATTCACATAATTCTCAAGCGGGATTCCACAATATATTCGCCGAGTTAAATCGAGTAAATCATTTTTTTCCAGAGTTTTCCAAACTCTTAAATCTCAAGTCAATTCATTTTCAAACAATTTCTCAAATTCTACATGTCCAAATCAAAAGGAAGAATAAAATTTCTAAGTCAACCTGAAAGCTTGTTTTTATCAAAATATTCCAGCAATTTGGTTTTCAAACAATAAATCATTTCACAATCCCAATCACATTTTATAATATCAATTAGTAACATTTTCCAAATAATATTACTTTTAAGACTATCTTATAATATAATAATTTTCAGAAAATGTCTTATCACCAAATCCAGAAATAACATGTAATTATACTAATCTAGTAAAAGCATTTATATAAAACTATATACCAACATATTATAACTAGACCTCTCAAAACACAACCCGACCCAAAAAACCCGACCCGAACGACCGAAAAAATCTGGGTCAAGACCCGGGTTTTTTGACCCAGGATTTTATTTCGACCCGAACCCGAATTACCCGACAATTTTCCGAGTAAACAGGGTCCGGGTCTGGGTCGACCCGGTCGGGTTGGAATTCTTTTTTTATTCAATCGCTTATTCGCTCCAGACTCCAGTCCTCTTGTTCACTTTTCCGTTCTTTTGAGTTCTGAGCTTCTCGATGGCTAAACCCTAGCCCCAATTGCCACTGGCAATCACGTAGCCGTCAACCCTAGTCGCCGTTGTTCAAGAGACGCCGCCGTCGCCATCACTCTTTTTCGTCGCTGCTGTGTTTGTCGCTATCGGTGCTACAGGTCGGGGAGTTGTTGTTCGTCGCAGTTGTCTAAGCCGGTGAGGTCACTGCTCGTCCTCGACCCAAGCTCTAGTTCAAAGGTGGTGGGGTCATTGCTCTTCCTCAACCCAAGTGTCTCTTAGAGGTTGTCCAAGGCTGTTGTCCGGGCTGCTGTACGGTAAGCCTATACATCTCTATTATGATATTGTATGTTTAGATAGATGTAAACATTGACAAATTGACAACCTCTATTCAGATCTGTTGGTCTCTGCTCATCCTCTTTTTTTAATTTGTTTTGCTGTTTAGAGACACCTCTCGTTTCCTACTGTTTTTTTTTTATATAATTTCCGAATTTTGTGGCTATTTTACTTAGAATAATGTGCTGTAACAACTAAATGAGAAATTGACAGCCTCTATTGTGAATTTTGTGGCTATTTTCGATTTTTGTGGCTATTTAAGTTAGAATAATGAGCAATTGTGGCTGCAATTTTTGGGGTATTTGCAATTGCAACAACTGAATTATTGCATGTGTTGACTTCTTAAGGGTAGGAAATCGTGGTTAGTTCAATTTTGGGGTATTGTAATGGGAAAATAAGTTATATTTGTGAGTTGGTATTTCCAATTATTATAAAAATATGGTTAGAAAAGAGGTATACGTAAGAATTATAATGTTATTGCTATGTAGTTTTTTTTTAATGATGATTTAGGTATTGTGTTTGTATGAGTTTTATAATAATGTAACTTGTCTATTTTAATTCTTAATAGAATCAAACTTTGATTCATTTTAATTTGTATCTCACACCATGCTACTCTTATAGTAACCATGCCACCACGGCGACCTCCAATCAAACAAGTTTCGACGAAAAAACCAAGTGGATCATTGTCTCCAATGCCATTTCGAGATGGATTTGGAGTCAAATCTACTCATATGTCATCCTCATCCCCATCATCACTACCGGTTCCAAATCAAGGTAGTTAACTTTTATCTAAAAACTAACTTTATTTGCGAATTGAAAGTGTATTATAAATATGTTGTCTAGTCATTTGCTTACTTAAACACACTTTTCCAATTTGTAGTAGCAAGTGTGTTTTCGTCTTCAAGTCAAACTCTTACTCCATAACCTATGGAAGATTGTGCCTCTCCAATTAATCCTACTCCTGTACCTCTAACTCCAATGGAAGATATAACAAGTAGGACCAACACATTTGAAACTTCCGATAATTCTCAAGTGAGGACGAAAAAAAGGATATGGAATGCGGATACTTGGGTTGATTATGATGTATATGACGGATATGTATTTGAAGATGGTCTTGATAGGGATATTTGCAAGTATTGCGAAAAAGGACCGCTTTCGGCAAATTCTGATTTGGGTACCTCAAATTTTTCACGACATACTGCCTGTTGCAAAGCACGTTTAGCTACACTTGATAAGGATGGCATAACATTGAAGGATGGGAAGGTAATCACTAAATTTAATCAATCTCTCTATAAGAAAATGGTTTCACTTGGTATTATTCAACATGCATATCCATTTACTTATGCGGAGCATCGAGGAAATAGGGATCTCCACCGATTTTTGAATGCAGATTGCAAACCGATATGTAGAAATACGGCCAAAAATCATGTTATGAAGATTCATGGTAGAGAGAAACAGAGACTTAGAAATATCATGATGAATCTTTCTAGAAAAATTTGCCTGACTCTGATATGTGGACTTCGGTCGTTGGTCAAGGTTATCTCTCTTTGACTGCACATTATATTGATGATGTTTGGAATGTGCATGCCAAACTTTTGAATTTTAGTCATGTTGAACCACCTCACACTGCACATGTGTTACATGATATAGTGTTGGGTCACTTAAAGGATTGGGGAATTCATAAGAAAGTGTTTTCTGTGACACTGGATAATGCTAGATGCAATGATAATATGCAAGAGTTGTTATCAGAAAGCCTATCATGTTATTCTCCTTTGCCTTGTGGTTGTGACTACTTCCATGTGCGTTGTAGTGCTCATGTTTTGAATTTAATTGTTCAAGATGGCTTGAAAGTAATTGTTGATGAGGTGAAGAAGGTTAGGAGGTTGGTGACCTACAATGTTGCTTCAGAGTGTAGAACATTGAAGTTTTTAGAAGTTGTTGCTGCTGCTAATGTTGATTGTTCTAATAATTTGTGCTTAGATTGCCCTACTAGATGGAATTCTACATATAAAATGCTTGAGGGGGCTCTGATCTATCGTGTCCCTCTTTCAAGGAGATCTGATAGGGACTATCCTAATGTTCCAAGTCAGGAGGAATGGTGCAGAATTGAAAAGATTTGTGAGCTTCTGAAGCCTTTTGATGAACTTACAACTATTATCTCATGAAAGAAGTATCCAACATCCAATCTCTAGTTGAAAAAAGTGTGGAGAATTGAGCTTCTGTTACTTAAGTATGCATCTTGTGGAGATCCGATCTTGAAAGACATGGCAGTGCTGATGAAAGAGAAGTATGAAAAATATTGGGAATCATATAATGTTGTTTTCTCCTTTGATGCGATATTGGATCCTCGCTATAAGTTTCAGTTTGTGTTGTATTGTTTCCAAGAACTAGATAAAGTGTTGAAAACTGAAACTGCTGCAATGAGGGCGGGACATGTGAAGGAAGAATTTTTCAAGATGTTTAATGAGTATGCGATCTCTAATGCTACTCAAGCAACTAGAAAAAGCATGAACACAACCCAAGAACAAGGCGGGGATTATATGGAGAGAAACTAATCTAAATTCCTATTTTGAATTTGTTATTTATATACATTTTTTTCTATTTGTAACATCTTGACTTCATAGAATCATAGTTCATACTATCGGTTATTACTTGCTACTTGCTAGTTATATTGCTCATGTAAAATTTCTCAACTTGGCTATTACTTATATTTTGATGCTTTGTAATATGTGCATGTTTGATTGCTTGATGTTTTCTTTGTAGGCATTTGCTAATTTTGATGAATTTTCCGAAGATAAAAATGAGATAGAAACATACCTAGAGGCAGTGAGGTTAAATCATAACTCTAATCTAGATGTGTTCATGTGGTGGAAGGAAAATTGTACCAAATATCCCACACTTGCTCTTATGGCACGAGATATCTTAGCGATTCCGATAACTACCATGGCATCTGAGTTCTCTTTTAGTATGGGAGCTAGAGTTCTCATGAAATGGAGATCCTCCCTGCATCCATATACTGCAGATGCCCTTTTGAGTATTCGCACTTGGCCATTCGAATTTCCTATGGAAGAAGGTAAATTTACTTTGTGTTGCACTAAATTAGCTCTTTTAATTTTGCAATTGATTATGGTTTTAATTAAATATGTTTTGCAATACAGAGCTGAATGAACATCAAGACTTTCAAGGGATTGAGTATCAATTGTCACAGCTGAGGATTTGACTCGATTGGGAATTTGGCACTTTTGTTTTGTAGCTCATCTATGTGTACCTTTTGTTGTTGTTATATTCCTATTTATATTGGAACATGTGTACCTTTTGTTGTCGTTATTTTGCAGTACAAACATATAGAATTTCTCGAAGACAAGTTTACTTTCTTGTTGGATGTTAGAATTGGATCTTATTTCTATTGTAATATGAATCTAGACATCTAGTTCATGCTTTCTAAGTAATGAATTTGTGTTGTTTCTTATAAGTTATAATTTGAATTTTACAGGAAGCACGAATATGTACGGAATGGCCTTAACTTGAGTTTTAGTATTTACAAATCAATTTGAACTTTTTTTATTTTGTAAAGATTATCGCAGATTTTGCCTTCCAAAAAGTTAAAATTGACTGAACCAAAATGACCCAAAACCCGGGTTTTACTCAACCCGAATATACCCGAAACTAGTATTACTCGGGACCCGTATTACCCTGGACCCGAAGTGACCTGACCCGAACCCGACCTGTTTGACACATAACATTTAACAATACATACAAATACAAATGACAACAAACCCAACCCAACAACCAAACTTATAACCCGGAATGGAAAGGTCCAAACCCGAAAACCAAAACAACCCTCCCGAATGAGAAGAATGTAAAAAGGAAATATGTCTCTCCAATGTTATAACCCGGATAGAAGAAACGGGTCAGGCCATGGCCCGAAGAATTAGGCCCAACAGGATCCATCCCTCCCAATAGAACAGAGCATCTGTTCAACGACGAACGGACGAAGGAAGAAGAAGAAGGATGTTCCCACCGGCGGCCTCCCTTCAACCTAAAACTCAAATTGGGATTAGCTCAGAACCGAATCCCAACCTGGAAGCCCAACTTTATAACCCAAATGGAAGCCCGTCTTCTTCCTAACCGACATAACAGAGCACTACACACATGACGGACGAAAACGGAAGAAGAGAAGGTGAACCCAGAGCCTCCGGTGGAGCTCCGATCAACCCAAACCTGCACCCAGCCTGAACGACACCTCTCCCCGACCACCACATACTTGAAAAACCCAAACGCAAGCAAGGAAATAGAGAGAATGAATAGCTCACCGAGAGTTGAAAACTTCACCGGAGAACGCTCGTCGGAGATCAATTAGGCTTCTTCGGTGTCAGAATCAGGGAGATCTTGGCCTAGGGGGAATCTAATAAGCTTAAAGGTTGGCCTTTATTGGGTTTAAGAGAGAAATGAGGAGGAACGAGTGTTTACCGAGTTAAAACGCGAAATAGAGAATGGGGACGAAGGGAAGTGGCTCGACGACTCCGGGATCTCTCTGTGCTCTTGGCTCGCTGCTCTCAGCTCGGACGGGTGGCTAGGCTGTCAACCATGATCGAAGAGGAGGAGAAAGTGGTGAATGGGTGGCGGCAACAGGG
Organism: Persicaria tinctoria; assembly: GCA_037127255.1. Taxonomy (NCBI): domain Eukaryota; kingdom Viridiplantae; phylum Streptophyta; class Magnoliopsida; order Caryophyllales; family Polygonaceae; genus Persicaria; species Persicaria tinctoria. The sequence continues at coordinate 34,964,761 of JBANSL010000017.1, read as the reverse complement.
ATCCAACAGAGGGACTTCTGGTGGTGTTTGAAGCTCGGGAAATCCGGGCGATGGTGGCTGTTTTGGGGCTGGGTTTCTGAAATGGAATAGATGAGGAGAGGAGAGACTTGGAGGATTTAGGGATAAGGTCTAGGGTTCCCATATTGAGAAGTTAGAGAGCAACACAAAAGTATGAGGGTGCTGTGTGTGAGGAGAGTGTGGAAGATGACAAGAATGAGATGGACAGAGGGAGCCTTCGGTGCTCTAGAGGTCCGTGAGCTGGAGAGGAAGAAAAAGACAAGAAAGCAGAGAGAGAGAGAGAGAAGGAAGTAGGAAAATAAATAAGATTTAAGGAATGGTCCCATCCAATACCAATTCAAAATTTCGATACCCGATTCCAATCCCGCTCAAATTTTCAAATCAATTCCAAGATTGGTAGAATTTAATTAAATTCATCAAAACACGGAGCTCGAAAGCGGAATCAAATTCCGTAAAATCCAAGTTCTAAAATGATGCCTGAATGTATTTAAAATCGAGGATGGCGTTCGAGGATGAGTTTTCTCCAACTTTTATAAATAATATATATTTAACTAAAATCACAATAAAATAATATATAAAATATATTCGGTCTTTTGTTGTTGCAGGGGGATGGTCAAGTATGACAATAAATATAAGGGAAAACTAATTAAAATACTCCCACCTTTAAGGGTATGGTAAAAATATATCCTCAACTTTCAAATGTAACAAAAATATTCCGACCTTTGAAGGTGGTGGTAATATATTACCCTGTGTTTTCTCACGTGTCAAAAATACTAACAAGACAGCCTACGTGAATTTTTATTGACAAGACAACATACGTGAAGCCTTTTTTTATAAATTAGCACTAAAATTGGGTTTTCTTGATCGGTTTTCTTATGAAAAAAAATAAAATGATAACAAATTAAACCCGAAAAGCGAAATCGATTCAACCAAACAACTAATCTGGTCAAAATTGCCTCAAATTAACACAACATGACTATTCCTAACACCAAACCGACAACAAAACTAAACCAACAACAACAACAACGAAGAGGGAAAAAAAAACTTACCCACCCAAATCCGTGAACGAATCAAAGGGGAAGAAGATGTGAGAGAGACAGCTCAAGATAGTCGACCACGAGGGAGGAAGACTGACATTGAAGAGGAACCATGAGCTACCTAAAAGACCTGGAAGACAATTCAAGAGGCGACCACGGTCCACGGAAAAAAAATACGAGGGAGGAGAAGGCATTGGGTATGAACCCGGTCCAACTCTTTATTTTTTTTCCTAAGGACACTGTTCAAGAAAAACCTTGTAAAAAATCCGCGTAGGGAGTCTTGTTAGCATTTTTGACCCGTGAGAAAATACAAGGTAATATATTACCACCACCCTCAAAGGTCATGATATTTTTATTACATTTGAAAGTTGAGGATATATTTTTACCACACCCCCAAAGGTGGGGGTATTTTAATTAGTTTTCCCTAAATATAAATATGAAATCAAACTGACTCCCTGTCTCTGCAAATAAATACAAGACTTTCTCCCATAGTAGTAGAAGGTAGTCAAGATCGATCCACGAGGAAGCGTGTCAGCGCCCACCTTTTTCAGTTCCAAAACTCTCGAATTCGACCAGCAGAAGTCCTCGACGTCGAGTAAAGTACTCGATGTCGACCACCTTAGTCGAGTAAACTGCAAAACAGAGCAACAGAAACAAAAACGAACGAAAACGAAGCAAGTCGAGTAGAACAGGGTACTCAATGTCGACTAGACCTACTCGACGTCGAGTAGAATTCAGGCAATGTCGAGTGCACTTTAGTGTAAAAACGTGACCTTTGCAATGACAGAAATAAACTAGAAGCAACACGAAAATTGTGGGAAATTCAATAAATTAAAAGACTTCCAGAATCGGGGTATCAACGCCACAACGATAACCATATAAAATAATGCATAAGGTATAAAAGATCATGCCTTTTCATCAAATAACTGTCCTTAATAACAAATAGGAATATAGAGGCTTACGCATAAACCCTAATTGCTACTAACCCTTTTCACATAATTAATCCAAGTTGTATTAATATCACTTTCGCTTCAATAACACAAACAAGGATCACCTTCAACTTTTGCAAAAGAATCATGCTCGTAGGGATAGAAGACGAAATCGCATCAAAAGATTGTACCTTTAGTGCATTATCTTACATGGCTACCGTCAGCTCACCCCGACCATAGAAGTTGGGTGACTATTCGCTTCTCATCATGAATAAACACATCAATAACAAAAAGGACCTAATTGCATTAGATTAAATGGAGAAAGTACAAACCAAACAAGCCAGATCACTTCCGCTCTCTTTGCTCCACTCGACCTCTCTCTCTCTCTACTCTCGAAAACTCCTATTGGCTTGTGGCATGGATTGTTGGATGATTGAAAGATTTTAAAACCCAGCACCTAAAGCCTTATTTATAGTGTTCCATGTAGCTATTCTAGGAAGGAACAACTATATCTATATCTAAAACATTTTATCTAAAAGCATAAGATAAAACTTAATGATAAAGGAAATAAATCTAATAAGGAAACTATACTAATGTGGATAGATCTTCTCGGCACAACTCGATCTCGGACTCGGACTTGTCAGGATTGTACTCGACTTCGACTAGAAGTGGTCGATATCGACTAGAACTTTTCTCCCTGGGTTGTACTCGAGCTCGGGCACGTTCTGGACTCGACGGGTGTACTCGACTTCGAGTAGACTTACTCGATGGGTGTACTCGACTTCGAGTAGACTTACTCGACGTCGAGTAGCTCTGGGCTCCTCGAGTGATCTACTCGACTCCGTGTGACTTTCTGGCTCCTGGTGTACTCGACTTCGACTAGATGTAGTCGACGTCGAGTAGAACTTTGAGCTTTCAGCATTCTGCTCCGTTCTTGAAACGCACTTTCCCGAGTCCTCGTTTGTCGGATTGGCACATATGAGTATGCGTTGGAAAGCTCTTTTCAAAGGCTACAACTCTCATGAAGACATTAGAACCTGATTTAGAACGATGAATGGTAAAAAAATGGCGTTTTCTCTGGCTGCACCATCCTTATCTTCTTCATGACTTTCCTTTAAGCTCCAAAGTGCGCCCGATTTCTGCGAAATATAACAAAAACTTGTGTAGACCTCCATATATTGCAAATAAACATAAATGACACAAATTCTGTAATATTCTAGCCCAAATGTATGAAAAATGCATGCAGAAATCGATATAAAAGTAAGTGTAAAACATGGCAAATTAGGCTCACAACACCTTTACAGGAAGTTAAAGTACACAAGGGTAGCCCTAATAAAATCCCAATTCAAAAAATCGTAGGCTTTTTGAAGATCAACCTTATATGTACATCGGGGAGAAACTCTCTTTGTTCCATAGCCAGTGGAGAAGAAAAAAAAAAAAAAAAGCTCAACCCACATACTCGCAATATACGGTTACAGACTGTGTAAATGACGAAAAATTCACAGTGAAGCACTCGCTTTTAATTGTAATTTTGCTAAAAACCAAGGGGAATTAGGTCTCTAAGAGCATCCGCATTCGTGAAATCCGCTCGGGTTCCTTAGCTTCACTTTTTATATTTCTCTCTTCTTAAAAACTCAATACAATTTTTCACCCACATCTCCAAAACCCTTTAAAACCCTTTTTTTTTTATCGGGACCCACCTATTTTTTTTCCTCTCACTCTCTCTTGTCCTACTGACCCACATCCTCTCCTTTTTCTTTCTCTTTGTTTTTCAAATCATGTTTAATCCCTTCTTTTCTTCAAATTTTTTAGCAACAAAGCTCCTTGGGAATCAAATACTAGGCCACCTCATCCCTTTTGACATTTTGGAGGAGAGAGAAAATGTTGATTCGAGGGGGAAGGCGTCATGGGTTGAACCGAATCATCCCTCTTTTTTTCTTTTTCTTTTTTTTTGTTGGTCAATGGTTGTACGCCACATGGCAGGAGAATTTAAATTAAATTAAAACGCCATTTATTTGTTAAATAAATTTTTAAAAAAAAAACAAAAATTATCCAATGACACCCATTTTGCATATGTTTGAATTTTTTTTTTTTGCTAAGTTTACCATATATTAAAGATTTATAGTCACATAAACAACATTAATTTAAATCAACATAAACTTACACCATCAAAATACATAAATTTGAACATTAAATAACAACACCCACTACACTCGGAACATGAAAACACACATGAAATTACACCTTAAACATGAAATTATACATACCAATAAATTTAATTCTATGCCTTTTTATTTTAATGATACGTATTAATGTTAATATTAATATTAATAATATCATTAACCAAAATTTTTAAGTAAAATAAATCAACATTTAGCTTAATAAATATAAAATAAGTGTAAAATAAGTTTTGATTCGCACGACTCTTTGTTTTGGATAAAAAATGTAAAAAACTGAAAAGTTAGTGGAAAGCTGACGTAGCAGGAAAATTTACTGATGTGGTTGCAATGAGTTTTGATTAGTGTGATTTTTTTTTTATTATAGTCTAAGTTGTGGGTTAACCCCATTGTGATGCTCTAACTAGATTTTACACTTTTTACCAGCTTAGCTTCTCCATCATCTCTCGATTCTCTCTAGCTCCCATTTCTACATCACTCCACTACCAGCCCTTTAAAACTCCCACCCCCATCCCTCATCCCTTCCCACTCTTTCACTTCACATCTCTCTCTCTCTCTCTAGAGTAATAGCATTAAATTAAACCCCTAAAATGTCGCGCCGCCCAGTCATCTCTCCCGGGAAACTCGCTCTCCCGGTGGCCCTGCTGGTGCTCCTGGTTGCCTCCACCGCTGTCCGCGGCCACAACATCACCCGCATTCTGGCGGACCACCCTAGCTTATCTACTTTCAACCACTACCTCACCCTCACTCATCTCGCCGCTGACATCAACCGCCGCCAGACCATCACCGTCTGCGCCGTCGACAATGCCGCCATGGCCACTCTCCTCGCCAAGCACCCCTCCATCTACACAATTAAGAATGTCCTCTCTCTCCACATCCTCCTTGACTACTTCGGCGCCAAGAAACTCCACCAGATCACCAACGGCACCGCCCTCGCCGCCACCATGTACCAGGCCACCGGCGACGCCGAGGGCTCCTCTGGCTTCGTCAACATCACAGACACCAAAGGCGGCGTGGTAATATCAATTAATTCTTCTAAATATGTTGAATTTCAAGTTAATTTGGGGATCGATCTGAAATTTGAGTGCTCCGAATTTGAATACTAGGTCAAATTCGGGGCTGAGGACAATGCCGGGATCCTGGACGCCTCGTTTGTGAAATCGGTGAAAGAGATCCCGTACAATCTGTCGGTGATTGAGATCAGCCAGATCTTGACATCGCCGGAGGCGGAGGCGCCGACGCCTGGCCCGGCGGAGTTGAACATCACGAACATCATGTCGTCGCACGGCTGCAAGGTGTTCGCCGACACGCTGAAGGGGACCGACGCCGAGCAGACGTACTTGGCGAACCTCGACGGCGGGCTCACCGTCTTCTGTCCCGGTGACGACGCATTCAAGAAGTTCCTCCCCAAGTACAAGAATCTCTCCGCCGAAGGTAAGACCTCTCTCCTCCTCTTCCAGGCCGTCCCGATCTACCAGTCCCTCGATATGCTGAAATCAAACAACGGTGCGATGAACACGCTCGCCACCGATGGTGCCAACAAGTACGACTTCACCGTCCAAAACGATGGCGAGCAGGTCACTATCAAGACGAAGCTCGTCACCGCCAAGATCACCGGAACCATCAAAGACGAACAACCAGTGGCGATCTACACGCTGGACAAGGTCTTGCTTCCAGTGGAGCTGTTCAAGGGCGACTTAGCACCGGCACCGGCGCCGGCGCCGTCGAAGTCCAAGAAGAAGAAGAAGAAGGGAAAGGCCTCGCCGGCTCCAGCGTCGGAGGACTCTGGCTCAGACTCGCCGGGGATGGCACCCGACGGTGACGTGGCGGATGCGACCAGCGACAACTCTGCCAGCGGAATCGCCTGTGGATTGATAGTGTCGGTGGGGGTTGCCGTCTGGACCGGGTTTTCTCTGTTTTAGAAATTTGTTTTATTAAAAGCCGGACCGGCACACAGTAAATTACGGATAACCTTTTAGTAGTTGTCCTTTTTACCTATGATTCTCTTTTTTATTTTTTTACTGTTATTTGCCAAATTTGGGCGGTGAAGAAATGGGCATGTGGGCCTACAAAAAAATAACTGCATGTATTTTTTTTTTCATCGTATTTCTCTGTTCTATTTTGTATTTGTTTATTTTTGTGGTTGAGTGGGAATGGCCAAAATTGCGTGTATTTTTTAGGGAAACTTTATTTGGTTTATAATTATAGGGTTTGTTTTGTCATGTTGCTTTCACATTTTAAAAAATGTAATAATTCCATTTTAGAATTCCCTTTATTTGTTTACCTGTAACTTGTGCAGCTTCATAATGTAGCTTCATAATGTAAACCCATAAAAGGGGAAACACAATATCGATCTTCCCTTTGTAATATGCATAAAGGTGGAGTGAAAATGACCGATTGTGTGGGGAAAAATAAGTAATTGTGGATTTGTGGAAATTTAATATCACATTAATTTAACTTGACAGCTAGGTGGACATGCAAATTTAGACTGGATGAGCTTTGAATTGGTTGGATATGCAAATTTAGATTAATTTGATATTATGAAGATTAGAATCTGAGTTGTCGGTGAGAAGTGAGAACAACATATCAATGCAATTTATTACTAATTGAAATTAGTATAATTAATGATATAATAATTTTAAGGGAGGTATATGTTCTCAAGAAGGGGGAAGGTGGGGTTGGTGGCCGAAACACGGAAATGAGATCGAAGCTGTTGTTCATCACATTCCACCACCACCTTAATCATTCTAGGTGAAGCTCATTCCCGACGATCTTAGAGTAAACAACTTTTGCATTCAAGTATGGGGTCCTTGTAAAGTATCATATTGAAGATAGTGCTGAAGGATAAAGTGGAGAAATCTCTTCCCCTCCACCATTGTACACCGAATCCAAAGAAGCAATACATTTATTTGTGTATGATGGTGGAGAAGCTAAAAAAAAAACCAATCCTATGAAACAGAAGAGGGTCACGTATGAGAAAGGTCATTGATCGTATGCTTTCAAAGGTGCTGGCTATCAAGGACTCGAATAAACGAATGGGTGGAAGGTTGGAGCGTCCACTCGGGAAGGTTCAAGCTTATTTGCGAGGCTAGAAAAGGTGGTCTAATTAAGGAAGTTCCAAGTTGATGAGTGAGGGTCAGGCCACCTGAGGGCCTATTATGATGTACTATACAAGAACGTTCCACCACCCTCTCCGTCGGCTGAACCACCAGACCCACCACCTCCTCCAAATGAGGGCGATCCTCCTTGAGGTACGTCAAGTCAAGCTAGCGACATTAAATATAGCGCTTACGGGAGGCAATCCGCGTTAATTTACATTATAAATAAACATCATTATTGCATTATTTTAGGTTTGGTTAGTTTAGTCTAATCAGGATAGTTTATTTTTCGGACGAAAACAAGATTCTAGAGCCTGCCAAGGAGCCCTACTGAGGCCATTGACGAGCTGCCTCCCTCGATACCAATCCTGACTAAGATACATGCGCTTTTTGAAGAGTTCCCTCCATCGCAGCCTCCATCGTACTACTACTAAGTCATTGTGAGTTTCTTTTCTCCTTTCCCTTGGTTTTATTTTATTCGGTGGGGACACTGAAGTTTTAAGTATGGGGTGGGGAATTGAAATTTACAATATTTATATATATATATATAAAGTCTTAAATTTATTTTGTTTTTTTTTAATTAGGTTGCATTGGAAAATTTGAAAAATACAAAAAATAGAAAATTTAGAAAAATCCTAAAAAAAATAGACAATGTCAAAAATCACAAACAAAAAAAATGCATGTGTCTTATACTCTTATGTTTTAGTTTGAGTCCTTATTTCTTGGTTTGAGATGGACAACACCTAGCTTAGATGTCCTATTGATGTATAACAATTGGCCAGCCGAGTCAATTGCTAAAATAAAAGCGCGATCTTGCGTAGCTCCTTGATTTCTCTTTGAATTAGAACAAGTAATTGAAGTTGATTAATAATCTGATTTAGTGACAGATTAATACTTGGAAATTAAATTCAGCAACTTGAAACACAGAAAATAGCGACAGAAACACAGCAACATCGACGAACAGAAGGCAGCAACGACAGATCCTGGAGAGGCCGCGGGCACGGCTACTATTCACAGAGAACAACAACGATTCTTGATCAGCTTCTTGCGACAGAATTTGTGGGTTGTGTTTGTTTGGGGTTTTGCCTAGTGATTTGAGAGGGGTGTACGTGTTTGGATCTTGGTTGAATTGAACAATAAGAACATTAGTAATTGTAAAGGCTTTTGGATTGGGAAATTGGGGAAACTATTTAATCATAAAAAGGTTCCTCAATTATAATTTCTAATCTAACTAAATTCAAAGTTTACAAGTGTTTAAATAGTAAAGCTTTGTCAATTCTACCTTGCAAGAGATAGAGCTTTGACTTAGATAAAAGATATATAAAAATCCTAAAAGATAAATAAATCCTAAATAAGATAAATAAAACCTAGCTAAAGATAGATAAATATTGCTTGGTGGTTAAAGAATTTATCTAGAAGAGATATTTTCCTTCCCGCCTTTATTTTCCTAATTGAATAAAATATAAAAGAAACTAATTAGAAATAATATCAATTAATTGAAAAGACAACTAATAGATATTATTCTAACTTACATTATTCCTAATTAAATATAACTAGTGTAATACCCGCGCCATGGCGCGGTTGCGATGGAAAAAAAAAAGAATATTTGTATATTTATTATAAGGAATGACCAAATAAAATATAAACAAATGTTTGGAAAGTCTAAAACAGCAATTTTGTTATTGAACGACATAGGTGTTTAGAAAAGGTACAGATCGAGTTGGTGACGTAGGCTTCATCCATGTAAATCCTGGAGAAAAGAAATATTGATGAATACATTGGATGAATTTGTATAATGGATATCATTTATAAGTTAATAATAAATGATTACAAACTAAAATGTAAATATAAAAAGTTTAACAATGAACCAAAATGTGTAAATTACATAAGGAAGACAAATCAGTTATTATTTAGGATGGCACCCTGTTACCCCAACTAAAAGAGAAGGTCATCGACCTGATTAATGAAAGCAATGAGACCAACATCATACTGTTACAATGATCGGAAGATAACACTTAAAACACAATGAAAGCAACTCATCAATTTGTTACAGATATGAAAAATGAGGATGAAATGTAGAAAAATGATAAGTAGAATGAGGATGAAAAATGAGGATGAAAATGAGGATGAAGATTGAATTCATATCATATCTATGAGACTATGAAAAAGGAAGAATGAGGATGAAAATTAATCATGGAAGCTGAACGATAGAGATGAAATGTAGAAAGATTTAAAAATGCTAAATTGTAGAGACGTCATTAAGGAACCGAATTACATTAACTGAATCTGTCATAAAACTGAATTATAGGAAATGATGTTTAGAATCTGAGTTAAAGAAATGAAATTTAAAACAGACTTACAACTAATAAATTCATAATTACAAATTTTAGGAATTATAGATAATGAATGACAAAGAATGTATTATAGAAAAGAATCAGTGAAACTAAATTAGCTAAGTTGAATTTTATAACAAAATTAATCCTAAACCGATCAGATATGTAACCAAATTAATCCTAAACCCAACTAGTTTTACTTTTATTATTATATCCATGTTCCTAATGTAGAGATAATTAAAAAAATCAAACTATAGTAAATTCAACATTAACTCAAATAGGGAAACCTACAAAATGATAAGAGTATCCAAGTTTCAAGGCAATAGTGAAAAGAGTATCTAACTTTAAAAATGCTAAAAATAGTATCAAAAATTAATATACTAATGGAATAAAATAAACAAAACTCTCAAGATGTTAAAATAATACATATTGCTTTAGCAATTTTCAAGTCTCTTGTATGTTTTGGACTTTTGGTGCTACATATATTTTAGTCATTTTTTTCATCTTCAACGTGTAGGCCAATCACATTTCAAAAGTAAATAGGACACTCTACATATTTGCATCGTGGCTATAAAAAGGTGTAAAGGTTACCATTAAAAAATAGAAATTAAAAGGAAAAATTGTAAAAACTTTCTCAAACTTAAACATATATTAATAAGATTAATTAGAGTATGTTATTGTTTTTAAGTTGGAATTGGACTTAAAGTTGAGTTGTAAATTTTTCCCATCTGACCATCGATTCTTTTTTAATTAGTGTTGAAGTGTGATTAGCCAAATGACCATGGGAGAGAATATGAAAAAAAAGAGGCAGGACATACCAATCACACTATTCCCAGAAGTATGAAAGCTTGGCTCACCAATCTCTTCGTATTCGTAAAAACTTTCATGGTGCTAGCACTCTTTAAAGTAAATAGATTCTTATAAATCATCAATGAAATATGGTATTTCTCTTTCATTGATGGTTTATCAACCACATTTGATCAACACGTTTCTGGTACATGACTGGATTGCATTATTTAATTAGTTCATGCACATTAAAAAAAGAGGGACAATTAATAAAGACAATTCATATTAGCTATAATGAACCAAATATACTATTTGGAGCTATACAAACGAATGGTTCTGACAAAGAAACTAACATCTTCCAACTCCTTGAAAAATGATTCTAGCTAGAAGATTAAAAAAATATTGTCCATCAGCAAGGTCCTCAAAAAGCACGCTGTATAAGACGTCGGTGTCTGACTTGGATCATCTGGTATAGTCCATAAGGGCTATAATCCTCGTTCTCCTTTGTCTTTATAACCTTCAACCACTGCAATGGCCTAAAGTAAACAAAACAATTAGGAAATGTCTAGGATTATATAGAAGCTAGGATATAGAGTAGAATTTTCAATTAGAACACGATACTATCTTCAATTCCAAATAAATGATTATAGATGCTGAAGTATTCGGTGACAATTGAAAACTTGAACCAATGAAGGCAGATAGATAACTATAGAGAATATATGCCATCATTTCATGCTTATAATTTATAATCAATGAAACTACACAACAATGACACCGATCTCATAAGGATTTTATTTCTTTTTTTTTACCAGCATCAGTAATATCATTATATTGACTTGCATCTGCTATTGAGCAACCAAAGAGTTAAGAGAAGATGTTGTTTTAGGTAAAAATAGGTTGTTTTAAAAATGATAAAATAGAAGAAGGGACAAAAAGGTTGCTCACTTGCCCAGGCTGTCATAAAAGGCAACACACAAAGGCAACTTATATATTCAACTAATTCAAGAACTTATAATCTAAGATTAGTAAGAGTTGGTAGAAGCAAAGTATCATTTAGAACTTGTGGTATCTCCTACAAGCATAATTCACGCTCAAAAAACGATAGAGCACATGTAAAAATAGATTGACACTACTCATCCAATCAAGATTATGCTTTACAACTATGGTGGGTATGCCTCTTTTGAAATTATCTTTGAATATAAAAAAACTCATAAATACTTTACATGCATGTAATTTCATCAAAAAGAGTATTTTGTTTGAAATAATTCAATTTAGAGAATCTATCAAACACTCAAAAGTAAGGACATTGAGTCAACTTAAGATTTCAATCAACAACGAAACACTAATAATATATCTCTATGCTTATAAACTGAATTATCGGAAATTGCACATAGTTAGATACAGGAGTAAGGGAACTGAATTACATAGACTGAATGGGAGAAGAAAATGACAGAACTAAATTACAGGAAATGAATTTTAGAAACCGAGTTAAAGAATTGAATTTGAAAACATACTTAGAGGTGCGAAATTTCAGACATAGCTTGAAAGAGCTGAAAAATTAGGATTTATAGATTAAATGAGCACAATAAAATTTATTACCTAACAAAGTTGTCTTATAGGTTCCTTCCTTTCTTGCTTAGGAAGATTTATAACATCAGGTGTCTCCACTCCGGTAGGAGTGCTGAAAGCAAATGAAAAAGGATAATAAGAAGAGTAGAACTTAGGGGCAACAACACGACTGAAGCAATGCAAGGCCTCAAAGTAGACATTGACCCTAGGAGGCAGCGGAATACCTTATACGTGAGGTCGATGGCAAAATCAGTATTCATCTTCATTGTCGTCAAAAGCACCGGTATATCGTCATGACATGGAAGAAGAAATCGGAGGCACAAAAATGAGCGATTGACAGAGAAATAGAAGTTAGCGAGGGTCCATAAATAACATCCAGAACAACAAAAAACATCGAAGGATGAGGATGTAACCAAAAGACCTGATTTCAAGAGCAATCGACGGACGCCGTAAGCAGCGTCAAAGGATGATACCGCACGGTATAGCCATCCCCAATCTGAAAATCAATGAACCTGAGCATCACAACCCCAATCTCAAATTGGCGATACATCAAAACCTGAAGACAATGAAATTTGAACCTGAAGTGGAGAAAGATAGAGAAGATGAGGGAGTATTACCTCGGCAGAGGAGGAAGACAATGTAACTGAACCGGAAGAGGCAAAGAAAGAGCCGAAATCACCGGGATTGGGAGGGCAGGAGGAGGAAGACAACGTAATTGAACCAGCAGAGGCAGGGAGAAAGAGTCGAAATCGCCAGAATTGGAAGGGGCCGCGCTCTTTGACGAAGATGGAACTGGCAAAGCGAAGGATGAAGAACTGAAATCGCCGGAATGGAGGATTGAAGCATAAGAATCGGTAGAGGCAGGATGGAAAGAGGAGGAGGCGGAATACTAACCCTAAACGCTATTTGTTTCAAGATGTGAAGAGGTGTTTTTTTTTAAAAAAATTGATTGGGTGAAAAGGAGAAAATTGTGGGGAGACCGCCACGTCAGCATAAAGTATACTGAATTAAAGTAGTTATATAGATTTTAAAAATCGAAATTAATTAAATAAAATATTTGGAAATTCGTCCAAACAGTGACAGCTGCAAAGATGTTGAATTTCGGTCATGCTCGAGGTTGATTCTAGAAAAACCTTCAACAGCAAAGTTGTAGATCTTTTTGTTCTCGTTCCAACAAGGTATGGCACGATTCAATCCGATAAATATGGATTCCGAACTACCCATTTTACTGAGACGTCGAAAATCTGTCAAAACCATTTTGAACGAACCGAAACTTGGACATTAGCTCTCCTTGCACCTTTGAACCTTCTTCCATGGTGGAGCCTTCTTCACCCTCTTGAGGAGGACATCAATCTCCTCTATTTGCATTCGAATCGATCTTGATGGGTCGCCTGGATCAAGATCATTGTTTGACCCACAGAAGCTCATCCTTGATTGCATTACCTATGATGAAACATAATGATTGACTTGATCATGTAAGTCCATTGACATGTTTGGATTGTTTAGCCTTGTCCTATATTTTTTTATGTGAAACTTAGTTAGGTAAACATAATTGATCATGTATGATTTAAGTTTCTAGGGAGAACATAAAAAATCTCTCTGCTTTCTTGAGTGTATTTACTATTTCCATGCATATTATCGATGAGTATTGCGATAATTATCTATTTTACAATGCTGATACACATATGTTTGTTGTAAATGAGAATTGGAGGACCGAGTCATATTTTTAGCCCTTTTTACCCTCTCTATACCTATAACGACCCAAAATTTGGATATCCGAATATGCCTCCATTAATCCACTTCGAGGATTAATGAGGTTCGGATGATCCGGTTATTCGGGGTACGTTAAGGAAGAGTTTTGAATTCTTCCGTGAGCTTTAGATCTTACGACCGAGTACGAGTTATTACTTAGATTATTTATTTAGCGGAAGCGTAGATAAGGTGTTAAAACGGGGATTTCGAACCCCAAAGCAAACACATGCCCATCGGAGGCTAGAACCTGACCTAGGTAACTATAGCAAAACGGTTTTTGAGCGAAAGATAAAGGCGGAATTAAAGTACAAAATATGCCGCGGCCTAACCGGGTCAAAACGAAAAAGTAATAAGTAGCGAGAAAATACTAAAACATGTTCCAGGTCTCTCTCACTCTATCGTCCCATAGGCTATGCCCGACAAACATCCACATATGATCACGCATATCGGGTATCGGGGGTACCTGAATCTAAAAACAAGAAAGATAACGGGGTCAATCATTGATTACTCATACACGTATGCAACAGCATCTACGAGTACGTAAAAAGGCATATAAACGTGATGCGATAAAACTGTAAATACACTATCATGCTCCTAAGGCATAATCTGAATATACAAATAAATGCGGTAATGGGTACCCAAGTGATAACAATAAACCATATAATCTCTTTTCAAATGCTTGGAGGTTACACCACCCTTTGTCACCAAATTCTTGGAGGATGTGCCAACCTTTATCGAATGCTCAAAGGTTCGGCTACGCCGCAGCCTTTAGGGAATCCCAATAATCACCACACAACAACATAGAATAGGATGGCCACCTATTATAACAAAGACAAAGAGAAGACAAGGGTTCATTTCATTCCCTATTTCCCGTTCTATGTTATAATTCTGGTTTATACCCTACAACAATTATATGTTGTAAAATATGCATGAATCTATCTCGTTACGACACTCATGTGTCACGAGTAACCTCATGAATAAGTCCAGGGGACATACCTGAAATTCGAAGGTAAGCACGGAAACCAACAAGCACCAAGTGTAAACACGAATCATGTGCCTTCGAAGAGTCCCACAGAAACGACTTAAGAACACCCTAGGGAGTCCTTCAGAACACCTTCCAAACAACTTGCCATTTTGTCACCAAAAATCCCAAAACATGATTTAGATTCTTACTCAAAGTTGAAGAAAAGGAGTTATAAAACACGCTAGAATTCAATTTTGAAAGGAACCAAGAGGACTTACCAAAGATCAAGTTGAAAAACCCAAGGTCCTCTCTAGAACACTCCATTGCAGCCCAAAAGATCGGTCATTTTGGAGGAACAAATCACCTTGGATGTGGATGTATGTATTGAAATCTGATTCAAAGACGGAGCTAAGGGCTCAAGAATCACTCCATTTGGATCAATATTGAGGGAGTTATGGCTTTTTGAATGGAAGGCAGCCAAAAAGGACTACCAATGGAGATAGGCTTCTTTTCTCTCCCTTTCCTCTCAAGTGATGGCTTGTTCTTTGTGAATGAGTGAGGTTGAGCCTTGGGGATCAGATTTAAAGAATGGGAGAGGGCTTCTTTGGTCAAAGCATGGGAGGGGTGATGGGAAAGAGAGTGGGTGAGATGAATATGATCCTAGCTTGTCATATGATCAAATCAAAGGGAGTGGGTGAGATGTGTGCACGGAATGGATGGGACCGCTGCCCTTATATTAGCAAGACGTAAATTCCAAGTTCGTTATGCGTTAAAATCCGCTACGTTTACAAGATAGGAGAAAAATGGCTCGGGTATATATTTCTTACATAAAATCCATAATTAAACCAATGTAAAGCCATCCATAAATTTTAAAATTTCCGGGTTTTCATAATCACAGGGGAGGATAATCTTTGGATTATCCTACGGATATTTTATAAATATTAATTAAATTCTGGTCTTTACAATCATTCAGCTCTAAAACAAGTCTCGTCCCCGAGACCAAAAAGATTTAAACCAGTGGAGAAGGTTTTACAATTTGAGTCCTTGAATCGGGCCGAAGGGCACACAATCATCTCGGATGCTTCGTCCAAGAATCTCATGTCACACTACTACAAAATTGGACAAATAATCCATAACATATAACCTGGTAGTGTCATACCTGATGTACACTAGTACAAAATGTATATTATAAGACGCCACATAGACAACGGTATCTATAAACATGGTGTCTATGTTGAAGAAAATTAGAGATTTTTGGGACGGACAACGGTTATAAAATTTAACCGTGGTCTTTGTGTGTGCTTGTATTTATAAACACAACGGGTATTTAAACAACCGTTGTTATATATACAAAAGATTTCTCAAATAATATGGTTCATACAACCGTTGTGTAAGGCCTAGTAAAATCGTTGTCTATTCCGGTATAAAGACAACGATTATTTAAAAAACCATTGTTATATATATATATATAGAAGACATCTCAAAGAAAACGGTTTATAAAATCGTTGTCTATGGTTGAATAAAATTGACATTTAGTAAGTTAAAAAGACAATGGATATTTAAAGAACCGTTGTTATATGCACAGAATACTCCTCAAAGAAAACGGTTCATATAACAGTTATGTAAGGCCTATTAGAATCGTTGTCTATTAGGTTATAAAGACAAAAAATATTTAAAAAAACGTGGTTATATATGTAGAAGACATCTCAAAGAAAACGGTTAATAAAACCGTTGTCTATGGTTGAATAAAAAATTACATTTAGTAAGTTAAAAAGACAACGGATATTTAAAGAACCGTTGTTATATGCACAGAAGACTCCTCAAAGAAAACGGTTCATATAACCATTGTGTAAGGCCTATTAGAATCGTTGTCTATTAGGTTATAAAGACAACGAATATTTTAAAAACCGTTGTTATATATATAGAAGACATCTCAAAGAAAACGGTTAATAAACCGTTGTCTATGGTTGAATAAAATTGACATTTAGTAAGTTAAAAAGACAACGGATATTTAAAGAACCGTTGTTATATGCACAGAAGACTCCTCAAAGAAAACGGTTCATATAACCGTTGTGTAAGGCCTATTAGAATCGTTGTCTATTAGGTTATAAAGACAACGAATATTTAAAAAACCGTTGTTATATATATAGAAGACATCTCAAAGAAAACGGTTAATAAAACTGCTGTCTATGGTTGAATAAAATTTACATTTAGTAAGTTAAAAAGACAATGGATATTTAAATAACCTACTGTCAAAAAAAAAAAACTAATGATTTTCCTTTACTATAGTTACATTAATTCAATAATATATTATAAATTCCAAAACTATTATCTTTCACAACTAAACTAAAATAAACTAATTATTTTTATTCATAAATGTAATAAAACAATTTATTACCTAACTATATATTATACTACACACAAATATATACAGATATACACACACATATAACCTTCATTGTTATCATTGAAATGAGAATAATTGATTAAAGTAAATATATAATCAAATTATAACAAAGTAATTTATTAAATGGGTCTAATCGTTATTTATATATTATCTCATAAATTAAAACTATAAAAGATTATATGTTTTTATTGAAAAAAGTAATTTAAAAAGAAAATCAATCCGTTAAGATTTAGAAAAAGAAAAAGAATCAATTAATTACTTATTTAAAGAAGTAATTTTATTTATAATAATTAATAATTTATTTAAATATAGAAAAATATTAAATTGTTAACTAATAAATCTATATTAAAGGAGTAGCCGCCACATGGCGTAGACGACTTCTCCTTTAGTATTATTAATAATTGATAATAACAGGACCTTAAACTTTTGAAATTCGTTGAAAGAATGATTTCTTAACTTTTTTTCGTTGAAAGAATGATTTCTTAAATTGTATTCTTTGTTCAACTTTTTCTTTGGTAAACTACACAAAATTACTAATTTTCTCATAAATAAAAAAAATCACTTTTTATTTGTAAAACATTGTATTTCACTCCCCTTAATTCTCTCTTTTCCAGCCCCAGCATCAACAACACGAACGTCTTGAGAAAAGTCACAATAGCATTATATTACTTCCGGGGAAAACTTTTTTTTTTTTTTATAACTGGCGGAAAACTCTCTTACTTCCAAACAAACCCAAAACTACTTCTAAATCAAATTTAAGTGTTTTTTTAATGCTAAAAATTATACAAAATATTAATTTTTTAATTATTAATTTTACATAATTTTATTCAAATTATGAATATAATTATAATTATGTAAAATAATTAATTAAAAAACTACTATTTTATATAGTTTTTACTTCATTAAAAAAATATCTCAATAAATAAAAAGTCATATATATTAAAACGGAAGTAATATAATGCTATTGTGAATAAATAAATAAAACTATATAAAATAGTATTTTTTATTTATTGAGATATATTAAAACGGAAGGTAAACTATTTTCTCAAGACGTTCGTGTGACTTTCCAGCCCCAGCATCATTAAAAAAAATATATCAATAAATAAAAAGTTACAATAGCATTATATTACTTCCGTTTTAATATATATGACTTTTTATTTATTAAGATATATTTTTTAATGATGTAAAAACTATATAAAATAGTATTTTTTTAAAGAATTATTTTACATAATTATAATTATATTCATAATTTGAATAAAATTATGTAAAATGAATAAATAAAAAATTAATATTTTGTATAATTTTTAGCATTAAAAAAACACTTAAATTTGATTTAGAAGTAGTTTTGGGTTTGTTTGGAAGTAAGAGAGTTTTCCGCCAGTTATAAAAAAAAAAAAAAAAAGTTTTCTCCGAAAGTGCAATACATTTTGTCTCTAATTTTTATGGTTAAATTTTAAAATAATTTAGTACCTACCACAACCATTGATTAATTTCTATTACTACTGTATCCAACGTTTTGAACGTTTCCACGTCATCGATCCACTCCTCCGCTAGTCCGGTCAACACCCGACAATATTGAAAAGTTTCTTCATATGTAAATGGAAACGTGGCCACAGAGTTCATCCACATCAATCAATTCCCAACTCTCCAATTACTTTCGAATTCAATCTCTCTTTCCCCAATTCCAAAACCTTCTCCATCGAATTCAATGGCGTCGAAGGCTGAGAAGAAGCCCGCAGAGAAGAAGTCGACGAAGGAGAAGAAGACCGTCGACAAGCCTCCGGTGGAGAAGAAGTCGAAGGCATACAAGAAGCTGCACAATGCGCGCTAGGGCTTCCGATGCACATCTGGAACTGAAGGCTCTATCTCGAATCTCCTGGTGGAGTTCAGTAGCGAGTAGAATTCATCGTTTTCGTCGTCGTCGGTGGAAAGGTCTGATTTCGGGGATTCTAGAGGATTCGAGTTACTGGGAAGACGACGAGTTCCAAAGGTCCGATTGAAGAGTTCGAGGTCTAATTCGAACTCGTTGTCTAAATCTGAGTTACTGAGAAGGTTCTGGTTATGGAGAGGGTGGAGAGGTCTGATTTCGGAGATTCGAGTTGATAAGAAGGATCAAGAATCCTCTAGGCTCGCTCGCTACAACAAGAAGCCGACCATCACCTCTCACGAGATCCAAACCTCCGTGTGCCTTGTTCTTCCCGGCGAGCTTGCAAAACACGCCGTTTCCAAGGGGACATAGGCGGTTACCAATTTACTACTAGCTCTTAGGGTTTTGTTTCTAGATTAGTGTTTGATTTGGTCATTTTGGTGTTGTATGATATTATTTGATTTTTTTTTTGTTAGGGATATTTGCTTAGCTTTCATTTAATTGAATCGCTCCATTTTATTCATCTGGTCAATCACCAATTCACCATAAACGCTTTGAAAATCAAAATACATTTTTTCAAAAAATGGAAAACTGAAAAGCAGGTATAAATCGTGTGCAATTCCCCAACGAGCTTTGATGCCATTAATGTGAAACGATAACGATTAAAAGATTTATATACAACGGTGAAAAGGA
Source organism: Persicaria tinctoria (assembly GCA_037127255.1). Taxonomy (NCBI): domain Eukaryota; kingdom Viridiplantae; phylum Streptophyta; class Magnoliopsida; order Caryophyllales; family Polygonaceae; genus Persicaria; species Persicaria tinctoria. Next base: position 34,945,131 of record JBANSL010000017.1, on the reverse strand, counting down.
ATATAGACAACGGTTAATAATTCCTTTATCTATGGTTAAAACGTACATTGACAATGGTTAAATGTATTTATACAACACTTACAATATACTTAAACAATAGTTATAAAATATTAAGACAACAGTTGAAACTTACTTGGACAATGGTTGAAAGTTACTTATACAATGGTTTATGCAAATCTAGCCAACGATTTTTTGAATTTAGAGAACGGTTAACGATTATATAAACAACGGTTAAAATATTATATACAATGGTTCAAAGGAACATGGACAACGATTAATAGTTACTAAAAAACGGTTAGAACCTGCATTGACAACAGTTAAATATACTTAAACAATGGTTTGGATGTTAATTAAACAACGGTTGAATGTTACTTAAACAACGGTTGAAAGTTACTCAGACAATGGTTTAGGCAAATCTAGCCAATGATTTATTAATTTAGACAACGGTTAAAATATACGTACACAACAGTTCTAATTTATTTACACAACTGTTTCATTTGTCTTAGACAACTGTTAACATGTACCTTGACAACAATAACGATCACCTTAGAAAACGGTTAGAATATGATTAGACAATAGTTAAAACCGGATATCCTAACTTGAGACAACGGTTATAGTGACTTTAGACAACGGTTAGAACCGGTTAATATGATTCGAACCCAATTTTGGAGATGGATAGACAACGGTTATCCGGAATCTATCGCAACGGATATAACCATTGTCTAAGTGAACCGTTGTGATAAACCCAACCATTGTATTTTAAAAAACCACACGGGCTGATGCAACGGTTCCAAAACCGTTGTGCGTTTTGTAAAATAACCGTTGTGTAAGGGCTTTTTTGTACTAGTGGTATAAAGTGGTGAAACCGAAAAAACGAAATTTAGAAGACGTTTATATACCGGATTGTGTAATGCTCGGTGTATAAAAGAGCATTTTTTTAATCAAATAACCTAAGGATAAACGCCCGGGTTAATATTTTTTTTTAAAAAAAACCTAAATCCGGGTTATTTGACCCTATTTCTTTTTTTTTCTTAATTTGAAGATAGAACGTACAGATCGAAAATCCAGTTCTCCGCCTCCTCTTCTCTCTCGTCAATCTGCCCTCTCGCAAACCGCCAGTTCAGCTTCTCTTCTCGCCGTCATTCACAACCTCGACCAGGTCTCGCCGTTGTCTTCCTCTTCCCGGCGCTCTCCGTTCAGTTCCTTTTCTCGCCGCTCACCTTTCGCAACATCATCCTAATCTTTCTCGAACTTCTGATCGATTGATCTGTTGCGGTCTCTACTGCTCATCCTCTTCTGTTGCTGCCTCTATTGCTACTAAATAGTGAGCCCTCTATTGTTGCTCACCCCGTTTTGTTGCTTCTCTCTGTTACTGCCATGAAAAACTGCAGTGCACCCCCCATTGTTTATGCCTCAATTAAACCATCAAGACTACAAAGGGTATGTTTTTAATGCTTTTCTTACTCTATCGTGTTCAGATTAAGTTGACATTTTGGTTAATTTGGGATGAATTAGTGCTGAAATTAGTGAATGTGCGCTGGTGTAAGTGTATTTTAGGGTTAACCTTGATCTTTGTAGATATTATTGAACTTGTATTGATGTGGTTTGATTGCGATGAATTCTGATTTTAGGGTTAGTCTTGATCTTTGTAGATATTAGTGAATTTGTGCTGAAATTATGGTTTGATTGCGCCGGTGTAAGTGTTTTTTAGGTTTAGCCTTGATCTCCCAAAGTTAGACGTTCTTTTATATATTTCATCTGAGTAAGTTTAGATAGTTGCTAAACCTAGGAAGAGTTTTGGTTCTTTAATTGGAATTGGTGCAAATAAAAACATACTAGTGCTATCTAGGTAAAGTTTGTTTTATCCAATCAGTTTAGAAGTTTACAGTGCAATTTAGACTCTTTTTTTAAACAGGTCAACACTTTTTCACTTGCATTTTACAAAATTATAATCTTCAAATTACTCTGAATGCAGCATTCCTAGAGGATTATATGTACTGTAAAGACAAGTTGTCTAAACATTAAGCTATAAATAATTAAAGTCATCTCAAAGCCTTTACATGTTTTTCAAGAACATTACCTCTCATGGCTTCCGTTTATGCTGTGCAGATCTCAAACAACCTTCTTCTTCTCCCAAACTTGGTCTGCCACTTTCTTATGTTTCTAGTTCATGTATTTTGTGCGATTCTTCAACCATGATGTATAGTCTTTTCCCTGCTTGCATTCGATTAAATCAACCAACTCTTCATCTAAACTGGTATTGGATGCACCAGATAACTTGTTTAGGCCCTTTAAGAATGTTGTGGCATTGCAAGTCTTGTCTTCCAACATAGTATTTCTAGCTTCCTCATCTTGATTGGAAGTAGCTCCCTTCCTTATGCAATTCATTTATATCTTTTTGAACTTTGACACAATTGCAGAATACACCTTTTGTTTGTGTGGCCTTCTTGCATTCCCTTAGAGGTGTTCTGCAACTTCTCCTTGCTACTGGTAAGAAACATAAGTTATTTGCTTTCCTTGCGCTGGATGTTGCTTAGTGTGTTGCTTATTGGCTTTCAAATGTTGATGCTTTTGCATTCATATTTCTTTCTTTTGTGCCTTTTACTTGATCTCTACCATCTTTGAGTTTCCTTTGTTTATTTTATGTGGTTAAATTTGGCTCTCACATAATGTGGAACAACCTTCTTGAATAACACATTATCAAAGATTAATGATGTGTACTAGTTGAAGAGTAGAACATATTATAGGCTCAAAGTTACAAAAGATGATAAGAGTAATTACTAAAGAAAACCATTAGTAAGATAAAAGATTATAAGATTATATGGTCATGAGAGTGCATTGAAGTTGAGTACATACAAACTTTGGGTCCCTAACGCTCCATGTGAATGGAAAAATAAAACAGATCTCAAGTCATCGATTTGGTACAAAAAAACAGGGACCCGTGAAGTATGTGAGAATATTTGAGAATATTTTAATGGCATAGCTATATAAAGTGTTAATATATGGGAGTGTATCATTGGCCTAAGATTTGTACAAAATTTAATTAGTTGTAGAGAATGCTTTATCTGACTAAGGCAAGTACAAAAATGTTGGCCACAGTTCTTTCATTCTGCTTTCTTTTTAGTTATCATATATGTTGTAGTTGTTGTTGATCAGCAACAACTACAACATATATGATAACTACAAAAATGCTCTGTATATAAGGATTTGCATGTACCTTAAACATGTTATTGTTTCGGAGAAACCCCAAATTGCTTTCATGGTTTTGCTCCCTTTTTTTACCAGATTGTTCGAGGTCTACACTAGATCAATGTCTTCCTCAGCTCATCACCTATGTTTTTCGAACTGTTAACGGTATCAACTCCTTCCTTCAGTTGTCACTTTTCAGCCGTACTATCCAATTTGAAACAATTTTGAGATATTTTGCTTTCCAATTTGTTCAGAATTCAAATCTGACGATATCCCTAATTGTTCCAATGCTCCTTGGTCGCTGGTGGTTGTATCATTTTAATTCCTCGTTTTTTTATTCCTATTTGTACTCTAATTTTCATTATTTACTTGTTTAAATGAATTCTTTTTTGTTTTGTTTAATGTTGTATATGCCATCAGTAATTTTCCCAAGTCATTCTATTTTGAGGTTCAGCTTTGTCTTGCCATGGGCTTATTACTATTTTTCAGTAGTAAGCATGTTTCCTTTTTTGTTAGTGATGTCATCCTACAAAGGGTTGGTAAATATTGCATTAATGTTCAGATTGTTAATGGATCTCATACCAAAGTTCTCACCTGCTCTACACAGAAGATGTCACTTGACATGAATTATTTCTTTTTTGCTTCAGCTAGGGATGGTTTACAATCGCTTCAGCCGTTTGAGTGGTATAATGTATTAACACTATCATATTCTTTTTTTGATTCAAGGCTATTGTCGTACAAATCTAACCTTCTACTCAATTTTAACTTAGCATTAAATATTCTATAGTTTATATATAGGAGCATTTAGTCCCTTTTTCTTCATCAAATTAACCCATTCAGTAGTAAGTGTTGCATATGTGGCTTGTCTTTACCTTACTCCACTTTGGACAAGATTTTTTTTAAGCTAGTCTTGAATCTTTCTACAGTTTGGGAATTTATCATCATTTTCTTCATTTTGTTCCGGTGTGCCTTCAAGCAAGGCTAGCAAGATATACATGTGTAACTTTATGAATATTATTTAGATTTTCCTTCTTATTTTTAGGTTAATGTTGCTTCAGATTAATTTGGTCTTCTGGCAAAACTCATCTATTGAAAAGTGGAAATGAAGAAAAGCTGGCTAGCAAGATTTGGATAAAATGATCGATGCTACGAAGTATGAACTATCTCAACGAAGATTTGACAAGAAGTGTGTGGATGCATATATATACTTTATAGGGTAAATTTCGTATTATATATTTGTTACTTAGGATGCATGAACCTTTTTTTACATCTAAACAAGATTCTAAATGTAAGTAGCTACTTCCATATTATTTGGAAATTTAATTATTTTATTATATTTTTTTAATATATAAAATAGTTTCCTAGCTCTCTTGTAATGATGAATTCAGAAAAAAAAATATGTAGGGGTTCTATCCGGTTTAGCTAGACTGAGTAGACCTTTTTTTTAAATTAAAAATAGACTTTATAACCCGGATGTTCAAGCTCCGGGATATAATGATGAACTTTATAACCCGGATGTTCAATAAATCCATAAAATATATATAGCAAAAAATAACCCGGATATTTTAACACCCGACTTATATTGTTACACCAAATTACCCAGATTCTACGGTGTATAAAGTGACTGGGTAACCAGATTCGGCAAATCAAATAACCCGGGTAGTCGGTCCGGGATATATAGGTGTCCTAACTATATACACCGCTGACTTTTAACCCGGACCATATCCGGGTTATAAAGCCTCAAATATCCGGGTTATATTCCTTTTTTTGTAGTAGTGTCACCTTTGCCACGATCGTAATAGCCCCGAACGGTTTTGCCAAGCACGTAATGGGCGCCCCCATCACATCTCGCCTCGACCGCCGAAAATATCACAACTCGAGAGGGTTCATCATACTACCGCTAGGTCTTAGCGAAAGTTCCACGAGTGCCCCCGTGAAAAGCTCGTATCCACTTCGCGAAGCATAACTGGTTTACCTGGATAATGGAACCTTAAACTCGCTTATTTTCGAATCAATCTCAGAATTCAAGGTGTTTGGTGTCCCGACACGGTCTTAGACTTATACACTCCTAGTCTCAACTCAACTCGACCCTCGAGAGGTGGGCATCCACCTCTAAGGTCAAAACCCATACTTATCACAAGATCTATTCTCCCAATGGGAGGGTGGATTATCATCCACTTCTAAGAATCAAACCATTGATCTTACCAAAGATATCTCATCTACACGTTTCTCCTTCCCAATTTCTCATACGGTAGTGGTGGCTCATCCACCTCTAAGGTTCATCCATAAGGTCTCACTATGACCTATTCCTCGAACGAGAGGGTGGACTTCATCCACCTCTAAGGATTACTCCCATATTCCCTCCATCCAGGTTCAAATTCCTCTATCAAGATACTCTACTACAAGGCAACTCCTCTTTGTAGTCAGGGTCATAGTTTACTAACGGTGGAGCATATTAGGGCGTTCCCTAATACCGCTCTCACCTAATAAGGAGTAGCACAAAACCATGTTACCGTAACTTACACACGACTGCCCCTCGGGCTAGTGATACCAGGTTACGTAACAAGTGTGTTCTAGCACCCTCAACACATAACTCATCTATATGCCATCTAATCATCCCATCATAAAATATCACTAAACAAAACACATCATATCAAGGCATAACATAGCATATCATAGCAGCCACTCATGGGCCCACTACGTATATAAATCACAAAAGTGCACACTCAGCACTAAAGTAAACACAGAATCATCAAGAATGCAATTAAAGGATAAACAGCCTAAGAGACACTCACTGGCCGTCTCACGAGGTAAGGACTATATCCTCACGTGGCTCTACATACGAGGCTAACATCTCGTCTAACACTCCCCCATAATTGCCCCATATACTATCCTCTGTCTCCCATGTAGCCTCCTCGGGACTCCTCCTAGCCCACTGAATCAAGATCAAAGGTACCTCTCTACGTCTCAGCTTCTTGACCCGACGGTCAAGAACATGACTCGGATCGTGCTCGTACTTCCGAAGCTGCGAGACGTGGAACACGTCGTGGATGCCAGCTAATGTAGTTGGTAGAACCTATATGTAGGCTACCTCTCCTACTCGCTCCAGGATCTCGAATGGTCCTACATATCTAGGGCTAAGCTTGCCCTTCATACCAAAACGCCGGATCCCTCTCATCGGCGATACTCGCAACCAAACATGGTCGCCTACATCAAAAGCCAACTCCGTCCTGCGACAGTCTGCATACTTCTTCTACCAATCATGTGCGACCCTCAGATGCTTGCGAATTCACCTAACCTGATTGGTAGCCTCCTGCACATACTGGGGCAATGTACCAACTACATCCCAAGACTCATCCCAGCATATCGGCAACTTATATCGCCTCCCGTACAACGCCTCAAAAGGAGCCATCTGAATCAAATAATGATAGTTGTTGTTGTACGAAAACTCCACCAGCGGAAGATGTCTCACCCATAGGTTTCCCCACTGAAGTACACATACTGTCAGCATATCCTCCAAGGTATGTACCGTCCATTCACTTTGACCGTCCGTCTGCGGATGATAAGTTGTATTAAAGTGCAACTTGCTCCCTAGAGCCTCGTGCACCTGCCTCTAGAATCTCGAGGTGAACCTGCCATCTCTGTCCGACACAATCCTCTAAGGGACTCCATGTAGCCTTACAATATGCTGCACAAACGACTGTACCAATGTTGACACCAACCACGTCTCCTGAATCGGAATAAAATGAGCGGTTTTGGTCAACCTATCGACCACCACCCATATCGCATCAAATCCTCAGACATCTCTCTTATGTCCGGTAACAAAGTCCATGGTGATATCTGTCCACTTTCACACGGGGTTGGGAAGTGACCTGATTATCCCTCCAGGCTTTTGGTGCTCAATCTTCACCTGTTGGCAGACATGACATCTCGCAACAAACAATACGACGTCAGTCTTCATCCGGCGCAACCAAAAGGTCCTCCTCAGGTCCTGATACATCTTATTCGATCCCGGGTGAACCGAATAAGGAGTAGAGTGTGCCTTTGTCATGATCTTCTACCTCATATCGTGTACCTCGGGTACCGCAACTCGACCCTGCAACACTAACATCCCATCCTCTCTGACGGAAAATGACTTACAATGCCCTCGAGCCATACGCTGTCGGATGTCCACTATCCGTGGACACTCTGCATGTGCTCGGCGAATCTCATCCATCAGCTCGGACCGGATCTCGAGGAAGCTCAACTGACCACTCTCTCTCTGTGACCAGACCTCGGTACCGTAACTCATCAGATCTCTCTACAACTCTGGTCGTGCTGTCAACCTCGACAAGGTGACCTCCTGACGAGTATTCCTACTCAACGCATCGGCCACTACATTGGCCTTCCCGGGATGATAAACTATGTCGAGCTCATAGTCCTTTATCAACTCAAGCCACTTCCTCTGGCGCATGTTCAGCTCCTTCTGCGTGAAGCTATACTTTAAGTTCTTGTGATCGGTCATAATCCTCACTGACGTACCATACAGGTAATGCCTCCAGATCTTGAGCGCCTGAACCACCGCGGCTAGCTCAGGATCGTAAGTGGGGTACGACTCCTCCCCCGTCTTCAGCCGGCGTGAAGCATAAGCGATGACCTGATCTCTCTGCTGTAACACATAGCCTAACCTTGAACTCGAAGCATCGGTGTAGACCACGATGTCCTCCGTCCCCTCGGGCAACGCTAACACCGGCACATAAGTCAACTTCTCCTTCAGAAGCTCGAAACTGGCCTGACAAGCCGGACTCCACTCGAAGGGCACTCCCTTCCTTGTCAACTATGTCATCGGCCTAGCTATGCTGGAGAAATCCTCGATGAACCGTCGGTAATAGCTAGCCAAACCCAAGAGGGATCGGATGTCTCTTATGGTCTTGGGGACCTCCCAAGCAACGATAGCCTCAACCTTCGAGGTGTCCACTGCTATCCCTGCTGCAGATATAATGTGCCCCAGAAATATCACCTCTGAGAGCCAGAACTCACACTTGCTGAACTTCCCAAACAACTTGTGCTTCTACAGAATCCTCAACACAATCCTCGGGTGCTCGACATGCTCCTCTATGCTCCTCGAGTAGATCAGGTTATCATCAATGAATACAACCACGAATCCGTCAAGATAGTCGATGAATACCCTGTTCGTCAAATCCATAACAGCTGCTGGCGTGTTGGTTAGCCCGAACGGCATAACCATAAACTCGTAATGATCGTATCTGGTCCTGAAGACGGTCTTCGGGATGTCCTCACCCTTCACTCTCACTTGGTGGTAACCCGATCTCAGATCTATCTTCGAAAACACAGCTGGTCCATCAGGTCGTCTATCCTTGGCAACGGATAACGGTTCTTCCCTGTGGCCCGATTCAGCTCCCGGTAATCAATGCACAACCTTAACGATCCATCCTTCTTCTTGACGAACAACACTGGTGCTCCCCATGGCTAAGCGCTCGGTCGAATGTAGCCCTTCGAGCCTAACTCCTCTAGTTGAGCCTTCAACTCAGCCATCTCCGTCAGTGCCATCCTATACGACACCCTAGATATCGGCCTCGTGCGCGGCTCTAACTGAATGGCGAAATCAATATCTCGCTACGGCGGAAGTCCTGGTAGTTCGTCGGGAAAGACATCGGCGAACTCACTAACAAATAGCACATCTGCTAGGCTGGGTCGCTCGCGATCCACCTCCAAAGTGTAGCACCAATAGCTCGTGCATCCCTGATCTAAGAGTCTCGCCGCTTGCACTGCGCTAATCTGGACTCCATTCCTCTTGGGGTCACTCCCCCAAACCTGGTGCTCCGTCCCATCCTCTACAAGGATCGAAACTGTGCGGGTCCTCGGGTTGATAATCGCTCCATATAAGTCCATGAAATCCATACCAATGATCATCTCATCCTTCTACATCGGCATGACTCTAAGATCGGCGGGCTACTGTCGTTCCCCTATCCGAATAGGGCATCCTACGATCTCACGTCCTGTCCTAACCCTAGCCCTATCCCCTAGACACACTACTAATGCAAGACAAACTGTACATACTAGTTTCAACCTAGTTACGTATGCATCAGCTATAAAGCAGTGGGTTGCCCCAGTGTCAAACAAAATGAGGATAGTAGTTCCACATAAGGTAATAGTACCTGGGGAAGTCGGAGGTGACATAACGCCGTTTCGTAGCGGGAACGCACGGGGCGGTGGGGGTGGCATGAAACTAGTGTCTGCTGCAATAACTGCCAGCTGAGTAGAACCTCTGCCTCGTCCTGGCCCTGCCGAAGACTATGACGATTGCTGCTGATAAGCCCCTTGGCCACCTCGGCCTCCATGGTATCCACCATCTCCCCGTCCCTGGCCCGCAGAAGTCCCTCTCCCTTGGCCCTCCTGGTGCGGTGTCTGATACTGCTGTGGAGCCTCCGGAAGGCGTAAGATAGGTGCCCCTTGAACAAGTGTCTTGAAGGTAAGAAAGGTGTGGGAATGACGGAAGCAAAACAAGAACACAAGCAACAACACAAAGAACGCAATTGCAACAATGCTGGAAAAGCCGCGGGCGCGACCCTGACGCTGGCGACGGTCTGGCAGATTCAGCTACAGGAACATTGGTTCAGCGACGGTTTTTCAGGATGGGTTTCTTCTTTGTGTTTGATTTCGTGAGTATGAATGAGGAAGAATAATAATTTGAATCCAAAGCTTTTGGATTGGAGGATTCAAGAACCTTTTTAATCCTAAAAAGGGTTCCTCAATATAATTTCCAATCTAATTTTTATTAAATGTAAAACATGAGTTTAAATAGACAATAGACCAATTCTATCTTGTGCAAAAAAAAGAGTTTTGGTAACTAAAGATAAATCAAATAATCTAAAGATATGTAAATCTTTCCTAAGATAAGTAAAACTAACTAAAGATAGAAAATTAACAACTTGGTGGAAAAGGAATTACCTAGATGAGATATTTTCCTTCCACCTTATTATTTCCTACTTGCATAAAATCAATATATCTAATTAATTAAAATTCAAAATTAACTAAATAAATATGTGGTCGATTCTGGAGAAACCTTCAACAACAAAGTTGTAGATCTTTTCATCCTCGTTCCAAAAAGGTATGGTACAACCTCATCCAATAAATATGGACTCCGAACGACCCATTTTACTAAGATGTCGATATGTTGTCAACCCATTAAGAATGAACTCAAACTTGAACATTAGATCACCTTGCTCCTTTGAACCTTGTTCCATGGTGGAGCCTTCTTCCTCCTTTTGAGGATGACACTCTTCGCCATCAATAGCCCTCGAATCGATCTTGAGAGCTCGCATGGATCAAGATCATTGTTTGACCCACAAAAGGCCATCTTGATCCGCATCACCCTAGGTGGGAAGCGTGCAGCAGAACCTCCTGAGGAAGCCTCCTCGATAACATCCTAATCTTCGCATTATCCATTCTGCAAAGCTCCCCACAGTATACTAACTCGACCTTAAACTGCTGAACGACCTGGGTGATTGAAAGCGAAGGATCGTAACCACGAACGTAGAAGGCAGTCTCTCGGGCATCCTGCGTCTCTGGTGTGCAATAATCATGTAGCATCATCTCCCTGAACTCAACATATGTCCAGGTCTCTCTCTCGACTCTGTAGACTCTCCATGTGTCAAAAGCAGCATAACGCAGCTGTCCCACTGCGAGTCTCTGTTGCCTTGCCTCGAGTACGACCAACAGCTCGAACAACCCCTCGATCATATAAAACCACTGCTCTACGTCCTTTCCCGGACTGCCTTGAAACTGTGGCGGGCTACTCTGGGCGAACCTCTTCACCCAATCCACACAACGTCCCTCAGATTTAGGTTCCCCCTCTTGACCCTGTCACTGGTCTCCCCCAAGCGGGGTCTCGGTCTAATGCTGCTCTCTATGGTCACCCCCTCCGGGTGATCCTTCTGCTGCTGCCACATCGACGCCATCAACGTGTGCACCAACTGCTCTAAGCCAGCTCTATCGGTAGGCAGCTCAGTTTGAGTCTCACTCTGTCTATCTCCAGTGGTACGACCTCCATGAGGTCTAACTCGGCCTCTACCTCGGCCGCTCTCATCTCTGGGACCAGTCTGTCCTCTCGTCTCAACCATGGTGCAACTGAACGTATAAGGGTACTCAATATAAACCTTAATAAAACGTCTTCTTCAAGGAAGACAGCCCTCAAGCACATTCATTTCACATAATTACATCCCTTGAAGGGGATGGCTCGCATACACAATTTTATATCGCACGGAAGCTAACTAGATAGCTATCCTTCGAGGGATATCTTGGCGAGCTCGCCTCTAAATCCTATCCCACTCCAACCACCATGGTTGCTCCCCTGGAGTCTTCTTCGATCAGCTGTAAATGAAAACTAGTATTTTGCCTACCAGAATCCCTTTCTACATCACAATAAGATGTCTATCGCCTTTATACTACCCATCGATCCTATCTCTCATCTAGAAGGATCCTAGTTTATTTTCAATTCCATAGGGTTTTCAACTTTGCCCTTTAAAACATTTTAAAATCTGTTAAAACTTCCAAAACGATGGGCGGGTTTTGAAAATGTTTTATAACTCGTGCGTACTCAGGTCGAGCAACCCTGGCTCTAATACCAAATTTGTAATGACCCAAAAGTTTGGATATCCGAATATGCCTCCATTAATCCACTTAGAGGATTAATAAGGTTTGGATGATCCGGTTATTCGGGGTACGTTAAGGAAGAGTTTTGAATTATTTTGTGAGCTTTAGATCTTACGACCGAGTACGAGTTATTACTTAGATTATTTATTTAGCGGAAGCGTAGATAAGTTGTTAAAACGGGGATTTCGAACCCCAAAGCAAACACATGCCCATCGGACGCTAGAACCTGTCCTAGGTAAATATCGCAAAACGGTTTTTGAGCGGAAGATAAAGACGGAATTAAAGTAGAACACATGCCGCGACCTAGCTAGGTTGAAACGCAAAAGTAATAAGTAGCGAGAAAATACTAAAACATGGTCCATGTCTCTCTCACTCTATCTTCCCAGAGGCTATGCCCGACAAACATCCACATATGATCACGCATATAGGGTATCGGGGGTACCTAAATCTCAAAATACGAAAGATAACGTGGTCAATCATTGATTACTCATACAATTATGCACCAGCATACTTTGGGAGTACGTAAAAAGGCATATAAATGTGACGCGATAAAACTGTAAATACACTATCATGCTTCTAAGTTATAATCTGAATATAGAAATAAATGCGGTAATGGGTACCCAAATGATAACAATCAACCATATAATCCCTTTTCAAATGCTTGGAGGTTACACCACCCTTTATCACCAAATTCTTGGAGGATGTGCCAACCTTTATCGAATGCTTGAAGGTTCGGCTACGCCGCAGCCTTTAGGGAATCTGGATAATCACCACACAATAACATAGAATAGGATGGCCACCTATTATAACAAACTCAAAGAAAAGACAAGGGTTCATTTCATTCCCTATGTTTCGTTCTATGTTATAATTCCGATTTATATCCTACAACAATTCTATATCATAAAATATGCAAGAATTTATCTCGTTACAACACTCATCTGAAGTGGTAAATAGATAGATAGGTGGCTTAACGCCAAGTAGTGACAAAAGTAAGACCAAACTAAGGGTCTCACGCCAAAAGTACAACATGCGGCAAAGTGCCAACCACAGCTCTCAACCTACTTCTCTATTTCTCAAATTCTCAAATACATCCAGAACCTTCCACAAAGATCAAGTGGAACAAAAAATCACACATACAAGGCTACACGGGCCAAAAAGTAGAAAGAAAAGCATCTAGGTAAAGAAACCATAGGTCCAACTAGAGACTTGACCTACAAGTCTAGTTGTGCTTCTCAAGATCGAGATAACAGACCCAAGTAGCAAACCACAGCTTCACCAAACCACCTCTCCCACCGCCAGCTTCATATGCGCCAGAAGCGCTACCGTCCCACACGATCAATCACAACGGGCAGCTAAACTCCAAGCCACATTACGCAAAGAATGAACCCCTCAACCAAGCCACTCATGTGTCACTTATAACCTCATGAGTAAGTTCAGGGGACTTACTTGACATCCGAAGGTAAGCACGGAAATCAACAAGCACCACGTGTAAACACGAATCAAGCGCCTTCGAAGAGTCCCACACAAACGTTTGAAGAACACCCTCGGGAGTCCTTCGGAACACCTTCCAAACACCTTGCCATTTTGTCACCAAAAATCCCAAAACATGATTTAGATTCTTACTAAAAGTTAAAAAAAGAAGTTATAAAACATGTTGGAACTCAGTTTTTAAAGGAACAAAGAGGACTTACCAAAGATCAAGTTGAAAAACCCAAGGTCCTCTCTAGAACACTCCACTACAGCGCCAAAGATCGGTCAGTTTGGAGGGGCAAATCACCTTGGATTTGGATGTTTGATATATGTATTGAAATCTGATTCAAAGATGGAGCTAAGGGCTTAAGAATCACTCCATTTGGATCAATATTGAGGGAGTTATGGATTTTTTAATGGAAGGCAGCCCTCTCAAGTGACGGCTTGTTCTTTCTGAATGAGTGAGGTTGAGCCTTGGGGATCAGATTTAAAGAATGGGAGAGGGCTCCTTTGGTCAAAGCATGAGAGGAGTGATGGGAAAGGGAGTGGGTGAGATGAATAGGATCCTAGCTTGTCATATGATCAAATCAAAGGGAGTGGGTGAGATGTGTGCAAGGAATTGATGGGGCGGCTACCCTTATATTAGCAAGACGTAAATCCCGAGTTTGTGACGCATTAAAATCCGTTACGTTTACAAGATACAAGAAAAGTGGCTCGGGTATATATTTCTTTCATAAAATCCATAATTAAACCAATGTAAAGCCATCAATAAATTTTAAATTTTCTGGTTTTTCATAATTATAAGGGAGAATAATATTCGGATTATCCTACGGATATTTTAGAAATATTAATTAAATTCCGCTGTTTACAATACCCGCCCTACATTTTCCTCTACTTGAAGCCACACAGAAAAGTCTGAAGCCTTAATTTTTAGCATTTACCATTGGTAATATTGATGTTTGTGTAGTGAGACGGTGTTTGGTTCATGTATGGGTTTTGTCAACATATTTCTATGTGGGTTGGTTTTTATATGTTTCTCGCTATGTAAATCATGTAAAAGTAATTTTTGGCTGCTAATCTATTTATGCACTTATATTTTTGGATTCAAAATCGGGAAAAAAAAAGAAAAAAATCATAAAAAAGGGAAAAATATCGAACAAAAGATAGGAAAAGAAAATAATAATAATAATAATAATAATAATAATAATAATAATAATAATAATAATAATAATAATAAATCTGCTTGTGCATAGAGCCAAATTTACCTTATTTCTAGTTTGTGAGACTTATTGGGGATATGTTGGGGTTAAGAGGAATTTAGCTCTTAATTGATCAGTGAGCCTCGTTGATGTATTTTGAGAGAGTTATGGTTGAGATTTTGATTGATGTTAAGGAATCTTGGTTCCTGGATTTTAAGCACCACAAGAGCAAATAACTCCTTGCTCTTTATTTTATACCAAGCCCCATTACAACCCACCGAATGGAGTCTTCTTTGAAGTCTTTCATTGAGCGAAAGACCTCCTGATGATTCTTGTTTGCATTGGCATCAATTGGTTGTGAAATTGGTGATATAAATTTCAATATTTAAGATTTTTTGAATTGGGAATTGAGTTGAGAATTGTTCTTATAAGGATTAACACATGAGAGCAAGAGAAATACATTTTTCCTGTGAGGTTGGATGAATGATTATGTGGGCTAATTGATAGTTTATGTACATGCTAGGATATTTGTCTACCTTGTTTGTGTTTGCACTTAATTGAGATGTTGCTTTTGATAAGGCTAATACATGAAGAATATGTTTGCGGGATAAATGATTCATGTTTTTCGCTTAATTATTGCTTGGGTTTTTTATTGTCCTCGTTTTTAGCATATTTTATAACTTGGTTTCAGTTGCATTTGCACTGCATTTAGGTTAGAATCGAGCCATTTAAGAAGTGGAAGCGAGATCCAACGAAGTCAACGAGATTGAGCAGCTGAAGAAACTCCTCCTTTTCGCCATTTAACACTTCGAATCAGGATCTAATATATTCATAAGAGTTGTAGTCCTTGAAAATATCTTTACAATTCATATTCATATGCATCAATTGGGCCAATAAGGACTCCAAAAAGTGTGTTGCTAGACGGAGTTAAGACAAGGAGAGAACACAAACTACCGAGTCTATGCTAATAGATATGGAGTCGATGCTTAGGGCTATCGAGCCAATACTTTCCATCTGAAGAATCAGAGAATGGACACCGTCATATCGACTCGATACTTTGTTATACCGTGTCAATAGTTGTTCACTAGAAGCGTGCTGCGACCATCGCTGCCTTGCGGCGGTCGCTGCAACTAGGGTTTCACATATTATTTGGCCGACTTTGAGTATTTTTATTAATATTTTTAATATTATTTTAATTTTAACACTGGTAGTATAAATAGGACATTATGATGAAACCTTATGGAGGAATTTTTTAGATTTTTCAACCCTAGGGAGGACTTTTTTAGGCTTTCTAGGTCAAATTGAGGGGGTAATTTTGGGAGACTTTCAACCCGAGAGAGAGAGAGAGAGAGAGAGAGAGATATGCATGAGATTTGGGACATTTTGGTGAGTTTGAGACATTTTGTGATGTTCTTTCAAGGTGTATTTTTATTCCTTTATACTTTTTCTTGTTTTCGTTGACTAACCATGAGTAAGTCTTCTCTTTTCTAGGGTTGGAGTGATCCCAACAATAGTTGTATGTGTTGAATGATGATGAATTGTTGATTGCAAGGGTTCTATTGTTCTACTTCGATCGTGGTGTGCTTAAATCTTTGAATGAAAGTCTAGGGGGAATTTGATTGACGATTTGAATTGAGAGGCTGAGATTGTTAATTAGATTGCATGTTTTAGGATTTGAAATGAAAGTTGATTTTTCTAAATTGACAGACTAAGATTGAGTGTTAGCTGAAGAAGCGGAAGCGGATTTGATTGGTTGATTAGGGTTAGCGAAAGTTGATCATATACATGTGGTAGGACTGCGTTTGATTCAATTCATTGATGGTTGATACGTATGGTGATCTATGGCTTTGGAATGCTTTCTAAATTTTATAGCAACCTATCATATTTCATAGTTTTTAATTGTTTTAGTTAGTTTAGAAAATAGAATCAGCACTGACAATCTCCCTACAGACAAACCTAACTCTGCTATACTATAGCGGGGTCTTGATCCTATAAATATATTTGCTTGCTAGGTTGATCAATAAACCCTCCCAACAATATCAAAATTACAGTAGAGGAGTGAATAAAATGAAATGATAACTTACAATCACAACCGAATTCAAATTTGATAAGGAAAAGAAAAAACTCACAGATTTTTTTATTTTTGTAAGAGATGTGTGCCTTCTATTCTATTTTAAAGGTAACTAGTTATATTACACACGTCATACATGGTTTTTTAAAAATAAATTTCAATAAAATAAAGAAAATATATAACTCTCACGTATAATTTTTTTGGTGCATATTGCACCATTAGAAGTGTTTTTTTTTTTATTGTTGTGATATTGTAATTGATTATCTTACCATAATAACATGTAAGGCCTTTTTCAAGGGGTGTACAAAAGTTTGGCATATTTAGCCAAATACCCCTGAGGTTTATAATTTTTTTTTGTCTTGTGCCCATCTGTTAGTTTTTCAAAGAAAAACGATGAAGCTGTTAACTGAAAAAGAAGAAAATGAAAGAAAATAGAGTGGTATAGAGGCGTGTTGTAGGAGGAAATCGAGATTGCAAATAAAATAAAGTAAAGTAAAGCAAACCGACTAGATCCCAGCAAATAATGTTCAAGACTTCCTCCCGATGTAGCAAAAGGAAGTCAGGTTCGATCCTCGAGGAAGCTGGTCAGCGGATCCCAGGCAGCGGAGGAATCTCACGGGCAGAAATCGACTTCAGGGTGCTCGACCTCGACTAGGGTTAGTCGACAGGGGTCAGGCAAGTCGAATCCGATCAAGCAGAAGCTACTAGAATTGGTCGATCTCGAGAAGATTGCTCGATGTCGAGCAAATTGGTCGAAGTCGAGGAAATGTGGTCAAGATCGAGTTCCTGCAGAGATAGAAGCGGCGAAGATCTTGCTTGATCGAAGGTGAGAAGTCGACGTCGACCAAATTGGTCGAAATCGAGCAGTGACAGAAACTAAAAAACGAATGCAAACTTTAAATCTAAACGATGGATGCAAGAGAACTTCCCAAGATTGGGGTTTGCAACAACGATTATCATGAAGGCGGAATTATAAATCATAAAAGATGGTGACTTTATCGATAAAGGAGAAGGCTTTCACCTAATCCGACAAGTAGGAATATAGATCTTGCGATAAATGACCCTAATTGTATCTATTCCTTTTCATAATTAGAATTTATAGACTTCCTAATAGAAATCCTAATTACTACCCAAGTTTCACAACATGAGTTCTTCAATTTCTCAATCAAAGATGAAGCACATGGAATAGAATAAGATAACGATACAATACCTCTTTTTGCAATCGCTAATCCACCAACATGGCTCTCGTTGGGCTCAACCCAACCCTAGAAGTAGGTGGACTACTCGCGCCTCATCATAGTAATCGACATTATTGAATGAAAAGAAATAACTTGCATAAACTATATTCAAAGTCTTTACAATCCCGGCACTCAAACTTTTGTAGAATGCCAAAACCCTAAAACCTTTGAACTTCTAAACTATACGTGGAACTACTTCTCTGAAATTGAATGAATAGAAATCAGCCCCATGAGCTTTATTTATAGGGCTTAATCCTTGCTAATCAAGGAAAGCAAACTATATATACTTTTTGAAGATAAAAACTAATTAAAGATAAAGCATAAATCTAAAAGGAAATATCTACATATCTCTTAACATTAATGAATAATCTTCTCTCCTTTGATATATCTTGATAAAACTTGATAGATTCGGAACTCCTTCGCATCCAAGCAAATCAATTCGACTTCGGATAGGCCCAATGGACTCTCGGCCCAGAAAACCTTTGGTCGATTTCGACCAATTTGGTCGATATCGAGCAAACATGTCGATCTCGGCTTCACTGGGCTTTCTCGAGTAGCTTCTCCTTGGATTCTCGAACTCAGGTAGCTTCTGGGTTTGGTCGATATCGAGCAAATATGTCGACATCGAGTAAAGTTTGGCTTGAGTTGTCTTCTCTTCTCAGCTTCTCGATCTGGCTTTCCTCGACCAGGCTCTGCTAACATTTTTGGTCGATGTCGAGGAAGTTTCCTCGAAATCGAGTAACTTTCAACTTCCGTCTTTTCTTCTTGGTTTCGTCCCAAAATGGCTCCAAATTCTACAATATTAAACCAAAACTTATGTAGACCTCTATTTCTTACAAATAAGCATATATTACATAAATTCAACATATTCCCAGCCCGAAATATGCAAAGTATATAGAATAAGGAGCTAAAATGTGCGTAAAAACATGGCTATTTTAGTGGACATCAAACCACCCCATACTTAAGCTTGCTTGTCCCCAAGCAATAACTTGGATGGTCATTCAGGGGAAACCTACAAAGACTCTCAACATAATGGATTCATTGTAATATTACCAAACACTCAATTGCCATCCTTGAAAAGGTACTTGGTGCCTACAAATCTGTGCCTATGAATGAAAAGCAATTTCTGCACACAAAAGGAGGTTTCTACAAAAAACAATTTATGTGACAAAGCAACAATAATCAAGAGGATTTTATTTAAGCTAAAAAAAGGAGTAGATAGGTAAAAGGCTAAAGGTAGGCAATTTTTTGCTATGTGGTGTTAAATCCGGGGAAATGCATTATTTCCCCCTTTCTATACCACATTCCTTCTTCATAAGATTTCTCACCTTTCATAATGCTTTTATCAATAATAATGCTTTTACCTCTCTAACCTCAGCACTGCCTTCTCGCGAGTCGCAAATATGGGTGTCATGAATGGCCCCGGATACTTAGTGCTTTTGACTCCTCACCTGTGTGTCCCATCTCACTGAAATATTATCTCAATAAGCAGGGTCGATCTACCTTTATCTCCTGAGGTGATCGGATTTTTTCTCACTCATTAAATTTTCCATAAAACTTTGAATTTTTCTTGCCAAACTCCAATAATGACATAACAACACAACAAACCATATAATGGCTCCATAAAATGAATTCCATTTTCAACATAATCCCCGGATAGGGTATATGGTAAAAAATGGGCAATATAAGGCATATGTGGAGCAATAATGATATATAGGCAAATAAGGCTTATAGTATGGCTTTTGTGATGCAATTGGGTAAAGGTATGGCTAGAAGTATGAAAATGAGCATATATGGAAATTTAAAATCCTCCATCTCTTATTGTGCATAATGTCAAAAGAAACATCAATTTACCTCACTTTTGTGGTTTTACCATAAAAAATCGCACGTCATTTGAGACTTCCCTTTTCTAGGCAATCTTGTGCAATATCTCTAACGAATCCATCATTTGCATCGTCGAGTGTTGCCTTGGCTTCCATGACTCTCTTTTTTGAACTTTTTGCAAGCTTGGGCGATATCCTTACAACTCTCTTTAAAAATGCATTTTTCGAATAATATAGAATTTAACCATGCAAATACGATATTCAAAATATGCCACTAAACTCAATAAGGAGTTGTGCCATGTCCTAAATAATCCGATACAAACCATGCAATAAAATTTTAAAATACAGTCCTGGAAGCACATAAAAACAATAAAAACATAAACATAGACATAGTCTTTACTCCCACCGCATACTTAAAATCGACAGTTTCCTCACTATCAAAGAAATATAACCAAAGGGAGGGAAAAGACTTACATAGCTGCTTACTGGTGGGGCGGTGCACCGTAGTAGGGGAGGTGGAATCCGACCTGGTAATTAGGAGCTCCTCCATGGGAAGAGCTACCAGGCTGTTGTGAAGAAGATCCCCCAGCGTCATGAGTACTCCCCTACTGCTAGAACTGTGATGGGCGGCCCCAGAGGCACTGATCCATGCTGTCGAAGCGATCCCTGACCATGGAATAGTGATCTATGGAAGCCGAATAGAACTGCTTCTAGCGATGGTCGATGGTGTCTACTCTGAGTGTCAAGGAGGTCATCTGGTCAAGCATGGCCTCCTGTAACTGCCGCATCTGGCGCATCTCACCAACCAACTCATTTGGATACCCCCCAGTATGGTGAGCCTGCTGGGTATGGTGAGAGGGTATCTGCTGAGGGGAATGGTAAAAGTGGTGAGATGGGATCTGCTGGTGGGAGTGGTAAAAGTGGTGAGAGGCTTGTGGGCTGTCAGCCTCTTCGTCGTCGTCATCCCCGTCATCCCCGTCATCCTCACCATCTGCAGGAGCTGGCTGGGGGTCTACGGCCATAGGGGCAGAGTCGGGGTGGTCATAGAGGAGAGGATGGTCCCGCAGTGTAGGGTCGGCGGCGGGGTTGATCGTAGGGTGGTAATCGATCCCTGACCATATGGTGTACCAGTCGCGAACATGATGTAGGTCCATCAGATCCTAGCGAATAGGTATCCCCGACGAATAATGGACCCATCGCCCGTCGCAGCGCGCTATAATATGTCCCTTCTACAGGGACGTCAGATCAATCTACATCACATTCCAAGCAGTCGCTAGGAACTCTTCTATCAGCGTCGGGTAATGGTGGTCAAGTGGCTGAATCAGTCGCTCAGCATCTATCCAGCCAAACCCCTGAATCATCTAGAAGTTCATACCGAGCTCTTCCATGCTCGTCTGGTGATACCAACGGGCATTCTCAGTCCACTCTACTAGATCCTGAGCGCGCTGGTGTGTCTCCTCATCATCAATCCTCAAATGATCCATTTATGGGTATTTTGTTCTAAACATAAACTGAAAAATAAATTACCCTTTATAAGATAATATCTAACAAATATAACAACCCCATACTTAGTTCATAAACTGTCCTATAAGAAATAATAAATAAGCATAAGGAAGTTTATATCATCAAATCATGTAACAACTCATATAATGAAACAAGAAGTGCAACATATATTTGAATTTTAATAAAGCCCCTAATTCAAGAAATTTCCAAATATATCAAGTAATAAATCTCAAATTTCATGAATTTCTTTGACAATATATATGAACTAAGTATAAGAATCATTTAGATAAAAAAAAAATCAGCCCACCAATTTTAGTAATTTCCATATATAACCGGTATAACAACCTTCAATAAAAATATCAATTTCCCGCGCAAATTTCAAACCCTAGACATTCAAAACACAACTCAAGTTCCAATCTCTACCTAGGTTCTCATCAAAAAATAAATAATCTGAAATTTAGAGAGAAAAGAGGGAGAAATTATACCTTTGAGTTGAAATAAGGGGAAGAAATTTGTAATGAGAGAGAATTAAGGGTTGGTTTTCTCGGTTTTGGTTCAAGAAACCAACAACGGTCGACTGTTTTGAACTAGCAAAGGCGCGGGGGAGGAAAGCTGGGCTCGGCAGGGGCTGTAGGTGCTCGGGGTGGCCGGATCTGGGCTCGAGGAGGCCGGAATCGGTGGAAGGTGGCCGGATCTGGTTGATGGAGGTGGTCGGCGGGTGGTTCTGGGTAGCGATGGGTGAAGACAGCAATGTCGGCGAGGAGGGAAGGATGGGCTCGGCAGTGGTGGCGATGGGGCGTGGTGGGCTCGGAGTGGCCGGATCTGGGCTTGGTGGCCGACAAGGTGCAGCGAGAGCTCGAGGTAGAGGGCAAGAGGATGAAGACGTTGGCTAAGTCGGCTAGGGTTCTCGAGATTGAGAAAGCGGAAGGAGAGAAAGGTTCCAAGGTGAGGCTTTAAATATGGAAAGAAGGAAATAAAATAAAATAAAATAACCGAAAATAATAACTATAAATAATTTCTATTTTTTTTTAAGAAAGAAAAACTTACCTGATGCCTTGGGTCGACGTCGAGCAAGTTGCTCGATGTCGAGGAACCTCCACTTACCTGTTGGGCTTTAGTCGATGTCGAGTAAACTGCTCGACATCGAGGAAAAAGAAACCTCCTCCTGGTCTCGATTAGAAGAACTCGATATGTAGTGAACCATCCTTAGGTTTTGGTCGATATCGAGTAGATCGTGAATGCTTGAATTTATCAACGAGAAGAGATTATGCACGAATTTCCAGAAAATAAAACAAAATAAAATAGAATTAAAGAAAAAGGAGTAAGAAAAGCGGGTTGCCTCCCGTAAGCGCTAAGGTTTAAGCCGTTAGCTCGACCTACTTCCCTATTTTAGGCTTTGACCAATGCCAGGGTGGCGCGAATCTCTTCCTCCGGGTCTTCTTTGTCATAGTATTTCTTGACCCTATGCCCATTTACCTTAAAGGTGGTTCCATTAGTTCCAAGTAACTCTACTACTCCATGAGGGTATATGTGGTGAACCACGAAAGGTCCACTCCATCTTGTCCTGAGCTTTCCTGGGAACAAACGCAGTCTAGAATTATATAAAAGCACTTTGTCACCTACCTCATATGTCTTTGGCACCAATTTCTTATCGTGCCATCTCTTGGTGTGCTCTTTGTAGATTTCGGCATTCTCATATGCCTTCAGCCTTAGCTCTTCTAACTCCTGCAAATCAATAAAGCGTTTCTTACCTGGCTTGTCGAGATCCATGTTGAGCTCCTTGAGGGCCCATATTGCCTTATGCTCCAGTTCGACAGGCAAATGGCAAGACTTGCCATAAGCCAGGTTGTAAGGAGTTGTTCGCAGCGGTGTTTTATAGGCCGTCCTATAAGCCCATAGCGCATCATCAAGCTTAGATGACCAATCCTTCCTTGAGCGGGAGACTGTCTTTTCCAAGATGGCTTTGATTTGGCGATTAGAGACCTCCACTTGACCACTAGTTTGGGGATGATAAGGTGTTGCCCCTTTGTGCGTTACCCCATACTTAGCCAAAAGAGCCTCAAACCCTCTCTCGATGAAATGTGAGCCACCGTCTGAAATAAGAACTCTAGGAACACCAAAGCGAGGAAATATGTTAGTTTTAACAAACTTTGAAACTACCTTCACATCGTTGGTCCTAGTTGCAACAGCCTCAACCCATTTAGAGACATAATCGACCGCCATAAGGATGTATTTGTAAGGTCCTGAAGCAGGGAATGGTCCCATAAAGTCAATTCCCCAGACATCAAATAGCTCAACCTCTAAAATCCCTGTGAGTGGTGTCTCATTCTTCCAAGTAATATTGCCCGCTCGTTGGCACTCATCGCATGAAGTGACATAAGCCTGCACATCCCTGAAAAGGTTAGGCCAATAAAAACCACATTGAAGTACCTTAGATGCAGTTTTGAAGCCTTTTGCATGTCCGCCTGTAGGGAGAGTATGGCAATGGCGAATAACACTTTCTACTTCCTCTTCCGGGATACAACGTCTGAAGATATGGTCCTTTCCTTGTTTGAACAAGTAAGGGTCATCCTAATAGTATTGCTTGACGTCGTGGAGGAACTTCTTCTTTGCCGATGAAGATAAGCCTGACGGAATCTCTTTTCCTACAAGATAGTTAGCATATATATCATATATAGGACTAGTAGGAGGGGTACCTTTGATCCTCTTATAGCATATATATCATATATAGGACTAGTAGGAGGGGTAAAGAAGAAATCCTCACCGGAATCTGTACGAAAAATCTCACCCGAAGACTCACCAGAGGTTGGTCGATTTCGAGTAAAGTTACTCGATATCGAGGAAGGTGCAGTGTCTGCTGGTGTTGTGCTCGACTTCTGGTGGTCCATCGAGTTGGATTTGGTCGACGTCGAGTAAATTTTGCTCGATGTCGAGTAACTCTGTAGCTCAAAACCATGCAAGGAAGAATACTCACCAAGTTTACTCGATGTCGAGGAAGGTTGCTCGATGTCGAGGAAAACTGTTTCCATCCGCATCAAGTGCTCGTCGAGGCGAGAGTCGTCGATTGGTGTGGTGTCCTGGGCTTCCTCTAGTATGTCTTTGGGGAGCCTAGATAGATGATCGGCGACTGAATTTTCTATGCCCTTTTTGTCCTTTAGCTCAACATCGAATTCTTAGAGTAGGAGCACCCATCGTAACAACCTTGGTTTAGCATCCTTCTTTGTCATCAAATACCTAAGAGCAACATGGTTAGTATGGATAGTAACTTTAGATCCAACAAGATAAGAACGAAACTTTTCAAAAGCAAAAACCACAACAAAAAATTCCTTCTCTGTTGTGGTGTACTTAGCCTGAACAACATCAAGAGTCTTGCTCGCATAGTAGATGGGATGAAGTTTCTTGTCCTTTCGCTAGCCTAGAACTGCTACCACGACATAATCGCTGGCATCACACATGATTTGAAAAGGTAGTGACCAATCCGGCGATTGAATGATTGGAGCGGAGATAAGAGCTTCCCTTAACCTGTTGAAGGCTTCAAGACATTCGCTAGAAAACACAAACTTAACATCTTTCATGAAAAGGTTAGTTAATGGTTTGACAATTTTAGAGAAATCTTTAATAAACCTTCTATAAAAACCTACATTACCAAGGAAACTCCTTATCTCTTTGATGGATGATGGTGGGGGAAATTTCTCCACTAGCTCTATCTTGGCCCTGTCCACCTCAATACCTTTCTTAGATACCTTGTGGCCTAGCACGATTCCTTCCCTTACCATAAAGTGGTACTTTTCCCAGTTGAGAACCAAATTTGTCTCTTCGCAACGCTTGAGTACCCTACGTATGTTAGAGAGACAAATATCGAAAGTAGTACCATAAATAGAGAAATCATCGATAAATACCTCCACTATATCCTCTATCATGTCGGAGAAGATGGCCATCATACACCTTTGAAAGCTGGCAGGGGCATTGCAAAGGCCGAAGGGCATCCTCCTATATGCAAAAGTTCCATAGGGGCAAGTGAAGGTTGTCTTTTCATGATCTTTAGGATGAATAGGAACCTGCTAAAAACCAGAACATCCATCCTGGTAACAAAAGTAATCATGTTCAGCTAATCTTTCGAGTACCTGATCAATAAAGGGGAGCGGAAAATGATCCTTCCTGGTGGCGGTGTTGAGCTTTTGTAATCTATGCACATCCGCCAACTGGTAGTGATTCTTTTAGGAACAACCTCTCCATTCTCATTCTCCTCAACGGTCATTCCACCCTTCTTAGGGACAACATGAACTGGACTTACCCATTTTCTGTCGGAGATTGGATAGATGATTCATGCGTCTAGCATGCACATGATCTCTTTCTTGACCACCTCCTTCATGTTGGGGTTAAGCTTCCTTTGATGCTCAATTGTTGCCCTGTGATCATCTTCCAAAAGAATTCTATGCATACAAGTAATGGGTGAAATACCTTTTATGTCCTCTAGAGAATAACAAATGGCTTTCCTATGAGTGCGGAGGACTTCCACTAGCTTGTCTACTTCCTGTGTGTTTAATGAAGCACTTTTAATTACATGAAAAGTAGAGTAAGGAGCAAGAAATTCATACCTAAGGGTGTAAGGTAAGGCCTTCAGCACCGGAGAAGAGCCTTGTGGAATCAAGATGGGCTCTACTTCCTCCGTCTTCATGATCCTAGGTAATCTGTCTCAATCCTCATGAAAGAAGCATCCAAATCAGCTACAAGGGTTGGCGTCGACCAAGCATAGATCGAAGACAACGTTGAATCGGACACAGGGCTGTACAGCTGTAAGGAACTACTCGACATCGAGATAGAATAATCGAAATCTAGTAAAAAATCAGAATTTACCTTTGAGGCAGAATTGGTCAATGTCGAGGAGTTTTGCTCAATATCGAGTAAAATGTCAGTGGTCGAGTTGTCCTTCTCGACTTCGGGTGTTTCTGCAGGGAAAAACGTAGTCGATGTCGAGGATAACTGCTCGACATCGAGGAGATTTAGAGGACTTACCTTTTCGGGAGGAGTGATTGAAGTCAATGTCGGGCAAGATTCCTCTTAATCGAGTTGACTGGTCGATGTCGACTTGATTTGCTCGATTTCGAGTGAGTCGTTCAGCTCTGCCGATAATGCATCATCGAAGAACTCTTCCTCACTTGACTCTGCAGCAACTAGTTCCTTCTCTAGCGTGGATTCTTCCTTTATAACAGCCTCTTATTGTGCCAAAAGTCTTCCTGTAGGCTCATCGCAAGAGATAACATTAAATTTTGAATAAATGGCTTTTATTTCCATTACCTCTTCCGTGTCAGGATTGAAAAAGTATTCAATAATCTCATCCCCAATGGTGAAGGTGAGAAGTCCCTTTTTCACACCAATGTTGCAATCTATTGTTGGTAGGAATGGTCGCCCTAGGATTATGGGGCAAGTTGGGTCCTCTGCCATTTCTACTACAAGAAAATTTGTAGGGACAAAGAATTTACCAACCTTAACAGGAACATCATCAACAATACCTGTGGGGATTACCACCGTGTTGTTTGCCATGTAGAGCTTGGCATCCACAGGGTCCAGGGCGCCTATCTTTACCTTTGACGAGATGGATACGGGCATGATGCTTACGCTTGCTCTTAAGTCACACAGTGCCTTAAAACGATATCGATCAAGTCCAACAGTGATAGCAAACTTACCTGGGTCAGGTCGCTTCTCAGGGAAATCCATCTTCTTGCATTCATTAGCAATCTCAGTCATTGATCGCTTGTTTCTAAGAATCTCCTTGAGGAACTTGACGTAGGCAGACATCTCATGAAGTGTTTCTGTAAAAGGAATAGTAACATTTAAACTCTGAAGAAATTTCAGAAAATGCTTAAACTTACCATCATTTGGATGTTTCAGGTTCTTAGAAGGGAACGAGAGCGTCTTCTTAGTTTTCTGAGCCAGAATAGCTTCCGGAGGTGATGAAGACTCTTCGACATCGGCATGTTTCTCCTCGACATCGACAAGATTTTCCTCGATATCTACCACCTTAGTCGACTTTGAGTTGGTGTGTTGTGAAGACGAGTCTTGGCCAGGATGGTTCTCGACGTCGAGTTGAGTTTGGTCGACATTGACCAAATTTTGGTCGACATCGAGTTGTTGTTGCTCATTGTCGAGGACGGTTTCGCTCTTTTCTTCTCCGTTCTCTGGCTCGTGCAATTTGTGACCGCTCCGTAGCTTTACAGCAGCGACATGTCCGTGCTGCCCCTTGGGGTTTGGTTCTGTATGCCTAGGGAGCTGTTCGGTTGGTCGTGGAATCTGTGTCGCGAATTGACCAATCTGGGTCTCTATGTTTCTCTTCCAGATGTCCAGCTCTCCAAATTTTGTATTCATGTTCTGGAGCTGATTGTTGATGGTTCCTTGATTCCGGCGCATCTCATCAAGGATCATCTATAGATCATCCTTTCGATGGTCCCTTTCCGGATGTTCTGGAGCTCTGTATGGCTGGGGGTTCCTAGGAGCACCTTGGTTCCGTTGTGGTTGATAGAACCTTTGGTCCCTCGTATAGCGATTGGGACCCCCTGTGTAAGCTACTTCCTCGTGAGTTTCTGCCATCCTGACTTACTCTATATGTGGGCACTGTGTAGTGGTGTGCCGATGTGTGCCGCATTCGATGCAAGGTTGGTTGACAGAGAGGTACTTGACTTGCTGGAGTAGCTTGCGATTTTGATCCTTGTAATACTGCTCCCTGACATCTGGGTCAATCTCCTTAGAAGCTTCATAGAAGGGCATGGATGGGGCTGCCCTGGCGTAGGCATTCTCGTCATAGTTTGTCGGAGCCCATACTTATTATCGTAGTTGGTAAGCTTGTCGAGAGTAACCCATGTGTAAGCTGGTGGCATCATTAGATACTCATAATGAGTATATTGGTTGATCCTATGCTTAGCGTCCAGATCAAGAGAAATGAAGAAGATCTCCTAAACGACATAGGGTGGTTGTCCATGTGTAGGGCAGGATCGCAGAAGATCCTTGTATTGTTTCCAAGCCTTTGCTAGCGGCTCCCCAGGCTTCTGTTTG
The DNA here is from genome assembly GCA_037127255.1 of Persicaria tinctoria. Taxonomy (NCBI): domain Eukaryota; kingdom Viridiplantae; phylum Streptophyta; class Magnoliopsida; order Caryophyllales; family Polygonaceae; genus Persicaria; species Persicaria tinctoria. The sequence continues at coordinate 34,916,933 of JBANSL010000017.1, read as the reverse complement.
AAAGTTGTAATCTTTTGGCGGAGGAGCGCTGTCTTGGTAGGAGGAAATAATTTATTGAGAAATGTTTGCCTTACTTCAGCCCATGTTGTGTAGGATCGTGGCGGGAGACCTTCAAGCCCCTTCAATGTTGGACCGGCCAGAGACCAACGAAAAGTCTTCATCATGACATATTCCAATGTGGTACCTTCAACAAGATTATGACACATATCATAAAAATTGGTAATATGTTCAATATGACATTCATTAAACCTTTCGTAAAAGGCATTATTTTTAATCTAAATCAGGAAAGTAGTGCGAATTTCAAAATTATTGTTAGGGATTAGAATGGCCGATTCAGGCACGACGAGAGTCGGGTGCATGTAATCCTTTGCAATGGTTTGGCAATTTTAGAGAAATCTTTAATAAACCTTTTATAAAAACCTACATTACCAAGGAAACTCCTTATCTCTTTGATGGATGATGGTGGGGGAAATTTCTCCACTAGCTCTATCTTCGCCCTGTCCACCTCAATACCTTTCTTAGATACCTTGTGGCCTAGCACGATTCCTTCCCTTACCATAAAGTGGCACTTTTCTCAGTTGAGAACCAAATTTGTCTCTTCGCAACGCTTGAGTACCATACGCAGGTTAGAGAGACAAATATCGAAAGTAGTACCATAAACAGAGAAATCATCCATAAATACCTCCACTATATCCTCTATCATGTCGGGGAAGATGGCCATCATACACCTTTGAAAGCTGGCAGGGGCATTGCAAAGGCCGAAGGGCATCCTCCTATATGCAAAAGTTCCATAGGGGCAAGTGAAGGTTGTCTTTTCTTGATCTTTAGGATGAATAGGAACCTGCCAAAAACCAGAACATCCATCCAGGTAACAAAAGTAATCATGTTCAGCTAATCTTTCGAGTACCTGATCAATAAAGGGGAGCGGAAAATGATCCTTCCTGGTAGCGGTGTTGAGCTTTTTGTAATCTATGCACATCCGCCAACTGGTAGTGATTCTTTTAGGAACAACCTCTCCATTCTCATTCTCCTCAACGGTCATTCCACCCTTCTTAGGGACAACATGAACTGGACTTACCCATTTTCTGTCGGAGATTGGATAGATGATTCATGCGTCTAGCATGCGCATGATCTCTTTCTTGACCACCTCCTTCATGTTGGGGTTAAGCTTCCTTTGATGCTCAATTGTTGCCCTGTGATCATCTTCCAAAAGAATTCTATGCATACAAGTAATGGGTGAAATACCTTTTATGTCCTCCAGAGAATAACAAATGGCTTTCCTATGAGTGCGGAGGACTTCCACTAGCTTGTCTACTTCCTGTGTGTTTAATGAAGCACTTATAATTACAGGAAAAGTAGAGTCAGGAGCAAGAAATTCATACCTAAGGGGGTCAGGTAAGGGCTTAAGCACCGGAGAAGAGCCTTGTGGAATCAAGAAGGGCTCTACTTCCTCCGTCTTCATGATCTCCCCTAGGTAATCTATCTCAATCCTCATGAAAGAAGCATCCAAATCAGCTACAAGGGTTGGCGTCGACCAAGCATACATCGAAGACAACGTTGAATCGAACACAGGGTTGTACAGCTGTAAGGAACTACTCGACATCGAGTTAGAATAATCGAAATCGAGTAAAAAATCAGAATTCACCTTTGAGGCAGAATTGGTCGATGTCGAGGAGTTTTGCTCTATATCTAGTAAAATGTCAGTGGTCGAGTTGTCCTTCTCGACTTCGGGTGTTCCTGTAGGGAAAAAAGTAGTCGATGTCGAGGATAACTGCTCGACATCGAGGAGATTTAGAGGACTTACCTTTTCGGGAGGAGTGATCGAAGTCAATGTCGGGCAAGATTCCTTTTAATCGAGTTGACTGGTCGATGTCGACTTGATTTGCTCGATTTCGAGTGAGTCGTTCAGCTCTGCCGATAATGCATCGTCGAAGAACTCTTCCTCACTTGACTCTGTAGCAAATAGTTCCTTCTCTAGCGTGGATTCTTCCTTTATAACAGCCTCTTATTGTGCCAAAAGTCTTCCTGTAGGCTCATCACAAGAGATAACATTAAATTTTGAATAAATGGCTTTTATTTCCATTACCTCTTCTGTGTCAGGATTGAAAAAGTATTCAATAATCTCATCCCCAATGGTGAAGGTGAGAAGTCCCTTTTTCACACCAATGTTGCCATCTATTGTTGGTAGGAATGGTCGCCCTAGGATGATGGGACAAGTTGGGTCCTCTGCCATTTCTACTACAAGAAAATCTGTAGGGATAAAGAATTTACCAACCTTAACAGGAACATCATCAACAATACCTATGGGGATTACCACCGTGTTGTTTCCCATGTAGAGCTTGGCATCCACAAGGTCCAGTGCGCCTATCTTTACCTTTGACCAAATGGATACGGGCATGATGCTTACGCTTGCTCTTAAGTCACACAGTGCCTTAAAACGATATCGGCCAAGTCCAACAGTGATAGCAAACTTACCTGGGTTAGGTCGCTTCTTAGAGAAATCCATCTTCTTGCATTCATTAGCAATCTCAGTCATTGATCGCTTGTTGCTTAGAATCTCCTTGAGGAACTTGACGTAGGCAGACATCTCATGAAGTGCTTCTGTAATAGGAATAGTAACATTTAAACTCTGAAGAAATTTCACAAAATGCTTAAACTTACCATCATTTGGATGTTTCAGGTTCTTAGAAGGGAACGAGAGCGTCTTCTTAGTTTTCTGAGCCAGAATAGCTTCCGGAGGTGATGAAGACTCTTCGACATCGGCATGTTTCTCCTCGACATCCACAAGATTTTCCTCGATATCGACCATTGTAGTCGACTTTGAGTTGGTGTGTAATGAAGACGAGTCTTGGCCAGGATGGTTCTCGACGTCGAGTTGAGTTTGGTCGACATTGACCAAATTTGGGTCGACATCGAGTTGCTGTTGCTCATTGTCGAGGATGGTTTTGCTCTTTTCTTCTCCGTTCTCTGGCTCGTGCAATTTGTGACCTCTCCGTAGCTTTACAGCAGCGACATGTCCGTGCTGCCCCTTGGGGTTTGGTTCTGTATGCCTATGGAGCTGTTCGGTTGGTCGTGGAATCTGTGTCGCGAATTGACCAATCTGGGTCTCTATGTTTCTCTTCCAGATGTCCAGCTGTCCAAATTTTGTATTCATGTTCTGGAGCTGATTGTTGATGGTTCCTTGATTCCGGCGCATCTCATCAAGAATCATCTATAGATCATCCTTTCGCTGGTCCCTTTCCGGATGTTCTGGAGCTCTATATGGCTGGGGGTTCCTAGGAGCACCTTGGTTCCGTTGTGGTTGATAGAACCTTTGGTCCCTCATATAGCGATTGGGACCCCCTGTGTAAGCTACTTCCTCGTGAGTTTCTGCCATCCTGACTTGCTCTGTATGTGGGCACTGTGTAGTGGTGTGCCGATGTGAGCCGCATTCGATGCAAGGTTGGTTGACAGAGAGGTACTTGACTTGCTGGAGTAGCTTGCGATTTTGATCCTTGTAATACTGCTCCCTGACATCTGGGTCAATCTCCTTAGAAGCTTCATAGAAGGGCATGAATGGGGCTGCCCTGGCGTAGGCATTCTCGTCATAGTTTGTCGGAGCCCATACTTATTATCGTAGTTGGTAAGCTTGTCGAGAGTAACCCATGTGTCAGCTGGTGGCATCATCAGATACTCACAATGATTATACTGGTTGATCCTATGCTTAGCGGCCAGATCAAGAGAATTGAAGAAGATCTCCTGAACGACATAGGGAGGTTGTCCATGTGTAGGGCAGGATCGCAGAAGATCATTATATTGTTCCCAAGCTTTTGCTAGCGGCTCCCAAGGCTTCTGTTTGAAAGTTGTAATCTTTTGGCGGAGGAGCGCTCTCTTGGCAGGAGGAAATAATTTGTTGAGAAATTTTTGCCTTACTTCAGCCCATGTTGTGAGGGATCGTGGCGGGAGACCTTCAAGCCACTTCAATGTTGGACCGGCCAGAGACCAACGAAAAGCCTTCATCATGACATATTCCAATGTGGTACCTTCAGCAAGATTATGACACATATCATAAAAATTGGTAATATGTTCAATAGGACATTCATTAAACCTTCCGTAAAAGGCATTATTTTTAATCTCAATCAGGAAAGTAGTGCGAATTTCAAAATTATTGTTAGGGATTAGAATGGCCGATTCAGGCACGACGAGAGTCGGGTGCATGTAATCCTTTGCAATGGTAGGGTATTGGGGAAGCTCAGCTTCTGCTTGCCTCCTTCGCTCAGCTTCCTACTGAGTGCGTGCTCTCTCAGTGGTGAGAGTAGTATCCTTGGCTTCTAATTCTGCCCTAAGCCTCTATATCTGCAGTTTTTGTGTTTCTGCGGCCGCCATTGTAAAGCCTCGAATTTTTTAAATCCTAATTTTTGCGGAAAAAGAGAATTAAGAATAAAATTAAATCGGTTTTAAAACTCGGTAAGCGGATTCCGACCGGAATGTATAATTTTGCGAATAATTTCCATCCTTTTACCTCGAAATTTCAAAATAATTATCGGATGGCGATATCCTTGTCGATTTTTAAAATATAATTGATCAAAAGAGCGAGAGTCGGGGAAACTAACATTTGAAAACTAATTGCGGGATTCGAAATTCGCGTATTCGGGATTTATTTCTGGGTATTAGTTTTCACCAATTCAACACTCATCCTCACCCACTCCCATAACCTCACCATGCCTTCAAATGGAACCATCCCCTTCACCTACTCCCCATCCCGTCTTCACCATCACCTCTCTTCTTGCTCCATCTCTCTAGCCCCATCTCATCACCACACCTCCATTCTCCTCCTTTCTGCCTTCCCGTTCTGCCGGCAACGTACCACCATCTCCATCTCCTTTTCCTCCTACATAAAGCTGAGCGCCTCCCTTGTTCGAAGAGAACCGCCAATCACCGTCACCGCATCCCCCCACCTCTTCACCCTTTGTTCCCTTCCACCAAAGGCCAGAAGCAGCATTCTTGCACCCTCTTGGAGCCACGACGCCAGCACTAGCGCCGCCAGGAGCCCGAAGATCCGCGAGCTCTCCTCTCGTCCTCTTCCTCCCCTGTTCGAGCGCGTTCGCCACTTTGGTAAGTCATTCTCCTTCGTTTCCAATCCAAATCACCCCGGAGCTCCTTCATCACACTCCCCCATGTCCGACAAGCCATCGCGAGCCACCGACGCCGCCCAGATCCCCCTCTTTTTTTAGATTCAGGTACCCGTTCCATTGTTGGAATTCGTGCTGTTATGGCGGGGTCCATTCGTTTGGCGGAGAGCAAGTGCTTGAAGCTCTGACTTCACCAGATTTACACTATTTATGATTTCTTCCTACTTATACTCTGTTTGACGTTTTCAGAACTTATGTCCTTTGCATGATAAAAGGTTTTCCGCGTTGTAGACTTAGGACAGGTATAGGGGTTTACCCCAGGGTCTCTAACGGACCTTCAGGATTCGGGTGCAAAATCCCGCTTTAAACTACAAATCTTTGGTTTTAAACCTTCAACTTGTACTCGGAGCGCAAGATCATAACGAGGGGTTTCATCCTTCGAAACGTAACTCGGGAATCATAATCACGGGCCGTTACAAAGGTGGTATCAGAGCTGAGGTTTTACAATCCGAGTACAAAAGGTTGAAGAGGTTTTGAAAATCGCCCAATGTTTTGAAATGGTTTTGGAAAATATTTTTAAAAGGGCAAAATGAATTTAATTGGAATTAAACATAAATGAATAAAGGGAAACAATCTCGGGGGTAGAGACCAAAGTGATAGCCATCCCTTATGGATGTAGAACTCGGGGAAGGTTAGGCAAAATACTAGCTTTTATTTACATATGGGCCTAGAAGACTCCAAGGAACACCACGGAGGTTGGAGTATTGAGTTAGGAGGCCGTGATGTTTTTGCCCCTCCGGTCAGCCGTCCCTTGAAGGACGACATAGGTCGTCTCTATGCTGACGTTTATATATACATATATGCAATTGGGCCCGAGGGCGATCCTCCTTGAAGAGGATCATATTAATCTTGTTGATTGCTTCCGTGATGAGTGCTATTGTTCTTAGGATAGCGAACTAATCAATATTCCTTGACTTGAATCATGTGTTGAATAACCATGCAGACGGGATAGTGGGAGGAAACCTTGTTCCTATGTAATAAGAATTCCTGTCTTGTTGGAATAGCCCTGCCATAATTCAAACCTCCTGATGGTTCTGACTCTGTCATTCGCCCCACCAAAACACCTAGACATGTTAGCAAGGGTTGAGAAGCATCCGCTCTCCCCGTTTTGAGTCATGTTTCGTAGTTCACCATCGATGCTTCTATCGAATCTCGTACCTCCGTTTGGGGTCTTCCACGGGAAATTTGGGTTGGTCAACTAATTAACTTCGGAAATCGTGTCGGATGTGAGGGTTACCTGAGTAAGTTAGTGGGGGTGAGCGTTTAGATTGTTTCTAGATAGAATTGAGTTGTCTTATGGAGTCATCCCTTTCGATCCTCGTAATGGCCAAACATGTCTTCTTGCCACAAGAGTCTAAACACGAGTTCTACCCTCACCTCTCAGAAACGGCGTGAACATCCTTCTTTCCTACCCAGCGAGTCATACTAGCGTCCCACGGGGAAACAGTGTGGTGAGTCGGTGATTGTCTTTAGAGAATTCTATCAAGTTATAATCATAGTCTCCTTATAATTTCATGGCATGTTATATTGGTATAATTCAGCATGGCTTGCCTGGTACCTTGCACGGGTGCATTTATGAGTGGATGTATGTGTCGTAATTATTGAATTCCCATGATTATTGTCTCCCGATGAACTAGGTCCATGATAGTGTGGCCAACTCTCGTTGCATGTTTAAATAGTGAATCAGATAACTTAGCATGCCAGATTAACCTAATTGGACTTCATTTGATGCGGGACCATCTTCTACAGCTCCAGACACACCCATCATACTTGGAGAAGGACCAATGACTCGAGCTAGAGCTAAGAAGCTTCAGAGAGACTCATTCAACTTTGTGGGTCATGCTTTCTTCTCGAGCAAGGTTCAACTCCCCGAGCCAACATTGAAGACATACATGTGCATTGGAGCACAACTGGAGGCCGAGCGACCCTAACATCAGCTTGGTCGAAATATTCTAAGTGTTGGAACCCATTTTCAGCTTAAGTGTTCTATTGGGCTGAATTGGGATTTTTCTAGTTATTCTTTTTAAAACATTATTTACTTATGTTCTTAGGTTTATTTCATTAAGCCCATTAGGAATTAGTTTTATCCATTCTATCTACTTAGAATCGGCCATCAGGCCCTAGAAGACTATATAATTTCGTTTCTTCCATGTACACAACTGGGAACATTCATAATATAGTTTATTCTTCTCAAACGTGTTAAACACCTAGAGAGAGAGAGATCTGGCCGAATTGAGCAGTGCTCTTCATGATCTCGAATTGATTGTTAATCTCAGCTTGGTTTGCTTTTCCGTTCATCAACTTCGCAAAACTTGGTGAATTTAGTATCCACAAGCCCCCTCCTTGTCATTCTCAAACCCATGACACCTACGCAAGTAGCTGATGAGATTGAGAAGCGCAAGGTAAGTAAAGGTGAGTTAGGTCAGGAGGCTCAGTCGAGCCAAGGGGATCCTCAAACTCGATCTAAGAGTGTGTTCTTGGCTTCGAAAAGCACATTCATGGACGACTTTGCGGATGGTGGAACTGTTCTTATGCGCCTTTGCAAGAGCTTGAGTATGTTGAGTGAAGAGCTTAAAGCTTCTCTTCCATCGAACATTCTCGCTCTCCTTGAGTAGTTTAAGGATGTGTTTCCCGATGACATACCACCAGGTCTACCCCCTATTCGTGGAATCGAGCATCAAATTGATCTTATTCTGGGGGCTGCATTACCTAATAGGCCTGCGTATCGTATGAATCCCACTGAGACCCAAGAGGTCCAAACCCAAGTCCAGGAACTGTTGGATAAGGGTTACATTCAAATAAGCTTAAGTCCTAGTGTTGTGCCTGTGTTATTAGTCCCTAAGAAAGATGGTTCATGGAGAATGTGTGTAGATTGTAGGGCTATTAACAACATTACTATTAAATATCGTCACCCTATTCCTAGATTAGATGATATGCTAGATGAGTTACATGGAGCTTCTATATTCTTTAAAATTGATCTTAGAAGTGGCTATCATCAAATTAGAATGAAAGAAGGTGATGAATGGAAAACAGCCTTTAAGACTAAGCTTGGCTTGTATGAGTGGTTGGTTATGCCTTTTGGTTTAACTAATGCTCCTAGTACTTTTATGCGCTTAATGAATCATGTGCTTCGAGATTTCATTGGAAAATTTATTGTTGTTTACTTTGATGATATTCTGATTTATAGCAAGTCTTCTAATGAACATGAATCACATCTTAGAGAAGTGCTTAAAACGCTGAGAATTGAACGCCTGTATGCTAATTTAATGAAATGTGAATTATGTAATGAACAAGTGTCTTTTCTTGATTTGTAGTGAGTTCGAATGGACTGCGTGTCGATGAGGCTAAGATCAAGGCGATCCAAGAGTGGCCAACACCCACCAACATCGTCCATGTGTGCAGTTTCCAAGGATTGGCGAGCTTCTACCGACGCTTTGTGCGAGACTTCAGCACCATCTCAGCCCCACTAACAGAGCTTACGAAGAAAAGGAGTGAGTTCACATGGGGAGCAGCTCAAGAGGAAGCATTCAACACACTTAAGGACAAGCTCACCCACGCACCTCTATTAGCTTTGCCAGACTTTACTCAGCCTTTTGAGGTAGAGTGTGATGCTAGCGGAGTTGGAATTGGTGGAGTCCTTATGCAGGGAGGTAAGCCTATTGCTTTCTTTTCTGAGAAGTTGAAAGGTGCTTGTCTTAATTACTCTACCTATGATAAGGAATTGTATGCTTTGTTTAGAGAACTTAAGACATGGTCTCACTATCTATGGCCTAGCGAGTTTATTCTTAGGACTGATCATGAATCATTGAAACTCTTTAAAAGCCAAGATAAACTTGATATGAGACATGGTAGATGGATGGAATTCATTGAAACACTTCCTTATGTGATTAAGTATAAGAAAGGCAAAGACATTGTGGTTGCTGATGCATTATCTAGAAGACATGTTCTTTTAACCACTTTGGATTCTAGACTCTTAGGCTTTGTTTACATAAAGGAATTGTATGAATCTGATTTGGATTTTGGTGATAGTTTTCGAAAATGCTTAGAAAAGGGTCCTAATGACAGCTTTTATATACATCAAGGATTCTTATTTCGAAAAAATCACGTGTGCATCCCTAGATGTTCTCTACGATTATTACTTGTTAGTGAAGCCCATAGTGGTGGATTAATGGGACATTTTGGTAGGGATAAGACATATAGCACACTGAAATCACATTTTTATTTGCCACATATGCTTAGGGATGTAGAACATTGCCTTAAGAGATGCATAGATTGCATGGTGTGCCTAAAACCATTGTTAGTGATAGGGGTGTGAAATTCTTAAGTCATTTTTGGCATACCTTAAGGAATAAATTGGGAACTAGATTGCTATTCTCTACTTCTAGCCACCCCCAAACTGATGGCCAAACTGAGGTGACTAATAGAACCCTTGCTACTATCCTAAGAGCCATTACTAGGAAGAATTTGAAACTTTGGGAAGAAGCCTTACCTCATGTTGAATTTGCTTATAATAGAACCATGCATTCGGCAACTAAAATCAGTCCATTTGAATGTGTGTATGGTGTTAATCCACTAACCCCTTTTGATCTTACTCCATATCCTATGAGAGACAAAGAATCATTTGAGGCAAGTAAGCATGTCGAGTTCATAAAGGAGCTGCATGAACGAACTCGAGAGAAGCTGAAGCTGAAGGCTGAATACAATGCTAACAAGGCCAACAAAGGGCGTCGCTTGGTCACATTTCAGCCTGGAGATCTTGTATGGGTGCACTTGAGGAAGGAGAGGTTTCCAGAAGCCCGGAAGAACAAGCTGTCGCCTCGTGGTGATGGACCATTTCGGATCAAGAAGAGAGTGGGCGACAATGCCTACCAATTGGAGCTTCCTGGAGACATGGGCGTGAGCGCTACATTCAACGTCGCGGATCTAATCCCTTACTTCGCTGTGGATGAAGACTTGGATTCGTGGTCGAATCCTTTTCAAGAAGGGGAGGTTGATGCGGGACCATCTTCTACAGCTCCAGACACACCCATCATACTTGGAGAAGGACCAATGACTCGAGCTAGAGCTAAGAAGCTTCAGAGAGACTCATTCAACTTTGTGGGTCATGCTTTGTTCTCAAGCAAGGTTCAACTCCCCGAGCCAACATTGAAGACATACATGTGCATTGGAGCACAACTGGAGGCCGAGCCACCCTAACATCAGCTTGGTCAAAATATTCTAAGTGTTGGAACCCATTTTCAGCTAAGTGTTCTATCGGGCTGAATTGGGCTTTTTCTAGTTATTCTTTTTAAAACCTTATTTACTTATGTTCTTAGGTTTATTTCATTAAGCCCATTAGGAATTAGTTTTATCCATTCTATCTACTTAGAATCGGCCATCAGGCCCTAGGAGACTATATAATTTCGTTTCTTCCATGTACACAACTGGGAACATTCATAATATAGTTTATTCTTCTCAAACGTGTGAAACACATAGAGAGAGAGATCTGGCCGAATTGAGCAGTGCTCTTCATGATCTCGAATTGATTGGTAATCTCAGCTTGGTTTGCTTTGCCATTCATCAACTTCGCAAGACATGGTGAATCTAGTATCCACAAGCCTCCTCCTTGGGCCTTCAAGTTGTCCGCTTGATTGTGTAGGGTTGTAGAGGCGGGTTGTGTAGTCATTGGTATTGGTTCCTACCCTCTGAGGAGGCCTGGGGTCTTTATCTTGTTCTGCATAGATCGTTTCAGTCCTTATCGGTCGTGTCTTTACATAAATTTCGAGTCTTTATTCAATTCTGTCGAGTCTTTGTTTCTTTGCTTTGGTCGATCTCTAGAACAGCCTTGTTCTTGAAGATCTTGTCGAGTCTTGCATTGTTCTTGCTTATTCTTGCTGCGTTTCTTGAGTTCTTGTTTGAATCTTGATCATCTTGATTGAGTTTCTTGAGTCTTGCTGCGTTCTTGGTATTTCTTGAGTCTTTCTTGTTCAGTTCTTGAAGTTTCTTGCTTGTTGTCGAAGATCGGACCATCACACGGCTAACCCCGTATCAAATTGGTATCAGATCTTTGGTTTCCGACATCAAGATTGAGTCTTTTCTTTTCATAAACACAAAAACCCACAAAAAAGAGTCCTTTTCTTGTTTGGTCTTTTACTTCTTGTTTCTTGAATTGATTATTGCACTAATCTTGTGTTTGTGATTGTTTGTGGTTGCATAGCCTAAACACAAAGCCTAGCCGAGACCGTGGAGTCGACCAAAGGTGCACACAACCCCTTGTGAACACCCTAGAGCCGACGGCAGCAAGCTGTCCCCATTGCCTTTGCTTGGCCGAAAATCAGTCCTCCACATTCACAAACCCTAGTTTGTTCTATCTTTTCTATCCTTTGTTCTATCATTGGGAATTTTGATATATCTTTTATCTAAATTCTATTTATCTATTGCTCTTATTATAAATCTGATTTTTGGTAGATATAATCCCTATTTATCTATCATTTATCTTTAAAGCTTTAGATATATCCACTTACCAAAGATAACAAAAGCCTCACCTATAAATCTATCTTTAGGGCTATAAGTTTTATCTTTTCACCATTCTTTTCAGATTTTCGAGTCCCCCTTTGTTTAAAGTGTTCTTTCTTGCATTAGTTTAAAAAAAAAAAAAAAAAGAGAAATTCAGTTTGAAAATTACAAAAAAAAAAGAGAAAGAAGTGTTTGGTTGTTGTTTGTTGATCTAGTGCAAGAAAAACCTAAAGGACTCAACTTTTTGGTGATCTCCATAGCCTTGTCGACATACCCTAAACCTAAACACATTACCTCCACAAAATTTTAAATTGAAACCCTACCTTGCAACTACAACATCATAACTTAAGGTTTTCAATCAAAAGAGGTAAATTTCCTTACTTTCCTTTGTTTCTTTTCTTTTTCAGTTTTTGTCAAGCACTACCCACTGTTGTCGAGTGCTGTACTACTGATTTTGAGTTATTTAAGCTACTGTCGAGCACTCATACACCATATCGAGTGCCTTGCCTTGCTTGTTTGAGTTTGTGTCGAGTGATCTCAGCCCTTGCCGAGTTCTCTCCTATTAGTGTCGAGTGCATTAGACCCCTGTCGAGTGCACCTTTGTTGTGTCGAATTGATTCCTTGCAATTGCCCTTTGTTTTTGCTTGAATCAAGTGTTTACAGCCGCTGTCGAGTGCTTTTTCTCCATTATCGAGTACTCCTTGGTTTATTTTGAGTTGAATTCTTGCAAATTCCTATCTATTTTGCTTGGATTGAGTTTGTTGCTTACATCGAGTTCTCTACAGCCCTTGTTGAGTACTCTTTTGCGTTGTTTCAGTCACTACATACTTTGATTGCTTAGTTTTTGCTTGGTAGTTGATTTGCCCAAAGCGGATTGCCCTAGCAAGCGTGATATATCAATCGGAGAGGGAGTGTGAGCGAAACACATTTGTGAGCTGTTTATATTTTACTAACCTTTAACCTAGTTCTTTGTTTCTTTTCTCTTTCTTATCATGTCTAATAATCAGGATCCTAACAATGAGAACAACCCAAACAATGGGGGTAGCTCGAGTGCAACCGTGACACCTGAGCAATTCAACAACCTTACCAACACCTTGACAGCCATCCTAGACCGCTTGACAGCCTTAGAAGCAAGGTCGAGTGGCTCTACCACAGCAGCTGATGGTCAAGGTAATCCTAGGCATGCAGAGACGCCTCAAGATGAAAGAGAGGTCATTAATCCTAACCCTATTCCTAATCATAATCCTCATGTTAATGTTAATTTATAGAATCCTTTATTCAATGAAAACAACTCTCCACGAGGTGGGAGAAATGATCGGAATAATGGGTTTGTTAATGTGCAAGGTTAAGGACAAGGAAGAGGAAGAGGACGTGGCTATCAAGAGCAATTCTATTACTCGGAGCAAGATGATGACTTCCAAGAAGAGGAGTATTGGGAGCAACGCTCGAGACGGAATCAAAGGGGAAATCAGAACCGACCACCTAGGTTCAATGACGACGACGGCATGGGTAAGGTTAAGGTAAAGATTCCTCCTTTTGATGGTAAGATTGATCCAGATGCTTATATTGATTGGGAAATTAAAATGGAGCAAATATGGAATTGTCATAATTTCTCAGAACCTAAGAAGGTACAACTAGCATCCCTAGAATTTCAAGGATTTGCATTAATCTGGTGGGATAATCTTGTTAAAGGAAGAAGAAGATCCCTTGATGCACCTATTGCTTCTTGGGAACAATTAAAAGTGGTAATGAGAAATAGGTTTGTACCTCAACATTATGATAGAGAGTTATTGAACAGATTAGAAAACCTTAAACAAGGTAGCAAAACTGTTGAGGAAACATTTAATGTTATGCATGAAGCCATGGCTAGAGCTAATATAGTAGAAACTCATGAGAAAACTAATGTTAGATATCTTAGAATCTTACATCCTGCTTTAGCTCATGAAATTGATTATTTTCCCTATACTACTCCTACTGAGCTTTTACATCTAGCTATGAAAGTAGAAAAGGGACAACGCTACAAAAGCCAAGGCAATAGAGTGTCGAGTGGCCAACAACCCCAATGGCGCCAATCTCGGCCAAATCAGTCCCAATGGTGTGGTGATGGTGGTGCAAGAGATCGACCAAGCCAGTCCTAAGGGATGGGAGATAGCCGAGCACCCCAACAGCCCCTCGACAAAGGAAAATGTCCATGGAATGGACGAGAATCGTCTGGGACATCTGCTGGTCCCAAAGGGAGTAATCCTAACCCTTCTACCCTTAGATATAGAGATATTGTGTGCTTTAAATGCCGAGGTAGAGGACATTATATGAAGGATTTCCCTAATAAGAAAACTCTCATGGTTAATCACTTAGGAGAATATGAATCTGAAAATTCTTGTGATGAACATGATGAGAATGCTAATAATGACAATGATTAGAACTTAAACCTTGTTTGTTATGAAAATGATGATGATGAGGTTGAATATGAGCATGGAGAATCTTTGATTGTTAGGAGAGTTTTAAGTGTTGTTCCTACACCATGTGATGATAATCAAAGAGAAAACTTGTTTCATACTCGTTGTCTAGTTAAAGGAAAGGTTGTAAATGTGATCATTGATGGAGGTAGTTGCTGTAATTTAGCTTGTCAAGAAATGGTTGACAAATTGCATTTACCTACTTTGCAACACCCTAGACCTTACAAATTGCATTGGATGAATGATTGTGGCTTATTGAAAGTAAATAGGCAAGTTAAAGTGCATATTAAACTAGGACATTATGAAGATGATGTTTTATGTGATATAGTGCCTATGCAAGCTTGTCATATTCAATTAGGCCATCCTTGGCAATCTGATCATAAGGTTACTCATGATGGGTTTACTAATCGCTATACCTTTACTTTTCAGGAAAAGAATGTCATTCTCAAACCCATGACACCTACGCAAGTAGCTGATGAGATTGAAAAGCGCAAGGTAAGTAAAGGTGAGTTAGGTCAGGAGGCTCAGTCGAGCCAAGTGGATCCTCAAACTCGATCTAAGAGTGTGTTCTTGGCTTCCAAAAGCACATTCATGGACGACTTTGCGGATGGTGGAACTGTTCTTATGCGCCTTTGCAAGAGCTTGAGTATGTTAAGTGAAGAGCTTAAAGCTTCTCTTCCATCGAACATTCTCGCTCTTCTTGAGGAGTTTAAGGATGTGTTTCCCGATGACATACCACCAGGTCTACCCCCTATTCGTGGAATTGAGCATCAAATTGATCTTATTCCAGGGGCTGCATTGCCTAATAGGTCTGCGTATCGTATGAATCCCACTGAGACCCAAGAGGTCCAAACCCAAGTCCAGGAACTGTTGGATAAGGGTTACATTCGAATAAGCTTAAGTCCTAGTGTTGTGCCTGTGTTATTAGTCCCTAAGAAAGATGGTTCATGGAGAATGTGTGTAGATTGTAGGGCTATTAACAACATTACTATTAAATATCGTCACTCTATTCCTAGATTAGATGATATGCTAGATGAGTTACATGGAGCTTCTATATTTTCTAAAATTGATCTTAGGAGTGGCTATCATCAAATTAGAATGAAAGAAGGTGATGAATGGAAAACAACCTTTAAGACTAAGCTAGGCTTATATGAGTGGTTGGTTATGCCTTTTGGTTTAACTAATGCTCCTAGTACTTTTATGCGCTTAATGAATCATGTGCTTCAAGATTTCATTAGAAAGTTTGTTGTTGTTTACTTTGATGATATTCTGATTTATAGCAAGTCTTCTAATGAACATGAATCACATCTTAGAGAAGTGCTTAGAACGCTGAGAATTGAACGCTTGTATGCTAATTTAAAGAAATGTGAATTATGTAATGAACAAGTGTCTTTTCTTGGATTTGTAGTGAGTTCGAATGGACTGCGTGTCGATGAGGCTAAGATCAAGGCGATCCAAGAGTGGCCAACACCCACCAACATCGGCCATGTGCGCAATTTCCAAGGATTGGCGAGCTTCTATCGTCGATTCGTGCGAGATTTCAGCACCCTCTCGGCACCCCTCACTGAGCTCACGAAAAAGAGGAGTGAATTCACATGGGGAGCAGCTCAAGAGGAAGCATTTAACACACTTAAGGACAAGCTCACTCACGCACCTCTATTAGCGTTGCCGGACTTTACTCAACCTTTTGAGGTAGAGTGTGATGCTAGCGGAGTTGGAATTGGTGGAGTCCTTATGCAGGGAGGTAAGCCTATTGCTTTCTTTTCTGAGAAGTTGAAAGGTGTTTGTCTTAATTACTCTAACTATGATAAGGAATTGTATGCTTTGTTTTGAGTACTTAAGACATGGTCTCACTATCTATGGCCTAACGAGTTTATTCTTAGAACTGATCATGAATCATTGAAACACTTTAAAAGCCAAGATAAACTTGATAGGAGACATGGTAGATGGATGGAATTCATTGAAACATTTCCTTATGTAATTAAGTATAAGAAAGGTAAAGACAATGTAGTTGCTGATGCATTATCTAGAAGACATGTTCTTTTAACCACTTTGGATTCTAGAGTCTTAGGCTTTTTTTACATAAAGGAATTGTATGAATCAGATTTGGATTTTGGTGATCATTTTCGAAAATGCTTAGAAAAGGGTCCTAATGAGAACTTTTATATATACATCAAGGATTCTTATTTCGAAAAGATCAAGTGTTCATTCCTAGATGTTCTCTATGATTATTACTTGTTAGTGAAGCCCATAGTGGTGGATTAATGGGACATTTTGGTAGGGATAAGACATATAGCACACTGAAATCACATTTTTATTGGCCACATATGCTTAGGGATGTAGAACATTGCCTTAAGAGATGCATAGATTGCATTAAAGCCAAAGCTAAGCTTATGCCCCATGGCCTTTATACACCATTGGCGATACCCTCAGCCCCTTGGGAAGACATTTTTATGGACTTTATAGTTGGGTTGCCTTGAACTAAGAAGGGGAGGGATTAAATCTTTGTAGTGGTTGATAGATTCTCTAAAATGGCTCATTTCATTGCATGCCACAAAACTGATGATGCTACCAATGTTGCTAACCTATTCTTTAGAGAAGTAGTTAGGTTGCATGGCGTGCCTAAAACCATTGTTAGTGATAGGGGTGTGAAATTCTTAAGTCATTTTTGGCGTACCTTATGGAATAAATTTGGAACTAGATTTCTATTCTCTACTTCTAGCCACCCCTAAACTGATGGCCAAACTGAGGTGACTAATAGAACCCTTGCTACTGTCCTAAGAGCCATTATTAGGAAGAATTTGAAACTTTGGGAAGAAGCCTTACCTCATGTGGAATTTGCTTATAATAGAACCATGCATTCGGCAACTAAAATCAGTCCATTTGAATGTGTGTATGGTGTTAATCCACTAACCCCTTTTGATCTTACTCCATATCCTATGAGAGACAAAGAATCATTTGAGGCAGGTAAGCATGTCGAGTTCATAAAGGAGCTGCATGAACGAACTCGAGAGAAGCTGAAGCTGAAGGCTGAATACAATGCTAACAAGGCCAACAAGGGACGTCGCTTGGTCAGATTTCAGCCTGGAGATCTTGTATGGGTGTACTTGAAGAAGGAGCGGTTTATAGCAGCCCGGAAGAACAAGCTGTCACCTCGTGGTGATGGACCATTTCGGATCAAGAAGAGAGTGGGCGACAATGCCTACAATTTGGAGCTTCCTGGAGACATGGGCGTGAGCGCTACATTCAACGTCGCGGATCTAATCCCTTACTTCGCTGTGGATGAAGACTTGGATTCGTGGTTGAATCCTTTTCAAGAAGGGGAGGTTGATGCGGGACCATCTTCTACAGCTCCAGACACACCCAGCATACTTGGAGAAGGACCAATGACTCGAGCTCGTGCTAAGAAGCTTCAGAGAGACTCATTCAACTTTGTGGGTCATGCATTATTCTCGAGCAAGGTTCAACTCCCCGAGCCTACATTGAAGAATTACATGTGCATAGGAGTTGTTGTTGGTATCGATGCCGACACCAGAGGTATCGACGCCAACGTCTAAACACATGTTTAAGTACTGAGGCCCTCGGCGCCAATACCCAGCCCTCGGCGCCGACACCGGAACACTTAGAATCTACATGGGCCGAATTTGCCTAAGTGTTATTTCCTATTTTCAGCTTAAGTGCTCTATTGGGCTGAATTGGGCTTTTCTAGTTATTATTTTAAGACCTTATTTACTTATGTCTTTAGGTTTATTTTATTAAGCCCATTAGTATTTAGATCTATCTTAGTCTATCAACTAGAATCGGCCAACGCCTTCCTATGGCCTATATATTTCGATTTTAGCTTTGTAAACAACTTGGAACATTCATAATATAGTTTATTCTTCTCAAACGTGTGAAACACATAGAGAGAGAGATCTGGCCGAATTGAGCAGTGCTCTTCATGATCTCGAATTAATTGGTAATCTCAGCTTGGTTTGCTTTGCCGTTCATCAACTTCGCAAGACTTGGTGAATCTAGTATCCACAAGCCCCCTCCTTGTGCCTTCAAGTTGTCCGCTTGATTGTGTAGGGTTGTAGAGGCGGGTTGTGTAGTCATTGGTATTGGTTCCTACCCTCTGAGGAGGCCTGGGGTCTTTATCTTGTTCTGCATAGATCGTTTCAGTCCTTATCGGTCGTGTCTTTACATAAATTTCGAGTCTTTATTCAATTCTGTCGAGTCTTTGTTTCTTTGCTTTGGTCGATCTCTAGAACAGCCTTGTTCTTGAAGATCTTGTCGAGTCTTGCATTGTTCTTGCTTATTCTTGTTGCGTTTCTTGAGTTCTTGTTTGAATCTTGATCGTCTTGATTGAGTTTCTTGAGTCTTGCTGCGTTCTTGGTATTTCTTGAGTCTTTCTTGTTCAGTTCTTGAAGTTTCTTGCTTGTTGTCGAAGATCGGACCATCACACGGCTAACTTCGTATCATTAATTGTGTATCTAAATGAGTGATAAGTCGTGCATATGATATCCTGTGATGTTTGCTAGATCTTGCATAACTTATGCCATATATGTCCCATGTCAGTCTATGCATACATATTCTTAGTCCGTCAAGCATGATTGGTGAATGAAATGATAGGTTGCTAGCTTGTTATGCGCACATATAAAGATGACTATATGAACATGTGATGAATGCATAAGTTAATATTCCTTGAGATAGGTGCATACTAGTGTGAAATAATGTGATTATATCTCTTGATTTTTATGTGTTTGCGTTCCACAATTATAAGGCCATCGTTGTAACTCTCGGGTTGGGATCTCCTCCATGTTCTCGTCGTCCCTAATCATGGTCCATGTCTAAACTCTTAAGGAAGTTGTGTTGTCCGCCCTTGTCGCTCCCCTATCTCTGTAACTTCTAACCCTTAATATCCTTCAATGAGAGCCGGCATGCAAGAAAGGACCGACGACCAAGTGGCACCGGAGCGGCGCAGTGGAAGCGTGATGGGTCCATGACCCATAGACCACAAGACAGACATCGTCAAAGGTATACAAAGGACGGACACATCTCAAAGATGGTAGTCGCGGAGGTGATTCTTTTAGATGACTCAAGGAAGGGCGTTCTTCATTCAAATCGTGAATTCTTCTATATCAATTAGAATGGGCATAGTGCAAAAGGCATGAAGCTGACATCAATGGGCGTGTGATGACTGATATGCTAAACTGGTGGCAAGTGATTCTCTAACTAACTTGTTTCTAGGATGGTATGCATCGATGCTTGATGTACTAATTTCCTGGTAAATAGATTATGGATTATATATATGGTAGTGCTTTCTTCTTGAGCTCGAGTCGTGAGATTCTACGGTGAGACGGGTAAAAAAGTGGCAGGTGGATTAAGGTCTTCGGATTGGGTCTTTGGTTGTGTGAGATGGGGTGCAGGAATGATGTGTTAGTTTGAGTAAAGCCGAGTGAGTTGGGATGTGTTGAAGATATTGGTCCGTGAGTTTAGATGAGCTTCCAAGTAGGTCTTAGGTGGAGAGTGAGGCTAGTATGTCGAGATTTTGAGGGAGATGTCCTTGCTAGAAGTGTCGGTAGGTAGTGGGTGCGCGGTGTGAGTGTTTTAGGATAAGAGGGTAGCGGTGTAGGTCTAGACTAGTTACATGAGGGTGACCTTAAGAGTGGGCGTGAGTATAGGTAGTTGCAGTAGTTCTAGAGGTGGATGGGCGAGTTAGGAGTTGATCGAGGGATTCTTGAGGGGAGGTGTTGTGAGACGGATTGGTGTTCTAAGGGAGGTGTCTAGATAGTCTATGAGCGGATCATGGGCAGTGTCGAGGATGATTGATTAAGGAACATATGAGGAATCATAGAATTTGGGACTAGGTGGTGTGTATTGTGAGTGAGAGCGATTTTGGTAGGTGAGGTTGAGGAATATTAGGTTGTTCATATCAGGGTTGTTCGTGTGATGAGTATTTGGGGTTGTTTAGATAGGATTGGTAATGAATCAGGATTTATTAGTGGAGGTTATTGTGACTATTGAGGTATTTGAGGATGTGAGATGAATCTTTGAGGAAAGGTCGGTAGTTAGGCAAGGATGTAGTTGAGATTCCTAGTAAGGCCGTGGGCTTAAGGTTGAGATAGGGAGATTATGAGTATGGATTTGGGAATTATGAAAAGCATAAGGTACTAAGGACGCTAGAGGATAAGAGATTTTAGAAGGTTGGTGAAGTTATGGTACTTGGGAAATTCGGACGAGGATGTCATCGGAGTTCAGTGGGAATTCTATCGGTTGGAAAATCGTGGGAGAATTGGTCAAGTTGCGATGTTATGGGTAATTCGAACTAGGGTGACATAAGGTTTCGTTGGGGATAATGGTCGTGGTTAAGGAGTGGTAACTTGAGGTAGATTCGGATAATGATGGGAAGAGGATCTAGGGTAGGTCAACTTGAGGAGTCATGAGTGGTTCAGGTTTCGTGAGTTCTGGAATGGGATGAGTAGGTAAAATCATTGGTTGGTCTTTGAGGATAGGCGTTGGTGATGAGGGTCTTGGTAATTCGTGGTTGGGAGTAGCACGAGATGGATTTCTGCATTAGAGTTGGTCGAGAGTGACATGTGTAAGATGATTAGTATGAGTTGGATTCTTAGAGGTGGATTATTGGTGAGAGTGATCAGTGGTGCGTGGAATATGATCAGGTTAGCAAGGTGATTCGAGATGTCTTTTAGGAGATGATGGTCGGGCGGAGTCTTGACAGCCTGGGAAGAGTAAACGAGATTGTTAAGAAGTGTCTAGATCAATCGTGTGAGAGGTTCTGTTGAGGACTCAGAATTTTCTATTAAAGGGTAAGGATGGGACTGATAAAGGACCCTTAGGGCAAGGACGTGTTATATATGGAGTCTTGGTAGTCGGTCGAGTTGTTAAGCTTGTCGAATCAAGAAACCGTGTTATTGGGAACTCCGAGAAATAGTTTAGATGATCGAGTGGAAGGTGGGACTTGAGATCAGGATGTCGAAGTGGATTAACCCTTAGATGGCTTGATGGCATAGGATTTGGGATACCTAGTAGTTGGTCTGGGTAGTCGACCTTGATTACGAATAGTTATGAGGCTAGAAAGGTTGTATGGGAGCGGGATACAATGGTGCCTAGAACTGGTAGTAAATTGAGTTGGTAGACCTCGGTGAATTTTATCGTAATGCAAGAGTTGATGGGTAGTGGTCGTGTCTTGTCATGATTGGTAGTTATAGGCAGGTTCTCTTGAGGATGTGATATAACGTATGCTTTACTTGGGGCCGAATGTGGGGCGAATTCTATACTATAGACGATGTTGATTCTATGATGTATTGTCGTTGATAATAGTGAAATGTTAGTACTAACATAGTTATTCCTGAACTTGATGGAATGCTACTGTACGGAAGCAGTGGTTTGCCTCTAATGCGATGACGCTTGGTAGTTAGAATGAGTATGATGTACTTATCTGATTGATATAATGTGCTTATCTGATTGATATGGTGGGTAACTTATGTGAGATGATGTGATAAATCCTAACATGAATGATACAATGCTAGATATGTTATGGTATGCGACTAACCTTGATGTGTTATGTCATGCTATAAACGTGAGATATGATTGCTATTCTATATACGATTAATGATGATAGAAATGATAGAAGCGGAATTATTGAAATTTGATTCTGATTTGGAACCTAGGAAGAAAATATGGGATTAGCCCTTAGAGGTGGATGGTAGGATGAACAGAGAAGTTAGAAATAATTTTGACTATTGTCGAACTTGAAATTTTGACTGGTGATCAAAAGAGACTAACTTAAATTTTAAGAAACTAATGTGACTCGAGTTTTCATTATAACGCCCCACGAAGTGGATATAAGTATTTGAGTTATGATATGGCCAAGGAGTCGGAGTAAGGATGTGGTAGGGGCCCATATTACATTCTTACTACGGTCTATTTGAGGATATTATGATCACGGCAACGGTACTGTGAGGACCTCATAGGGGCACTTATGAGGTGTTTACGGGATCAATGGCATGATCCTTGGACTCACCGATTTCAAACTTCATCCCCTTTTTTAAAATGATTTTAGTCTCGGGGACGAGACTTGTTTTTAGAGGTGGATGATGTAAAGGCTCGGATTTTTTAAATCCTAATTTTTGCAAAAAAAGAGAATTAAAAATAAAATTAAATCGGTTTTAAAACTCGTTAAGCGGATTCCGACCGGAATGTATAGTTTTGCGAATAATTTCCATCATTTTACCTCGAAAATTCAAAATAATTATCGGATGGCGATATCCTTGTCGGTTTTTAAAATCTATTTGATCAAAAGAGCGAGAGTCGGGGAAACTAACATTTGAAAACTAATTGCAGAATTCGAAATTCGCGTATTCGGGATTTATTTCCGGGTATTAGTTTTCACCAATTCAACACTCATCCTCACCCACTCTCATCACCTCACCATGCCTTCAAATGGAACCAGCCCCTTCACCTGCTCCCCATCCCGTCTTCACCATCCCCTTCACCATCACCTCTCTTCTTGCTCCATCTCTCCAGCCCTATCTCATCACCACACCTCCATTCTCTTCCTTTCCGCCTTCCCGTTCTACCGACAACGCATCATCATCTCCATCTCCTTTTCCTCATCCATAAAGCCGAGCACATCCCCTGTTCGAAGAGAACCGCCGATCACCATCACCGCAGTCCCCCACCTCTTCCTCCTTTGTTCCCTTCCACCAAAGGCCAGAAGCAGCATCCTTGCACCCTCTTGGAGCCATGACGCCAGCAGTAGCGCCGCTAGGAGCCCGGAGATCCGCGAGCTCTCCTCCCGTCCTCTTCTTCCCCTGTTCGAGCGCGTTCGCCGCTTCGGTAAGTCATTCTCCTTTGTTTCCAATCCAAATCACCCCCGAGCTCCTTCATCACACTCCCCCATGTCCGACGCAGGTCCGACAAGCCATCGCGAGCCACAGACGCCGCCCAGATCCCCCTTTTTTTTTAGATTCAGGTACCCGTTCCATTATTTGAATTCGTGCTGTTATGGCGGGGTCCATTCGTATGGTGAAGAGCGAGTGCTTGAAGATCTGACTTCGCCAGATTTACAATTTTTGGGATTTATTCCTACTTATACTCTGTTTGACGTTTTCAGAACTTATGTTCTTTGCATGATAAAAGGTTTTCCGCGTTGTAGACTTAGGACAGGTACATGGGTTTACTCCGAGGTATCTAACGGACCTTCAGGATTTGGGTGCGAAATCCCACTTTAAAATTACAAATCTTCGATTTCAAACCTTCAACCTGTACTCGGAGCGAAAGATCCTAACGAGGGGTTTCATCCCTCGAAACGTAACTCGGGAATCATCATCCCGAGCCGTTACAGCCATGGCTCTTTTCAACTTAGTGTGGACGTGTATAAGGCGTTCTGGGTCGTCCAAGACGTCAAACTCAGGGTGTTGACCAGAACGGCGCATACACTGCAAAATCAAAACTTAAAGAAAAAAGTGAGATCTAACTACCTAAGGCGCGAATGATTGCTTCCCCGACAACGACGCTAATTTCTGTATGAGGAAATCAAGATTGCAAATAAAATATAAGTAAAGTGAAGAAAACCGATTAGATTCCAGCAAATAATGTTCAAGACTCCCTCTCGATGTAGCAAAAGGAAGTCAGGTTCGATCCTCGAGGAAGCTGATCAGCGGATCCCAGGCAGCGGAGGAATCTCACGGGCAGAAGTCGACTTCAGGGTGCTCGACCTCGACTAGGGTTAGTCGATAGGGGTCAGGCAAGTCGAATCCGATCAAGTAGAAGCTACTGGAATTGGTCAATCTTGAGAAGATTGCTCGATGTCGAGCAAATTGGTCGAAGTTAGGGTACTGTGGTCGAGATCGAGTTCCTGCAGAGACAGAAGCGGCAATGTTCTTGCTTGATCGAAGGTGAGAAGTCGACGTCGACCAAATTGGTCGAAATCAAGCAGTGACAGAAACTAAAAAACGAATCCAAACTTTGAATCTAAACGATGGATGAAAGAGAACTTCCAAGATTGGGGTTTGCAACAACGATTACCATGAAGGCGGAATTATAAATCATAAAAGATGGTGACTTTATCGATAAAGGAGGAGACTTTTACCTAATCCGACAAGTAGGAATATAGATCTTGCGATAAATGACCCTAATTGTATCTATTCCTTTTCATAATTAGAATTTATAGACTTCCGAATAGAAATCCTAATTACTACCCATGTTTCACAACATGAGTTCTTCAATTTCTCAATCAAAGATGAAGCACATGGAATAGAATAAGATAACGATAAAATACCTCTTTTTGCAATCGCTAATCCACCAACATTGCTCTCGTTGGGCTCACCTCAACCCTAGAAGCAGGTGGACTACTCGCGCCTCATCATAGTAATCGACATTATTCAATTTATCGATAAAGGAGGAGACTTTTACCTAATCCGACAAGTAGGAATATAGATCTTGCGATAAATGACCCTAATTGTATCTATTCCTTTTCATAATTAGAATTTATAGACTTCCGAATAGAAATCCTAATTACTACCCATGTTTCACAACATGAGTTCTTCAATTTCTCAATCAAAGATGAAGCACATGGAATAGAATAAGATAACGATAAAATACCTCTTTTTGCAATCGCTAATCCACCAACATTGCTCTCGTTGGGCTCACCTCAACCCTGGAAGCAGGTGGACTACTCGCGCCTCATCATAGTAATCGACATTATTGAATGAAAAGAAATAACTTGCATAAACTAAATTCAAAGTTTTTACAATCCCGGCACTCAAACTTTCGTAGAATGCCAAAACCCTAAAACCTTTGAACTTCTAAACTATACGTAAAACTACTTCTCTGAAATTGAATGAATAGAAATCAGCCCCATGGGCTTTATTTATGGGGTTTAATCCTTGCTAATCAAGGAAATCAAACTATATCTACTTTCTAAAGATAAAAACTAAATAAAGATAAAGCATATATCTAAAAAGAAATATCTAAATATCTCATACCATTAATGAATAATTTTCTCTCCTTTGATATATCTTGATAAAACTTGATAGATTCGGACCTCCTTCGCATCCAAGCAAATAAACTCGACTTCGGATAGGCCAAATGGGCTCTCGGCCCAGAAAACTTTTGGTCGATTTCAACTAATTTGGTCGATATCGAGTAAACATGTCGATCTCGGGTTCACTGGGCTTTCTCGAGTAGCTTCTCCTCGAAATCTCGAACTCGGGTAGCTTCTGGGCTTGGTCGATATCGAGCAAATATGTCGACATCGAGTAAAGTTTGGCTTGAGTTGTCATCTCTTCTCAGCTCCTCGAATTCTCGAACAGGCTCTGCTTAGCTTTTTTGTTGATGTCGAGGAAGTTTCCTCGAAATTGAGTAACTTTCAGCTTCCGTCTTTTCTTCTTGGTTTCGTCCCGGAATGGTTCCAAATTCTGCAATATTAAACCAAAACTTATGTAGACCTCTATTTCTTACAAATAAGCATATATTACATAAATTCAACATATTCCCAGCTCGAAATATGCAAAGTATAAGGAGCTAAAATGTGCATAAAAACATGGCTATTTTAGCTTCAGTAGAGTGCGCGGTGGAGGAACAAAAGCGAGAAGTAGTCTCCATTGCCCGCGACTGCCTTGTAGATAAGTTCCCCTTGTCAATTTTTGCTTAACAAAATTATTTAGTAAATAAACAAAAGAAAATTACCTTCGCTCATTCAGTCATGTTAGGAGGATAATTGTTGAAGATCTTGAAGCCAATGGTGGGAAAGATGTGAAGAGGGAGTGTAGGTTGCTGGTGATGTCGTGGAAGACTAGTATGGGTTATGTAAGGTGGCCAGTGATGTCAACGACAGTCCGAAAGGGAAAAGACACCAGCAACGTCTACCCCTATGGATTTGGTACGAAGATCCCTACGGGTGTTTTCTTCATGCCTTTTTCAAATTTTAGGGTTTAGAGGTTGGATTTTCCATTTTGATTTAGGCATTTAGGATTCTGAATTAACATCACATGAACATTAAGTTGTTGGTGGTCTCATCTTATTTAGGGATTGGAAGTGATGGTTTGGGGATTTAAGGATTGAATTTGTGGATTTTGATATGTTGTGTTGCCTTAAACAAATTGTATGTTCATATGGCTAGTGACTTCAGTGGCCTCTAAAACACGAATCATAAAGTCATACATACTGTGATTGGTACACTGTCTTTTCTTTTGTTAGATCTTCAACCGCCAGCTCTTGGCAAGTTGTAAGCTCATAAGTGGTCGCAAGAGAACTATATATGAAAAGGTCATGGAGTTGTACAATGTTCAGAGGATCGACGAATAAAACGTTCCACTCACAACTCCTCCCTACTCTGATGACGAGGTGAGCTTGTGAATGTGTTGATTTTGTAAGAACTTCAATAGCGAATTGGATAGTTAATCCCTGCCATTACGCTAATGATGTGAACATGTTTGTTCTAATTGAGGTTTTGGGGCATTTTATAGTGCTCAATTATTGTATATACGAACTCACCTATATGCAACAGTGATCGATTTTCAACAAGGTTATATTGGATTCTTGCCTCTTTTTCCTGAACCGGTAAATATATAGATGATGGCATAAGCCAAGGAGTAACAGAAGAGTAAGACCATACCAAGAGTCTTACATAAAAAATGTGATGACACAACCCTTCACAAAATACTACCACTATTTCTCCCACTACCTACCCAATATTAAAGGGGAAAAACCGAATCCAATGCCCAGGCGAAAATAATATTTACCATATATTACCAAAGTACTTTAGCAATATATGATAAATAGAATGGGCCGAGGCATAAAGGGTATCCCAACCAAACTAATTGATACGGGGTTAGCCGTGTGATGGTCCGATCTTCGACAACAAGCAAGAAACTTCAAGAACTGAACAAGAAACACAAGAACTTAATCAAGAACGATCAAGAACAATAAAAGACGCAGCAAGACTCAACAAGAAAGATGAAAGACTCGACAAAGATTCCAAGAACAAAGGCTGCACTTGAAATCGACAATAACAAGAACAAGACTCGATTAAAGAAAGTTGCAAGAATCAAAAGACACGACCTGATATGGACTGAGTCGATCTATGTAGAACAAGATAGAGACCCCATGCTTCCGTAGAAGGTATGAACCAATACCAATGACTACACAACCCGCCTCTACAATCCTACACAATCAAACGGACAACTTGAAGGCACAAGGAGGGGGCTTGTGGATACTAGATTCACCAAGTCTTGCGAAGTTGATGAACGACAAAGCAAACCAAGCTAGATCAATACCAATAGTTTCAATTGAAGAGCACAGCTCTATTCAATCGATAAACACTCATTGTGTTTCACACAAAAAGAGAGGTTTTCTCATAAAATTCAACGTGCATGATTACAAAGAAGGCATTCGGCTTATATAGACCTAACTAGGGCCGAATGGGCTGATTTTAATAAAACTAACAACTATAGAAATTAATTAAAATAACCTTAAAGTTTCCTAAAATAACTTAATTAAAAGAAATACTAAATAGGAAATAAATATAATGTTCCAAAACTTAACAAAATCCCGTCAAAACCAGCAGCAGCTCAAAGAATGTGGATTTCGGCCAAGCTATTGGACGAATCTGGAAAAACTCTCAACAACAAAGTTGTAGATCTCTTCATCCTCGTTCCAACAAGATATGGCACGCCTCAATCTGATCAATATTGAATCCGTACGATCCATTTTACAGAGACGTCGAAAAGCTGTCAAGTTGCTGAACGAATGTAAAAACGCCAAGCTTCCACCTTTGAACCTTCTCCCATGGCGGAGCCTTCTTCTTCCTCTTGATAAGGACATCATCCGAAGGTGTCTTGGATGGTCCCGCATCAATCTCCCTTTCTTGAAAAGGATTCGTCCTCGAATCCAAGGTCGCATTTGATTCCGCAAAGGCATCCACACGAGCTCCTGGATCGAATACCACATGTCCATGGACACCCTTCTCAAGGCTGATTGGTGTAGGGATTGACCACTCCTCAATGGTTATTATCTCAGCTTCATCTACAAAATCAAGAAAAGAAACTTTATGAGTGCATAATTCATATTTTATATCATCATTAGGGTGGTGGGTTCTGAGCTTGGTCGATATCGAGGAATTCTGGTCGACTACGACCCCATACTTGCATCCTGTCAAGGCATCCGAAAAATAGTTAGTCCATAACGACGTACCATGGTCCGTGTCGAGTGGAATCTCTTTTTCTTCCTTTAGGATGGCCATGATCTCCTCCACTTGGGCCTCCATATCCCTCTTTTTCAGCTCTTCAGGAGTCATATTTCTTACCTTGGGCTCCCCGCAAGTGATGTAACCAGCTGAGATAGATTTTACCTCTTCCATTGGACCTGTATGCCTTTCAGTTTTATTAAAAGAATACTCAATTACCCCATCGCTGATGTTGAAAGTGAGCACTCCCTTCCTTACGCTTATGTTGGCATCCACCGTCGCCAAGAAGGGCCTTCCTAGAATAATTGGACAAGGAGGGTCTTCCGCCATATCAATAACTAAGAAATCAGCAGGGACAAAGAATTTACCTACTTGTACTGGCACATTGTCCACCATGCCTATTGGAAGGACCACCGTGTTGTTGGCCATATATAGCTTAGCATCCACAGGCTTTAGGGCACCTATCTTAATCTTGGACCAAATTGTGAAAGACATTATACTCACACTGGCTCCAAGATCACATAATGCATTAAATTTATATTGACCAAATCCAATGGTTATAGCAAACTTACCTGGATCTGGCCTCTTCTCAAGGATGTCCATATTGCTGTATTCCTCTGTAATCTCAGTCATTGATCTTTTCTTGCTTAGAATCTCTTTCAGGAACTTGACATAGGATGGCATTTTATTGAGAGCTTCTGTGAAGGGAATGGTGACATTGAGCTTCTGAAGCATCTTGATGAAGCGCTGAAACTTCTTCTCTGCTGGGTCATTTGGAGATTTTGTTAGGAAGGGCAGCTTCTTTTTCTGATTCGGAGCCAAAACAGATGTCGGAGGTATAGTGACACGGGGTTAGCCGTGTGATGGTCCGATCTTCGACAACAAGCAAGAAACTTCAAGAACTGAACAAGAAACGCAGGAACTTAATCAAGAACGATCAAGAACTATAAAGACGCAGCAAGAACTAACAAGAAAGATGCAAGATTTATGCAAGACTCAACAAGATCTCCAAGAACTCGTCCAAGAAGATCAAGAACTCAGCAAGAAACAAAAGAAACGACGCAAGCAACAAGGCAGACTCGACAATATGAATAAAGACTCGATAAAGATAGAAAGACACGACCTGATAAGGACTGAAACGATCTATGCAGAACAAGATAAAGACCCCAGGCCTCCTCAGAGGGTAGGAACCAATACCAATGAGTACACAACCCGCCTCTACAACCTTACACAATCAATCGGACAACTTGAAGGCACAAGGAGGGGGCTTGTGGATACTAGATTCACCAAGTCTTGCGAAGTTGATGAACGGCAAAGCAAACCAAGCTGAGATTACCAATCAATTCGAGATCATGAAGAGCACTGCTCAATTCGGCCAGATCTCTCTCTTTATGTGTTTCACACGTTTGAGAAGAATAAACTATATTATGAATGTTCCAATTGAATTACAAAGCTGAAATTGAAATATATAGGCCATGAAATCTGTTGGGCCGGTTTTTCCTAAGTAAAAGAAGATAGAATAAGATAAAACTAACATCTAATGGACTTAAGAAAATAACACCTAAAACATTAGCAATATATGATAAATAATATTTACCATATATTACCAAAGTACTTTAGCAATATATGATAAATAGAATGGGCCGAGGCATAAAGGGTATCCCAACCAAACTAATTGATACGGGGTTAGCCGTGTGATGGTCCGATCTTCGACAACAAGCAAGAAACTTCAAGAACTGAACAAGAAACACAAGAACTTAATCAAGAACGATCAAGAACAATAAAAGACGCAACAAGACTCAACAAGAAAGATGAAAGACTCGACAAAGATTCCAAGAACAAAGGCTGCACTTGAAATCGACAATAACAAGAACAAGACTCGATTAAAGAAAGTTGCAAGAATCAAAAGACACGACCTGATATGGACTGAGTCGATCTATGTAGAACAAGATAGAGACCCCAAGCTTCCGTAGAAGGTAGGAACCAATACCAATGACTACACAACCCGCCTCTACAACCCTACACAATTAAGCGGACAACTTGAAGGCACAAGGAGGGGGCTTGTGGATACTAGATTCACCAAGTCTTACGAAGTTGATGAACGGCAAAGCAAACCAAGCTAGATCAATACCAATAGTTTCAATTGAAGAGCACAGCTCTATTCAATCGACAAACACTCATTGTGTTTCACACAAAAAGATAGCTTTTCTCATAAAATTCAACGTGCATGATTACAAAGAAAGCATTCGGCTTATATAGACCTAACTAGGGCCGAATGGGCTGATTTTAATAAAACTAACAACTATAGGAATTAATTAAAATAACCTTAAAGTTTCCTAAAATAACTTAAGTAAAAGAAATACTAAATAGAAAATAAATATAATGTTCCAAAACTTAACAAAATCCCGTCAAAACCAGCAGCAGCTCAAAGAATGTGGATTTCGGCCAAACTATTGGACGAATCTGGAAAAACCCTCAACAACAAAGTTGTAGATCTCTTCGTTCTCGTTCCAACAAGGTATGGCACACCTCAATCTGATCAATATTGAATCCGTACGACCCATTTTACAGAGACGTTGAAAAGCTGTCAAGTTGCTGAACGAATGTAAAAACGCCAAGCTTCCACCTTTGGACCTTCTCCCATGGTAGAGCCTTCTTCTTCCTCTTGATAAGGACATCATCCGAAGGTGTCTTGGATGGTCCCGCATCAATCTCCCTTTCTTGAAAAGGATTCGTCCTTGAATCCAAGGTCGCATTTGATTCCGCAAAGGCATCCACACGAGCTCCTGAATCGAATACCACATGTCCATGGAAACCCTTCTCAAGGCTGATTGGTGTGGGGATTGACCACTCCTCGATGGTTATTATCTCAGCTTCATCTACAAAATCAAGAAAAGAAACTTTATGAGTGCATAATTCATATTTTATATCATCATTATGGTGGTGGGTTCTGAGCTTGGTCGATATCGAGGAATTCTGGTTGACTACGACCCTATACCTGCATCCTGTCAAGGCATCCGAAAAATAGTTAGTCCATAACGACGTACCTTGGTCCGTGT
Source organism: Persicaria tinctoria (assembly GCA_037127255.1). NCBI lineage: Eukaryota > Viridiplantae > Streptophyta > Magnoliopsida > Caryophyllales > Polygonaceae > Persicaria > Persicaria tinctoria. The sequence goes on along the minus strand of JBANSL010000017.1, from coordinate 34,885,564 downwards.
TGATTGGAATCTCTTTTTCTTCCTTTAGGATGGCCATGATCTCCTCCACTTGGGCCACCATATCCTTCTTTTTCAGCTCTTCAGGAGTCATATTTCTTACCTTGGGCTCCCCGCAAGTGATGTAACCAGCTGAGATAGATTTTACCTCTTCCATTGGACATGTATGCCTTTCAGTTTTATTAAAAGATTACTCAATTACCTCATCGCTGATGTTGAAAGTGAGCACTCCCTTCCTTACGCTTATGTTGGCATCCACCGTCGCCAAGAAGGGCCTTCCTAGAATAATTGGACAAGAAGGGTCTTCCGCCATATCAATAACTAAGAAATCAGCAGGTACAAAGAATTTACCTACTTGTACTGGCACATTGTCCACCATGCCTATTGGAATGACCACCGTGTTGTTGGCCATATATAGCTTAGCATCCACATGCTCTAGGGCACCTATCTTAATCTTGGACCAAATTGTTAAAGGCATTATACTCACACTGGCTCCAAGATCACATAATGCATTAAATTTATATTGACAAAATCCAATGGTTATAGCAAACTTACCTGGATCTGGCCTCTTCTCAAGGATGTCCATATTGCTGCATTCCTCTGTAATCTCAACCATTGATCTTTTCTTGCTTAGAATCTCTTTTAGGAACTTGACATAGGATGGCATTTCATTGAGAGCTTCTGTGAAGGGAATGGTGACATTGAGCTTCTGAAGCATCTTGATGAAGCGCTGAAACTTCTTCTCTGCTGGGTCATTTGGAGATTTTGTTAGGAAGGGCAGCTTCTTTTTCTGATTCGGAGCCAAAACAGATGTCAGAGGTATAGTGATACGGGGTTAGCCGTGTGATGGTCCGATCTTCGACAACAAGGAAGAAACTTCAAGAACTGAACAAGAAACGCAAGAATTTAATCAAGAACGATCAATGACTATAAAGACGCAGCAAGAACTAACAAGAAAGATGCAAGATTTATGCAAGACTCAACAAGATCTCCAAGAACTCGTCCGAGAAGATCAAGAACGCGGCAAGAAACAAAAGAAACGACGCAAGCAACAAGGCAGACTCGACAATATGAATAAAGACTCGATAAAGATAGAAAGACACGACCTGATAAGGACTGAAATGATCTATGCAGAACAAGATAAAGACCCCAGGCCTCCTCAGAGGGTAGGAACCAATACCAATGACTACACAACCCGCCTCTACAACCCTACACAATCAAGCGGAAAACTTGAAGGCACAAGGAGGGGGCTTGTGGATACTAGATTCACCAAGTCTTGCGAAGTTGATGAACGGCAAAGCAAACCAAGCTGAGATTACCAATCAATTCGAGATCATGAAGAGCACTGCTCAATTCGGCCAGATCTCTCTCTCTATGTGTTTCACACGTTTGAGAAGAATAAACTATATTATGAATGTTCCAATTGAATTACAAAGCTGAAATCGAAATATATAGGCCATGAAATCTGTTGGGCCGGTTTTTCCTAGGTAAAAGAAGATAGAATAAGATAAAACTAACATCTAATGGACTTAAGAAAATAACACCTAAAACATAAGTAAATAAGGTCTTAAAATAACAACTTAAATAAGCCCAATTCGGCCCATATGGTTTCTAGGCAAACTGGTGTCGGTGCCGAGGGTTGAGTGTTGGCGCCGAGGCCTTCAGTGCTCAAACATGTGTTTAGACCTTGGTGTCGATACCTCTGGTGTCGGCATCGATACCATCAGCAACTCCTATGCACATGTAATTCTTCAATGTAGGCTCGGGGAGTTGAACCTTGCTCGAGAATAATGCATGACCTACAAAGTTGAATGAGTCTCTCTGAAGCTTCTTAGCACGAGCTCGAGTCATTAGTCCTTCTCCAAGTATGATGGGTGTGTCTGGAGCTGTAGAAGATGGTCCCGCATCATATAGCAGCTTTCTCGACGTTGACATGTGTCTCCTCGATATCGACAAGTTCTTTCTCGATATCGACTAGTTTCTCTGGTGTCGAGTTGTTGTGCTGTGCAGACGAAGGCTGGCCCACTGAGTCGTCGATATCGAGAAGACCTTCCTCGATATCGAGTTGCCTTTTGTCGATATCGACCAAGGTCTGGTCGATATCGAGTTGCCTTTTGTCGATATCGACCAAGGTCTGGTCGATATCGAGTTTCTGTTCTCCTCCGTTTTGCTGCTTTCTGACCTTTGGCTCTTGTAGTTGATGGCCGCTTCTGAGTTTTACAGCAGCGATGTGTCCAGTCTTCCCTTTAGGATTTGGTTATGAAGATCTAGGGAGAGAACCTGACTGTCTAGGGACTCCTGCTGCTAGCTGGCTAATTTGTGTTTCCATTAACTTCCTCCAGACGTCGATTTCCTCAAGCCTAGAGTTGACACCTTGAATCTGATTGTAGACTGAGTTGAAGGACTCCTTGGTGTCTGAATGGTTCCTCTGTATTTCCTCTAAGATTGTATGTAGATCATCCCTCTTTTGGTCCCTTTCTGGATGTCCTGGAGCTCTGTAGGGTGGGGGGTTCCTAGGGGCACCTTGGTTCCATTGTGGTTGCTGGAACCTTTGGTCCCCCATGTAGCGATTGGGACCCCCTTGCGTAAGCTACCTCTTCATGGTATTCTGCCAGTCTGACTTGTTCTGTGTGTGGGCACTCAGTAGTGATGTGCCTCTGTGATCCGCATTCAATACAAGGCTGGTTGACAGAAAGATACTTTACTTGTTTGAGGAGCTTCTTATTCTGATCTCTGTAGTACTGCTCCCTTACATCTGGATCAATCTCCTTAGGGGGCTCATAGAGGGGCATGGATGGTGCTGGCCTGGCGTAGGGGTTCTTCTCATAGTTGACTGGAGTCTCATACTTGTTGTCATAATTGGTCAGCTTGTCGAGAGCAGCCCATGCATCAGCATGCGGCATTGTCAGATACTCATAGTGAGTATATGTGTTGATTATATCCTTTGCATCCAAGTCCAGAGAATTGAAGAAGATTTCTTGAACTATGCAGGGTTGCTGTTAGGGGTGTTCTCTGAGCCGAACAGCTCGAGCTCGGCTCGGGCTCGGCTCGAAAAAGCTTGAGCTCGGCTCGTTCGTAGAAGGTAAACAAGCCGAGCTTGAACATACTTTTAGGCTCGAACCGAGCCCGAGCCGAGCTCGAGCCGAGCTCGGAAGCTCGATGCCTGAAATTACCGAAATGCCCCTAGGTTATGAGAGGAGGGATTTTAGGGTTTGGCGGCCGTGTACTCCAGTCTCTCGCTCACTTTCTCCTCTTGTGTGGCTGAAGGCTGAAGCATTCGGCGGAATCGGCGCTCTCAGGCGGCTTCTTCCTCGGATTCTCCTGCGCAGGTCGTCTTCATTCCAAGCTCGACTCAGGCGGCGGCTCTCGCTCACTTTCTCCTCTTGTATGGCTGAAGCATTCGGCGGAATCGGCGCTCTCAGGCGGCTTCTTCCTCGGATTCTCCTGCGCAGGTCGTCTTCATTCCAAGCTCGACTTAGGCGGCGGCGCGGCAACGGTGAACAGGTCGTCACTCGTCATCTTCAATCATTCCAAGCTCGACTCAGGCGGCGTCTTCATTCCAAGCTCTCAAGCGGCTTCTTCCTCGGATTCTCCTGCGCAGGTCGTCTTCTTCTACTGTCTTCATTCCTTCTTCTTCTACTGTCTTCTACTGTCTTCATTCCTTCTTCTTCGACTGTGAACAGGTCGTCACTCGTCATCTTCAATCTTTCTTCTACTGTCTTCGAGGTTCGAGTGATCGACATTCGACACAGGTCGTCTACTGTCTTCGAGGTTCGAGTGATCGACACAGGTTCGAGTAATCTTGTTATACTAGTTTTTTTGAATCCTTCTTCAATCCTTCTTCTACTTTCTTCAATCCTTCTACATTTGTGAATGTATTTGTGAATGTATTTGTAACAACTGTATTTGTGAATGTGAATCTTTTTTGAATGTATTTGTTCGAGTGATCGACATTTGTGAATGTATTTGTGAATCTTTTTTGAATGTGAATCTTTTTTGAATGTGAATGGTATACTACTGTATTTGTGAATGTATTTGTAACAACTGTATTTGTGAATGTGAATCTTTTTTGAATGTGAATCGAGTGACACAGGTAGTCTACTGTGTAAGATCTCTACTGAATGAACTCTCTTGTTGTGTTAATTTGTTCATTGTTTAACTTTGATTAATCTCTCTTATTTATTAGACTATGTCGGCTCCACAACCGAGTGACTCCGTCAACAACTTAGGAGCTTCTGCCACTCAGGCTACACAACCGAGTGGTGAAGAGCACACGGCTGAGACATTAGCTCCTTCTGCTAGTGAAGCACAAACTACGGGTACGGTTGACATTGAGGGTGAGAAAAAGAAAAAAAGGAAAGTTTCTGCTGTTTGGAACGATGTTACCGAAGTTGATGAAGGTGGTGTAGCTTATGTGAAATGCAACCATTGTGATGTGAAAATGACAAAAACCAAGGGAGGGCCAACAACTACCTACAAAAGGCACATTGACCTTTGTGTGATTCGGAAAAGTAAGCCTTCGGGAAAAGGAAAAGGTGCCGGTGGATTGCAACAACTCCTAAGTTTTGATTTGAGTGGAAGTGGTTCAGTTGTTCCTTACAAGTATGATAAGGAGGCAATTTTGAACATGATGGCGAAGATGATTATGGTGCATGAATACCCGTTCATGATGGTTGAGCATGAGTTGTTTAGGGCTTATAGTCAAATGCTTAACCCGAAGTTTGAGCCGATTGGTCGCAAAGCTATTAGAGATCGTGCAATGAAGTTATATAGGGAAGAGAAGGCAACAATGAAGGTGATGTTTACAAAAGTTGGAAGGGTTAGCTTAACATCGGACTTGTGGACATCTAACCAAACGAAAGGATACATGTGCATCACCGGACATTTTGTAGATTCAGATTGGAAGTTGCAGAATCGCATTTTGAATTTTTGTTTGTTGCCTCCACCGCACACGGGTATTGCTATTGCGGACAAGATGTTTGAGTGTTTGTCTGAATGGGGATTAGAAAGAAAGATCTCTACCATCACATTAGACAATGCTACTTCAAATGATGCCGCCACCACATGTTTGCAAGAACAATTTTAGGCAAGAGATGCATTGATCTTTGGAAAGAAGATCTTCCGTGTTAGGTGTTGTGCGCATATCTTGAATTTATTGGTCCAAGATGGATTGATTCCTTTGAAGAGCGTTATTCAAAATGTCCGTGAGAGTGTGAAGTTCATACTTTTGAGTCCCTCACGCCTTCACAAGTGGAATGAGCTTGTCAAGAGTATAGGATTGCCCACAAACAACAAGTTAATTCTTGATGTTTCTACTCGGTGGAACTCAACCTATCATATGCTGGAAAGAGCTCTAATATTCAAGGATGCTTTTCCTAGGTATACATAATATACGTTCTGATTTTTTTATATATAAATACACCTACTGATTTTTATTTGTTTAGCTACTGATTTTTTGTTTCTTACATAATATACGTTCTTGATGTTTAGCTAATATTCAACTGATTTTTATTTGTCTGATTTTTGTACTGATTTTTGTACTGATTTTTTCTACAGTTTTCTACTGATTTTTTTGTTCTTGATGTTTAGCTACTGATTTTTGTTTAGCTACTGATTTTTTGTTTCTTACATAATGTACTGATTTTTGTACTGATTTATTTGTCTACTGATTTTTCTACAGTTTCCTTGTCATCGGTGCACCTACTGATTTTTCTACTAATTCTTGATGTTTCTACTGATTTTTTTACATTTTTGATATGTCTACTGATTTTTTGATATAGCTACTGATTTTTATTTGTCTACTGATTTCTTGAATTTAGGTATGCAAGTAGAGAACCTTCTTACAAAACCGTTCCAACCGAAGAAGAGTGGGAAAGAGCTCGTGATGTGTGCAAGTTTTTGAAGACTTTTGATAAGGTAACTAATGTCTTCTCTGGGCGAGATTACACAACTGCCAATCTTTATTTCCCTGAGGTTTGTGAGATTAGGAAGGTCTTGGATGAGATGGCCAATGACCCAAGGGAATTCATGAAACTTATGGTTCAAAGCATGAAACTAAAGTTTGACAAGTATTGGAAGGAGTCCTCTCTTTTGATGATAGTTGCATGTGTGTTAGATCCTCGAAGCAAGATTCAGGCGATTAGGTACATTTTTAGAACCCTATATCCACCGGAGGAAGTTGAAAATAGGATATTTGACATTAAGGATGACATGCAAATTTTTTATGACAACTACGCATCCAAGGAGGATAGTTCTTTTAGTTGTAATATGCAGACTAGGTCGGGTGGAGGGAGTGAAAAACGTTCCAATGATTGGAGGTTGGGGTTCGAATCTTGGGTAAAAGTAAGTGATTCAGAAAAGCCAACTAGAAAGGAGCTTGAGGTTTATCTTGAAGAATCTGTGTTGACCGGGGAAGCCGACGACTTTGATGTCTTGGGATGGTGGAGGTTAAACATACCGAAGTTCCCTATCTTAGGTAGGATAGCTCGAGATATTCTTTCTATTCCCATAACCACTGTACCTTCTGAGTCAGCGTTCAGTGCCTGCCGTAGAGTTATTGGGGATGATCGTTGTTCATTGGGTGATGACACGGTTGAAGGACTTCTTTGTGCATCAAATTGGTTCCGAGTTGAGTACAAAGATTTGGTCAAAGATATGGACCCTATGGACCCTATGGTCATTGATTGATGTAAGTATATTAATATACTATCTTCAATGTTGGTATACATTTTATACCACAACCTCATTTGAACTCATTTTATATTTCTATTTAGGTTATGGAGGAAGCAAGGCAAGAAGCAATTCAACAATGACAAGCTTCGACTTTTATTTTTCTATTTGTAGTGTACTTGTGATTAGCTTATTTCGAAGTTGTTGTGGACCTTGAGACATTGAACTTAGGTTTGTATTAAGTATTTGGTCATTGAACTATTGAACTTATGTTGTATTCCGAGGCAAGCTTGAGAGTTGAGACATTGAACCTCATTTGAACTCGTTTTTATACTTGCACAGCTACTGTATAAATTGTTACAGTTTAATTTTAGCTCAGCTCGGAACCGAGCTTGAACGAGCCGAACGAGCCCAGACCACGAGCTCGAACGAGCCTAAGCTCGTTCGTTCAGCTTGACCGAGCCTTAACAAGCCGAGCTCGAGCTTGTCCCCGGGCTCGCGAGCCGAGCTTGAACACAAAACAAAGCTCGAATGGATTTTAGGCTCGGCTCGGGCTCGGCTCGTATACCATTCGAGCCAAGCTTGAACCAGTCAAGCTCGGCTCGTTCGGCTCGTATACCACCCCTAGTTGTTGTCCATGTGTAGGGCATGATCGCAGTAGATCCTTATAGGGTTCCCAAGCCTTTGCCACCGGCTCCCTAGGCTGCTGTTTGAAAGATGTGATCTTCTGGCGAAGGAGCGTTGTCTTAGCAGGAGGAAAGAATTTATTGAGAAATTCCTGCTTAACTTGAGCCCATGTCGTGAGGGATCGCGGTTTCAGCCCTTCAAGCCACTTCAATGCTAGACCAGATAGGGACCAGCGAAAGGCCTTCATCAAGATGTACTCCAAGGTGGTACCTTCAGCAAGAGTACGACACATGTCAGTAAAGTTGGTAATATGCCGCAGAGGGCATTCATTAAATCTACCATCAAAAGCTTGATTTTTAATTTCAATAAGGAATTGAGTGCGAATTTCATAGTTATTTTCAGGGATTAGAATGGTCGATTCAGGCACGACGAGAGTCGGGTGCATATAATCCTCTACAGTGGTTGGGTATAGGGCAAGCTCAGCTTCTGCTTGCCTCGCACGCTCAACTTCATGTTCCCTGGCTGCTCTCTCAGTGGTGATAGTAGTATCTTTAGCGGCTAGTTCCCTCGTAAGCCTCTCAATCAGCTGTTCATGTGTCTCTGCAGCCGCCATGACTCTTTTCAATTTATCTTGGATGTGTATAAGGCGCTCCAGTTCGTCTAAGGCATCAAACTCAGGTGTTCGACCAGAACGGCGCATATACTTGCGAAGTAACTCAAAAGAAAAGTGAGATCTGACTACCTAAGGCGCGAATGATTGCTTCCCCGGCAACGACGCCAATTTGTTGTCGGAGGAAATCAAGTTCAAAATATAGAATATAAAGCAAACCATATTCGTGCCCCAGCAAATAATTACAAGACTTTCTCCCTATGCAGTAGTGGGAAGTCAGGATCGATCCACGAGGAAGCGTGTCAGCGGATCTCAGGTAGCTGTAAATCTCACAGACAAAAAAGCAGAAAGACGGAAAGGAAGACAGAAAATAACAAAGCAAAGCAGAAGAAGAAAGCAAGTAACAAAATCAACTCGATATCGACAACAGCTATGTTGATATCGACTAAAGCAAGTCGATCACAGAAACAGAAATTGACAATAGACACTAGACTCAGCAACAGACCAGTATCGAGTAAACTTCTACTCGATATTGACTAAGGCTATGTCGATATCGACTAACAATCCGTGAGATCGACGACAGACAGAAATTTAAATTGCAAACTCTCGAACACAGAATCACAGATTTCCGACGAAATAAATCAATATATTAAAAGACCTCCAAAGCCAGGGTATCAACACCACAACGATAACCATGCAAAGTAACACATAAAGGCATAAAAGATGATGCTTTCCATCAAATAACTTTCGTTATTAACAAATAGGAATATAGAGGCTTTCGCATAAACCCTAATTGTTACTAACCCTTTTCACATAATTAATCCAAGTTGCATTAAGATCACTTTCGCTTCAATAATACAAACAAGGATCACCTTCAACTTTCAAAAAAGAATCATGCTCACAGGGATAGAAGACGAATTGCATAAAAAGATCGTACCTTTACCGCATCACCTTACATGGCCACCGTCGGGCTCACCCCAGCCCCAGAAGTGGGTGGACTACTCGCTCTTCATCGCAATAGTAGACATCTTTGATGAAAAAGAACTAACTTGCATTAATAAACTCAAACAAAACTTACAACCTCTTCTCTCTCTCTGACTAATTGTCTCTGACTGAAATTGAATTGGAATAAGATGCCTAATGCTCAGCCCCTAAGGCTTTATTTATAGTGTTCAAACCCCGCTAATCAAGGAAAGAACAAATATATCTATATCTAAATCTAATTATCTAAAGGCTTAAAGATAAATAAATGGATAAAAGGAATTAAATCAAAAAGGGAAATTATATCTAAAATAGCAAAATATCTTCTTGTGTGGGTAAGATCTTCTCCATAGATAGAACTTGATAGGACTTGGATAGATTCGGACTATCTTCAGCTCCAAGGAATCCCAATCTGCGTAGGACAGCTCAACGCGTTACGCGGCTTCTGGAAGGTTTCCTCGATATCGAGTTATTTACTCGATATCGAGTAAAATGGTGTCGTCGACTTCAGTGGCTCGGCATCTCGACTAGCTGGTCCTCGATCCGACTCGGACAAGCGGTGCAGATCTTGTCGATATCGAGTATATTTTACTCGATATCGAGTAAAGTTGGCATCGACCATGGCTAGCTCAGTGATGTCGGGAAACCTCTCCTCGACATGCTCGGACATGTGGTGTCTGGGGTTGTCGATATCGAGTAACGTACTCGATATCGAGGAAAATCTGCTCGGCGTCTCCAAGTCTTCGGCTTCTCGACATGGTGTATCTCCTCGACTCCGGGCATAGGTTCAGGAAGTTGTCGATATCGAGTAATCTACTCGATATCGAGTAAACTTGTGGAGTCGGGTTGCTCTGGCTCTCAGCTCCTCGATCATGCTCTTAGTCGACAAGGCCTGCTCGGACATCTTTGTCGATATCGAGTAAAATAACTCGATATCGAGTAACTCTGTATTCCAGTTTGATTCGTCCTGGTTCTGTAATCCTTTGACCTTGGACTTCTATAGTTGATTTCCGAGTTTTTCCAACCTTTCTCAAAACTGCTGTAAATTGCCTCGAATTCTGCGAAATTAAACAGAAACTGGTGTTGATTCCATAATTTGGCAAATAAACATAAACTACATATATTTTGTACTATTCTAGCCCAAATGCATGACATGTATGCAGAAAATGATATAAAAGTTACTGTAAAACATGGCAGATTCAGCTCACAACAACCGTCATTGCATACAATTCATTTTTTGTCGTTATTGTGGTTTTCTCCTTCAATCCTGTGAATTATTTCTCGTGCTCCTACAATGGAGGTCCCCATATATTTGTCTAGAGTTGAAAAGGAGTGTTGGTTCTAGCTAAGGGATGTGAGTTATCAACCAACTCTATGCTTTCATCTGGAGACATTGCAGAGGCTTGGTCTTCGTGGTCCAGTATCTTTGTCACTGGAGAAGGGAGGTCTAGCCAACTTTGTTTCGATGGGCGTGCCAACCTATCCTATTCTGGTGCGCGAGTTCCTTTCGACTCTGGATTTGATAGGGACATCTGTTTTATATTAATTGGTATTGAATGCTCGATTCAGAAAGAATATATATCCCTTGCTTTAGGGATGCATGTACCTTAGTCTACTCCTTAGCGCCGCAGCTTGTCTATGGTTCTGTTGATCCGACAATTGTTGCCAAGAGAATGTGGATGTGGTTATATTGTTTGACGCCAGAGGCTGAGTGTATACCAGATTGGGTAGAGTTGTTTCTAGCTGCATACACAAAGGCACTTCGGAGGAGAGATGATATGAGTGCCCATGTTGTTACTTTTGATGGATTGATTACTCTTATAGCACGCTATATGGGTATGGATTTGAGCTCTCTGCAGCCGTTGACATCGCCTTTCTATTATGATATGTCGACTTTACTAAGCGCTCGTCTGGTTGAAAGGGTAGTCCACCCAAACAACATCGAGTGTTTCCGTTGGTTATCTGGCATGAATGGTGAGCACCACCAGTATCTTCCTGCACATCTTCTTGTCGGTTCGACTTTGGCTGCATTCTATATTCGTCATGTTCCAACGTCTGCTGGAATGGTTGTGGACCCGTCTTCTTTAAGCAGATTCCTTCTGGGTGATGAGGCTGATGATGATAATCTTGACATCCCCACTGAAGGCAGTTCTTTGTTTGAGCTTATTGCAATTCTAGACGATCACCTGACAAGCATGGAAGATCATCATTCACGGAGCTTTCGTGAGCTATATGAGCATCAATTGACATTGGCTAAGAAGCTAAAAGAGATCCATAATTGTCTCTTAAATCCCTGGGCGTAGATATTACAACAATTGATTCAATGATCTGGAACCAAGACTCCACCTTCATAGTAATTGGTTAGTCATTTGCTTCCTTCAAACCCTTTATTTTCTTTTTCAATGTTCCTTTTTGTATGTTTATGCATTGAGGACAATGCAACATGTAAGTGTGGGGGAAGAAGTGAAGTGAATTAGTTAGTTAGTCTAATTCATGTTTAATTTTTTTATTTTATGTTTCGATTTTTAGTTTTTTAATTTTAGATTTTATTATGCTATTTGTTTAAGAAAATGTCAAAAATGAAAAAAAAAAAAGAAAGAAAATGTCGAAAAATCAAAAAGAAAAAATTTTGGTCACATGCATTGCATATTGTGTTATCAAAGATACCCATCTAATTTTAGTTTGTCCTATTGAACTTTATACGGGCATGATCTTAAAAATCCCATGGAATTCTAGAATAATTTGACCTTGTCTTTAAATTTGGTTTTTATGTGAAATATGATTAGGCATAGGTAATTGAGCATGTATGATCTAAGTTTGTGAGCATGGTTGACATTCCACGAAATTTGTCCTTGTGAGATATTTTTGGCCTTATAAGGGATACATCTATATTCTTTTTACTTTTCTTGTGTGGTTTACTCTTCCTATGCATTTATCATTGAGTATTCCCATGATTATCTATTTTCAAGACCGATTATATACGTGTTCATTGCTTGATAAGTTCAAATGATAGAGGCAAATTTTTAGCCACATTTTATCCATGTCTACCCTATGTTATATCTTGCTTTGAAGCCAATTTGAGCATTTAGCCTATTTTATTGATCGCTGCACAAAATTATATTATTCCTAGCCTATGACGAGCCTTACCCTCATTCCGGGGAAATTGAGATTTTGAGTGGGTTATGGAATCTATTTTGGAGTTGAGGAGAAAAAAGTTAAAGTATGAGTTTTATGGTTTATGGTTTTGAGAAGATGTAATGTTATGTACTTATTAGTTCGCTCATTTTTATGCATTTGTTCCACATGTATTTCGGCTCTATTAAAAAAACAGTTAAAAAAAAGGAAAAAAAAAGAAAAGAATAATAAAGAGCCAAATTTATTTATTTTTGCATAATGAGGAAGAATTGGATTTATGTTGGTTAAAAGTTAGATTGGTTGGACGTTGTAGATTGCATGAGTATGTGATGATGATGATGATGATGATATGAGTATGAGTTTATTGATATATTTTGAGAGTTGTGTTATATGGAGGATTTTTGGAGTCATTATTATGTTTTGAGAGATGTGTGTATGTGAGCTTGAGTATTTTTGAGTTGGTTTGTGTTATGTTGGGAGTTGTTGGAATCTTATTTTCCCGGAATTTATAGCACTACATGACCAAATACAATTCATTGCCCTTACGTTTCTTTACCAAGCCCCATTACAACCCCATCGAATGAAAACCTTCTATGAAGGTTTCCATTGAGTGAAAGTCCTCTTGATGTCCTTGTTTTTTCATTGATGTATCCGGTGGAGATTTTGTGATATATATGTCAATATTTGAGTTGATGCTTGTATATGGACTTGAGGTGAGTGTATACTTAAAGCCTGAACACATGAGAGTGATAGATACACATTATCCTTGGTAATGTTGATTTTTGAGCATGCAAGCAACTTGATACCATATATACATGTTATGACGTTTATATGCCTTGATTATATTTGCACTATTTATGATGTTGCTTGTGATGAGTAAAATTTTGAAAGAATCTCTTGTGGGATGCATAGTTGATGTTTTTGTCTTATGGTTTCTTGAAGACAAGCAAGAGTTAAGTGTAGAGGGATTTCATATTGCATATTTCATATAGGCATTATAGGTATTCCTTCTTGCATTTAGATAGATGTTTTGCATATGTTTGAGTCTAGTTTCGTATATTGCTTGTGAAGTATTTGAGTTTGGAATCTACGTCTTTTTAGTGTTTATTCTGCAGAGTTACATTCCGACCTTGGACGGATCTTAGAAGAGCTTAAGAGACATGTTTTGGAGCATATGGAGGCTGATGAAGAGGCTAGAGAGGAGCAAGGAATCACGACATTGAAGAGAATCGAGGAAAAAGAGGGAATCCCATCACTGAGATCCGCCGCCTCTTGCACGGCGCCCGCCGTAGGCCGATTTCCAGCGATTGCGATTTCAGATCCGAAGATTATATTTCCTATTATTTTACTATTATAATTCTAGGGTTTTGCCGACTTCTTAGGAGTCATTATTAGGTTATTTCCATTAGTTTGAGAGAGAGAGAGGAGATTGTGTGTGAGACTATGAACACAATTAGAGAGAGAGAGAGAGAGAGAGAGAGAGAGAGAGAGAGAGAGAGTTGACCTATCAGTTGCTAAACTTATACTTTCGCCTGTGATTCGAAAACATGGTTGTGTAGATTGTGAGGATTGATTCTATTATTTGGTTATTCTTATTCCTATTTATCATCTTGTGCTTATTGTTTATATTTGTGTTCCTTTCTATGATTGATCACCATGTTAGGAATTGCATCTTAGCTATGAATTCGTAGTTCTATTCTTGATAGCAAACGAAGTTATTGAAGTAGTGATATTTCTTTGTCTTTGTAGTGGATGATTTCAATTGATCTATGTTGGGGATATGTTGATTAGGGCTGTTCCGGTTTGTCTTAATTTCATTGAATCAATATGCTAATTGGTTTAATTACTTGAGTCCTTAATGCTATTATTTAGTGATATTGAATAAGATGATTGTATCCCTGCGGATCTCTCAACTTTAGTCAAGTAGACATATGTTTATGAGTAATTGGTAGATCAATCCTAGGACCATGAATCTCAACAATTGTCAGAGAATTACAAGTGAAATATTTTCTCTACCTTATTATCAATTTATTTTTCAATCATAAAGTTAGTTACTTTACATCTTGGTTATTTGTCATAAATCATTGTTTGGTCATGAGAATTATTGTTAAGAGTTATTAAATAGTGAATCGCTTCTCCCTGTGGTTCGACACCGAACTTCATTGATATACTAGTAGTTATTTGGTTGATCAAGTGATTGATTTACTAATCTATTGATTTTGTGTTTGAGTTTGGATTTTATTACTATTTGGTAAAGGGCGAAAGTGTCAACGACGTTCATCCCGCATCAATATTTTAATAGGTAAACTTTGTAATTAAATAGATCTCCTCCCAAACATATATGTATCCTGACCGTAATGTATTCTTTGCAAATAACAAAAGCTTTGTTTCTTTTTTTTTTTATCTTTGCCCGAAGCTAAATAAAAACAAATCGAGCCTGCTATTAACCCAAATTCAATATGGCTTTGATTGAGCCCAATTGCAGATTTTGCCCAACCCGATTTGATAGCAAGTGGATCCCCATTTTTTTTAACAGACACACGCCTTTTTTTTGGAGGGGGGGGGGTGGGGGATTTGCATAACTATCATGTTTTTCTTGTGACTTTGCACAAATGTAGCTTTTTTGGGAAAATTACAAAAGTAGCATAGATGTCATTTTGTGCAAATAAAAAAGTGGAAGAGAATAGCCGGTTGAAGGTAAAAATAAACAGTAGAGAGAGGACTTAGAAGGAGAGAGAGAACCGAGCAGGAGAGAGAGGAGGTTTTGGTGGGAAATTTTGGCACCAAAACTAGGGGTGACAAGACACCAATCATTACAACGAAAAAGGGGATGTGATAGGGATTTTCCCTCCAATTCGCAAAATATAAAAAGAGGGGAGGGGAGAAGACATTCAATTTCTTCCTCCCCTGGACAAAAGGGCTTGAGAAGAAGGCCATCATTGAAGCAAATCCGTCGGCCTGAATGTCCAGTTGCAGAGCACTTGTCGGCCTCATTCCCTGTTCGTGTCGGTGTTCCGAAACTTCCGTGTCACTTTGGTTTATGAGAAAATCTAATTCTCAGTTGCAATGGGTTGGCGTCTCTCTTGTTTCTCCTCATGTTTTGCGAAAAGTAGATACCCATGAACCATAGTGTTGATCCCACTTTTCATTTTTAGGGGAAAACACCAAAGTATGCGTCACTCTCGTCTTCAACAGTCGTTGGAACTAGTTACATGCATATGTATGTAAGTGCCAAGGGTAATGGTCCAGAGGTGATCCATTTGGGTGAGGTGATGGAGGCCATAGGGAAGAGTAAGGAGCTGGGTGTGGTAGACATTAATGACAGAGGTTTTGGAACTAGTGACAAGCATATGTATAAAGGGGATAAAGGTAAGGGTCTGGATGTGATCCAATCGGGTGACACATACTACTCCTCAGATGACACGGTAAACTGCCAAGGTGACATGTATCAGGGGTAGGAGGTCATATCCATAAGCAGTCAGGAGGAGGATGAAGACGAAGATGTCGGAGTGAAGCGGGAAGAAGTCTGGGATGATTTTGAGAGGCAGAGTGTCGAGGACAACCCGTGTATGAGGGTGTCGATGGAGAGGAACAAAGTTGAGGATGATGTGATGAGGGAACTTAAAGATTGGGTTTCGAGGTCCAGCGTATCCCCAACTACGTTGGAGAACGTTCAACCTATGGTGGAGAGAGCAACGCCTCACACCGAAGATCCACGACGCAACATGACAGAACTTTCGGATCGACAATTATTCGCATGGAAGGCTGATGTGCACACACGTCTTAAGTGGAATGCGGTGGAGAAGTGCTTCGAGTTTTTTGTGAAGAGGTCGACCATTGAATACAATCCTTGGCACTTGTGTGAATTTCATTATTACATGACAAAACTTTCGGAGGGACAATTATTCGCATCAAAGGCTGATGTGAAGACCTTCCTTGACACTTGTTTCAATTGATGTTTACATTTCTGAGTGTTTATGCTAGCCGCATAAGGAAATCACCCTTGGCACTTGTGTGAATTTGATGATTACATTTATGAGCATTTATGCTACCTCGATAAGGAAATCACCATTGTCACCTGTTTAGAATCTCGTGTCACCTGAATTATTTATCGTGTCACTTATTTGAATCTGATGGTACGTTGATAACCAAAGTTTCGAGCATAACAACATAGTCAACTACCGAACAACAAATATCATAAAAATATCATAAAATTCTATAAGTTATGACCAACAAACATTATAAAGAAAGCAACAAAGTTCATAGCCACATACTACAATAACAACCTAGTCAACTACCGTCGACAACTATATGTTTGGAGGAACAAAGTTCATAACAACCTACAACAATAACAACGAATTTTATAACAACCTACTACAACAACAACAAAGTTCATAACAATGGTCATCCAGCAGAGGAAGCCATCGTTGTCGGACACGGATACAAGTCTCAGCTCAATCGCGTTCGCGCCTTCGACAACGTCTTTCCCTTTCCGCCCCTGCTTTTTCTTCGGAGAGGGGGACTTTACTTCTCCATCACCTCCTAGACCCCTCTTACTCTTCTTTCCTCCAACGGGCTCCACTTTTGCATCCTCTGAGATCTGGCAATTGGTTAGGATATTTCAACTATCATTCCGATAAATTTTGTAATCCTGTGTCACCCAACTAAATAAATCGTGTCGCTTGACTTAAATAACCTTGTCACTTGACTACTACATATTCAAATATGACAATCCCATTTTGTATTAACCCGTGACTCTTAAGCGAAAATTCCCTGTGAACTAACAACCAATTTACCTCCTCTTCCTGTCTTTCTAGTGGTAGCTGGTCATCCGCTATAGGTGGTCTCTCCGTCTCCCCGACCTTAATGTGGTTCTCCTGAGCCTCCCAATGTTTCCCCCTCATCCTCTCCACAGACATCTCTCATTTGTGGTTGCACACCTCATGGAGCCTCTTGCTCTTTTTTCCTTAAACGGCCTCGACTTTTGCAGCCTCTGAGATCTAGCAAATGGTTAGGATATTTGGACTGTCATTCCCATAATTTTTTTAATCTCGTGTCACCCAACTAAGTAATCTATGTCGCTTAACATAACTAACCTTGTCACTTGACTACAATATATTCAAATATGACAATCCTAGTTTTTATTAACCCTTGACCCTTAAGAGAAAATACCATGTGAACTAACAACCGATTTACCTCATCTTCCTGCCCTTCTGGTGGTTGGTCATCCACCTTAGTTGGTCCCTCTGTCCCCCCGGCCTTTTGGTGGTTCTCCTCAGCCTCCCCAAGTTTCCCATCATCCTCTCGACGGACATCTCTCATTGGTGTCTACACACCTCCTGCATTCCAATAGGTATCTCGCATCCCATTCACTTAGACGCCGGCGTGACCTTCTTCTCTCCTTTCCGGCGACAACTTTGTCCCCATCCTCCTGCATTTTCCGATTCGCCGGACTGTTCTCCTTCTTCTCTCCATAAGTCGTTGCTTCTCCTCCCTTGAAAACTACTCCTTTTTCCGCCCATAAAGCCTCTCCTCCCATCCTTTTATTTTCATTTTTTTTTTGTGTAAATAAGGGCAAAATCAGGTTAAGGGGGGAGTTTTTTACCTGCACTTTTGTGCAAATTTTGGCCAAAATATGCTAGTTGTGCAATAATTCAAGGAGTAGTGTTGGTTTTGCCAACTTTTTTTTGTGCTATCTACTACCATTTCCTCTTTTTTTTTGTTTATTTTGTTCATCTCTTTCATGGTGACAAAACAGAGAATCATATCTTTCCTATAACCCACTCTCTCGGAGCTCCGGCCTTGGGAAATTGAAACGGAGGGGAGCAGAGCAAAGGCGGCACAAAGGCAAGGCGAGGGCGGTGCGAGGGTGCGAAACTGCGACGCCAATCAGGTATGCTTAACTTTTTTTGTTAAACCCCCAACGTCAAATCCGCCTACTTAGCTTACTGTTTAGGCGATTTGTGCCCAAAAATCTCAAACTTCTAGTCATGGTGGTTTCAAGGGATCGTTCGGTTCAATAAGAGAATTGAAATTTTCAGGAAGTTACTTTGAATTTCCAAAAAGTTTAATTGATGGGAATTATGAAAATGTGTTTGGTTGATTTTTTTTATTTTATAGGATTAATAGGGGGAATTGAAAATTTTCAAATATAAAATGGTGGAAGTTGAACTTACGAACTAGGTAGGTGAACTTCCTCAAAAATGGAGGAATTGAACTTGCTAGGAAGTGAAATTCCTGGATTTTCATCATTTACAAATATTAACCAAACGCATATATTTCTCCGACTTCATGGGAATTTCTACTTCCTGGGTTTTTTAGTTGTCAACCAAACACGCTCCAATTGGAGGTCCAATTTCCAGTTTCAATCGATTTTTTCTTTACATTGTAAGTTTAGGGTTTTAATTCGCGCGATTTGGGGCTTTACGAATTCAGGTCGACCGGTAGAGAGCGGGAAGTCCCGACTTCGAGCAATTGTAAGGAAGAGGAACGTAGCAGGCGAAATCAGGTATGCTCAATCTCTCCCAAAGCCCTCAAACTCAATCGTTGACTTACTTTTTGTTTCCAGAAACTTTGCTCTTCAAATGAAGATTCTCAATCAAACTGATCTTCTGATTGAATGCTTGATCCTTTTTTCCTCTGGGTTTTTTTGCCATGTTCTTTTTTTTTGTTTGAAATTTGCAAGTTTGGGGATTTTGGTTTAGAATAGCCGAGGGAGGAAAAGGGCTGTCGATTGATATATATTTTCTTTGAAACTTATCAGTTTTCCACTGTGAATCCTTGCTTGATCAGGAGTTTAATTTCATGTCGCTTTTATAATATCTTCCAACAATCTTTTTTATTTCCTGATAAAGTTCCTGCACAGTTTTGCCTTGTTTTGAATTTCTTGGGATTGGCATGTTTTTGAAAGATTTTAGCAGCACTTCACCCTCAATTTAGAGTAGTTTGATGAGTCCGGAACCCATGCCACAAGCGGAAGTGATGCAATTAAAGATGAGCTTCTATGGGTCAAACAATGACCTTGATCCAGGCGAGCTATCAAGATCGATTCGAGGGCTATTGGAAGAGAAGCGTGTTGTTCTCAAAAGAAAGAAGAAGGCTCTACCATGGAAGAAGGTTCAAAGGTGGAAGCTTGGTAACGTTTTGATTCGTTCTTAATGGGTTGACAGCATTTTGACATCTCAGTAAAATGGGTTATTCGGAGTCCAAATTTATCGGATGGGGTCGTTCCATACTTTTTTGGAACGAGGACGAAAAGATCCACAACTTTGTTGTTGAAGGTTTTTCCAGAATCAAACTCAAATTTAGCCGAAATTCATCATCTTTGCAGTTGTCACTGTTTGGACGAATTTCTATATATTTATTTAATTATTTTCAGTTTTACCTATATTATTTATATATAATTATTTTATGTAATTAAGAAAATAATGTGGGAAGAAAAATATCTAGTTAAATTCCTTAACCACCAAGCAAGTATAATCTATCTTTAGTTAGGTTTGTTTTTATCTTACCTAGGATTTATCTATCTTTAAGATTATTTATCTATATTTTATATACCCAAACCTCTATCCCTTGCAAGGTAGAATTGGCAAAGATCTACTATTTAAACACTTGTTATGCTTTGAATTTAATTAGATTGGAAATTATATTGAGGAACTTTTTTAGGATTAAAAGGTTTCCTCAATTCCCCAATCCAAAAGCCTTCACAATTTCTTATGTTCTTATTGTTCAAATTCCAAAAGATCCAAACCCTTACCTACATTCAATCACTCGGCCAAACACAATCCCAAACCAAACACAAAGGAGAAACTCATCCTGAGAAACCGTCGCAGAACCAGAGTTCCTGTCGCTGAGTCTGGCCAGAACCGTCGCCAGCGTCCGGTCCGCACCGCGGCCATCCCAATGATCGTCGTTGCTGCTGCGTTTCTGTCGCCATTGCTGGGTGGTTTTTATAATTATTCTGTGTTAATTTTTTCGCTATTTAATTATACAATCATAGTTGTTTTTTTTATTGTAAATAATTGTAAACATCAAGACTATAACAAGGATAACTGCAAGATTGGGACAAATCTACGTCGTTGCTCCTGATTCTGAGCCCACATACGAAGGATCGGGATTCGCAAACGTATCAAGTGGTACCAGAGCCGTAGGTTTCACAAGTTCTTGTCTTTTTCTTGATGTTATTAATCGTTTGATTTCATTGTTTTCTCTATTAGGGGCGATTGGGATGATGATTCTGATCCCTTGGATGAGTTCTTTGCTTTGGAACGTTCTGCACAACAACGACGCCACCGAGAGTTGCAAAGACGAGATTTGCAACAACAAGTCGTAGAGCGACAACGAGAGGCTCAAAGGCGCTGCCTTTGGCTTCAACGACAAGCGGAAATCGAAGACGAGAGGTGTCCACAACAACTACAACGTTGCCGTCAGATTTGGCTTCTCCAACAAAGAGAGATTGAGGAAGAACGACGACGAGAACCTGAGGAAAAACGCCGAGAGAGGGAGGCTTGGATTGCGGACTTCCAAGTTCGCTACAGTCAAGCATTTCTTCCACCTTCCAAACCATCTTCCAACGATGTTGTTTCCTCAACAAACGAAAAGGTCGTGGACTTTGAGACCAACGACGCAGCCCATACTGTGAAAAAAGCCGTTGCCCAGAAGACAACTCAGCGCGATGATTTTGTTTCGCAGATTCCCGTTGACTTCGACCTCGGAATTGAGTGAATTTGGTCTTGTTGCGAAGTTGACTCGACCAGCTTTCCAACGGCAGGTCACATGCTGCAAGATTCCCCAAGGAAGACCTCCGAATCTGTGCTACAATTGGACTGCAGTTCTACATAGGATGTGGTGGATGTCTCAATCGTTGACGAAGATGAGGTAATTGAGAAAATTTCTCTTGAGTTAGCTATTGTACCTCTTGAGAATATTCATGAAGTTCTCAATGCTGGAGTTCAAGTGATTGTTGAGCCTCTTCAACTCGAAGATGATGTCCGTTCATTGATAGTGTCTAAAAGTGTTATTTTTGGGGTTCCTATACCTCAAATTCTTCTAGCACCCATCCCACCACCCACCCCTCCATCCTCATGTATGAAGGTTGCTGCTTCATCCCCTTTTTGCATCAACGACTCAATTCGAGGACGAATCGAAGATAAGAGGGGGAGAATGATGCAATCGAGGCCGAAATTCATCATCTTTGCAGATGTCATTGTTTGGACGCATTTCTATATAGTTATTTAATTATTTTCGGTTCTACCTATATTATTTAGATATAATTATTTTATGTAATTAGGAAAACAATGTGGGAAGAAAAATATCTCATCTAGATAAATTCCTTAATCACCAAGCAAGTTTAATCTATCTTTAGTTAGGTTTGTTTTATCTTACCTAGGATTTATCTATCTTTAAGATTATTTATCTATCTTTTATCTAGCCAAACCTTTATTCTTTGCAAGGTAGAATTGGCAAAGCTCTACTATTTAAACACTTGTTATGCTTTGATTTTAATTAGATTCAAAATTATATTGAGGAACCTTTTTAAGATTAAAAGGTTTCCCCAATCGCCAATCCAAAAGCCTTCACAATTTCTTATGTTCTTATTGTTCAAGTTCCCAACAATTCCGCGGCCATCCCAGCGACCGTCACTGCTGCTGCATTTCTGTCGCCATTGCTGGGTGGTTTTGATAATTATTTGAAGTGTTAATTTTGTCGCTATTTTATTATACAATCATAGTTGTTTCTTTTATTGTAATTAATTGTAAACATCAATACTATAACAAGGATAATTGCAAGATTGGGACAAATCTAAGTCGTTGTTCTTGATTCTGAGCCCAGGAGCGAAGGATCGGGATTTGCAAACGTATCAGAAAGCTCGCAAGGTTTGCAAGGGCGGGGTTCCGAGAATCGTATGAAAAGGCTAATTTTAGCAACATCTCGTCCAATTTAGGGGAATTTTGTAGTGATCGAAACCCAGACCACAAGAGAAAGCTTGCAAGGTTTGCAATGGCAGGGTTTCGAGAACCAAAAGAGCCTAGATGAAAGCTCCTACCTTGCTTTGTGATTTCTGCAGTTATGTGCTATCTCTTTTTTCTTTTCTGTATGCTCAGTCGTATATGTCAGCCTTGTGTGTGTTTTCAACTGCCCTAGGTCAACTTTTATTGGGGAAAAGGAAGAAAGTGAAGATATACATGTTTCCTTTTTCATGTACCGTCACTATCTTTTCTTTTCCTTTGATTTTGTTAAGCATATATCCCTGTGTTCATGAACTTTCCTGTAGAACCTCAGTTGAGAAGGGCTTGACTTTTCTTAATGATTCTTCCCTTTATAGTAAACCTATTTTGGGCTAATATTATATTTATCTATTGATGCAGTTTTTCCTTATTGCCATTTCACTCACTTTGCCAATGCCAGTCGAATTTTTTTTTTTTCTTTTGTGAATGGGTTGGACCTTGCTCTTGCAAATTACTTTGGCTAGGCCTCCAACTTGAACATTCCTCTAACTCATCTTTTTTCTTTTTCTTTTGCAGTAGGAACTCGAACAGATCAATGAACAAGATAGCTTAATTGCAAGGAACTTTGCCGCCAAAGCAACTTTTTTCTGTAATTTAGACAGCTTCACTTAGTTTTCTCACATTGTATCTTGAGTTTTCTATATAGTTCTGTTTACAAATTTGTAGTGCACTTAGCATATTGGATTTGACACGTAATGCTTACCGTGCACAATTTATTTGTTCATACTTTCTATTATCGACTTGTACTTATTTCTGAATTTTCGAATAGAGGCTTGCATGAATACGAATGCCTATGAAGTGTCTTTCTTGAGTTATGAAATGCAAATTTTTTTCCTCTTTTTTTTTCTTTATTTTTACTCTCAAACACATACATAAAAGTATAATCAATAGGCTGCAGATCAAGCGTTTAGTCGTCTAGGTCCATGGGTTGCAGATGCGGCATCAAGCAATCGTGAATGCAATGTTGGAGGCCGCAAGTGGTAGATGGAAGGGTCGATCTCTAGGGTATCCACACCAAGGAGCGCCTCATGCTAGACAAACCAGGGACTAGGAGCAACAAAGGCAAGGCTAGACAAGTGAGTCACGAGGACAAGGGTTAGAACGCAATCCCATGGGATCCTCGCCAAGGATGTGATGAGTCAAGGTGGGGAGAGACAAGGATTCAACCAGGGAGGGGGGACATTTTTTGTGGTGAGGAACACGCCTAGCATGGGCTACGGTCGCGTCCACAAAATGGGAAGATGGTCAGAGGTGGGATGCTGCAGTCGTGCCCGACGTCCTAGAAAATACGGTCACGACTATAGCTTCGAAGCCAGAAATGAAGAATGACTTCATGGACAAGGAGGGAGAAAGCGTGGGTGATCAAAAACCCAAGCCAATGGTCAAGGGGATCAGAAGATACGAAGGGTTGTTGAGATACAAAAGCTTGTGAGTTCATTAGAGAGGGCAGACGGAAACGGTGATTGATGCATTGTGTTAGCATGAGGTTTGATCTGTAATAGCATGCGTGGAAAAAAGTGGGCCCAAGGAGTCAAGCAGATCGAAAGTGTTGACCAATGGCAAGAGTTGACCAGAAACAAAGCCAATGACGCCGAACCCAATGACGAGATCAACAATGAGTGAGCAGCTATAGGTGAACCGTAAGTGGGCCCTAATGTCGTCGGACAAGGGCCTAAGGCCAGCAACTCAAGGCTTCACCGGCGAGCTGAGTAGTACTTCGGCGACCCCCTTTTGTTGTTTTTTTTTAGACAAACAGATAAGTGAAAGAGATGAGAATTTGTGAGAAAGGGAGGAGATTGGGTGAGAGTGGAGTTGACGTGGGCGGTAAGCAGAGTACGGAACCCATGGAAGCCTCAGGGGAAAGACAAAGGTCATCATTTCCCAGCTGGTTTCTAACATTCCACTCGGAAGGGACGATAAATAGTGCCGAATATACCAAATCAGGCGGTGTATGGTCGAATTTGGCTTGAAACTATAGGGATCAGAAACATCCAACTATGGTGATGTTATTTGTGGAGGATGCTTCGCCAAATGTGAAGTCGAGGCCAAAAGATCTAAGCTTTCTCCTTTTTTTTTGAGGGAAAGTGGATGGGTTAGAAACTCATATTTAAGGGAAGGGGGTGTTACCATGGAAGAAGATCAAGCAAGGGGACTGACGAAGGGGGGAAACCAGAGGAAGGGGAGAACAAGGCTTTGATCTAAAAGCGTGAGAAGGAGGAGAGGTTGTGATGGACCTTAGAAACAAAAGTCAGGCCATTGGAGATAAAAAAAACCTTAATACAAAGCCATATCCGAGAGCCAGATTTGGCCTCAAGGACCTTAGATCTAGCCCTATATCGTAGGAACCAGGGCACCTTCGGCCAAGGAAGAGTTGATGACTCGGCGGAGCATTAATGGAGTGGCGGGTGGATTTGGATCTGAGCAGAAGACCACTGGTAGCCTTGGATTTCTTTATCGTTTTTTTTTTCTTTTGGATTCTTGGATTTGTAGATCCGAAAGAAAGGGTGGGTTGAGTGTTTGAACGAGATGGGTGAAAGGTAAGGTGGGTATGTTGTGGAAGGTGTGAAGCAAAATGGGATTGGTCAGATATGAAGTTTTCTCGGCAGCCCTTGGCTTCACTCAAGTGGGATAGAGGGTAAGTGACAGCTCTTAGATTCGTCACAAGATGACGGTGGATGTAGGTAGTAATGGGAGATGGAGATATAAGGGATACAATGGCCTGCATTCACCAATAGTGGTGGAGCTGCTGGTGGTTTTCCAAATATTTTCATGGGGAGCTCTTGGGGAAGAGAGGATGCATGGAGGAAAATTTTCCTTTCTTTGAGAGTTTGTCTCTCTAACCACTCTCTTCCTACTTCAAGGGGAACTCTTTTTCTCAATTTAGGGATATGAATCCATTGAATCCGGGTAATTGAATTAGGTTTTCGTTAAAAATATATTCAATTCCTTCTAATTTGTATATTAGGTTTTATCTTCAAATTGTCACCGATGCTTATGATGATGCAACTGTTATCCAGTTATCATCACCTTCTTGCTCTAATTCGTTTGTTTGCCCCTTATGTTTTGGTGTTCTATATTCTACTCCTTGGTGGATGATCCGGTGCCTAGCATCAATTGTCCTATACAATGGCAGAAGTTAATTGCGGCGGTGCGTTTGCAGATTTCGAGCTCTCCCTCTCTTGTTGTAGTGGTCTCTCCCCTTCTCAGGTTCTCTCTTAACCGAACTCGCAATTTTGCGCAGATTTTCCAAATTGATTCAGTTTCTCATTTGTATCAAATTTGAGCTGGAGGCTGAATTGTCCTTTCATTTTGATAATTAATTTCTTCTTTTTTCTCTTATAACGTGTTTGAAAATAATTGTTACTTGTTTGTGTGCCGATGGATGAAGGTGAATGTGCATTTCTCAAAGGAGTATGATAGAATTACACATCCAGATGTCAATCTAGAGAACTCCATTGCCTAGGTCAATAGTGATCTGTTTTTTTTTTTATTTTATTTTGGATTTATTTTTGGTTCTTGTTTTACCCAAATTAAATGGATTTTATATTCTCATATTCTTCAATTGTTGGTGATATTAATATTGTACCCCAACTGCAAATACATAATCTAATTCTCTTCTTATCAACCCATCACATAAACATAAAATGTTAGAGCTTATGTTGTGATATTTATAATTCTTTACATATCTTTGTTTTCAGCAACGCTACTAGATATGGAATCAGAAGGTTTAAAGCACTCCATCCTTATATAATTGGCGCAAATTCAGAGTATGTGTTCTTCTTTCATCGATTTGAATTGATTATGATTAATGGCTATTATGATTGGTTTCTCAGTGTATTATGAAATTTATTTGGCTTTTATTGTAATGTCGAATTCCTTTTTCTTCTCTATAGAATTTACCTCCTCTAATCTGTAATGTTTCACCATTAAGTTCTCTTAGTGCACCTTGATATACTTTATTTTTGCATCACATTGTTACAGTTTGGAGGATTCTCTTTGTGCAATAATAGTGGTGGGTGTAACCAACTCTCCAACGTTGTCCTCAAACTTGGTTTGACCGAATATAGGTTTCTTTCTACTCTACAATTGTGTGCTCATTTATGCTTGCATTGCACATATGCATATGATATGTTAATTTTTTGTTTGATTGCAACATGAATTTTTTCATAATTATACGTTTTTTTCATATTGGATGAACTTCCACTCAAGAGTTTTCGCATGTGATAGTAGGCTAATTAACATCTCCCTTTCTTTTTCTTCTCATGACTTTTTTGGGTACAAACTTAAGTCCATTATGGGAGAAGTTTTTAGTTCCCTCAGAAGGTAACCTTCTGACATTCATCTGATGTTGATCTCAATTAAAGTGATGATGAACTGCTAAGATATCAAAGCTGAAAAGCATTAAAAGATTTGATTTATTTTCATCTCTATATAGCATTAAAAGGTAACCATATGATATCGGTCAAGCTAAGCTTTGATATTTGTTTGGTCTTCAACCATAACCTTTGCTTTCAACATTCAAATTCCTCTTTTTGTTTGTTTGTTGCAGGTGGGTTCTTTTTTATTTCTCTTCTCGCCCCTAGATCCAGGTAACCATTACTTCCTTCAATTCAATTCAATTCCTCGCCACCTCTCTTATCCTCTTCTTTATTGTCTTGGTCGTTGATTCTCTTCTTTTCTCTGTTCATTCTTAGCCCTTCCATATTGGTTTTTAATTATGCCTAATTCATCGTCCTACTTTTTTTGTCAAGGCATTTGACGTGATAAAAGACTGCATTTTGAATTATGGGCTAATTCCTGTTGCAGTCAAGAGTCGAACGTATAGACTCTTTTGTAGTATGAGTGCTTTGGAATTGTGGAATGATTTTATGGTATTCTTTGCAACATTTACAATCGTGTGTACACTGCCTCTATGAAGGCGCGTAAACGTGCGCCTAACCCACCTAGTATATAATGTAAATGTCAAACAAATTAATGATATAAAATACGTGCTTCTTTCATCATATTGAATAGTGTAATTGTATAAAATATATTTGCCTTTTGGTTTAATCTCTTTGTCATTTGATATTGTATAAGTGGGTTGGTTATTATTTTTGTAATTCCAGTTACTTTTTTTTTTATTGTCGAGAGAATATATTAATTAGATGTATTTTTATGACTTCAGACATAATATTTTTTTTAAAGGGCTCCTCTTGATAATGATTTATAATTATTGAAAGGACATCATTAATTTAATCGAAATAAGTATTTCCTCCGTTAATAAAAACTTGATATTTTATTATTCGCGAACGCTTTTTTATATGTTAAAAAATATATAAAATATTAACTTTTTAATAATTTTATACTTATTACTATTAAGTATGAATTTATAAAAAGAAATATAAAAAATATTTATATTTGATAAAGTTTTTAGCATTCTAAAAAAACGTGTATGAATAATAAACGACAAGTTTTAATTAACAGATCGAGTAGTAAATTTATGAATTTAGAGTTTGTAGCCTTCAATTATAGGAGAATGAAAGGTCCTTCTGGATGGAAAGTGTCATTTAGACATGTTTTTTTTTACAGTAGGCAAGAAGTAGATCGACTATTCGATCTTGAAACCAATCCAAAGGATGGTTTGATAAACCCTACGTAGAGGGTTGCTAGTAAAAAAAAATATGAAGATTACATTAAACGCTAAAATTACATGGAAAATGTAAAAGCGAAATTGCCCATGAGTGACAATTTGCAAGCATGCATGGAACATGAATGTGTTGTTTTAATCTTCACAACTACGAGTGAAGGAGATATGGCATATTGCTCAGGAGGATCAAGGAACCTGATTCGGCAGAGCTCTGCTTACGGGTGCAGAACCCGCAAAAAACCAAACCGAGATCCCACCTGAAGAACACTTGGTGGGGAAAGCAAGAACGCACATGTTGTTGTCATCGCCGGCGACAAGAACCGCAGTCTCGGGGGCAGCGACAAAGGCGGCAGGAGGAGGGCTGATTTTTTGAAAGCTTGATTGGTTGTTGATGAGTGAACAAAATTTCTTCAAACTCTGATTTGTATCGGTCCCCGAGGACCAATTAAGGAGGGCTGATTTTTCGAAAGCTTAAGAAAGAGAATCATAACAGGGAAATTGGGGTTAAAGTTTGATTTAGGGAGAGGGTGTCTTGTTTATATAAATTATGTCAGTGCATGGCGGATGGAGAGGCTGGGCGGTAAGGAGGTGCAGGGGCCATCAAAGACAACATGCAAGGAGAGTCGACCCAAAGATTGAGGTGGATAGAGAGGGTAACGATGGGGAGTGAGTGGAGGAGGAGGTCTCCGGTGGAAAATGAGATTTGGGCGGCCGGGAAGACGAGTGGTGTCACCTAGCCGGCGCCGCAGGGGTCCATCACGGCCATAAAATGAGCGGGGAGCACCGGTCAGAGCGAGGCAGTGAGTGAGTGGGTTGGATGTTGCGGGGAGCCATGGTGAGCAGGCTGCCGGATCGAGGAGGAGGCCTGGGAGCAGAGGGTTGCAGATCTGGTTAATTGTGGCTGCTAGGATTGAAAAGGAGTTTTTGGAGAGGAGAGTTTTTGGTAGGTATATACCAAAATCTATGTATTATTAACTTACTTCATTTAAACATGTTAAGGGATAAGATGGATAATACTTGATGCTTAATTTGTATCCTCGGTTCCGGCAACAAAAGCATACGTTGTCATGAATGAAATAAAAGAAGCACTTAATCTTAGCAATCAACATATCAAAATTTATGACAATTTATATGTCATTAATTAATGTATTGAAGGGCGACTGAAAATGTCTTTAGGATATTGAGACAATTATCTTGGACTCCTATTTGGACCTACTAATATGTAATCATTATTTTTATGTACTCTTATTTGGACAAATATTTATACAAATACGTATAAAATGGCACATGATCACGTTAACTTTAAAATTGTTCAAAATTCTTTAAGAAACAATGATAAAATCGAAAGATATCAATCTGGAAGATGAATTTCTCCTCTTGAAACTGCATTGAGAATTTTTATTTTTATTTTATTTATATGATAGCAAATATAGCTTACTAAGCTTGCATCAACTGCTTCATATTGTGTTTTAGTTGTTAATATAGGTAGAACTTATCGAAAGTCACCTCCAAAAACAATTATCCCCCACCCCCCAATTTCTTTATTTCCACCAATATATTGTAAAAGTATATCGAGGGTTTCAATATTTGTTTTTTTTTTGTCGTTGATGCTTCATCCCAAATAAATAAGGTAGTTTGTTTCAATAATTCGGCAATACTACTTTGCTTAGAAATCTTACGTGTAAATGAATTATCATCTTCCATTGGAATTTTAAATCTAGATGTTTCATCCCAAATAAATATGGTAGTTTTTTTCAATAATTCAGTTATACTACTTTGCTTGGAAATGTTACATGTAAATGAAGTATCATCTTTCATTTGTATTTTAAATCTAAAATGTGCAAACCACCCGATGCACCTCATTTCAGAGATGGAGATGGACCTATCACAAGGTCACGAGCTAAGAAGATAAGAGATGAACTTAACGCTTTCATCATCCACCATATGAAGTTGGTGCTACCAAAGGAGCCCGAGGATGACATCATCACATTGCTTGAACCCGCACCATTCTCGGGTTCGACTAAGAGTGATTCAGCCACCACTCATACTTAGCCTTCATTTGCTTGCTTGTTTTTGGACTTAGAGTTTTGGGCCTTTGTTTGGGTTTAGTAGAACTTGTGTTTTTGGGCCCTTGCTTTTGGGCTGATTTTCTCTACTATTTAAGGCTTGTAAACTCTCATTTGAAGACACTTTGAATCTTGTTAATGAAAACCTAGTTGGTTTCACTCTCCAAAGGTGAGAGCTTCATGCCTTGTGTGCATGTGTGTTGTATTCAGTTCGGTTGTTCTTGGTTTTGTCAATTTCCCGAAGATTGGTGATTCCGAGATGAGCACGGACCTCCTCCTTGTGCTTCCATGGCCAGCCATGGTTGTGTAAGGTTGTATAGGGTTGGTTTTGGTGTCATTCAAGTTGGTTCTTGGTGCATTGTCCCAATGGGTCTTCTTGTTGTTCATCAAGGTTGATTCCTCCTATCTTTCCCTTTCATTTCCCTTTGTTTTATTCTGTTTTTCCTTTTCATTTGGTCAAGCCTTGCTCCCAAGGTTTAATCCCCCTTTGCTGCGTTTTTCTTGTCTCACTTGTGCCATTTCTTTGTGTTCTTGTGAGTTCGAGTCCACAACGTCAAGAAGGTCGGGAAAACAGCGGCTAACCCCGCATCAAATTGGTATCAGAGCATAGGTTCACTTGGCGTTGTTTGAAACAAGAACGATCAAACCAAGAATCACTTTCTCTTGGTAAGTTTTACAAGAAATTCCTTGTTCAATGTCTTGATCTTATTCTATTGTGTTGATTTTGTGGTATTGGCGCTTGTGCATGCAATTTTTCATTTTCGGCCACCCTACCACCACCACAGCCCCCATCTCAGCCCCCATCTCAGCCCCCAGCTGTTCATTTGTGCTTCCTCAAGAAGCTTGTCCTTGGAACTTCCACAAAAGATTAAAAAAATAAAAAAAAAATCAGATCTTGTGTTTCCCAAAAAGCTGTCCATACTTTATTGTTTCTCCAAAAAGTTGTCTCTTGTGTGCTTTTCCAAGAAGCATTGACATTTGGTTATCTTTTCAGATTTTATTAGTTACCTTTTCATATTTGTGGAGAGAGAGTATTAAAACCGAAATTTAAAAAAAAAACAGAAAAAAAAGAGTGATATCTTATGTATCTTATGCATGTGTGTTGAAGTGTTTTAGTAGATATTCATACTATAACATTTGCACTTCATCTTAGTGTTGCTTGGAAAAAAAAACAAAGCAAAGTTTATTTGGCTTGTTGTGCTTACTTGTTGAAATCAAGCCTTGTTTGCATTGTGTTAGCTTTCTCATTGTGTTGGAAACCTATTCATTGAACACATTGCATCAACCCTTTGTAGCCACTACCTACTGATTTTGAGCCTAAATTGCACACTCCTTGCATATTTGAGCGCCATTGCACGATATTGATACATGAGAATAAGATAAGGGGTTGAACCTTGTAAAACTTGGTAAAACACTTATTCTTAGTCAAAAAAAAAAACTCATTGTGTCGATCGTTCATAATTGTTTCGGGTGTTTGTTTAGCCATAATTCAATTCATTAAGTCTCTAGCCGCACCTAGAATCTGCGTGTTTGATATTAAGATCAGCCCTTGTTGTCGTTGTGCTCTTTAAAGTTTGCTAATCTTGTGGTTGATTATTGACTCTACCAAGGCAAATTTGAAGCTAGGTTGCGACATTCGAAGAGGAGTGAAACACTTGTGAGGCTGATTTTTGCTTTCACTAACCTAACAAGTTTGTTAGTGTATTTGAGAATGTCTAACGCAGATCCTCCACCTTCGGACCATTCTAATGGAAGCGGGTCCGAGCCAATATCTCCGGAGTTGTTCAACATGCTTAAAACCATGGCGGACAACATTGGCCAGCTCACGGATCGAATGGTGGCTTTGGAGACTCGTACACCACCCCAACATGTGCCAAACGAGCCCCACCAAGAGCGGGAGCAACCCTTCACCACCCCGCCAATTGGCCCTCAACAAGGCCCAGTTCCCCCACGAGAAGGTAGACGTTTTGGTCCTAACAATGATCCTCCTTTACATGATTATCGCAGGCCTCCAAGAAGGCAATATGGATACTTTGAAGAGCAAGAGGAGGATTGGGAACCACCCCGAGGCCCCGGATACCAACAACGGAGAGCTCGTGAACAAGAGCAAGATGGAATAGGCAAAATAAAGGTCAAAATTCCAGCTTTTGAAGGGAAGTGTAATGCCGACCTGTATTTGGATTGGGAGACAAAAATTGAGCAAATTTGGAGCTGCCATAATTTTCCGGAAGAGAAAATGGTACAACTTGCAGCCCTTGAATTTACCGGTTATGCACTAATTTGGTGAGATACTCTTGTGAAAGAAAGGAGGCGAGTTCTAGATCCAGCCGTGGTCACTTGGGACCAAATGAAGGCCTTGATGAGGTCTCGATTCATTCCTCAACACCACACCCGGGAGCTAAGACAAAGGTTGGAAAATTTGAGGCAAGGCTCCATGAGTGCGAAGGAAACATACAATACCATGCAAGTGGCAATGGTAAGAGCCAATGTGGTTGAGGACGATGAAGCCACAAAGGTGAGGTACCTAAGAGTTCTCAACCCTTCCCTAGCTAACGAAGTAGATTGCTATCCTTATGAGTCCATGACAGATTTGCTACACCTAGCAATCAAAGTGGAAAGAAAGCTCAAAGCTAGGAATCAAGGAGGAAGGACATCGAATGGCTACCCTACTACCTCATGGAAGGCACCAACACAAAGCCGAGGATACCAGCCCTATGGGAGGGAAGCGGTGCAAGGAAAAGAAAATGGATCCAACTTCAATCATCAAGGAGAGCCAGGTGGTCATTGCAAAGGCTACCCTACAAATGCACATTCATCATCATTTCGGCCATCTAATGGGGTTTCTACAGCCCCACAAGGGAGTAACTCTAACCCCTCTTCTAGAACTAGAGATATTGTGTGCTTTAAGTGTCAAGGAAGAGGTCATATGATGAAAGATTGTCCTAATAAGAAAACTCTCATGATTAATCATTTAGGGCAATATGAATCTGAATCTGATTGTGATGATAATGTTGTGTGTGATGATGATGTGAATTTGCATGCTTGTGATGATAATAATGATGATGGGGTTGAGTTTGAACATGGTGAATCTTTGATTGTTAGAAGAGCTTTACATGCTATGCCTTCTTGTGATGATAACCAAAGAGAAAACTTGTTCCATACTCGTTGTCTCGTTAAGAAAAAGGTGTGCAACATGATAATAGATGGAGGAAGTTGTTGTAATCTTGCTAGCATTGAAATGGTTCAAAAATTACAACTTCCAACATTAAGTCACCCTAGACCCTACAAATTACATTGGATGAATGATTGTGGTGAATTGAAAGTGAACAAGCAAGTTAAGGTTGCCATAACACTAGGACATTATGAGGATAGTGTTTTATGTGATGTAGTGCCTATGCAAGCTTGTCATATTCTTTTGGGTCGTCCATGGCAATATGATAGGAAGGTCATTCATGATGGTTTAACTAATCGTCATTCTTTTGTGTTTAAGGGGAAGAATGTTGTCCTCAAGCCCATGACCCCAACCCAAGTTGCCGATGAGTATGAGAAGAAACGGGGAAAGGGGGAGAAGAAGGGGCGAGAGGAAACCGAGTGTCCGCAGCCCAAGACCACACCACACCCATCATCGCCTAGTGAGCCGAGCCAACCTAAGAGAGTGTGGGAGAATAAGGGAGTTCTTCTAGCCTCTAAGCAAGACCTTAAGGAGTTTCTTGACCCCGAGACCACTCTTATGTTGTTATGTAAGGAGCCTTCTTTGTTGAGTGATGATCTTAAGGCTACCCTACCTAAGAGGATTTTGGGGCTACTCGAGGAGTTTAAGGATGTGTTTCCCAATGAGATTCCAGCCGGTCTACCACCTATTAGAGGCATTGAGCACCAAATAGACCTTGTTCCGGGAGCCACCTTACCTAACCGCCCAGCCTATAGGATGAACCCTAAGGAAACCCAAGAGATCCAATCCCAAATGCAAGAGTTGTTGGATAAAGGTTATGTGAGGGAGAGCCTTAGCCCATGTGTTGTTCCCGTACTTCTAGTGCCAAAGAAGGATGGTTCGTGGAGGATGTGTGTGGATTGTCGAGCCATCAACAACATCTCGGTGAAGTACCGCCACCCAATACCCCGCTTAGATGACATGTTAGACGAGTTACATGGAGCCACTACCTTTTCTAAGATTGATCTTAAGAGTGGATACCATCAAGACCAAGTTTGGTCTTTATGAGTGGTTGGTTATGCCTTTTGGGCTTACCAACGCCCCTAGAACTTTCATGCGTCTTATGAATCATGTTCTTAGGCATTTCATTGGGAAATTTGTTGTGGTTTATTTTGATGATATACTTGTGTATAGTTGATAGGCGATATATTCTATAGCGCATTTAGTAGTTTTTGTCATCATTTACATGTCATTGTGAGAGGTATTTGTGTGAACTTGGTGATTCGGAACCTGTTGAAGAAGTTGAAGAAATCAGGCAAGTTACAGAAGAGCTGAAGTGAAGAAGTTCGGAAGTAGCTGGAAGGCTGGTGAGTCTGGCGCGCCCGCGCGGCACTCGACGCGCCCGCGCTGCTACCCGGAGCGCCCACGCTGCTAGGAGGAAGTGGCCGCGTCGATTCACCAGACAAGAAGCAAGTCAAAGGCTGGCGCGCCCGCGCTGCTACCCGACGCGCCCGCGCTGCTACATGGCGCGCCCGCGTCGGTCCCTGAAGACGGATTCTTATCCGATTTTCCCTATCTTATTAGTTTTAATATTATATTTTATATTTTTTACGGGATGTTAAACCCGATTTTATTAGGTTATATATTATGGCCGAGAAGGCAGGAGAGATTATTAGGTTATTTTCCAGAGACGTAGTTTCCTTTTCTTCATCTCACAAACCCTATGGAGAACTAACTCTCCGTTGTTGCACTTGGTTCTTTGAAGCCTTCAATTGATTTGGTTGTGAGTATTCTACTCTTGTTTGTCCTTTGTTAATTGTTTCGATCTCCTGAGCTTATTGCTTGATTGCTTATTATTGGTTAATCTGGATTGATCACCTAGGTTTATCGATACTAGTCATATTGCTAGGGTTTCCAATTCCAGGTTTGGGGTTGTAGGTTCATTGTAGCAAACACAATCACCATACGCGGGTTGCTTGTGGTAGATTGTGAAGGAGATTCGATTACAGGCTATTTTAACGGGTTGTTAGAATCGCTTGTATCTCATTATAATTCATGTTTGAATGCTATCGCTTTATTATTCGGTGAAGGTTTTCCCTTGTAATTTGGTGATAAGTGCTTTTAGGACTGGTAGGACTAAAAGCTATTACACGATCTGAATTGAGAACAATTACTGGACATTAGAACTTGAGATTCATAGAATGCGATGATGAACCATCTCAATTGTTGTGCGGATAATTACCTAGTGTGATACTTTTCCATCATATATTCGCAACCTCTTACTGCAACTTGTTCTGTCACCATTTGCTTACACACAAAACTCCCCTTGAATTGGTTACTTTTGGGTAATAATACTTGCTCTTACAATTGATTCTGTTTCCCTGTGGGTTCGACCCTAACTTACCTACTATACTTGTTATAGTTTGCATCTTAGGAATTTACTTTGATTAGGCATAACGACCTTAGGCCTGTCAATAGTAGATCCCTAGAAGAGCATGAGTTACATTTACGAGAAGTGTTATCTACTCTTCGTCATGAGCACCTTTATGCTAATTTGGAGAAATGTGAGCTTTGCACTAATTGTGTTACTTTTCTTGGTTTTGTGGTCAGCTCACATGGATTGAAGGTGGACGAGAGCAAGATCAAAGCGATCCAAGAATGACCTACTCCTATGTAAAGGTCCGGATCACAAAAAAATTATATTAAAAATAAATTTAAATCGGGTTATTTAAAATCTCTTAAAATGAATTCCGACATGATTTTATCAGATCAATTAATTCGGTTTTGGAAATTCAATTTGAAATTTCGAATTGGGACGAGGTCAAGGGTTAATTCTAGATATTCCAAATTTGATTTTTTGAGGGCCACAAAAGGGTTGTCTTCATCTCCTCTTACACTTCCAAAATTCAACAAATATGAGTCAACAACATCTCTTCCATTTCCCATTGTAGCTAAACATCCACACCACTTTCTCCTTCCCCTCTTTTGTTCGGTAGTAGCAGTAGCAAGATGAGCCTCCCCTATTACTCTAAATTTGATTTTTACTTTTACTTGGTTCAATACAACACACCTCAGCCCTTCTCCTTGGTCTCATTCAGCAAACAAAACACAATCCTGAAACTTTCCCCCATCTCTCACCTCCTTGCGCCGCCGAGCACCCCTGTCCCGAGAACCCCGAGCGCTCTGTTCGCATCACCGAGGAGCCGAGCAACCCAACCCCTCCTCCCTCTCCTCTCTGTCGAACCCAGCAGCAGCAACTTAGCCATCTCCGTCCTCACTCCGATGTCCCAAGACGCAACCCCTCCATTCAGTTTTCGAATCTAAGCCCTGAGCATCGTAGAGCACAACCCGAGCACCCACCGAGCTTCCCTGTCGTCTTCCTCGAGCAGCAGCTGCAATCCGAGCACCAAGGCCTCCGTTTTCCTTCCATTCTCCGGCGAGCAGAAGCGGCAGCATCTCCATCGTCTTCCTCGACGTCGACGAACCCCGGAGTACGCCAGCGCCGCCGGGAGCCCCTTCCTCTGCGTTTTCTTCCGATTTGCCTTGGTGAGTTCTTCCCCTCGTTTCCGACTCAAGCGCGCGTAAAGCTCGGCCTTTAACTGTCTTACACTCTCCCCAGGTGCAGAAAAACCTCCCTCCCTCGTCGTTGAAGTCCAGCGCAACCCTGTGGACCATCGCCGACGTTGTTCCTCGGAGATCGGTAAACTTCTTCTCCTTCCTTCCCTCTTAGCGTCGTTCTCTTCTTTCTGTAGTAGGTGTGGTCGGGTTATCTTGTTGGTCGGTTTGGTGGTGGTTGTGGCCGGAAAGAAAGCCGCCGGCGAGCCTATTCCTCTTCTTCTCTCCCGTCCTTTTCCGTTGTCAGTGAGCAGGACTTCTGTTCTGTTGGTTTGGGGAAGGAGATAAGGGATTGGGCTTGGGCCTATTTTGTTCCCGGATCCGGATCCACATCGGATCCTCCTCCTTTAGTTCTCCTGAGACCCGGATCCACTCTTCTCTCTGTTGGGCTGGGCCTGACCCGGTTTCCTTATAAGGGTTATATCATTTTTTTTCCTTGCAAGCTTTTGATTGGTAGAGTTGAATTCAGATCCGGGTCAAGAAAATCGGGTTGGGCTTGAGCTGGGCATGGTTTCCGGGTTGGGCCTTTTCATTTGGGTTATGTGTGGTTGTTTCTTGTTATTTGTTGATTATTTACAAATATTATTATTATCGTTATAATGTTTAGGTTGCTACTGTTATTATTAGTATTATATTATGGTCATTATTATTATTTGGTGATTATATTTCCTGAAAATTTGTATATATTATAAAATTATTCTGAAAAAAATATTTTTGGGATAAATATTGGGTGATGATTAAATATGTAAGTTGAGAATTTCGAAATGACTTGTTGATTTTGGATTTAAATAGAGATTTTGAAAATGGATTTAATTTGAGGCGCTATGTTAATTATATGTTGTTGATAAAGCATTATCTAAGAGGGTTTCAAGTTCGCGGAAATATCTCTTAAAAGATTTGTTGTTTTGAAAACCAAAATGCCGGAATTATTCTATAATTGATTTTGAGAGATTGGTTTTGAGGGTTTCAAGTCATACTTAGTCAGGATTTGACTAAGTATGACTTTAAAGGAATTGTTGATTTTCTGAGTTGATTTAACTGGATATTTAAGAGTTGAAAAGTTTTGGGAAGAATGATTTTGGATGATGTCGATCATATCGGAAAGGTTTTCAAAACCGGTTTCACTATCGGTTGGTTTTGAGTATGTTGAGAACTTGGGTTTCGTGCGTATGAATGTTGGTCCGGTGGCTTATGGAAATGACTTAATGATAGGTGTGTATTGCTTTTGGATTGCTTTGGACTTGCATTTGGGCCCTTTCTTGTGTTATCCTGCTGTTCTGCATCTTCAGGTAAGTTCCCTAGGGGGCTTACTCAGGTTGGACATTCGTGCCTGTTGTTGCATTTTATGTTAGGTGTTGCATATGCATAAAAGCATGCCATGTAGTATCCTGTTTAGGTTGCACTAATTGAATGAGCATCTGCGTACTTATTGCGTTTGAAACAGAACGGCCGTTATCTGTGATAGTCCTAGAGTCTTTGCTAGGGTCATAGGGTAGCCCAGCCTCATCGGGTACCCTGAGTCAATCGAGTCATGAACTTCCTTATATTATGAGATGCCTGCGGGCTTTATTGTGGTGCGGGTTAGGCATGCGTGCCGCCCGATTATGATGGAATGCATTCACGAGCTGGCCAGTCTCCGCCCTATCGGAAGGGGGTGGAGGTAGGAGAGGGATATGTCATTTGACATTGTCTTGGGCCCTTTTACAGTATTTCTGCACATTATTATGAACTAGGAGCATGCTAGTGTGCTTGACTTTCGTACTGCATTAGAGCACCTTTATTAGGTATAGCACATACTATGTAGCCTCAGCGAGGACTGCCGGTCCCGCATGAGTGGCTCGATCTGACTCCTTTCCCCGTTCTTCTTTTAAAGGTATTTTCTGCAGATTTGAGTGCTCGATGTCTATATGACGGGGTTTCCTTTTGGCGAATCGAAGAATCTGGCTAATATCCTGATTTAGTAAAATGGTAATTACACACTCATGATTTGGTTTTGACCGGTTTTGCCGTGACACTTGTATCTTTACTTTGCTTTCGCCTTACTTCGGTTCGAAATGGATTCTGCGACATAGTCTTAGGACAGGTTAAGGGTACCCAATGGCCCTTCGATGTTTTTAGGGTTTGAAATCCCTCTTTCTACTAATCATAAAATGAGTTTGAAACCTCGACCCGTACCTGGATTGCAAGATTCGAACAAGGGGTTTTATCCCTTGAAACGTAACCCGGAAATCATAATTCTGGGCCGTTACATCCTACATCAATTGGCCATGTTCGGAGCTTCCTTGGATTAGCTAGCTTCTATCGCCGGTTCGTGAGGGATTTCAGCACCATCGCAGCCCCTCTAACCGAGATCACCAAGAAGCATCACCCATTCACATGGGGAAAGGCCCAAGAGAAGGCGTTCAACACCTTAAAGGAGCATCTCACGCAGGCCCCGGTCTTAGGACTTCCGGATTTCAACCGGCCCTTCGAAGTGGAGTGTGATGCATCGGGCATAGGCATTGGTGGAGTTCTCATGCAAGAAGGTAAGCCCATTGCCTATTTTTCAGAAAAATTGAAAGGAGCTTGTCTTAATTACTCTACTTATGATAAAGAGTTGTATGCATTATTTAGAGTTCTTAAGACATGGCAACATTATCTTTGGCCTAGGGAGTTTATTTTGCACACTGATCATGAGTCCTTAAGGCATTTTAAGAGCCAAGACAAGTTGGATTGGAGGCATGGTCGTTGGATGGAGTTTATAGAAACATTCCCTTATGTCATTAAGTATAAGAAAGGAAAAGATAATGTTGTGGCAGATGCCCTTTCGAGGAGATACATGTTGTTGTCTACATTAGACTCAAGGATTTTAGGCTTTGCATATATTAAGGACCTTTACGTAGATGACCCTGATTTTGGAAAGATTTACAATCATTGTGTGGCTAAAGGATCCTTAGATAAGTACTACTTGTTTGATGGATTTCTTTTCAAGATTGATAAGGTTTGCATTCCCCGTTGTTCACTTAGGCTCTTGTTGGTTGAGGAAGCCCATAGAGGCGGATTGATGTGCCATTTTGGGAGGGATAAGACCTATCATATGCTACACACACATTTCTTTTGGCCTCGCATGCTTCGAGACGTAGAACATTTGGTTAAGAGATGTATTGATTGTTTGAAGGCTAAGTCTAGGTTACAACCCCACGACTTGTATTGTCCATTACCAATTCTTGCAGCCCCTTGGGAGGACATATCCATGGACTTTATTGTTGGGTTACCTAGGACTAAGAAGGGGAGGGATTCGATCTTTGTGGTTGTTGATCGTTTCTCTAAGATGGCTCACTTTATCCCTTGCCATAAGACCGATGATGCCTCTAATGTAGCTAACCTTTTCTTTAGATAGATTGTTAGGCTTCATGGAGTACCTAAGACTATTGTGAGCGATCGGGATGTGAAATTTCTTAGCCACTTTTGGAGTAAGCTAGGGACAAAGTTGTTGTTTTCCACCTCTAGTCACCCACAAACTGATGGGCAAACGGAGGTAACCAATAGGACCCTTACTACCATCTTTAGGGCCATCATTAGGAACAATTTGAGGTTGTGGGAGGATGCTTTGCCTCATGTGGAGTTTGCTTATAACCGGATTGTGCATTCATCTACTAAGCTTACACCATTTGAGTGTGTTTATGGTACTAACCCACTAACCCCTTTAGATCTTACCCCATGTCACATGAGGGAGAAAGAAGACTTTGATGCAGGAAAACAGGTGGAATTCATTCGGGAGCTTCATGAGCGTACTCGTGACCGGCTAATTCAAAAGGCCGAAGAGAATGTGAAACGAGCCAACAAGGGGCGTCGCAAGATGATTTTCCAGCCCGGCGATCTAGTTTGGGTGCATTTGCGAAAGGAGTGATTTCCAAAAAAGCGCAAGTCTAAGCTCGCTCCTCGAGGAGATGGTCCATTCAAAGTATTGCAACGATTCGGGGATAATGCCTACAAGATTGACCTACCGGGTGACTATGGAGTTAGTGTAACATTCAACGTCGCCGATCTCACCCCCTACCTAGATGAGGAGGAAGACATGGATTCGAGGTCGAATCCTTTCCAAGAAGGGGAGAATGATGGAGGACCATCCCAAGAACCACCCGATGCACCTCATTTCAGAGATGGAGATGGACCTATCACAAGGTCACGAGCTAAGAAGATAAGAGATGAACTTAACGCTTTCATCATCCACCATATGAAGTTGGTGCTACCAAAGGAGCCCGAGGATGACATCATCACATTGCTTAAAACCGCACCATTCTCGGGTTCAACTAAGAGTGATTCACCCACCACTCATACTTAGCCTTCATTTGCTTGCTTGTTTTTGGACTTAGAGTTTTGGGCCTTTGTTTGGGTTTAGTAGAACTTGTGTTTTTGGGCCCTTGCTTTTGGGCTGATTTTCTCTACTATTTAAGGCTTGTAAACTCTCATTTGAAGACACTTTGAATCTTGTTAATGAAAACCTAGTTGGTTTCACTCTCCAAAGGTGAGAGCTTCATGCCTTGTGTGCATGTGTGTTGTATTCAGTTCGGTTGTTCTTGGTTTTGTCAATTTCCCGAAGATTAGTGATTCCGAGATGAGCACGGACCTCCTCCTTGTGCTTCCATGGCCAGCCATGGTTGTGTAAGGTTGTATAGGGTTGGTTTTGGTGTCATTCGAGTTGGTTCTTGGTGCATTGTCCCAATGGGTCTTCTTGTTGTTCCTCAAGGTTGATTCCTCCTATCTTTCCCTTTCATTTCCCTTTGTTTTATTCTGTTTTTCCTTTTCATTTGGTCAAGCCTTGCTCCCAAGGTTTAATCCCCCTTTGCTGCGTTTTTCTTGTCTCACTTGTGCCATTTCTTTGTGTTCTTGTGAGTTCGAGTCCACAACGTCAAGAAGGTCGGGAAAACAGCGGCTAACCCCGCATCACCCCAATTTCTTTATTTCCACAAATATATTGTAAAACTATATCGAGGGTTTCAATATTTGTTTTTTTTTTTGTCGTTGATGCTTCATCCCAAATAAATAAGGTAGTTTGTTTCAATAATTCGGCTATACTACTTTGCTTGGAAATCTTACGTGTAAATGAATTATCATCTTCCATTTGTATTTTAAATCTAAAATGTGCAATTCTTATGGTAGGAATATTCGATGCAGCAATTCCAGAGGTAGCAGCTAGTAGAACTATTTTTCCCATTGATCATACATTTGCATATAAAGCACAATATTATAAAAATGTTTTTCTAATAACTCTAGGACCCTCTATGAAGAAAGCACCTAATTTTTTTTTCTTTTACATGTTGAATTATACATTTGTAAGCAATACGTTGATCATTATTTAATGATTTTGAAGCTTTTTTGTATATTGAAGGAATAGGAACATTCAACGCATCACTAATATCTCGTGTAAGTTTAAGTGTATTGTTTTTTTGTTCTGTGTGTTTTCCAAGATTATCAGATTTTAATGTTTTCCCCATACCTTTTAAATATTTTTCAATTTCTCTATATGTTAATCGTAAAACTTGAGTATCATTTTCTTTGTATTGTTGTTTGAAATATTCAGAAAGCGGTTCAAAATATTTTTCAAATAAGCTATTTGGATTTGGTGGTTCAGACAAAAACTAGTAGAGTTGAAAATAGGCGATGTAATGTGTTTGGGATTTGCGCTTGCACATTGCTTCATCCAAACACGATTCAACACAATTACTATCTTCTAAAAGTCCTTGTTTTTACGATGTTTCTTTAAATGTGTTGTATATATGTCCATTAATAGTTAATAAATCTTTGAATGATGAAGGATTGCAAAGTTTTTAGGTATGCTAACCTACTAATTGCAAATTTTTGTCTTCTTTTAGTCTATATTTTATTTTTCGTATTCCATACATAATATTCTAGAAATTTAGAGTATAAATATTTTTGTTCTTTTTCATTATTTTTGTTGCTCTAAAAAAATTGTGTTAGCATATTATTTAATCGTTGTTCGTCTTATGCTAAATGTTTAAGATTTAATTTGATGCAAAACTAATAAACTGTAAATTTGGTAGATGTATTTGTTTACTTTGATTCACACAATTTCAGTGAGAGTGTTATATTGGCACCTAAGAACGATGATGTAGATCATATTAATGAAATGTTAATTAATGAATTTAACGAAACACCTATTATTTATACAAATTTTGACTCTGTAATTGATGATCATTGTAATAATTATCCTACTGAATTTCTCAACACATGCATTACGTCCAATTGATATGAGTCTTCACAAACTTATTATAAAAAATATTGTCATGTAATATTAATACGAATTTAGATCCACCATCAGGATTATGCAATGGAACAAGGTTAATTTACATAATTTTTTAAATAAATTTAAGAGAATGTGAAATAACAACAAAGTGTTACAAAGGTGAACAAGTGTTCATTACAAGAATAACATTGAAAAACACCTTCAATGAAATATCCATTCAATTTAAAAAAAAAACAATTCTCAATTAAGTTATGTTTAGCATTGACAATAAATAAAGCACAACGTCAAACATTAGAACAAGTAATAATATGTCTACATAAACCTTGCTTTTCACATAGATAATTATATGTTGCAATTTCAAGAGTCCATAAACAAAGCTATATTAGTAGACTTGTCAAACGGATCATTCGGGTCGAGTTCGGGTCGGGTCACTTCGGGTTTCGGGTAAAACGGGTCTCGGGTAAAACGGGTTTCGGGTTTTTCGGGTTGACTCGAACCCGGATTTGACCGGGTTTCGGGTTTGTCAATTTTTTCTTTTTTAAATTAAAAAAATCATAATTTGATAATTTTGTGATAAATTTTAATTAAATATAAAAAAAATTAATTATATATAATTATAAATCAACCGGGTCAATCGGGTCACCGGATCAATCGGGTCAAAATTACCGGGTCAATCGGGTCACCTGGTCGAAACCTAAAAAAAAATTAAAATGTTGTTTCTTTTGAAATATTAAAATGAGCTCATATAATATAAAAACATGTATAAATATTACTATATAGATTTATTTATTTTACATTCCCTTAAAGTTAGTTTTTACTTATCTTTAAGTAACTAATTAAAATATTAATTTGAATATGCAGGACCACAGAAGTTACCATAGAAAATCAAATATAGCGTACCTTTCAAGATCAAGCAAAAACATTTCCAACCACTTAATGTTTAGATTAATATGTTATGTTTGTAGTAATTTTTGATTATGTGATATTCATGTTTTATGCTATGTTTTTGTGCTTATTTTCGCTCCTTATTCTAATTATTTTACACAAGTTTTGGTTTAATTTTGCAGAATTTGAAGCTATATCGGAGCAAAACCAAGAGCAAGGATCGACTGCAAGAAAGCACTCAATATCTAGTGGATTCACTCGATATCGACTGGAGAGGAGCTGAAAATCGGCTAAGTGTTGTGTAACGGCCCGGGATTATGATTCCGGGGTTACATTTTGAGGAATGAAACCCCTCGTTAGGATCTTGCGCCTCGAGTACAGGATGAAGGTTTGAAATTCCATCTTAACGTTTTTAAGTGGGATTTCATACCCAAAATTCGAAGGGATTGTTGGAATCCCCGGGGAAGTCCCTTGTACCTGTCATAGGTCTAAGCGTGGAAAACCAGCAGTCATGCAAATAGCATAATCAAGGTGTAATACAAGAGGGTGCCACGGCAGAGCCGGGTCAAAACCAAATCAATAAGCGTATTTATTGAAATCTAAGGTTAGACAATTTCTTTGCAATCGCCCAAGAGAGTTCCCACGTCATAGAAGCAAGGAACAATCAAGCTGCAAAACAAATCTAAAAAAATATGTATGCAGGGCGGTGTCAGATCGAAGCCCTACGCAATATAATCCCAAACAAGCAGACACATACACATGCTAGTTCTAATAAAGATGCTTCTAGATGCAAGTCGGAATATAAACACACTAACATACTCCTAAGATCAAGTGCATAAATATAATAAAACCTTAGCACCGAATACCAAGTGGTATATCCCTCTCCTACCTCCACTCCCTTCCGATAGGGCAGAGACTAGCCAGCTCGTGAATGCATTCCATAATAATCGGGCGGCACGCATGCCCAACCCACCCCACAAGAAAAATAAAGCCTGCATGCATCTTTCACAATCATGCTCATAATATAAGTAAAGGAAGTTCCATATGACTCGATTGACTCAAGACGGGACCTGATGAGACTGGACCATCCTATTGATGCATAACAATTGGCTAGGCCGGCCAATTGCTAAACTAAAAACGTCAATCTTGCTTTAGCTCTTGTATTGCGTCTCTTCGAAGCCGGCTCATAACCGATTGAGCGGAAACAGTTGCCAAATCAACTAATTAGCAAATGCTAATTAATTACTCCTTCAATTGCTTTGGTCAAGAATTGCGGCTCCAATTGCAATCCAACAGTATGATGGCTTCGAACTGGAAATTGCTCCACATTAAAAGGCAATGGCGGTGGGGATT
This sequence comes from Persicaria tinctoria, assembly GCA_037127255.1. NCBI lineage: Eukaryota > Viridiplantae > Streptophyta > Magnoliopsida > Caryophyllales > Polygonaceae > Persicaria > Persicaria tinctoria. Next base: position 34,840,595 of record JBANSL010000017.1, on the reverse strand, counting down.
TAGTTAACAAGTGTGTTAACCAATTTGGTCAACAATGGCTGTGGAATATATATATTGAAACAATTCCGATCGAATAGCGAAAGTGAATTGCAACGTGATTAGTTTCGTGGATCGGACGATAGAAAGTATAAGAACGGGATGCGGGTTTGGATTGATAATCGAAGAACCCTTAATCCATAAAGGGTTTCTTTAATTCTATATTCAATCTGATTAATTCAACACGGAATACAATATTTAAATAGATAAATAACTAGGGTTTGGTTGGCTTCGGATTGCTTTACCAAACTATATCCTAACTAAATAAAACTTAATCTAAAATCCTTATATAGAAAATAATAAAATATGATAATTAAAAAAGCCTAAATGATAGACTCTCCTAACCATCTTATTTGACCTAACTAAGAAATAATAAAATAAGCAATTCTATAATTAGACTCCAACTAACATAGGAGTTACTAAAAATATAATACATATAAAAAATAAGAAATATAAATAATAAAATAATTAATGTCGTTTCTTCAACGACTCCCAAGGTGGAGCCTTCTTCTTCCACTTGAGGATGACATCATTCTCCTCCATTTGAAATCGACTCGTCCTCGAGTCGTCGCCTGGATCAAGATCGTTGTTTGACCAACAGAAGCCCATCTTGACCCGCATCATTCTCCCCCTCTTATTTTCGATTCGTCCTCGAATCAAGTCATTGAATAGCAGTAGGGAAGGAGCAACCACGAAAAAGTAACTTCCGTGACAATCAACTTGAGATAGTGCCAGCAGAATTTGAGGCAAAGGAACCTCAAAAACAACACCTGTCATAGGGATCGTCGAGCAATCAAAAGGAACAAAATCAAAAGGCTCAATAACCCTATGAACTCCAGAATTCTCAACATTAGGAACAAGTGTGTTAACCAATTTGGTCAACAATGGCTGCGGAATGTATATATTGAAACAATTCCGATCGAATAACGAAAGTGAATTGCAACGTGATTAGTTTCGTGGATCGGACGATAGAAAGTATAAGAACGGGATGCGGGTTTGGATTGATAATCGAAGAACCCTTAATCCCTAAAGGGTTTCTTCAATTCTATATTCAATCTGATTAATTCAAAACGGAATACAATATTTAAATAGGTAAATAACTAGGGTTTGGTTGGCTTCGGATTGCTTTACCAAACTATATCCTAACTAAATAAAACTTAATCTAAAATCCTAATATAGAAAATAATAAAATATGATAATTAAGAAAGCGTAAATGATAGACTCTCCTAACCATCTTATTTGACCTAACTAAGAAATACTAAAATAAGCAATTCTATAATTAGACTCCAACTAACATAGGAGTTACTAAAAATAGAATATATATAAAAAATAAGAAATATAAATAATAAAATAATTAACGACGTTTCTTCAATGACTCTCAAGGTGGAGCCTTCTTCTTCTGCTTGAGGAGGACATCATTCTCCTCCATTTGAAATCGACTCGTCCTCGAGTCGTCGCCTGGATCAAGATCGTTGTTTGACCTACAGAAGACCATCTTGACCCGCATCACCTATGATCCCTAGCAAACACTCTAGTTACTTCACAGATAACGGCCGTTCTGTTTACATACACATAAAGAAGTAGAATACTCAACGGTCAATGCAACCTAGCATGGTACTACATGACATGCTGATTATGAATGCAAGCACCTAGTACGCACATGGGTACAAGCAGGGAGTTCTTTTTGGAATATGAGTGAGCTCATATAGGAACTCACCTGGAAGTGCAGAACAGCAAAAGGCAACAATTAGGTATACAGAAAGCCAACATGTCACAGATAATCACCTAACACATATATAAGTAATATAAATAAGTCTACTTCTAATGTTACTTAAAGCATATAATATCACACACAAGACATCAAATTTATTCACCAAGTTAGGCAAGGTAAGTCATTTTCGCAAGATTTCCCAAAATTCTTTTAAACCTCTAGTTACATCAAATCACCATTCAAAAAGCTTTCTCAAATCATCCAAAAAATCCATTTATAAAAGATTACCCTTTCATCAACTTATTTTATTACTATTTTAAGACAAATCCGACAAGGTTAGTATATTTCCAAAATCCTCTTTCGAAATTTATTAAATCCATTTCCATTTATCAAATCAATTCCCAACTTTTAAACCTTTTCCAAATTCGTTTTGAAATTCAAGTCTCGTAATATTTTTTTTTTTAAATCTCAATGATAATATTACTAAATATATTATATACCATTTACTTAATATATTTTATATCAAAATATACATAAGTCCTAAAAATCCATATTCCATTCAAACACATTTTACCCAAAGAATTAAGCCCCAAAGAAATAGGCCCAATCTTTCTTAAAATTTCTTTTTAAAAGGATGAATCGGACCATTAAAAGAAGGGATTTTTTTGGTAACCGTCCAAAATAAGGGGGTTGTTTTGCAAAATGTCCATTTTCATAATGGCTTTTGTAAAATGTCCTAAATTGACATTTTTACCCCTAGCTTCAATACCCTTGTTTTTCCTATTGCACCAGGACAACCCGATTTCTTCTGCTTCACGAAATGACGAGCATGAACGCTAGTTTTTTCACCAGGCCTCCCCGATCTCCCTGATTTCGAAGATTTCGATCTCGATCTGAAGTAGGAACCCCAATTTCTTCATCAGGCATCGTCGATTTCGCCATCAGTAATCAAACCTGAACGAATTTGTGCTCGATTATAGCACTGTAATCCCAAACTCAGATTTCAAAAGAGGTAAATATCGAATTTGTGCTCGTTTGTTGTTTGAGACGTGAATATTGTCATTGATTTTGATCTTAGTTGATGATTTTCATCTCAGTAGCAAATTTGGTGATTTTTGTACTATAATCCCGAATTCTGTTTTGATACATGTGTTTGAATAACAATGAATTCCTGTCATCACAGTAGCTAAATCCAATTTGATTATGATATATGTGTTTGAATAAAATTGGATGCCTATCATCACAGTAGCTAAATTTGATTTTGATCTCAGTTTGAATAAAATTGGATGCCTGTCATCACAGCAGCTAATTACAATTTGATTATGATAGATGTGTTTGAATAAAATTGGATGCCTGTCATCACAGTATCTGAGTTTGATTTTGATCTCAGTTTGAATAAAATTGGATGCCTGTCATCATAGTATCTGAGTTTGATTTTGGTCTTAGTTTGAATAAAATGGGATGCCTGTCATCACAGTAGCTAAATTTGATTTTGATCACAGTTTGAATAAAATTGGATGCCTGTCATCACAGTAGCTAATTGCAATTTGATTATGATAGTTGTGTTTGAATAAAATTGGATGCATGTCATCACAATATCTGAGTTTGATTCAAATTGTTCCATCAGATTATATGTATTAAACCTTAGAGATGTCACCAGGGAACAGGTATAATGGATGTCAATTTGCTAACAGTAAAATTTGGAGGAGAATGGAAAATGGAAGAAGATGATTTAGTGTTTGTTGGTGATGTGTCATCAAAAGTGATTGTCATCAATCAGCCTATGAGTATGTATGAGATGAAGACTGAGATAATCAACAGATTCATCAACAGTGACAGTTTGGCTCCTAATCTTCAATTCAGTCATTTGCATCCTTTCAAGAAAACTATGTAGCCTTTTTTTATTGAGAATGACAGTGATTTGAGGAGTTTCTTTCAAATGAGTGAAGTGAAGAAAGTGAATTGGACATTGCCTTTATATGCTACTGTTGTAAAGGAAATCATTAAAGATCGGGTTACACACTCTATGAATGATGAAACTCAATTGGTTTTACATGCTGACAGCTATTTCAAGGATACATATGTGATGGAAGACAACTTCTGTGTGCAGAATGATGATGTAGACTGCATAAATAATGCCAATGATACAGATGCTAATGGAGATGATACCGAGATTGAGAGTGGCATCAGTAGCACTACAATGTCCACAAATTATGCAGAATCTATAAGTTCAAGAAAGGGGTTCATTATTATAGTTGTGGGATAACTGTTAAGAACAAAAGAAGATCTGAAAGATGCTATTGCATTGTTGGCTGCACAAGAAACGTTTGCTTACAGGGTGAAAAAGACAACACCAAGTTATTACAGAACAGTTTGTGTTAATAAGAGTTGCGATTGGAAAATTCATGGTGCCATATTAACTGGGTCAACTATATTTCAAATTTTGAAATACAATCAAGAACATAGTTGCAGTTTGGAAGTAAGGATTGGAAAACGTCGCGCTCCTAACTACAAACTTGTTGCTGAAAAGATCAAACCAAGGTGAAAAATACTGTAATTTCTTCTTGTAATCACTCCTCCTCTGATATTTTATTGACTCTTTTACATCATATGAACAGATATGAAGACATCAAAAAGGGGCCAACTCCAAGTCTGATTAGAAACATCATAAGAACTGACTTCAAAATAAATGTGAGCTACTGGAAATCATGGAAAGCTCGTGATGCAGCAATAAAGATGGTAAGGGGATCATCAGAAGGAAGCTATGAATTATTACCAGCATATTGTTGTGTCCTAAAGCAACATAATGTTGGAACTGTCACCTTCATTCAAGTTGACTCCCAATCAAGGTTCAAGTATTTGTTCATTGCATTTGGACAATGTATCCGTGCATTCCCAATTCTGCGAAACTTTCATCATTAACATCAGCAGCAACACTTTCATCATTCACATCAGATGAATAACCAAGAATGACACCAATACCAGAACTGCATCATCAACTGCATCAATTGAAGCACCAACATCAGTATCATCTCCAACAATGTCACCAGCCACCTCTTTTGCCATACTACTGTCTTTATTGAACTCGAGTGAAGAAAGAACAACCGTAGGAGCAACAATGTCACCAGAAGCAGAACTGTCATTAATTTCATCAGTCGAAACAACAACAACAACAGTATCAGCTCCAAACTGTCACCAGGCACATCTTTTGGCACATTAATGTCAACAATGCACTCTTATGAAGAAAGAACAAATTTAGGAGCAACAGAAAGAGCAATATTGGTGGAATCTGATAGAATAATATAAGTGGGAGCAACACTAGAATCATCAGTTCCATCTGTTGAGATAATGACTAAAGCAGGAGTAACAAAGCCAGTGTCATTAATTTCATCAGTAGAAGCAAGAGGAGAAGCTTTAATTCCACCATGTGACACAAAAGTTAGAGGCACACCACTGTCAGCAGGAACACCAGTGAGATTAAGCTTATCATCTGAAACACCCACTTCACATGAGACAAACACATCAAGAAGAGGAGCAGCAATGTCACCAGTTTCAGCCAGAGAAGCAAGGACTTCAGCAGTAGCAATAGCACTGTCATCAGCAATCTTATCAGGAGAAGGGAGAACCATGTCATCAGCAGAAGGAAGAACCATGTCATCAACTTTCTCCGGTGACTCCAGATCTGTCCCATCAGCAGTGCAATCAACATCACCCTCTATTGAAGTTGACGCATTATTTGATAGACGAACACAATAATCTGCAGGGTCAGACTCGTTCGAAGTATCGTTGTCAGCGGTTTCATTTAAACGGCTAAAAGGATACCCATGCTGAGAAATCTGAGAGCTAATCCCAACCATTTCAAGCTTGAGAGATGCATCCAATTCTTCACGAAACTTTTTTAGAGTGGCTTCATTGTCGTCATTAGAACGATGAGATTCTAGTGAAGCAATTCTCTGCTCAAGTCCAAGGATCTAAGAAACACACTCCTTCAATTGTGATTCAATCTTGTCAAAGAATGCCTTAAAAGATATGATAATTCCTTCAAGAAATTCAGGTTTTCTAACCAAATCTTTAGCCCAACCAGGAAGATCATCACTTGCAGGAATAGAAGAGGAAGGCAAATCAGGTGCAGACTCAGACGGAGGGGCACTAAACTTACCACCTGTAGGAGGAACAGGTCTAGGTAGCTTAAACATGGATTTCTTTGGCTTGTCTGCATGAGCTGGAACTTTGTCACCCTTCTTTGCTTCTTCTTTACTCTTAGAGGGAGATTAGCTCTTTGAAGATTGCCGAGATGGCATCACTCGTTGCTTTTTCTTCATAGGCTGATCAACAGCAACAGAGCTTCTCAACTCTCTCTTCTTCACCACAGGAGCATCACTGCGCTTGGACCGTGTAACCACTGCTTGCTTGAGAGGAACAGGACTAGCTAAGTGCGCGTGGACCGTGTCACACCTGCCTTCTTGAGAGGGACATGACTCTCAAAGTCAGACGTGGCATCAGTGGCAATTAACTTCTTTTTCCCCAATGGTGACTTTCTGACTAAGTCCTTCTCTTTCTAGTAGGAAGTTTAAGAGAAGGGAGAGTAGCTTCAACTCCACCATGAAATATGGGACCACCTGATTGCCTAACAACATGAGCTTCAAGACGTAACTTTCTAGCATATACTACATCACTGTCATTAGTACCCAACCCAACGAAAGAAGAAACAAATGAATCAATGGAGTCATCAGAGACTTCATGAGAAAACGAGAGTTGAGGGCCATTTATAAACTTGGCATAAATAGGATAGACAGTAACACCCTAGCAAGAGAATAAGAAACAACATTACACAATGACAGTTAGGAAATGGAAGAATGAAATGATATAAAAATAATAAAAACACAAGAAGAAAAAGGATGCTTACCAAATCTTTTGAAAAAAATTCAGCACACTTGTCATAATTAATGCAGAAATCAACATTTTCACTATACCAAACAATAGAGGCAGGTAATCCTTCACAAAATGCAAAGTTACAACATGTCATCGAAGCAATTTGAGGATTTGCTTCTAAAATCTAAACCTAAGATAAAAACAAAAATAAGGACAAAAATTAGAATAAAAGAACAATAATATAAAAATAATAGGCATACACAATAAAAATTGGAACTTAAAAGTAAGTAGAAGGGAACTACCTGAAATGCCAAGGGATAACCGAAAACATTGTAGCCAAACCTCTCACCTCTGTTGGCTTGTTCTGATCGCATGCCTTTCTTCAAAAAAGACAATATTTCCAAATAGACAAGACGTCCAAAAGGATAATGCGATAATCTGACCAAATCAGAAACAAGATCAACATATTGTTGACGTACAATATAGTTATTCCTCTGGGGGAGCAAAACACTCTCAATCAGTAATAGGTATGCTAAGGATAGTTTCTTCTGAGACAGCTTTGGTTCCTTTTTAAAAATTGCAATAAGACCATCCAAACTGCACTCAGAAACACCCAAAAACTCCTCCATATCAACTTGATGAGAGGTAGACTTGTCAGAACCATTATCTTCACAAACCAACCCGGTTACACAGCAAAACTCAACAAGCGAGAACCTTAACAAATGTCGCCCAACTTTAAACCACATTTCATTCTTTTTCTTACTCTCCACTTCATGTAGCAGCATCTGATGGGAAAGTTGTGAATAGAAATACAGGCGATCACCAGCACGCACAATTGACCAAAAACAGCCATCAATGAGGGCAGCCCAATCAGATGAAGACAACCCCTCCCGAATGATATCAATAATAGTAGGCTTTGAGTATACATTAAGATGTGCACGAAAACGCTTCTTCTCAGGGACAATGAACTTAAATCCAGCAGATTCAGGAGGAAATGATGTCTCTAAAGGAGAAGGTTCACTAAAGAGCAAAATATATTTACCTGAACAGCATATCAAATTCAAACATAAATAAATAAAAATGAAATGTCACCATATGGAAGATAATGTCATCACAAGAGAAAAATAACAGACCCTAACCTAAGAGATAAACTACTACCACCAAGCATGAGAAATATCAAATACATAAATACACAAAAGAGAAAGAACAATGGCATATAACAGACTGTAATAAAAAAGATAAACTACTGTCACCAATCATAAGAAATATATCAAATACATAAATACACAAAAGACAAAGAACAAGGGCATCAAAAAAAACAGTGTAAAGAATCCTGTCACCACAAGAACATGTGGTATAGAGTATGGTTTGGGGTTTAGGGTTGAGTCTTTAGGGTTTAGGGCCAAGGCCCTAAACCCTAAACCCTAAAATGTTATGTAAAGTACTTCAATAAGAAATGAGGGGTGTCACCACACGTAAAGGTGTCACCAAAAGGACAACCCTATGACAAGTGAATCAAATACCCTAAAGGGGCTAATGCTAAGCAAATAATCTGTCAGCATGAGTAATGGTATCACCAAAAGGACAACCCTATGACAAGGGAATCAAATACCCTAAAGGGCTAATGCTAAGCAAATATTCTGTCAGCAGAAGTAATGTTGTCACCAAAAGTAATGGTGTTACCAAATGGATACCCCTAGGACAAGGGAAGCAACAACCCTAGGGGCTAATGCTAAGCAAACATACATGTGTAGTGTAAAGAATCCTGTCATCACAAGGACAAGTGGTGTACAGTATGGTTTAGGGTTTAGGGTTGAGTCTTTAGGGTTTAGGGTCAGGCCCTAAACCCTAAATCCTCAACCCTAGACCCTACAATGTTATGTACAATACTTCATTAAGAGATGAGGGGTGTCACCACATGTAAAGGTGTCACCAAAAGGATAACCCTGTGACAAGGGAATCAAATACCCTAAAGGGGCTAATGCTAAGCAAATACTTTGTCAATAGGAGTAATGGTGTCACCAAAATTAATTGTGTCACCAAATGGATACCCCTAGGACAAGGAAAGCAACAACCCTAAGGGGCTAATGTTAAGCAAAGATACATGTGTGGTGGAAAAGAATCATGTAACCAGAAGGAATGGAGTCACCAAAATGGATACCCCTAGGACAAAGGAAGCAACAACCATAAAGGAGCTAATGCTAAGCAAAGCTTAATGTGGTGTAAAACATTAAAACAGTGGGAATATATGATGTCACTAAAAGGATAATTCTAAGCAATGAATGGTCTCCCACCATGAATGGACATAGAACAGACTGTAACCAAAGAGATAAACTACTGTCACCACGCATGAGGAATAGATGAAATACATAAATACTAAATTCAAAACAAAATCAGTCCAAGGAAGAAATAATGCATCATATCACAAACTCAGAAACTTATAGAAAACAAAAGAATCAGAAAACAGACAGAACAATGGCTTACAACATCCTGGAACCAAAACAGGAAACTACTATCACCATGCATGTAAAGCTGATCAAACAACTATGCATAAATGCTAAATTTGAAACGAAATCAGTTCAAGAAACAAGCAATGCATCATATCACAAACTCATAACCCTTACATACAAATAAAAGCAAAATACAAACCCTAACCGTTGCTTAACAGGATAAAATCACAAAAACAAAACCAAATTAAACAACAAACTGACGACAACCAGAGAAGAACATGCAGGAAATGGAAGGAGATGTCCAAATGCAAACAAAAATTGCAAAACCCTAAACAGAAACCGATTTCATTTTAAACAACAGTGAGCAGTACCTGATGACGCCGCCATTAGAAGCACGAAGAGCAGCACGAAATCAGAATGGGAGATGAAAGTAGCAGAGCAACCGGCGAGAATCAGAGAAACAGAGGAAGAAAAACCGACGAGGAGTGAAAAGGCGTGGAATCGTCTGGAAGAGAGACAACGGACGAAGTGGAGAGCTGGAGATGACGGGAATGATGATGGAAAAATAAAAACCGCACTGCAACTCACATTGTTTGAAATATAAGGGCAGGGGCATTATGGAGTTTTCAAAAGAATTTAGGACATTTAGCAAAAACTGTTTTAAGTGGACATTTTGCAAAAGGAGGTTGATAAAATGGACATTTGGCTAAATTTCTTCTTAAAGAAGGAAGAACAGACTTGTTCAAGGAAAATAAAAAGAAGACCCGAACCGATCTTCCTCCCCAGTCCAAAAATCAGGCCCTGGTGGAAAATGGAAGGAGGAAGGCGTTCCTTCGCCGACGATTCCAGGGCTGAAATCCTCACCAGATCTCTCTTTCCCGACCACCCGAACATGAAATGTTCCAAACGAAAACATAGGAGAGGGAGAAAGGGCTCACCGAGGGGATGGGATATGACGGGCAGGTCGGAGGCTCGTCGGAAGTCGATTTGGGGCTTTCCGGGGCTCGAAGTGCTCTTGTTGGCCTAGAACGAGAAGAATAAGTCATAAAGGGGGTGGCTTTATGGAGTTAATGATCAGGAAAGAGAGGGAGAAGCTCACCGGGGGTCTCGGATGGAAATAGGGGTAGGAGAAAGAGGTGTGGTGGTGTCGGTGTCGGTGGCTCCGGGATCCTAGGGGGCTGCTTGGCTCAATTCGTCGGACGTCGGAGCTCGGAGAATGGTGGAGGAGTAGTGAAGGGGAATGGCTTTTGTGTTTGAATATTTTGCTTGAGGGGTACTTGGGTTTCACTTTTAAAGAGGGAAGAGAAGGGTTCAAAGCTGCAGGATTGAATCAAGGGGTGGGATTATTGCTTTTGTGGCTTACTGCTGCTGTTGTAGTTCTTGAGGAGGAATCGGTCAAAGGTTGTGGAGTGGGTTGGCAGCTTGCCAAGAAAAGGGGAAACAATGGTGGAATGACGGAGAGAAGGGAGAAGGTGTTTGCCCATTTTGGTAGGAGTAAGGCTGGAAAGGGGCTTCAGTCTGGGCTCATCCGAAAAGAAAAATTGAAGAAAACAACAAGTAGTCCCAATATGACTCCCAAATACCCGAAATAAAATTCTGAAACCAGCTTTTCAATCTTATCCCGACTCATTCAAAATAAATTTTAAAATTTCCAATCCGAATTTAATAATGAAATCCCTGAAAAGCGGAATAAAATCTAATTTGTATAAATTTAAAAATTGGGTCGAAATTCGCTCCAAGAATTTCAACTGCGATTTAGTAAATTAAAGACGAGTTTTCCTTGAAACATCTGAATTAAATCCGATTTAAATTCATTTTTCCAAAAGTTATGATTCAAAAATCCGGGCCTTTACATCATCCACCTCTAAAAACAAGTCCCGTCCTCGACACTAGAACTAAAACAAAGTAGGGGATGAAGTTTGAAACTGATGAGTCCAAGGACCATGTCCAAGGATCTTGTAATCCTCTCGGTTGCGTCTTCCTGGAATCTCACATCCTAGTCACTGTCGTGACATCTCCAATTGGCCTTGACAAGTATGCAATAAGCGTCCCTATCACATCCTCACTTCGACTTTTCGGAAGTACCACAACTCTAAAAGTTCTACAATATCATCACTAGGTCTTAGCAAGAAACTTACAAGCGCCCTCATAAAATGCTTGTATCCATTTCGTGAAGTATCATAGAGTTGACTGGGTTTGAAAAGTTTCAAAGGGGATTCCGCAATTGAAAAAAATTGGCCTCAAAATCGTTGAAATTCTCGATCGTGTTCGGTCTTCCCAAATCCAAGTTAGTCGTTTTGAAACTGATGCAGGACCATCCAAGACACCTTCGGATGATGTCCTTCTCAAGAGGAAGAAGAAGGCTACACCATGGGAGAAGATCCAAAGGTTGACGTTTTTTACATTCGTCCAGCAGTTTGACAGTTTTTCGACGTCTCAGTAAAATGGGTCGTACGGATTCTATATTTATTGGATTGAGGCGTGTCATACCTTGTCGGAACGAGGACGAAGAGATCTATAACTTTGCTGTTGAAGGTGTTTCCAGATTCGTCCTAGACTTTGGCCGAAATTCAACATCTTTGCAAGCTGTCACTGTTTGACGGGATTTTATCAAGTCTTGAACATTATATTTATTTCTTATTTTAGTATTATTTTTACTTAAGTTATCTTAGGAAACTTTGGGCCTATTTTATTAATTACTTTAAGTTATTAGTTTTTATCTTTTCTATCTCCTAGAGAGCTTAGGCCGGCCCATCTACAGCCCTGCGTGGCTATATATTTCGTTACATGCATTGTAGATCAATAGGAACATAATGAATAGAATTTAGATCTCTCAAATTGTGTGAAACACATGGAGTGTCTTGTTGATCCAACTAGAGTTGTGCTCGTTGATCATCGAATTGGTTTGTTTTAGCTTGGTTTGCTTTGTCGTTCATCAACTTTGCAAGACTTGGTGAACCTAGTATCCACAAGCCCCCTCCTTGTGCCTTCAAGTTGTCCGCTTGATTGTGTAGAGTTGTAGAGGCGGGTTGTGTAGTCATTGATATTGGTTCCTACCTTCTACGAAAGCCTGGGGTTTCTATATTGTTCTACATAGATCGTTTCAGTCCTTATCAGGTCGTGTCTTTCTATCTTTATCGAGTCTTTATTCATTTTGTCGAGTCTGTCTTGTTCTTGCGTCGTTTCTTTTGTTTCTTGCTGCGTTCTTGATCTTCTTGGACGAGTTCTTGGAGATCTTATTGAGTCTTGCATAAATCTTGCATCTTTCTTGTTAGTTCTTGCTGCGTCTTTATCGTTCTTGATCGATCTTGATTAAGTTCTTGCGTTTCTTTATTAGTTCTTGATTATTCTTGCTTGTTGTCGAAGATCGGACCATCACACGGCTAACCCCGTATCAGAAACTCTTTCAAAACCCTTTAAATCCCAACTTGGTCAAGCAAATTCAGAACTCAAGAGGTGGAATCATCCACCTCTAAGGGCTAATCCCATATTCTCTTCCTAGGTTCCAATCCTAAAAGCAATTCCAAGCTACGAATTTCTAGCCATTATTAGAATCAACATAACCACGGCCAAAAACCGTAACATAAATAGTCATTACCAACATTGTCGCACACCAATATATTGGAACGTGACACTTAACATTAGCATTTCATGTACTAGGTGTCAACAAACAAGAATGCATCAAGCAGAAATGTCATTTTTTAAAGGGTAGACACATCAAGCCTCAACCTTAGCAAATCACATAAGCATGGTTTCCTTCTTACCACTACCAACATATCAGAATTTGTCACAAATGGGTGTCAACATAATAGAAGGGCAGCAAGTCAGCATAACCAAATTTATTTCAACAAGATTCAGCAAGCCAAGATACCCACCATTTTCATAGCCAAGGACCTAGTTGGAAATCAATTTTGAAATAGCAATGCATAGAGATGTCAACACAATCATGTTTCAGCAATTTAAGTTCAAGTTGTCAATCATAGAATCTGTCATGCTCCCACGGTTTGGTAATAGCAAGGTCTAACAACGTAGCAAGCAACAAAATATTATCAAGGCAACATTTAACTTAATAGGTCATCGCATACCAATATACCAGGATAACATGCATCCTCATACTATGGACTCTACACTCTACTATCACTTAATTCCTAAGTATTTCATATCAGCATATAACATGATTTCACGCTAGGTTTATACATCATTATCTCTCATTGTTCCAAAACGGTCACATGTCATAAATCCTAAGATATTATCATGCTCAGCAAGTATTGCAGAATATCAGGTATCGACATAGCAAGACAAGTTACCCCATAACCTCATGCTAATAATAATTCGAGAAAAGGTAATATCATGCCAACATCGCAATATCATATTGTCACATATTATCAGGGCACATAATATCATTATTACCAACACAGGTCAGGATTTCAGCAGGTATAATTCACATTCCACGAGTAAAAGAATTTAGACAAGGCTTGCCGACACAGAACACCAATCACATCACAAGGTCAGTCACATAGGAACACCAAAGCATTGAAATTCATCCTCATAAGTAGAAGTTAACTAGGTAACGTCTACCATTAGTTCATCATTCAAGGAATCAATATGTCAGTTCTAGGACCTGGGGTTTATGGGTCCACCGTGCTCCCGATGTGCCGCTCCCGTGCTATTTGGCTAAACGTGCTCTTTTCTACGCCATCGTTCATCAAAGTATTGCAAGCAAATTTTTAGCTAGCGGAGATAGGTGAGAGACAAGGAGGACAACTCGGACTCCCACGGAACCAAACACATACCAACTGATGATGATACGACGAAAAACAAGATCCCGACCCAAGAAGGAGTATGATGCCCTTATGGAACTCTATGAGGTTACGAGTGCAACAAGCAAAACACATACCAATCATGGAGTAACCGATGGGGGCACTATCATGGACCTATCTAAATGAAAGATGTTAACAGGTGGGGGCACTAACAAGAAAACACATACCAAGCTTGATATGTATAAGAACCATGTATACACGGATGCATAATAAATTTGTGCGACATAAAGCTCATGCAAAATCTAGTAAATATCACGGAGCATTACACGTAGGGTAAATTGTTCGTGATAGGTACACATAAGCAGCTCATAATCAATGTGGGATCATATGCAGACCTATCGAGATGTTTCATATCATTTGGACTAGTACCGTGAAAGGATCATATAAAGCCGCATAGAAACCATGTCATGCAACAACAACATTCTTATGATAAGGTAAGTGCGGGATGTCAGCATATAATGAGCTATGGTTGGACAACAGTCCTCCATGATACTAGTAATATCTGGTCAAGGATTTAAGGAATGAGCGCAATCAAGGATAATCGTGAGGAATAATTTAACACCAAAATCACATTTCACGTATATATGCATCTACCATGTCGTATGGTATAACACGCAAATAGATAGTCAATTGCTAATTAACACATATCCCACCAAAATATGAATTTATCCAATTAAGCATCGGAAGAGCATCATGTGATAAGGACAACAATTCAGATGACAACACTCATAAGCATGCCACTAGGGCTGTGCAGAAAAATACGACACGGTTGACACGACACGAAACCGCAACAAAACGGCACGAAAAAACACGAAACGATATAGATACGACACGATTATGACACGAAACAGTAAAACACGATAGTAAATGTGTCGTGTTCGGATCGACATATTTCCCTTGTCGGGTATCCGACACGACACGTTAATTGTTTTTTTAATATTGGTTCTCTGTTGTAATAGTTAAAATAAAACAAATGTCTTAGGGTGACATGAACATCAGATTGCCCAGTTGGTTTCAGGTGCGCTAGGGATTGGTATTGGGCAGATGGTCTTTGGGTCGATTCCGGATCTATGCAATTTTTTCCCCTCCTTTTACTTTTGTCTAGGGTTTCTTAGTAGTAGCTAGGTTATGTATCCCTCTCGCCGCCTCCTCTCGCTCAGCCAAGAGAGAGAAACCATTACTCAGATCTTTGCCAGTCCGCCTCAACATTCTCAAAATCGGACACCACTGCTCTTCCCTACCGGAGTGGAAAAGACCAGTGCTTTGCAAGCGTAAAATCAGACACCGCCGCTCTTCCCCGCTGGAGTGGAAAAGACTGGTGCTTCGCAAGCATAGAAACCGCCTCTCCTCTCGCTCACCTTTTACTCTTGTTCAAAAATCAAATTGCTTGCTCGTTTTAGGAGGAGGAGAAGAGGAGGCAGGTGAGGAGGGGGAAGACGTACTCGAGCCATGCCTCCATCTTCCAGAAGTCGAAGAGGGCGGTCGTCGGTCGATCACCTGAGTCCCTGCGTCCCACAGTAGAACATGTACATTTATCATCTTCTTCCTATCCTAAAAAGCTGAAATTTTGAATTTAAATTTGAAGCATTGATTACTTGTTTCCGATCTTTTGGAATGGATTTGTTGTGTTTGATACTATCCAATTTGATTTTTTGTTCTTAGTAATCAATTTCACATATCTAATTTGATGAGTAATGAACTGTTCAGATTGCAAATTGGTTAGGGAAGATTGGGGGAAGACTGTACCGGCAGCGCAAATAATTCAGGAATTTTTTTTTTAATTTTATAAATGGTTCGTGTCGTGTTACACGGGTATCCGGCTGTGTCGTGTTATCGTGTTGGATACCCGGTACTTATCGTGTCGTGTTCGGATCGGCACTTTTCCCCTTATCGGTTTCGTGTTTTTATCGTGTCGTGTCGTGTCGTGTCGGATACCCGGTTATGCACAGCCCTACATGCCACTAATCATACTTAGAATGAGATAACTCTTTGGAGGCATAGCATTCTAATTGACTGACAATATCTAACATGCTTGGACAATCATAAGATCATGTAGAGAGAGTATAGCAAGGCTATCACAACCTATGACAAGAGTGGCTGCATGAGATGCAAGTTGAGCATGCGATCGTACAAGTCATATCTCTGCAGACATAGATTTTACAAGGTACTACATGACAGTCACATATGTATATGAATAAGATATGTCGAGCAACTCCACATAATAGTGGGACGTGTCATAGAAGTTTAAGCAAGACCACTATTGCACCCAATCATTAGCACATATAAAAGGAATATAAATAGTTGTGATGAAGGAGTCATGCGCATATCATAGTGCGAAACAGAACAATTCTCCTAAGGTATCATGTGTCAAGGGGATGGTAAGCTACATTATGTATGCAAAGGTAATCATGCGAGTGCCTTATAGCTATCGTGATGTGTGTGTGGACATGCAAGGTGCCAGATTATTCATTTGCAGAAGCATTAAGAATGTCAGGGGACATACAGAAACAACATCGAGTGATGAGATGATAGGCGCACATTGATAATCACCTAATGTTTAACATGCGTTGAAAATAGGCACTAACTTTATAACTGGGTCTATAAATTCCTAATTAGTTAAAAAGATCGCACATTAGAGATGTTGGAAAGACTACAAGACCTTGTGAAGTCTATTCCACGAAAGAGCAGATCATAATGCAAGTATGGCATGAATACACAAAAGCCATAATTCATGGGTCCTATAAGATATATTTTAACACGATAAGATGCATGGCTATGCAGCATAGGTTACTTGTCCATTTGGCAACTAGCACGAATGCATTTAAGGGGTCAACCAATTGTAACGTGACCATATGAGGACAAGGGGGGAATATGGAAGAAACGACAACATGAGCTTAAGGCAGCACGACTTCACATGAATATAAGGCATGCAAGTACACATGTATAGATTGACAGTATATAACCAGGGCACGTATTTAATACAAGGATATATCAAGTCACATCGTGATCCTACGTGATGCTAGCGATACATGGTAAGGCATGGGTATCTTTACATAGTGAACAAGAGAACATCACGGACGATAGATTATAAATCATGCTAGGAATGAACCGTCATAGGAGTACATGAAATGGTACAACAACTATCACAACATGGGACAATCATATTCACGTGATGAAGCAAGCATGACAATTTACCACTCAGCGAGTCATATTGGAATTCATAAGCGCTATAGGATACTACCAGCACATATCGAACATGAGTACAATCAAGGTACTTTGACTAGACTCACCCTAGCATTAAGGTGTCCTGTATATGCGAAAACATGATACTAACTCATGATTCGTACATACATTCATTTGATTATCACAACAGTTTGCAAAGAGCCAAATAAGCCACACCGTAATGATTTGGAAGCATGACAGGCATATAGCGGAGTATAACATGGGTCTAAAGCAAGATAGCTAAGTATGGATATGATGATAGACATTTATGGGTCCATGCAAATATTTAAATGGTACATGCACAAAATATCAAGCCATACGTTCAGGGAAGTACGAGAGGATACCACCGAGCAAAAGAAACCATCATGGGAATAAAAAAAGGTAAGCATGCTATGGTTTAGCGGTCATAAAGGCACAAGGAGTAGCAAGAGTGACACTAACATGCTAAGGGTCACACTATCATGATCCTAATCCAGGAGAGAGAGTGTAAACATCATGCGGCGTGCCAGGTCATATATTCATGAAAATATGTGAGAAGCATGGAGATCATCATGGCATGACAGTTAGGTAAGCATGCTGGAAATTAGGCATCATACGAGGTAGGTTGAACATCAAGTTGTAACATGCATTCATCAAGTAAAGACTCACTCTAACAGGATATTAGAATGGAACAATCACACTATCATGATCCTATTTACGTAGAATTATGTAGCTCCCTAACATATGACACATACATTCAAGCATTAGTATAACAATATACATACTAAGTAGATCAAGCTAGGATGATATGGGGGGCATAACAGATGTAACACGGACCTAAACAATGGCTAAACATCGACATCAAGAGATGTAGGCATAATTTCACACTAAGGATCAATCTATAGGCCTAAGGGTAGTACGTATAGAATCATGCAACCATGGATGAAGCAACCAAAGTAACCTAGTAGAGATCTACAAGGGCGAATCTGACTCATTCCCATTGACTTCATGACTCATTTCCCGTTGACTCCATGATTCATTTGCCGTGGAATATTCGTGTAACTCTCGAGTAGGGTAGCAAAGGGCTCAAGTAAACCAAGTACTCCAATACAACCTCAAATGTGGTTATTCCTCCCTATTTCATGTATATCACACCAACATCGCAAGAAAAGCTCAATAGAGACGTTTAGTAAGGTCGGGAAAAGAAGACCGAAGAACAAAATAGTCAGGCTTACGAGGTCAAAGGCGATCCCACGAGGACAAGAATCCCGACTCTATAATGGCAGAAGGTATCCCCTGCTATTCCATTCACAAAGGCATTTAACACATGATTCATAGTCAAGAATATCAACCAGTTCTCCAATTTAAGCATACAACACTAAGCATAGAACAATCAACAATCAAGTTATCTTATGGCCGCCCTTCGAGGGGTGACTGACCAGAGGGGCAAAACCTCACGGTCTCTACCTAACTCGCCACTCCAGCCACTATGACGTAATCCTTTGGAAACTTGTAGGCCCATCTGTAAAGAACAAGCTATATTTTTGCCTACCCGTTCCCAACTACATCTAATAGGGATGGTCTAGAGCCTTTACTACCCCTTCGTTTCCCTTTGTTTGATTAGCGGATTTATTGAGTCGAGTTCATATTTATTTCATTTGAGTTAGCCATATTAAAGTCATTTTGCCCTTTCTAAAACATTTTGAAAAACCATTTGAAAACCTAGGGCCATTTTCAAAACCACTTCAACCTATCATACTCGGTTTGTAAAACCTCGCTCTGATACCAACTTTGTAACGGCCCGGGATTATGATTCCCGGGTTAAGTTTCGAGGGATGAAATCCCTCGTTAGGATCTTGCCCCCCGAGTACAGGTTGAGGGTTTGAAATTCCATCTTAATGTTTTTAAGTGGGATTTCATACCCAAAATTCGAAGGGATCGTTGGAATCTACGGGGAAGTCCCTTGTACCTGTCATAAGTCTAAGCGTGGAAAACCAACAGTCATGAAAATAGCAGAATCAATGTGTAATACAAGAGGGTGCCACAACAGAGCCGGGTCAAAATCAAATCAATAAGTGTATTTATTGAAATCTAAGGTTAGACCATTTCTTTGCAATCGCCCAAAAGAGTTCCCAAGTCACAGAAGCAAGAAACAATCATGCAGCAAAACAAACCTAAAAAAATATATATGCGGGGCGGTGTCAGATCGAAGCCCTGCGCAATATAATCCCAAACAAGCAGACACATACACACGCTAGTCCTAATAAAGATGTTTCTAGATGCAAGGCGGAATATAAACACACTAACATGCTCCTAAGATCAAGTGCATAAATATAATAAAGCCTTAGCACCGAATACCAAGTGGTATATCCCTCTCTTACCTCCACCCCCTTCCGATAGGGCGGAGACTGGCCAGCTCGTGAATGCATTCCATAATAATCGGGCGGCACACATGCCCAACCCGCCCCACAAGAAAAATAAAGCCCGCATGCAGCTTTCGCAGTCATGCTCATAATATAAGTAAAGGAAGTTCTATATGACTCGATTGACTCGGGACGGGACCCGATGAGACTGGGCCATCCTATGATCCTAGCAAAGACTCTAGTTACTTCACAGATAACGGTCATTCTGTTTACATACGCATAAAGAAGTAGAATGCTCAATGGTCAATGCAACCTAGCATGGTACTACATGACATGCTGATTATGAATGCAAGCACCTAGTATGCACATGGATACAAGCAGGGAGTTCTTTTTCGAATTTGAGTGAGCTCATATAGGAACTCACTTGGAACTGCAGAACAGCAAAAGGCAACAATTAGGTATACAGAAAGACAACATATCATAGATGATCACCTAACACATATATAAGTAATATAAATAAGTCTACTTCTAATGTTACTTAAAGCATATAATATCAAGTAAATTGAAACTAATATCTCAATCTATAGGGATAGTTGCTTATAATACACTAACCTTGTAAATTTTCACAAAATATCATAACATATATCATTAGTTGCACTTAACACCCTGGATGAGATTATTAAATTTAAAAAATCACTCACATCATACACAAATTACAAAAAATCACCCATATACATAAAATATTTTCAATAAACTACTAATATATTTTAAAATTTGAAATTAAAAAAAATCTCTTTCAATGTAAGGCCATCCAACCCACCATCCAAAAATAATTATAACTAGTATATAAAATCTACTCCTTTAAAAATATAATATAATTATTTTAGCATTTACTCATTTAGTATTTGAATATAATTACTCAAAATAATTACTTGTTTATATTAAACATAATACTTTTACAAAAATAAAATAATGTAGATTTTAATAAATAGATGGTATGAGATATGATAACAATTTGTAATAAATAGTTACATAATAAAGGTATATTAAAAATAATATGGTAAAATTATTATTTTTTTACCATATTATTGGGAATATATCTTCATTATATAATTATTTATTGCAAATGGTTATCATATCTTTTACCATTTATTTTTTTAAATCTACTTTATTTTATTTTTGTAAAACTATTACGTTAAACATTTCTTATAGAATCATTTGTTTAATACCATGGAATTTATGTGTGATACATTATAAGATGATATGTATTATTTTTAGTATATATAACACATTATTAACCAAAAAGACAGTATATATCGTATCAAATAATATACAGGGAATATATAGATGTACAAATCGACATGTATCGAGACAAACTTATATATAAATTTAGAATTTAATTATAATGTATGTTTTTTTAGTTAAATAATTAATTATTTTGATTGATTATATTAAAGTTTTAAATGAGTAGATGCTAAAGTAATTATATTTTAAAGGAGTAAATTTTATACATCTATTATAATTATTTTTGGATGGTGGGTCGGGTGGGGTTAAATTATAACAGATTTATTTAATTCTCATTTTTTTAAATGTATTAGGGGTTCATTGAAAATAGTTTATGAATATGGGTGATTTTTGTAATTTTTGTTTGATGTGGGTAATTTTTTAATTTAAGAAACACATAGGGTGTTAATTGCAACTAATGGTATAGGTTAGGATATTTTGTGAAATTTTACAAGGTTAGGATATTGAAAGCAACTATCCCTAAAGGTTGGGATATTAGTTGCAATTTACCCTATAATATCACACTCAAGTCATCAAATTTATTCACCAAGTTAGGCAAGGTAAGTCATTTTCCCAGGATTTCCCAAAACTCTTTTAAACCTCAAGTTAGATCAAATCACCATTCAAAACGCTCTCTCAAATCATCCAAAAGATCCATTTATAAAACATTACCCTTTCATCAACTTATTTTATTACTATTTCAAGACAATCCGGCAAGGTTTGTATATTTCCAAAATCCTCTTTCGAAATTTATTAAAATCCTCTTTTGCTACACTAGTTAGAAACGGCAAGAATTTGCCGTGGCAAATAATAGGCTTCAACATTAGCAACGACAAAGGGGCGCCGTTGCTAGCCACTACCCAACAAAAAAACAAAAGCTACGCCAAATTGGAAAGTCGTAGCCATTGGCATATTTTTCTTATTTTTGGATTTTCCCATAACATAACCCAAACCCTAATTGAACGCCACCCCCTTATTTTTCAGATCTCTCTCATCCTCAACCTCTTACTGTTCTTCTCACCCTCTGCTCTCCTCTCTTTCGAACACCTCCATGGCCACCTCTCTTCTTTCCACACCCAAGTCCTTCTCCCCGTTTCAATACTACTCGAAAGTCTCAACTTTCTCCGAATCTCGCCTTGTCAGTCATGGCCGGGAGCCAGGATCGCTGAGAAGACTTTCCTCGCCGTGGTGCCCAGATCCAAAGCTCGGACGCCGGCGATCCCAGGTCCTCACCTCTCTCCAGATCTCGCCTTTTCTACTGTGTCCGGGAGCCAGGAGCGCTCCAACGATTTCCGTTGTCGTTGTGCCTAGATCCAAAGCTCGGCTATTCTATTGGTACCTTTCTCTTCCTTCTTCATCTGCTCTGACTCCAAAAATAGCGCTCCTTTAATCTTTGCTTTATTTTCCATTGGAATTAGGGTTTTCTTTCTACTGGTACCCACACAGTCGCTCCTCTTCAATAGACGAGAGTGAGAGGAATTAGGGTTTGAGGGACAGCAAACGATCTCAGATCGAGTGTTCGAGCAAGTGGTTACCGCAAAAAGCTTCGAGATACCTCGAGTGCGAGCCATTCTGGGAGCGATTTTGATCTCGAGATCCAATCTATGAGTGAAGAAGAACTCGAGGGAGAGGTCTTCCAGCGTCACTCCTCCCCTTGCGCGATTCTCTGGTGCCTCTCGACCTTTCTCGCAGACCCATCCGTCCTCTCTTTGCCCATGCCACCATCGTTCTACTGTGCATCTTTGCCTGTTGTTCAGATTCCGAATTCGACTTAAGTAAGTGCAGGCATGTGGTCTCCCTATTCCCTTTTAGGTTGCTAATTTCTTGAATTTGTGATAACTTGTTGGTAGGGTTGTGTGTATTTTGTTGAAGGTTGTATGTCAATGGGACTATGGTGTTAGAAATTGCATATATGGGGGATTCTGCCTGATTTAGTCTAATGTTGTCCATTCACTTGATCAGATTTTAGTTAAGTAGGAATTAGGATTAATAAATGTGAATATGATAATCTAATGTGTGAATTGCAAAATATGGCTGAGATTCGAGGTGTTTTGTTCTTGATTCTCTTGATTACTTATTGCATGTTGCATTTACATTGCAATATACCTTCAGATTTAATCGTACTTCTTGGAATTTGAAGAAATAAGTTAAAGTGAAAGCATATCAGTGGAACTCTCTATTACCTTTTTTTTTATAGTCAATTCTTTAAGAGAATGTTTATAATGAACAATTTCTTTCACATAAATGGGGCATGATATAATTTTTTATAAAGTACTAAAAAATAGTAAAAATTGACTTAACTTTATTTTCCAATTGTCTTAGTAATTGCATTTTATTTATTATCTTCTTCAGGATTCAAGGCTTGCTTCGATCGGCCTATGTCTGCTGATTTCTTTCGATTAATGCCCAATTCTTTTGCAAAATGAGTAGTAAGTAAACTAGTCTTCATTCATACTCATCCTTTTTATAATCACTGTTTGGTACATCTCTTTTTAGTTTGGTGCTTCCAATGGAGAGAAGATGATTCTTTAAGTTAGATATGTGAAATTTCTAATTCCTAATAGAAATGATCAGCTTCTTTTCTTGAGTTTGTATTATGGTAATAGGCTTCTTTTAAGAAATTACAACGGTTTAGTCCCTGCGTTAGCTGGTGTTGGTCATGTTGCTATTCAGTTCCCTGTATATGAGAAAATCAAGTCTGATCTTGCAAAACACAGTACGTCCTTTATGAACTTTCATAGGTTTATACCGTGCAGCTAATACTACTTTGACAATCAACTTTGTTTCTTTCATTTCACTAGATGAAACTAGCACGGACCAGCTTTCTGCATATGATGTCGCAACTGCCTCGTCTGTTTCCAAAGTATTTGCATCTTCATTGACATACCCAGACGAGGTGAGATTATCATATGCATCACTAGCAGTTTATGCTTGTAATGTAACTGGTATTTGGAGTTCTTTAGTATGTCTTAGGAATCATATCATATTTGAGTGACACTTCAATTCTTTTTCTTTTTCGACGAATGAGTTATGATCACTCTCTGCCACTGTCATGATAACAAGACCACTAAGTGTTCCCATGCGAATTTTTATAGGTAGTAAGATCAAGGCTGCAAGTGCAAGGCTTCCATAGTGAAAAGCTGTATTCAAGAGTGGTTGATTGTGTAAGGAAAGTATACCATCAGGAAGGTATCCAAGGCTTTTACCGCAGGTGTGCAACTAACTTGCTTCGGACTACACCATCTGCCGTGATCACATTCACTAGCTTTGAGATGATCAACCGGTTTCTCGCATGTTCATTCCGCAACGACTCTCAACCACAAACCCTCTTTGATTGATCTTATAGCTCGTGAATGTGAATTGTGATCAAGTTCTGGTGAAATTTGGAGTTGCCCTCCAATCAGTAGGGTCAAAAACAACGGGTCAGAAACTGAAGATTTACTCTATGGCAGTGCAGAAAATCATGTAGGTTGAAACAGAACCTTGCTTTACAGTAAAGTGTGAAGGCCAGTTGGGTGGTGTTTGGATATCTGACAAGTTTTCATTTTTCCCCCACTGGAAAAGTCTCCCACTTGGGTTTCCTTTTCACCACATTCCTGTGGCAGTGCAGAAACCCTCTTTGATTGATCTTATAGCTCGTGAATGTGAATTGTGATCAAGTTCTAGTGAAATTTGGAGTTGCCCTCCAATTAGTAGGGTCAAAAACAACAGGTCAGAAACTGAAGATTTACTCTATGGCAGTGCAGAAAATCATGTAGGTTGAAACAGAACCTTGCTTTATAGTAAAGTGTGAAGGCCAGTTGGGTGGTGTTTGGATATCTGACAAGTTTTCATTTTTTCCCCACTGGAAAAGTCTCCCAGTTGGGTTTCCTTTTCACCATATTCCTGTTGTAGAATATGGAGTGTTTTCTGTGTTTTTTTGTTTTTTTTTGTTTTCTTAGTTGTGTATTGGTTGTTGAGTGCAAAAATTAAAGTGAAGTGCCCAAAGTAACCAAAGTAACTGCTTAGATGGAATATGATTATGAATCAGTGTAATCATTGATCTTGTAAATTAGTGCCCTACCTAGATAGTGGTGTACTGCACTGGCTTCCCTTTTACATCTAAACTGCTTGTAATCTAAATGTTTATTTGATTCTTTTTCAACTTTGAAATATACTAAATTACTTACTGTTTGCAAATTGGGACATCAAAATGTCGATGTTTCACATTCCTTCTGTTATTTGATGGAACAATTGCAGCTGTTGTAATGGTTTGCTTTACCTACGATTAATTGCCTTCAGAATGACAAAGTATTTGCTAGAAACCTTTAGTTTTTAATTGGACTATACCCCCTTGAATATAAGTATTTTTTTTATAGTTATTGTAGGTGATTTCATCCTTTTAAGTTCGTCTCATGCTATATTTTAGGAACCCAAGCTAGGCTACAGCAAAACCTGATGTACCTTGCTGCGGTTCAGATGCTCAGCCTCCTACAATGCATTATCAGGTGAGCATTCATACACTAGGATTCAGTTGTGAAGTTAAATTTTCGACTGTTCTTTTATTCTTCTTTTGTGCTTTTTGCCATGTTGCTTTGTCTTGAAACTTCTATTTGTTAAATGATAAATTTGAAATTAAGATGGGATGCATAAATGAACGTGGTCATATATCTTTCCTAGTCATCTATTTTATTATATGGGTCTTAGGATGGTAGTGGTGGATACACCAATATAGTCCACCTTGGTTTTATGAATGATGTTCTCTTTCTCCTTCTTACTTAATTGTCTTCTAACTCTTCTCATTTTACTCGTTTGATACTGCTTTTATGTTTTCTATACTACTAATGAACTAAGGTTTTATAGAACAAGTCTGACACTAGGATAACAAAGCTTATACTTTTCCTTGTCATTTAGCAAGTAAATAATCACTAGAAGGTGCTTTGTAATTTTTAAGCCTAGTAGATCAAATGGTAGAGCGATGTGTCAATGCACATTGATATGGGTTCAAATCCCGCATAGGCTACTATTATCATTTTTTTTTATTTTAATAAACCCATTAGAAACGGGATATTTACCGTCGCAAAAAATGGTAATGTTGTGCCATGAGGGAAAAAGGCGGGAAAAAAGTATTTGCTACGGTGATTTCCGTCACTAAATAATATTTTCTACCCTAGGGCTAGTGACCCTCGATTTGCCGTTGCCTAGCCGTTGCAAAAAAGTATTTGCGACAGGAAACCTAGCTTTTGCGACGGAAAAGTTCCGGTTCTAAAGCAATTTTTTTTTGTAGTGGACGGAAAATGGAAGGAGGAGGGCGTTCCTTAGCCGGCGGTTCCAGGGCTCACATCCTCACCAGATCTCTCTTTCCCGACCACCCCAAACATGAAAGGTTCCAAACGAAAACAAAGAAGAGGGAGAAAGGGCTCACCGAGGGGATGGGATATTACAGGCACGTCGGAGGCTCGTCGGAAGTCGATTTAGGGCTTGCCGGGTCTCGAAGTGCTCTTGTTGGCCTAGAACGAGAGGAAGGAGTCATAAAGGGGGTGGCTTTATGGAGTTTATGATCAGGAAAGAGAGGGTTGTCGGGCGTCTCGGATGGAAACAGGGGAAGGAGAAAGAGGCGTGGCGGCGTAGACGTCGGTGGCTCCGGGATCCTGGGCGGCTGCTTGGCTCGGTTCGTTGGACACCGGAGCTCGGAGGATGGTGGATGAGTAGTGAAGGGGAATGGCTTTTGTGTTTGAAGATTTTTCTTGAGGTGTAGTTGGGTTTCACTTTTAAAGAGGGAAGAGAAGGGTTCAGAGCTGCAGGATTGAATCAAGGGGTGGGATTATCGCTTTGATGGCTTACTGTTGCTGTTGTAGTTCTTGCAAAGGAATCGGTCAAAGGTTGTGGAGTGGGTTGGCAGCTTGCTAAGAAAAGGGGAAACAATGGTAGAATGAGTGAGAGAAG
Organism: Persicaria tinctoria; assembly: GCA_037127255.1. NCBI lineage: Eukaryota > Viridiplantae > Streptophyta > Magnoliopsida > Caryophyllales > Polygonaceae > Persicaria > Persicaria tinctoria. The sequence continues at coordinate 34,813,933 of JBANSL010000017.1, read as the reverse complement.
GGAGAAGGTGTTTGCCCATTTTAGTAGGAGTAAGGCTGGAGAGGGGCTTCGGTCTGGGCTCATCCGAAAAGCAAAAGTGAAGAAAACAACAAGTGGTCCCAACATGACTCCCAAATACCCGAAACAAAATTCTGAAACCCGCTTTTCGATCTTATACCGACTCCTTCACAATAAATTTAAAAATTTTCAATCCGAATTGGGTCGGAATTCGCTCCAAGAATTTCAATTACGATTTAGTAAATTAAAGACGAGTTTTCCTTGAAATATCTGAATTAAATCCGATTTAAATTCATTTTTCCAAAAGTTATGATTAAAAAATCCAGGCATTTACATATTGGACAAGTAAGCTACAGTAATTTCAGTCGATATTGGCCCTTGAGATCGACTAAAGCACTCGACATCTACTAGAGTATTGGACGTCTAGTAGAGGTTACTCGATGTCTAGTGAAGATTTGTGATGCGGGGCGAACGTCGTTGGGACTTTCTCCATTTACCAAATAGTAATAAAAATCCAAACTCAAACACAAAATCAATAGATTAGTCAATCAATCACTTGATAAACCAATAAACTATTAGTATAGCAATTAAGTCCGGTGTCGAACTCATAGGGAGAAGCAATTCACTATTCAATAACTCTTAACAAGAACTCTTTTGACCAAACAATAATTTAGGACAAATAACTAAGATGTAAAGTAACCAACTTTATGATTGCAAAGTAGATTGATAAGAAGGTAGATGAAATATTTCACCTGTAATTCTCTGACAATGGTTGAGACTCATGATCCTAGGATTGTTCTTTTCAATTACTCATAAACATATGTCTACTTGACCAAAGTTGAGAGATCCGCAGTGATACAATCATCTTATTCAATATCACTAAGGAATAGTGTTGTAGGAGGAAATCGAGTTCAAAATATAATAAAATAAATCAAACCGGATTATGCCCACGCAAATGATTACAAGACTCCCTCCCGATGTAGCAACAGGAAGTCAGGATCGATCTTCGAGGAAGCACGTCAGCGGATCTCAAGCAGCGGAGAAATCTCACGAGCAGAAATCGACTTCGGGGGTACTCCACCTCGACTAGGGGTAGTCGACATGCGCCAGTCAAGTCGAATCCGAGCAAGGCAAAGTCACTGCTTTTGGTTGACCACGAGGAGGCAACTTGACGTCGAGTAGAACTTGGTCGTAGTCGAGTAAGGTTGGTCGACTTCGAGTTCCTGCAAAGATACAAGTGACAACGATCTTTCTCGATCGAGAATCAGTAGTCGACGTCGACCAAGGGGTGGTCGAAGTCGAGCAGAAACCGTAAAATAAAATAAAGAACAAAGCTTTTCGAATTCGGAATAAAATATGTAAAAGAAAACTTCCAATTTCGGGGTTCGTAACAATGATAACCAAATATGCATAAGGCAAGATAAATAATGATAATCAGGCAAATCGCATCGAAGGATCAAACTTTCGCCTTTTCCAACAATTAGACAACTCTTTCAGAAAACCCTAATTGTATCTACAGATTTTATGTTTATAATCCAAGTTGTTAACATAGATAATAAACACATAAAAGGTAGTAGATGTTCAAAACATAATAAAGGTCGGATCATTACCTCAAACATGCATGGCTATCGCTGAGCTCACCCCAACCCTAGAAGTGGGTAGGCTACTCGCTATTCATCGCAATCGTAGACATTATTGATGAAAAACAAACTACTTGCATTAATAAACTAAACAGGGTTTACAACCGATCGAAGCCAACTTGCTCTCGCTCCTTCACTCGTCTCGGCCTCCACTCTCTCTCTCTACTCTACCTCTTCTCCTTCTCTAGAATTGAATTGTATGATTGAATGAATAAAAACCAGCCCCATAGGCTTTATTTATAGGCTTCCAATTAGACCCGTCAAACGGGTCATTCGGGTCGGGTTCGGGTCGGGTCACTTCGGGTTTCGGGTAAAACGGGTCTCGGGTAAAACGGGTTCCGGGTTTTTCAGGTTGACTCGAACTCGGGTTTGATCGGGTTTCGGGTCGGGTTCGGGTCGATTTCGGGTTTGTCAAATTTTTCTTTTTTAAATTAAAAAAATCATTATTTGATAATTTTGTGATAAATTTTAATTATATATATAAAAAAATTTATTATATATAATTATAAATCAACCAGGTCAATCGGGTCACCGGGTCAATCGGGTCAAAATTACCGGATCAATCGGGTCACCGGGTCGAAAAAAAAAATCGGGTCAAAATTTTCGGGTTCGGGTCGGAAATTTTTCGGGTCGGTCGGGTCGAGTCACCGGGTCGGGTTGTGTTTTGACAGGTCTACTTCCAACCCTTGCTAATCAAGGAAGGACATTCTATCTACATCTCTATCTAACATAGAAGATATAATTCTACTTAGGAAATAAATAAATCTAAATAAGTAAAACTAGATAAATCCTAGGGTAATTAGTTGTTTAACCCTTAGGATAGATAAAAAAGATAAAAAGGAAAAATATCTAAATCTTCATGTGTTGGGAATCTTCTCTCGGAAATATCTCCATCGGATTCGGGATAGAACCTTAACAAGACTCGGACTAGCTCGAAATCGGCCACTGGTGGTCAACTCGATATCGAGTAGGCTTACTCGCTATCGACCAACATTTCTCGGCTTCAGCTCGACAACTCGATTTCGGCCTCCAGAGTGAACATCGACTAAACTCAACTCGATATCGAGTTAGTCAAGTCGATATCGAGTTCTTCCTTTCTTCTTCATCTTCTCGGGTCGATTCTGGGACACTGCTCGATTTTTGGATTGGTCGACTTCGAACAAAGTTGGTGGACGTCGAGTAAACTTAGCTTCTCTTCACAGCTCCTCGATCTAGTTCTCTTCCTCGAGCTCGGGTGTGTTTTTGGCCTGGTCGACCTCGAGTAAGTCTACTCGATGTCGAGTAAAGTCCTGCTCGAGTTGTCTTCGTCTTCTTTCCTCGAGTTGGTTCTGCTTCAGCTGTGGTCGACTTCGAGTTGGTTCTCCTTTTATCTTATTTGGTTTGAAAGTACCACAATACCCCTAATAACAACCAAATAAATTCCTCTTTTACAAATAAACTGTTTTTCGCCCAATATGATGATTATCTTGTTGTTTAAATTTTTAACTACTTTTACCAACAATTTATAAATTTACCTTGTTTATAATTTTAGTCAATTTATTGATCCGTCTCATGAATCCTATATATATCTACAAAATCACTACCACGTGCAAAAGGTCGGATTAAAGCACGCGGTTATGGCTAGTAAATGGTGAGAAGGTTTTCATTGCAAATTAAACGCCGCGTATAGCGGAATAATGGCCAGATACACACAACTTTGAATATTTTCTCCTGCTCAGCTCAAAATCAGTAAAGTGGACAGCTCCTTGGCTCCTTGCCTCCTCCCTTAAACATTGTGCCATCTACTCTTCGCTTCCTCGAAGACCTTTTCGGCGAATTTATCCTTAATTCTCCACTCTCTCACCCGTTCTCAGCGCCTTGAAGGTTCCGACCAACTGTTGGAAGCTCAAGCTGTTCGATCTACGAACTGCTCACGCTGTAGCCGCGCCGCACAGGTGAGTTGGGCCGTCCATTTTCGATTCTTACTCTTCTTCTTGCTAGCGGTTCATTTCTGATAGTGAAAGGCATAATAATTTGAGCACCCAGGGTTCATCTTTGGCTCTGATCCATGAAAACCTTACTTTGCGGAGTTTGATCTTATGGGAAGGAGTGACTTGACAATCAAAATTTGAGGACCTAGGGTTTCGTATTTCATGAAAACCCTAGCTTTCTTGCCCTGTTCACGGTGTTAGTGTTTGCTTCTGATGTTAATTTTCGAAATATGGTTGCCTGTTTACTTGATTATGTTCCGTAACTTTGGGAAAAGAGGTGATTAAAGAGTGCCGCTTGGCTGTAAAATCTAGCCGCTGTTTCATGTTCCACTGCAATCATAGAAAAGAAAAACCTTTAAGGTGACGGGACTAAAGATGTTCTTTCAGATCAGATCTCTACCTACATTGGTAGTTTTCAATCAATCTCTAGAATCTTCAATTTTATTCACCAAAAAGTTTGCCAACTGTGCTTAGAATCTCTGCTTTGATGATATCACCAGATGCCTTCTTGAACACTTCCTATCTAACTAGGCAGCATTGAGAGTTTGAGAACTACCACGAGAGATTTAAGTCTGTTGATGCAGTGTCACTCCATTATTGGTGTCTTAAATTGATCACTGTGTTGGTCATCTTCATAGATGATGGGTTTCTTTTTCTGAACAAATTGATAACCATTAGACAAGTGGAGCATATGCTTTTTACTTCTGGTTTCTTTGTTGACAGTTGATTTTACTTTTAGATTGAAATTGTTAATGTGAAAGAAAATTCAAAAGATTATGCTGAAGGTGATGGTACCTTTATGTATTTTCAGGTTGAGGGATTATGCTTGTTGCATACGTGCAATGGTTGGAGTACGATCTATTTAGGTATATTGAGGCTTTTTCACTTCCAGTCTTTGTTACAACATTGATTTTGGAACAAAGTAGCAATTTGGAGTATATATAATATGTAAAATTATTTACATGTTCTCTCTACCTGTATAAATCTGAAATGTCTTCAGATGTATTTTAGTAACGATTTCCTATGATCCCTATCTGCCTTATTATGGATTTTTGCATGTAAATATTATCGCTAGAGAAGGTCTGCTGACTATACCCTCCCTTTTAGACTTTTAGTTTTAGTGAGTGATGGTTTTGGATTCACATTATAACTAGGGCTGACATAAGAAGCATAGTGCTGAAAATAATAAAAATACAAATTGGAAAGTTTTGTCCTTTCTGTAGTCTTATTAAGTTATTAATCTCTCTTTTCTCTATCCTAAACATTGCTAGTTCATCTCGGCTAAAAGGACTAGGTCTATATGATGTTTGTTAGTTGATCTTGATAGGCATTTGATTTAGGGAAAATGGAAGAAAATCACCCCTTAAATATGACCTTTTGCAGAAAACCACCCCTTAAAATTGAAATTGCAGAAAACCACCCCTTAAATCCATTTTGCCTATAAATCGCCACTCACAACTGTTTTTTCCGTTAGCTTGCCGTTAAAAAAAGGTGAAAAGTCATTTTTACCCCTCTCTTTTAATGTTATTTTAATGAGGGAAAATGTATGAATTGAAATAAATTGATAAAATCTATTTATTCTTCCATTTTAATGTTATTTTAATAGAATAACATACGTTTTCTCTCATTAAATGGGATAGATAAATATGTTTTATTAATTTATTTCAATTCATACATTTTCCCTCATTAAAATAACATTAAAAGGGAAGGATAAAAATGACTTTTCACCTTTTTTAACGGAAAAAAAGATTATGGGTGGCGATTTATAGGCAAAATGGGTTTAAGGGGTGGTTTTCTGCAATTTCAATTTTAAGGGGTGGTTTTCTGCAAAAGGTCATATTTAAGGGGTGGTTTTCTGTCATTTTCCCTTTGATTTATGATATGTGGGAGGTTCCCAGGAATGCCTTAGTCGACCTGTTGTTTCTTCCTGTTTTAAGTTTGTTGCATCCTTTTTAGCTTTACTCCAAGTTTTCTTTGTTTATTTACTTTCATCGTCAGTTGGGCTTTTCTCATTAGATCTTTATTAATTTGTTTTCCATCATGATAACGCAGGTTCAGATATGCTGCATGTGTTGTGAGGAAAAAATTGTCTTACCCGCCTTTTGCATAATTCATAGCTATGCTTCCCTCTGGAGCCAAAGAAAACCAACTCCGTGAAAGCAACAACCAAAAAGTACACCCGCAACCAATGGACGAAGCCGTTAATCAGAGTCCAGAAGCTATAGATGCACTTATTTCCAGACTCTTTAATAACATTTCCTCTTTGAAGTCCGCATACATTGAGCTCCAAGCTGCACATACCCCTTATGATCCCGACAAAATCCAAGCTGCTGACAAACTTGTTATTGCAGAGCTGAAAAACCTTTCTGAACTGAAGCACTTTTACAGGGAAAACAATCCAAGGCCTTTGTGTGTGTCCCCTCAAGACTCTCGCTTAGCTGCTGAGATTCAAGAGCAGCAGAGCTTGTTGAAGACTTATGAGGTCATGGTGAAGAAATTCCAGTCTGAGATTCAGAATAAGGACTCTGAAATACAACAGCTGCATCAGAACATTGAGGCAGCAACCCAAAAGCGAGACAAACTAGAAAAGAATCTCAAGGTCAGAGGCTTGTCAACCAGGGACTCGGAAATGCCACATGAACAGAACCGATTCTTCTCTCTTGATCTGACACCTGAATTATTCACCTCCAGTGTAGATGCTGCTTACAAAGCCATCCATGACTTCTCGAAGCCACTGATCAATATGATGAAAGCTGCCAAGTGGGACCTTGATGTTGCTGCCCAATCAATTGAACCCAGTGTGGTTTACGCAAAGAGAGCCCACAAGAAGTATGCTTTTGAATCCTTCATCTGCCAAAGAATGTTTACTGGGTTCCAGGATGAAGCTTTCTCAGACAAGCCTGAAAATGCTGAAGTGAATAAAGAAAGTTTCTTCCATCAGTATCTTGCTCTTAGAGAAATGGATCCGCTGGATGCACTTGGCCAAAACCCCGACTCCATTTTCGGGAAATTCTGCAGGAGCAAGTATCTAGTGGTGGTTCACCCAAAGATGGAGGCTTCTTTCTTCGGCAATCTGGATCAGCGTAACTATGTGATGGGTGGTGGTCATCCAAGAACACCATTCTACCAGGCCTTTCTGAAACTGGCGAAAACAATCTGGCTGCTCCATAGACTGGCTTATTCCTTTGATCCAAGTGTGAAGGTCTTCAAAGTGCAACGTGGCAGTGAGTTCTCAGAGGTTTACATGGAATGCGTAGAAAAAAATCTGGTGATGGATGAAGGTGATCAAAAGCCACTGGTTGGTCTCATGGTCATGCCTGGCTTTTGGGTTGGTGGCACTGTAGCTCAGAGCAGAGTCTACCTTACTGGAATGAAGGTTGCTGGGCGAGGTATCCACTCCTGATTCTATATGTTAATCTTGTGTGCCGATGTGGTCTTTCGGTATTGTTATATAATGTCACTGAACTAGCAATGTGTTCGATTCTATGACGTTGTTTGTTGTACTCTCAATTTCTCCATTAAGTATCGCTTTTGTGTATTTCAGCTCGTTCCCGTTATGCTGTCCTTGTGCTTGCAAAAGTTTGCGTAAGATGTTTGGGATCTTGTTGATGAGCACTACATTTTTATTGGTTGAACATGGTTAAATATCCTGTCTAGATATCCTTCCAGTACTTCCTGTAAGATGTTTGGGATCTCCTATCCTCAAAGGGACATGACCCCTAAATTTCTCTCTATTCCTAACTAGCCTGTGCGCGAACGCACGGGATTTTTAAAAATCATATAAAAAACACCAATAATATTTATCGGATGTTATAGTATTACATATGATGCATGAAATTTATACATTATACTAGTGTAGATCCCGTCCTATGTACGGAGAATACATTAATATAATATTATAAATAATTTAGATAGATTTTAATAAATAATAAAATAATAATCTAAATATAAATTATTGTTCCGCCAAAAAATAATATAGATAAAAATAAAATTAGTTCGACGGGTTATAAAAAAAATCTAAATATCTTTTATCTAGATTATCTCAAAATATAAATAAAGTTCACATTTATAAGGTAATTTTTTTAATCTACCATTAATTGAATCCCATTTCATTTAAAAATATTTTAATATTTATTTTATTTTATATATATAGAGGTGCGCTCCGGTGAAAACCAAAATTGTGGTAAAAACCCGTGAGGACCGGCTTTTTAGCCCAGTTCACTTGCTTTATAGCCCGGTTATGAATAGAACCGATTTATAAAGGCATAAATTTTAGCACGGTTTTGAATAAAACCGAGCTATACAGTCACTATGTAATTTTAAAACATTATTTTTAGCACGATTTTTAGGCTTGATCGAACTATAAAGTCATGTGTTATTTTAAAATTGGAGTTTCTAGCACGGTTTTTAGGTTGAACCGAGTTGTCAAGTCACCGTGTGATTGAGGTTTTTAGCACGGGTTTCAAATAAACCAAGATATAAAGTAGTCCTCACGGGTTTTTAACACAATTTGAGGTTTTCACCGGAGTCAATCCCTATATATATATATTATAATTATTACGTTAGTTTACTAAAATATCTATCCACTTATGCATTGTGGCTACATAATATATATAAATAGATTGTGACTTATATAACTTTCCATAAACTATGATATCATATTATTTTATTCATTTTTTCCCCAGAATCAACCACAACGCGCCACATAGGATTTTTTCACCTAGATTCAACCACAGTGCGCCACATAGGATGTTATGCATCGGTTTTAGTATATGTACTAGTGTAGTGCCCGTGCGTAACGGGATTTGTAAAATATATTAATTTTATAGAAGATATGACCATAATTTATTTACATTATATATTAGATATATTATACTATTATAATAATATGAAAACGATAGAGCGAAATAATATAAATTTGGATAAAAAAGATATAATGCTTATATTATATCAATATATAATATATGTGGCAAAATGTCAATGTCTCACCTTCCTAGAAGGGTCGGGTTTGAGATTTGAAATGCCCAGGACATGATATAAAAATATGGCCCTCTACTAATATTTTTTTGATGTGTTAATGGATTGGAAAGTAAGACTAAATAATTTGATAGTTCGACTACAAAGTTTAGGTGAATAGGGTTTTAATAACTTTTGGATGGAGAGCACGTAAAATGTCGAATACATCAACGGATGAACTGTATGTACAAATGGACGCTGTAAAATGTAAATGTAAATGGATTAAATTGGATGAGTATGAACTATGGACCATTTTGTAATTGGATCGGTCTTTCAAGGTTTTAAAAATTAAAAAAAAAAAGAAAAAGAAAAAAAAGAGGAGAAAATGATGAAAAAGACAACACCAATGCAACGACTCCTTTCTTCCTCCTTTCTCCCAGTTCCAATTCAGTTATCCTCTTCCTTTCATTTTCTACCTGAAAAGTGAAATAGACCCTTCGTCAATTTTGATTCGAAATCGATCCTTCCGATATGCCGATCTGAAAAATCAAAGAAAGACGACTCCTTTCTCCCCAGCCCCAATTCAGTCATCCTCTTCCTTTTGAAACCCTAAAATAAAGTTCTATGGTCTATCCTCCAAAGCTTTCATAAAATCCAGAGATTCGATGTTATTCTTGCAATTAACCTTTGTCAATTTCAATTTGAAAAAGATCATTCCTCAATTTCGATCTGAAAAATTAAAGAGAGACAAAAATTGAACACCAGCATTACACTCTGGGATGAAGGTAACGATTCTTATTTATTTGTTTCCTCCTTAACTTTACCAAAGATTCATACCATGCTCGAACCATTCATGTCTTTGCATTTTATTTTGTCGAAGCATCACCCCTCTTATAATCGATTCAAAGTTTGTTGCATGATTGAGTGGATTTGGAGTAGTTTTGCTGTCACTAAGGAACTTGATTAGATTCGTATGGTAGGTAGTAGATTATTAGTTATGCGGTTTTGGGGGTTGAGATTGGTAATAGTTTATAAAATTCATCTAAACTTGCTTCATCTATACATGTAGGATTGAATTAAAGCAGATCAGATTAATTTTCTAATTGAAGAATAAAATCGATAAAAATTGGACAGGAAAATGAATCAAAGAAGTTGGATAGGTATCCTTGTTGTCGGGTTTGTGAACTTGTATGTGCAAAAACCCGAGCTAAAGATGCAACTCGATGGTGCTAGAAGTTGCCCACATCCTGTTTCACTGTTTACATGTTTGGCTGTTTACATTATTAAGGGCATTGCTTTTATAGTTTTATGTTGTTTTGCATTTAAAATACACAAATGATGAACCTGAGTTTAAGCCTATTAGCTCAAAATTGGAAGAGTGTTTTCATAAATCACAAAGATGAGGGTTCAAATCCCGCATAGGTTTCGTATACGTGATGTTAAAGTATCATAGGTAAAATTAGTCTAAAATGAGATGGAGATGAGGACTTGTGACTGCATGATCTATAGGCTTTAGCTCTTCATTAGGGATGTTGACTTCAGGAGTGAGGTAAAAATGTTTCTATTTTGAAGTTGTTATGTTTTACTTCATACTTGGTTCCGTAAATGATAAATTTATATGGTATGCAGTTTTAAAAGATGGTATTGTGAATCTAAAATCAATGAAATTCATTTAATGAGTTGATTAAAAAGTGAAGTAAAAACTATCAAGGCATCAAGATTTTGAAATTTTGGATTTTATAAAGGCACTGAAAGGAAAAAGCTCTAAAAATGAGGATTTTGATTTACCTTTAACAAATATCCTGCAATCTGAATTTTGTCATTATAATTTATAATTGCTGAGTGACTTAACAAAAGCATGTGAAAGATTTGCAAAAGTATACATCAAAAACTGCTTTTGGATGGATGATACACTGACCTGAAAAGAAAAGAACAAATGGTGAATTTGATTATCACATGTGAAGGAATCTGAAGTAGTATAAAGGTAATCCTTGTTCAAAATAATAATGTAAATTGAGATGGCTCCAAGGAAACGTGCTTACATGATCGTTAAAAGATCCTAAGTACCACTTTCAACGATCCATTCTGGTTTCATATTCCTATTCTCGTTATGCATTATTCTACTTATGAAAACATGAACCTAGTAATAAATGCAGAAGGTGATTGGAAAGACCTGAAAAGATAGGGAAGGTGATATCAAGAGGGTGCAAGAAGGGGAAAGCAATGGAGATTGTGATCCTGAAATAGATAAATGTAAAAACATTAGATAAATGGAGTTTATTGAAATTTATTTATTAGTAACATATTGATTTATTATTTTCTAACTTTAAAAAATCTTGGATAAATAATAAGCTGTAAATTTGGAGAAGTTGTTATGATTTGGTCAACAAATTCAAAATATTTTTATTAATAAAAATGATTTTAAGTATATTTATTTTAAATATATATGGGGGTAGGTTAAGCGAATGACTGTCACATGGCACTTTCAATGTGAGGTTGCCACGTGTATCCTTCGCAGCCGTTTTAGTATTATATTAGATATATACAAAGATAGATTGTAAAACTACATAAACCCATATTCCCATAGAAACACCCTAAGTAAACTCATCTTATTTTTCAAATGTTATTATATTAATCAATGCGTTTTAAATGATGTATAAAACATAGTACTCGTCAGAATGTTTTCCGGATGAGTATTAAAATTTGATAAACTTTTAGACAACAACAATAACAAAAACAAAGAAAAGGATTATCATACTATACATTTAAGAAAAAATCAAAATATTTAAAACCAAAATAGGCTTAAATTGTGACACAATTGATGAATTAAATGTTAAAAGAAATAAAAGATGCATGGTGTTTTTTTATTTATAAAAAAGGATAAAAAAAAAAGGAAATTAGGAAACGCAAAGAAACGCTGCGTTTTAAGAAATTAAAAATAGAAGGATGAACAATCAAAGAACAGGATACCAAAAGGGTGCTAGGGTGGGTCGAGGTGGTGCGGTCAAGGCGACTTCGTATTCGGGATAGAGTTTCCTTGGAGTTCGTCTGCACTACCCACAGGAGATAGAGTCCTGCTGTACCGCGGGCCCGCGGTGCCACTTTTCGGTGGTGCTTGACTTCGTTCTTTGACGGCTTCTTCAGCTTCTTGGGAGTTGGTCTTCTTGAGTCATCTTGTTGTAGAGCTTCTTGTGCTTGTTTCATTTCTCTTGTTTTCTATATTTCTGTATTGTTAGCTTGTATGCTTGACGGTTCGCCGTCTGCCAACTTTGTCGGCCTCTCGTTGAGTAGGCCTGTCTGACTTCGAATTTTTACCTAATAAAAAAAAGGTGCTAGGGTCCTCTTCTGGGCAATTCGAAAGTTTGCTCGTTCACCGCCCGCCGGCATCCATTCAATAAACTTTCTTGGGTAATTCTTTCCACGCCTCATGTTCGACATACATAGCGCTCTGGTGTTATAAGTGTAAAGACCGGGAAATTTTAGAATATTAAACTATTAAAATAGTGATTTATAATCATTCAGATTCCTAAGATTTGGGAGGTTTGGAATTTCCGTCCTTGAGCTATTGGTTTTATTCTAAATATTTCAAAACGAGTTCTGACATTATTTAATTGAAAATTTAAAATATGTTACACTCTGATTTTATATACTGAAAATTGAAAAAATAATGTTCGTATTTCATTTATTAAATTCAGATTTGGAAAATTGAGGAGTATTTTAAACGCGCCGGGATAAGATCGAGTGAGCGGGTTTCAGATTTATATTCCGGGTATTTGACATTTGGAGTTTTGGTACCATCTTAAGTTATATTCTTTTCCTTCCTACCTTCAATTTCTACAACAAGTTCACCCTTTTATCCCCTTGCCTGCACGCCAACTGTGCACCTCCCTCCCAGTTGATTTCAGATTTTGCAGCACGCCTCTGCCTCACTCTCTCTCACAACAGTCCACAAAAAGAAAAACCCATCAGAAGAAACCCAAAATCGATCCACTCTTTCTCGCATCTCTGTCCTCTGCATAAAGCAACCCACTTACCTTGCTTGCTGAGCCACCACCAAATGAGTCTCCGAGACCCACCCCACCATCTCGTCCCCTACTTGAGAGCCATCACCACCTCTGTCCGTCGAGCTGCCACCACAGACCCTCCTTCTTTCCCTGTTCCACCGAGGAGAGCAGCCGAGCCACTGAGCATCAGCCCCACCTCCATTCTCCCTCTCCATCAAGCCCAGCAGCAGCTCTGCACTGCTCCGATGTCCGAAGACGCCCAGAAACCGCCTAGGAGCAGCCCAGCGCCGCTGCGCCACCCCTTTTTCCTCCTTCTTCTTCCCTGTTCCGTCCTCAAGATCGGTGATGACTCTCCCTCTCGTTTTCGATTAATTCTCCCTTAAAGGTCCTCTTTTAATTACTTATCTCTCGTCCTAGGCCAAGATCTATGCATCTCCTACTCTGACGAGGCCGAATCTAGCCACATCAAACGTTTTCCGACGAGGATCAACTCTCTCGGTAATCTCTCTATTTCTTCCTCTCCTTCACGCACGTTTCATTTTTGTGGATTGGGTAGAGGTCGGGATCTGGTGTCGCTCCGATTGGGTGAGGTTGGGTTGAGAATGAGCCGTCGGCGGGATTTACTCTTTCTTATTCTTCCTCCGTTTTCCTTCGTCTGTGCCAGGCTTCGTTACTTTTTGCTTTGAAGAGACGAGCTCCTCTTTCCTCATTTTGATTCTGGGGCCTTGGTGTCGGGAAGGTGAGTCAAGTGGCCGGAGCAAGGTCGCCGGCCGGCCGCTCCTTTCTTTCCTCCTCCTTTCTCCTGTTTTCAAACGCGGTAGGGAAGAAGAGATGAGCAGTGAACCAGGTCCTCCTCCTTTCTTTTATTTTGTTTTAGTTGAATCGAGTTTGGGGCTGGGAGAGTTGAGTTGGGCCGGGTTTCAGACTTGGGTCCGGGTTATGTTGTGAGTATCCGGGTTGGGCTTTCATTTGGGTCGGGTAGCAGATCCGGGCTTCCTTCAGTTGGGCTTGGGATGTTTAAATTGACAATGGTATAAATGAGTGTTGTTGTTTTATATGATTTGTCTACCTTGTTATATTATCATATGTTATACGATATGATTTGTAACTTATTTTGGTTAGCCTATTATTATATAATCTTATTTTTGGAAATATTACTTCTGATTAAAATTATTATTATATGTTATAAAATGTGTTAAAAGTGACATTATTTGGAATATGTATTTAGTGATGTTTTAAAAGACGATTTTGGAAACTATGAGATGATTTATTGTTATTGATATGTAAATATGATTGTTAAAATAGATTTGTTTTGGTGATTTAATATCATAATTTATTTATATAAAGGTTTTGAAATAAAATGCCGGAATTATTTCTATAATATGATTTTGAGAGACTGGTTTTAAAGTTTAAATGTTTAATGTCAGAATTTGGTTTAAGTATGACTTTAAAGGAATTGTTGATTTTCTTAGTTGATTTAACTTGAGATTTAAGAGTTGGAAGGTTTGGGGAAGAATGATTTTGGTTGATGTTGATCGTATCGGAAAGGTTTTGGAAAAGGGTTTTACTATCGGTTGGTTTTGAGTATGTTGAGAACTTGGGTTTCGTGCGTATGAATGTTGGTCATGTGGCTTATGGAAATGGCTTGATGATAGGTGTGTATTGCTTGTGGATTGCTTTGGACTTGCATTTGGGCCCTTGCTTGTGTTATCCTACTGTTCTGCATCTTCAGGTAAGTTCCCTAGGGGGCTTACTCAGGTTGGACATTCATATCTGTTGTTGCATTTTATGTTAGGTGTTGCATATGCATAAAAGCATGCCATGTAGTATCCTGTTTATGTTGCACTAATTGAATGAGCATCTGCTTACTTTATGCGTTTGAAATAGAACGGTCGTTATCTGTGATAGTCCTAGAGTCTTTACTAGGGTCATAGGGTAGCCCAGTCTCATCGGGCGCCCTGAGTCAATCGAGTCGATATGAGCATGATATGATAGCTCAGCACCATCGGGCAATTGATGAGATGATATGATATGATGATGCCGTGGTTTCTGCACCACCACGAGGAAATTGCTATGCTATAGCCCGAACTGGCCAGTCTTTGCACTAACGGGAAGGGGTGCAGAGGTAGGAGAGAGATATGCCATTTGGCATTGTCTTGGGCCCTTTACAGTATTTCTGCACATTATTATAACTAGGAGCATGCTAGTGTGTTTGACTTTCGTACTGCATTAGAGCATCTTTATTAGGTATAGCACATACTATGTGGCCTCAGCGAGGACTGCCGGTCCCGCATGAGTGGCTCGATCTTACTCCTTTCCCCGTTCTTCTTTTAAAGGTATTTTCTGCAGATTTTGAGTGCTCGATGTCTATATGACGGGGTTCCCTTTTTGCGAATCGAAGAACCTGGCTAATTCACTAACTCATTATAAATGGTAATCACCCACTTATGATTTGGTTTTGACCCGACTCTTTCGTGGCACCTTGTATCTTAATTTTGTTTCCACCTTACTTCCGTTTGAATTGATTTTCGCGACATAGTCCCTAGGACAGGTTAAGGGTACCCAACGACCCAACGATACTTTTAGGGCTCGAAATCCCTCTTTATTACTGACCTTAAAAATGAGTTTGAAACCTCGACCCGTACCTGGATTACAAGATCCGAACAAGGGGTTTTATCCCTTGAAACGTAACCCGGAAATCATAATTCTGGGCCGTTACAATAAGCTCCACAAGGCCCATGTATCATCAGCTCATGAACTGCATCATGTAAGGCTTTATCATTATCTGGATCAGGGATTTCGGCAGATATGAGACGATCAATATCTTCAACCGATGAGACCTTTGATTCAGGATGCAAAAATAACACAATACGTGCATGTGGATGGCCACACTTTTGAAACTCTATGGTATAGATCACTATAGGAACAGAAATGACATAAATCAGATGCTAAAATACATTAGTAATAGGTTAGAGCGGAAGAATTTCATTATCTTATAATGAATGTACACAAGCTCAATATGACTGTAGATAAAATACATCATGTAAGGCTTTTCGATCACTAAACTGTTTGACAATTTTTTCTCAGCTTTTAATAAATGAATATCTATATATATGAATATATATCATAATCTTTAGTGTCATTAAATTCCTATCAAGATCAAATAATTCAGCTTAGATCTATTAAATATCATTGTAAAACAAATCTGTCATACTTCAGAACATAGTGCTTTATTAACCTTATATATATTTGATGCCCTTACAATTATTTCATGGAAAAACATACCTTTTTGATATTTAACCAAAATCATATTGATGAAGATAGCTTTAGCAATGACAGACAAACCGACTTTTAAAATCTGATTGAGTAAAATACCTTGTATCAGATCGAGCAAAGTATCAAATCTACTTTCAAAATCTGTCACAGTTTTCTCTTTTCTACCGGAATAGATATTTTATCCACATTCTCTTATTTCCCTGGATTTTCAACACATATTTTTCCTCAAAAATAGCATCTGTCATTGCTGAATATTTTGTTTTCATCTATGATTCTCAGACAAAATTGAAAATTATTTCTACCGTATGAATGCAGTCATGCATTTCGTTTTTCATTCCAACCCATCAGATAAACTTGATTTAAAGTCCTGAATTGAGGTGATTTAATTTTTTTCATTTCCTTTTGACTCATTTACAATATATTATGTCCATCTGAATTTGATTTTGAATTCCTTTCTCCATGAACATATTATGAATCTGATTTCACTCACTTTATCTTTAAAAATATGTAAATCCATATTAAAACAAAATTGATTTCAGTTTAAATTACAGATTTCTCCACAAGACTTTATTTTTGTCTGTCATTGCTAAAGCTATCCTCATCAATCTGATTTTGGTTAAATGTCAAAAAGGTATGTAATTAGATTTTATAATTGTAAGGGCATCAAATATATACAGGTTAATCTGGTTGGCTTATAAAATCTGAAAGTTTTATAAAATATGGCTGTTTTATAAAATCTAGCTGTTTTAAAAATCTAAATGCTTAAGAAAATCTGTTATATTACTCTCAATTCAGTTGTGACTTCAGATTTGAATATGACTGATTTTTCTTATAATAAGGTCAAAGTCAAAGATTATGAATTGAGCATAATCTAGGACAGATTTCTTGAATAACACAATTATCAAACCAATTTATAGAATATCATAAATCTATAACATATTTGAGGTGATAATGTGTGTTCTCTCCCCAAATCTGTCATAGGTTTGTTGTTGCGAATGTCGTTTGGCAAAGGTCACCACAAGAGCTACACCAGTAGATTAACATAACCTGATTTCTTCATTCTGAACATCTACTGAACTACAATGAATATGTTTATGGTTCTACAAATTATGTGAATGTTACATGAACTGAAATATTTGAATATAGAGGAGATGACAAGAAAAAGTAAATGTCTATACATAAATTTAACTATGTTGAAACATGCTCAAGGATTCGGCGGAGTAGATATTTAATTTTTTTGATCATGGATAAACCAATCTAACATGTATTCAGCATAAAACCCATGGAAATAAAATCTGTAATCTGATTGTTTTATAAAATATGGCTGTAATATGATTTTTAATATGAATGTTTTACAAAATCTGTAATATGATTTTTAATCTGATTTTTTTTAATAAAATCTGTAA
The DNA here is from genome assembly GCA_037127255.1 of Persicaria tinctoria. Taxonomy (NCBI): domain Eukaryota; kingdom Viridiplantae; phylum Streptophyta; class Magnoliopsida; order Caryophyllales; family Polygonaceae; genus Persicaria; species Persicaria tinctoria. The sequence goes on along the minus strand of JBANSL010000017.1, from coordinate 34,796,684 downwards.
TCTGATTTTTAATCTGATTTTTTAATTTGAATGTTTTATAAAATCTGTAATCTGAATTTTTAATCTGAATGTTTTATAAAACCTAAAATCTGATTTTTAATCTGAATTTTTTTTATAAAATCTGTAATCTAATTTTTAATATGAAGTTTTTATAAAATCTGTAATCTGATTTTTAATCTGAATGTTTTATAAAATCTGAATTTTTAATCTGAATTTGTAATCTGAATTTTCAATCTATCTTATAAAGCATGACTAAATTCATACAGTGCGTAGAAATAATTTCCATTTTTTTCTTCTGAGAATCATAGATGAAAACAAAATATTCAGCAATGACAGATGTGATAAAAAAATCAGCTGAATCTTTTAGGCGAAGGAGGAATATTATAAGATAGATTGAAAATATATATTTTTTAAAATCGGTTACATTTTGTGGTTTGCTTTCATACAGTAAACCAAAAATGTCAGATTTGAAATTATAAAGATAGACTGAAAGTCAGATCTAAATATTCAGCAATGACAGATCTGAACATTATAAGATAGATTGAAAATATATCTTATAATATTGTCTACCAAAAAAAAATTCTATCTTATAATATTCAGCAATGACAGATATGAAAATTCAGCAATGACATCTATCATAAAACAAACCAAAAAATCAGTTACTGTCATAAGCTGAAGGAGGAATATTAGATCTGAAATTTAGAATATTACATATGAATTTTTTGAAAAATCAGTTACAATTTTTTTTTTAAAAATCCAGCCAGAATAAATGAGCAAAGTATGACATCCAAGGAAAGAAGTGAATCAGTTACTGTCATACAATCAGATTTCTTAAGAAATAAAAGTAACATTTTTTGTTCTTTTTGAGGGAAAAATGGGTTGAAAATCCAAGGAAAGAAGTGAATTTGACTTGTAAGTTGGTTAATTGTTTCTGATTAGTGATAATGAAAGTGACAAGCATGAATTTTTAAGTACAGCTTTATGAAGGTAAATTCAAGTATGATTTAGCTTTTTTCCTTTTTTTTTTTATCATATGCATGTTACAAGATTATCGTGTTCGATAACTATTGTAGCTGACTATTATTAGAAAATGATTGGAGTGAAAACTAATAGAATGGAATAAGAGCTATTGTACCCTCGTTCTATTGCGACTTGTGATATAATTTTTTAGCCTTGAAGCTCAAATGGTAGAGCTATGTGTTTTTACACATCGGTGTGAGTTCGAATCTCACATAGGCTTCAAAAAATATCATTAAAGCTTGAATAAATAATCTAAAACACCAGTTGAAATAGAACATTAGGAAAAACTTTCTTCCGAATATTGTGCAGAACTTAGTTCAACAAAAATCACTTTAAGAATACTAATCCAATACATGTAAATTACTTAACACCATGTTTGCTAAGCCAACAATATAGCAAAAGTAGAACTCTTGGACATCAGCATATATATAGCAGAACATCAACAGGTTGACTGGAAATCACCAGCATCTTCAAAATATTGGACACCAGCACACCTCAAGGGTTGACAAGTCATACATCACTAGTTTGAAGGAGTTTAGCACAGGCATCATAGTCATCACACTAGAATCAATAAGATAAGGCTTAGTGTATGAAATAATTGTTAGGTGGTTAAACTTGAAAATGGATAATATTAAGAATGTTAATAACTTAATATCACAAAACCTATTGCAGAATGTTAAGCAAAGAACTTTGTTGAGCTAGAGCATTCATTTTGTTAACCTGTACATATATATATAACATAAACGTGAAATCATCTTACTACAAATCATCCAAATCTGACAAGATACATCAATGCTTGAACTAATGAACAGTAATAGACACAAAAGTACAATTATACAATAACAAGAAGAAAAGTAATACAGTATGAAATAATAGGTAGAAAAGTAATCTGAAAAAAATGATAATATATATTAAAGAACCATCCTACTATAAATCATCCAAGCATAAGAAAATACAATGATAACGGGCATAAAAAGTAATATGGAATTATATTATACCTATGTAAGATGAAATAATAGGTCAGCATGGCTGCTGTAAACACATAATTCAAGCTGTAAAAAAATGACAGCAACCCAGATGTAAAAAATGACAGCAACCCAGATGCTTACAACTTCAAAAACAGATTAAAAATGGCAGTTGTAAACAGGGAATTCAAGCTGTAAAATATTGATTTGAATGTAAACTATGCATATCCTTTTACAACTTCAAAAACACAAAAGTTGCTGCTGTAAACACAGAAATTTGTCACTTTGCTGTAAAAAAATCTGCATTTTGTCACTTTACTGTAAAAAATCTGCATTCTTTAAAAAAAAAAATCTGCATTCTTCTTTAAACTATGAAGCCACATATCGAGAAAGTATATTTGATGCATTATGCCTGCATAGTAAAAAACTGCATTTGGTTACTTTTCTTTCAAAATAGATGCTGTTAAAAAATCTGTGTTTTTCCCTTTGCTGTAAAAAATATATGTTGTTAGTATAAAATGATTCAAATAGCGATTTGAATAAAAATACAAAGAAAAACCAAACATACCATAAACTAATCCAAAATCAAAAACTTTGGATTTGAATTGTCGACCAGTGTTTGTTTATTTATTTATAAACAAACACCTTCAATTACTCAAATCACTAAATCATACAACAATTGCATCTAGTCATATTTTATCTGTTCTAACCTATTTAAAATACGCAAGGTCCTAGTGAAGTACTGAAATGCATCTACTATAACAATTGCATCTAGTCATCTACTCGAATTTTCCACCACTTTTTTTTTATTTGATAATGAAGTACTGAAATGCATCCGGTTAGCTCAAAACAAAGTCAGCTATTGTCTTGCATTTGATCAATCATCGGGAAAAACAGGAAAAACCAAGCTCGATCTAGACAAAGTCATAAGCAACAGAATCACTCATAAATCTACATTTCAAATGGATTTACCCATCTTAAGGATCAATAAAATTATAGATTTTTAAGACAAGTTGTTACAATTTACTTGGTTACTTTACAATTCCTTAACTGCTTTGATAATCCACCAATAAGTGACATTAAAATTAAAATCACATACATATCCCTAGATCTAGATGGATTATTGCCATCAATTCATGAAAATTGACAATATCGCAAATCAAAAGGAACAAAAATTAACAGAAAATATAGAAAGCACTCTAGAATCCAAGCCGAGATTGAGAGAAAGGGGATCTGAGAGTTCAGCAGCAACGACAAACTTAAGGGTGAGCTCGATTTCCATTCCGAGGTAGAACCCAAATCTGATTTCAGTAGCAATTCAATCATTCAGTAGTGCTTGTATGTAAAGGTAATGTTCTATCAGTAGCAACTCAATCAAGCAATTCATGAATATTGAAGATTGATGTTTGATATGAAAGCTAGCTCAATCAAGCAATTCATGAATATTGAATATTGCAGACTGAACTATACCACTATTAAATACTGAAATACCCCAAATTATTTTTGGGTCATTTCTTATTTTTGTTTAATTAAATAAGTCTATATTATATCAAACCATAGTTTATATCCGGTGAATTTGGTCATTTAATAAATTCACTTAAGATATATGGTATGAATTAGAATAATTAAATTATTCTAAAGAGAATAATATATTATGGATTTAATTACATAAATCATCTAAATCCTCTTATTATTTAATTTATTGATATAGCAGATAGTTCGATAATGGTACATTGGAGAAATAGACAAGCGGAAGCGAAGAAACTCAAAGCAAGAACACAACGAGTTTTACGAGGTTCAATCAAAATGACCTACGTCCTCGGGGCCTCCAGATCAGGCCTAAATCCACTAACTCAAGATGTTCACAGGCTTACAGAGAAACAACAAACAAAAGATAAACACGAAGAACATGCAAACACAAGAAACCACAAAAGACTGAAGAAGAAACGAGAGCGAGACGAAGAAGATCTCCGTCGAAGGTAGATTTGTAGAGGAGCAACAGATTATCCACCAGAGAACAACACCGGAGAAGACCACCGGAACCAGGAAGAAGCGACGCTCCCAAAGAGGGATGCGGCGGCGCTAGGAATCCCTGGATCTCTCTCTTTCTCTCTTTCTTTGGAGCTTACCAAACGGCGGAGCAGCTTCAACAGTGACAAGCAAGTAGGAGGTAAGGAGTATATATAGGCGAGCTTGCGAGAACCCTAATGATCCGAGCTCAGCTTCCACAAAGGAGAGGTTGGGCTGGATTTGGGCTCAACGGATTTGGACGGCCCAGCTGTGGGTGGCAGCCCAAAGGCTAACTCCCAACCCAAGCTTTAGCCAAAGCCCAATTCCACCCTTCAATCATAGCCCATATACACATATATATATATATACAACCATACAATATTACATGTAACATACATACAAAACCTAAGATGCTTAATGAAATATCTCTACAATATGCCCATGTATTTCTTTAAGCCGCGTATTATGGATTGCAGCGAGTTAGAGCTTCATAGCCAACTGGATTTAGGTGTAACTGATCCTTCTCAGGCCCATCCTACCTTGTAACACCAGCTAAGTGGGATCCTCCACATGGAGAAAATTCCTGCAGAATACAAATTTGTCAGATGTAACAATTTTTGTCCCAAAATCTGCAGGATTCTTATCACCACTTATTTTAACAACTTTTATAATATTTTTATCAACCTTTTCTCTGATAAAATGATATCTCACATCTATATGCTTTGTTCTTTCATGATACATAGGGTCACGACAAAGATATAAAGTAGATTGAGAATTAATATTAATAGTTGAAGTGCAAGGTTTTCCAGAAATCTCCCTGTTCAGGCCTTGAAGCCATATTGCTTCCCTTGCAGCTTCAGTTGCTGCTATATATTCTGCCTCAGTTGATGAGAGAGCAACAATAGGCTGTAACTGTGACTTCCAAGAGATACAGTTTCCTGCCCATGTAAACATATAAGAAGTAATAGACTTCCTATTGTCTTTGTTGCTTGCATAATCTGCATCCACATAGCCTTGAAGGCTCATAGCTGAGTGCCTGCCATAAACTAAGCCAACATTTTTTGTGCCACACAAATATCTCAAAAGAAATTTCATAGCAACCCAATGCTTCTCATTGGGGTTAGACATAAACCTGCTTAAAACACTGATTGCAAAGGCTAGATCAACGATTTTGGTTAGATCAAGATGAGCACCAAGAGGCATAGGAGATGTCTTAGCACATATAACACTGAATCTGTTCAAAACTTTAAGAATGTAATCAGATTGAGACAAAATAATCTGATTCTTCTTTCTATCTCTAATAATGTCAATTCCAAGAATTCTTTTAGCTGCACCAAGATCCTTCATGTCAAAGTTGGACTTAAGACCATTTTTCAGATCTTTAATCTTAGTCATATTTTTACACACAAGCAGCAGATCATCAACATATAACAGAACATATATAGGTTCAGCAGTTCTCACACCTTTCATATACAAGCAAGTGTCATACTTAGATCTATAATAACCCAATTTCAGCATGCATGTATGAAATTTAATATTCCATTGCCTGGGAGATTGTTTCAGGCCATATATAGACGTTCTAAGTAAACACACATAATCAGGATTCCTTTCATCCACAAATCCCTTATGTTGTTTCATATAAATTGTTTTATACAGATCACCATGCAAGAAAGTTGTCTTAACATCCATTTGTTCAATACGAAAATCATAAACAGTAGCAATGACAAGTAAGAAACGAAGAGTTTTATACTTAACAACAGGGGCAAATATCTCATTATAATCTTCACCCTTCTTTTGGGTAAAGCATTTGGCCACAAGCCTGGCCTTATACCTAAGATGATCATCAGAAGTAGAATCAGATTTGATCCTGTAAACCCATCTACAATCAATAATCCTTTTATCTTTAGGTTTCTTAACTAAGGTCCAGGTTTTATTAGCATGCATAGATTCAATTTCATCTTTCATAGCAACAAGCCAAAGATTAGAATGAGAACACTTAACAGCTTGTTCATAAAGATCATGGGTGTAAGAATTTATAACTTCAGAAACCATAAGAGCAAATTCAACCACATTAGACTCAGTATACTTAGGATTTGGCTTCTTAGTTCTGGGTTCCCTATCTCTAGTCAACTGGTAATTAGCCAAGGGCTGACCATCCAAGTTGACTGAGATGGCATCCTCAACATCATCAGGAGCCAAATCCCCAACATTAGAATTAGAATCAGAAGAGCTAGAAGAAGAGGAGGTGGAAGAAGAAGATGAAGCTTCAGTGTCACCACCATCATTAGCTCTTACATTTACCTGACCCCTTTGGGGTTTACTTGATCATTGTCAGAACCATCCTCCAAGGGGGGAGTCTGAGCTTGAGGCACATAGAAGGGGGTGCCAGGAGCAGCTCCAGTAGCCTCCACAGAGTTGTCAGGCTGAGCTGTAGGGGTAAGCCTAGACTTGAAGTAGTATTCAGTCTCTTTAAACACAACATTCCTGCTCACAATCACTTTATAAGCACCAGGTTGAATCAATAAGATTTTATACCCTTTAACTCCCTCAGGATACCCCAAGAAAACACCCTTTTCAGATCTAGCATTTAGTTTTCCATCAGACTTATGAGAAAACACAGTGCACCCAAAAGGTCTCAAGTAACTCAAGTTAGGTTTTCTTTTATGCAACAGTTCATAAGGGGTTTTAAAGCCAACAGCAGAAGAGGGAGATCTATTAATTAAGTGAGCAGCAGTCATGATAGCATCACCCCAGACAGAATGTTTAATGCCAGAAGAAATAAGCATGCATCTAGTTTTTTCAAGCAGAGTTCTATTCATCCTCTCAGCAATGCCATTTTGCTGGGGAGTTCCAGGAACAGTCAAGTGTCTCTTAATACCATGCTCTTTACAATATGCATCAAAGTCAGAGTTGCAAAATTCAAGTCCATTATCAGTTCTTAAACACTTAACCACATAGCCAAATTCTTTTTCAACACTGGTTTTCTAGTTCTTAAAGGTAATGAAAGCATCACTTTTAACCTTCAACAAATAAATCCACACATATCTACTGTGGTGATCAATGAGAGACATAAAATACTTCATGCCAGAAAAAGAATCAACCTGGGCAGGGCCCCAAATATCAGAGTGAATATATTGTAAAGGATGCTCAGCAATAAAACTAGATTTGTCAAACTTAGATCTAGTATGCTTACCAAGCAGCCAATCATCACACATATCCAATTCAGCAAGTTTGAGCTTAAGAATATCAGTTTTATAAAGCTGTAACAGACCAATGTTTCCAATATGTCCTAATCTATTATGCCACAAAGCAGTTTCAGCATTAGACATAGAAACAGAAGCAACATAAGCATGATGTTTCAATGCAGACTTAGCAATAACATGGTAAAGACCCTTCTTTTTCACAGTTTGAAGCAAAACTTTTCCATTTTTAGAAACTCTCTTATTTCCTAGATAGGTGTTAATGTGACACCTCATATCATCAAACACACTTTCAGACAACAAATTTCTTCTCAAATCAGGCACATATCTAACATTCTGAATAATCCTAATCTGGTTATCAAGCATGAACAAAGGCACAGAACCCACCCCTTTAATAGAAACAGCATGATGATCACCCAACAAAACATCCCCTTTATCAATGAAAGTAAGATGATCAAACCATTTCTTATCAGGTGTAGCATGCATAGTGCAACCAGAATCAAGGATCCAGACATCATCACATGCAGAATCATTACAAATAGGCAACAATTCATGCTTAGAACAAGAACCAGCTTCAAATAATGCAGAAACACCAGACTTTTCTTTCTTAGCCTCATCCTTCTTTTTCTTATAACAATCTTTTTCATAATGTCCAGTTTTGTCACAGTAATAACATTTCATATTTTTCTTAGGATTGTTATCCTGCACATTTTCAGACACCTTTTCTTTACCTTTATTGTTATTATTAGAAGGAGGCTTGTCAGTTTTAGCATTATCATCCTTTTTCTTAAAATTCTTGTTTCTTTCCTTTCTAAAATTAGCCCTAGCCATTAAAGCCTCATACTTAGCTTCCTATTTAGACTTAAAAACCTTCATGACATCATTTTTCTGAGTAATAGACTCTATAATTTCCTTCTTATTCAAGTCCTTACGACTGAATTGAATGACATCTTTAAAAGTATCAAACTGAGAAGGTAAAGAATTTAACAACAACACAGATTGATGCATATCCATTTTGAAATTGAACAACTTACATAGCAGATTAATTCGACTAGGGAGAGATTTTACCAGATACAGCCCCTCAAGAGCTTCCCACAGCTCTTTGGCTGTTTTCTTACTCATTACCTGTCGAGCTACCTCATCAGAAAGACGTATCATAAACTCACTGTGTGCTATAAGGTCCAACTCCTTCTTTTTCTCATCATCAACAGTAGCAGAGTATACTGCATTGATAGGTAACTAGCATTTCTCCTTAATGAGAACTGCTTTCATCTTTAACTGCCACATTGCAAAGTAAGAGATCCCATCATAGGGCTTAATCCTAACAGAGGACTCAGCCATGGTTTATCTCAGGAGCTTACAGATCTTCACGAAACCCTAGATCCAAACAGTTAAGTCCAGATCTGAAAGTTTCGAGACCAAAAAACTCAAGAATAATCAAGATCTGAAGATTCCAAACACAGAATAACAAACAACAAAGCTACAAGTGCAGAAACCCTAGAGCATGCAAAAACACACAAGATTTCACACAACAAGAACAGGATCTGATGCGTCGTACAGGGGGGAATGGCACCAGGCGATACACCCTATCTAGGCCCACCCGCTTCCTGCATCAATTTCCGTTCCCTGAGATCTATAAAGATTCAGAGAGTTTGGAAAGCGGACACTCAAGCTCTAGCATCAAAACACATGCTCTGATACCAATTTGATATAGCAGATAGTTCGATAATCGTAGATTGGAGAAACATACAAGCGGAAGCGAAGAAACTCAAAGCAAGAACACAATGAGTTTTACGAGGTTCGGTCAAAATGACCTACGTCCTCGGGGCCTCCAGATCAGGCCTAAATCCACTAACTCAAGATGTTCACAGGCTTACAGAGAAACAACAAACAAAAGATAAACACGAAGAACATGCAAACACAAGAAACCACAAAAGACTAAAGAAGAAACGAGAGCGAGACGAAGAAGATCTTCGTCGAAGGTAGATCTGTAGAGGAGCAACAGATTGTCCACCAGAGAACAACACCGGAGAAGACCACCGGAACCAGGAAGAAGCGACGCTCCCAAAGAGGGATGCGGCGGCGCTAGGAATCCCTGGATCTCTCTCTTTCTCTCTTTCTTTGGAGCTTACCAAACGGCGGAGCAGCTTCAACAGTGACAAGCAAGTAGGAGGTAAGGAGTATATATAGGCGAGCTTGCGAGAACCCTAATGATCCGAGCTCAGCTTCCACAAAGGAGAGGTTGGGCTGGATTTGGGCTCAACGGGTTTGGACGGCCCAACTGTGGGTGGCAGCCCAAAGGCTAACTCCCAACCCAAGCTTTAGCCAAAGCCCAATTCCACCCTTCAATCATAGCCCATATACATATATATATATACAACCATACAATATTACATGTAACATACATACAAAACCTAAGATGCTTAATGAAATATCTCTACATTTATAAAGTTAAATTAGATAATATTCACCCCTCTAAAGTTGAAACAGGTATGTTCTATTTACATCTGTATCCGCTTATTTTATTTATTTTCTATAAAATATATTCTATACCCTTAATCTCTATCTTAATTGATTCTTAATCCTAAAGAATCAATAATCTATCATTAGTCTAACCCTAATTCAACCGTATAGATACACGTCAAATGTTAGGGTTTTCCACAAACCAAAAACGCTCACCCTCGCCGCTTCTCAACATGACCGTCTCCCCTCCTCTCCCAAATCTCCCGTGAGCCGACCTCCGCTATGCAACCACCACAACTGGCGACCTGAGCCACGAGCCAACCACCTCCTGGCCATCGCTTTCGTCGCTGAGCTATTGTAGTCGCAGCCCTTGCCCGAAGATCGCCAGGGCCAAGCATCGCTGCCTTCGTCCCTGATTGCCGCTAGCTATCGCTGCCGAAGCCTCAATGCAATCGCCTCCAATCATCGCCTGACCTCGCCCTTCACCTCCGAACCCATCGCAGTGCAGCAGTCCCGGAGACCGCCCACGAACAATCACCGAGCCTGCCTCCAATTGTGGCTGCCTTCGCCTTCGATCGCTGCCCATCGCCTCTGATCGTTGTCTTGCCGCTTCCCATCACCGCCTGAGTGACCGCCTTCGATCGCTTCTTGCACCGCTAGCCATTGACGCCGGAGGAAGAGTCGCGCCAGCCATCGCCGCCGAGGGAAGAGCTTCTTCTTCGGTACGTACAACCGGTTGAAACGAAACAGAGATTTCAATCTCTTTTCTCAAAATTGCAGAAACCACCCTCAGTTCATGTTTATTTAATATTTTGACCTCAATTAATTTTTAATTAATTGGACCACCCATAGTTTTAACCCGAGTTAATTCTTTCCAGTTTCTGCGACACCGGTCAATCCCGAAGCATCCACGCCGGATCCCGCTCCTCGAGGAATTTATATTGGTATAAATTCTTAACTTTATAGAATTAATTCAATTTCAAATTGAGTTAAGTAAAGTTAATTGTATCAAATATCAATATTAAATATCCCTTTTTCGTTGGATTCAATAGGTGATAAAATCTCGCATTGTTGTCGTCAACCGATCGTCGAAGGTTAAGGCAAGTGATTTCGTTCAAACGCCCTTTGCGTGTTTCGTGATTCTTTTGATGTGCCTTTTAAATTCTTCCGTGTCGAATGCGGCCATGTGGCCAAATTCCTTTCCAATTTCGATAAATTGCATACCCGTCTGCTTGATGTAATTTATCTTTTTATTCATAAATTGGCATGAGTTAAATTAATGGGCAATTATTAATTATTAGTGATATGCGTATTAAATATGATTGTTTGTTTATAACTCGACATAAGTGAAAGTTGCCCATTCTTTTCTTCCTAATTGCATGATATTCTGCTTGTTCTTTCATACAAACTAGTGGCATGTGATAGTAAGATCCTTTGAATTATTCATGTTTGTCCCTTTTTATTTATTTATTTAATGTTGTTATTATGATCACCTAGTATAAACTGGTGATTTATAATAAGTTAAGATAGGCCCCATGTGATGCTTATGTATGATATGTGAAAATGCGCACAATGTGATGCGAGTGGCTATAGGCCTTTGGCAAGTTATGCAGTAGACTAACTTGCAGGTTGTGGTTCATTAAGCCACCGCCTTACAAGGTTTCACGAAGCACCATCCTGGAATGCATTCTCTGCGGGGTGGTAAAACAAAGATCTGATGTAGGTCATGGTCCTTGTTAAAGGCCCGACCGGTACCACGTATTATCAATATTAGTATTATTGTGATTAGTGTGATTATGTTATTATCGACTGTTGTAGGTGATCATTTTAGTTATTATACTCATTTGTCTCGGGTATAATTCCTTTTCTTTATCTTATAATCGATCGTTTTGATCATCCGAGTCATGTCGTGAATTTTTACCTTTTTACTCAGTTTCCACTATTAAATATTCGTGTCTTTCCCTTAACCTAGAACATACCAATTTATGGTCACTGTAAGGTTAAAGTCTGAACATTTTCCCTATTATTTGCTAGTCTTAATTGTACTAACCATCCTATTTATTGGATGACTGGTGTCATTCATTCTCACGAAACACCAGATTTCTGCCTATTTTATTGAATGTGTCACACTACCAGTTTTGAACCTTTAAAGTTTCCGCATTGCTATTTTAGTTTTAGCTATTTTGAAGTTATTTATACTCTATGATTTTGGTATTTTTATGCTATTATGATCGGATATTTTAAACTAGGATATTTAATTGACTTTTGCCTATTTTATTTTATTAAACTATCATCTTGTTTATGGGAGCATGGTTGCATGTCCCTATAAGCCTCAGCTGAATTCAAAGACATTAAAGTCTGCGGATTCACTAACGCTGTAACTTTCCCTTGGGATTTAAAAGGGGGTATTACAGAAGGTGGTATCAGAGCCATAGGTTTTAAAATGATTTCATTCGGATTTCAAAATGATTTCTAAAGTGAATTTCAAAAAGATTTTTAGCAAAATTAGGTTCCACTTACAAAAGTATGCAGTTTTAGAAATAATTTCAAAATAATTGTCCGATAGTCCTGCTCAAGCTCCTGCACCTGCCATAGACTAATATTAGATTCTTTATTCTTGTTTCCTCTAAATCTCGTTTATGTAATTATCTCGCTCGAGTACTGATTACTCCTCGCCCTCCTTGATAGACGTCTAATGTTCGCAAGACCCCAGAACTGCAGCCACGGAAAATGGCAAGGAGCTCATCTGCAAGTGGTACAAGGGACATAATTTTGGAACTTCTCGATTCTATAGCAAGGAAAAATGTATTAAGGGAAAAGAAACTCATGTTAGGTCCTCTGGACGACAATAGAAGAAAGTACCTCCAGGACCTCGTCTGAGTGTACGGTTTGGAACCATCCCAAAACCACAGTGAGAAGGGGCCGAATAAGAGATCCTTTTTGGAAATCCTAGTTGATGAAAAAGTATACCAGGCTTTGCAGGCAAGAAGAGCGAGGCAGAGACTCCACATGAGAGAGGCCGAGAAAACATACAAGAATAAGGAGTGAATTGTGGATGAGCCGGAGAAAACTCTGTGATTGTGCTAGGGATGAGATGAAAGAGATGTGTGAGCATTCTTAGTCGGAGAGAGATGCAGCATCACAAAAGCGTAGCTCAAAATTGGACAAACTCATCGAGTTGTCTGTCTTTGCAGAAGACGACGAGGATTAAGATCTCATCAGCAGCAGCAAAGGTCGCAGTAGTATCAGCAGAATACCCAGATTCCTACAGGTTCACAATCGACTGTGAACAAAGGGAAGAATGTCATCGTGCCATCTCAGCAGGGTGCGCGACTAAATGAAATGCGTAAGCTGGATGACACTACTTCTTCTATGGCTCAAGATGATTCTTTACTGTGAAATTCCTTAGTGGGGATAGAGTTCGAGGTAAGAAAATGCTATTCTGCTTCCCCATCGCGATAAGTGGCGATGAGTACCTTGTGGATCTTGTTCTGCTTCCAATTTTTTCTTAGGACGTCATTCTCGGTATGGATTGACTTACTCGCCATGTTGAAATCATTGATTGTGGACGGAGAATCATGACCATTTTGTCGGACGGTAGGGTTGTGTGCATATTTTGTGGGCGCATCCCCGAGGAGGATGGTCGTGTTGTTAATGTAATGCAGGCAGCCAGATTGTTATGTCAAGGTTGTGCCGGATTCTTATGCTATCTGCAAGATCAGCCGTCCGACCTGGTCCTTATCTCTGATATTCCTGTAGTTTGGGAATTCCCTATTTTTTTTCCCGACGAGATTCCTGGTTTACCTCTAGAGCGGTTCATTAAGTTCACCATTGATTTAGAGCCATGAACCGCTCCCATTTCCAAAGCCTCATATCGCATGGCTCCAGTGGAGATGCAAGAATTGAAGAGCTAGCTGGAAGAGTTGTTAGAGAAGGGTTATATTCGACCCAGTGCTTCACCTTGGGGTACTCCCGTGCTGGTTCTGAAGAAGAAAGATAGCTCATTTCGTCTTTGTATCCATTATCGGGAGCTGAACAAGGTGACGATCAAGAACAAGTATCCACTGCCACGCATCAATGATTTGTTAGATCAACTTCAATGAGCAAAGGTATTCTCCAAGATTGACCTTCGATCGGGTTACCATCCGCTCTAATTTCATGACGCGGATATTCCAAAGACTGCTTTTAGGACACGTTATGGACACTATGAGTTCGTGGTGATGCTCTTTGGCTTAACAAATGCCCTAGCAGTCTTCATGAATCTAATGAACCGTTGTTTTCACTAGTAGGTCAACAAGTTCGTCGTAGTCTTCATCGACGACATCTTGATCTACTCACCGAGTGAGGAGGCTCACTCCGAATACTTGATAATTATTTTGGTAACATTGCGAGAACATCAGTTGTACGCAAAGCTGTCTAAGTGTGACTTTTGGATGAAGCAGGTGGCATTCTTAGGCCACATCATTTCAGAGATAAGGGTGAGGTCGACCCCCAGAAGATAGTAGCTGTAGAGAAGTGGAATCCGCCAATGAACGTTAAAGAGATCCGGAGTTTTCTGGGACTAGTAGGTTACTACAAGAGGTTCGTGGAGGGGTTTTCCAAATTGGTCCAACCACTGACCTTACTTCTACATAAATCCCTGAAATTCGTCTGGAATGACAAGTGCAAAGCGAGCTTCTATGAGCTCAAGAAGAGGTTGACCACAGAACCGATTCTGACACTTCCTAAGGAGTTAGAGGATTATATGATTTACAGTTATGCTTCCAAGCAAGGTTTGAGCTGTGTATTGATGCAAGATGGGAATGTGATAGCCTATGCATCACGACAGTGGAGGCCGTACGAGGAGGACTACCCAGTGCATGATCTGGAACTAGATGATGTGGTATTTGCTCTAAAAATCTGGCACCATTAGCTTTATGGTGTTCGTTGCCAGATATACACCGTCCAAAAGAGCCTCAAGTATGTGTTCATCCAGAAGGAGGTGAATATAAGACGAAGACGCTAGCTAAAGTTGATCAAGGACTATAACATTAAGCTTCTCCATCATCCTGGTAAGGCTAATGTCGTAGCCGATGCTTTGAGCCGCAAATCTCAGCATGAGGCTATGATTAGCTATTTGACAGCAAGTCCTGCTATGCAGAAGGATCTGCTCAAGTTAGAGGTTGAGGTCTGATTTGAAAGAAACCGAGGATAGTTGTGTGTGATGGAGGTTCAGTCAGATCTGTTAGCAGAGATAAAGGCGAAGCAGACAGAGGATGTTGTGTTACTGCAGATCACCATTGATTTTCTCGAGGGTAAAGCCCCAGGCTTTGTAGTAAGGGAGGATGGATCTCTATGGTTCGGGAAACGCATCTGCGCCCCCAATGTCCCTGAGATCCGACAAACCATCCTTTAGGAAACTCATGCATCCGGCTATTCAGTGCATCTTGGAGCTAGTAAGATGTACAAGGACCTGAGAAAGAACTACTAGTGGTCTAGTATGAAGAATGAAGTGACTGAGCACATGGCTAGGTGTTTGGCATGTCAGTAGGTCAAGATTAACAGATCTCGATTGATTTCGTTATGGGGCTCCCTAAGGGTCAAGGGCAAAAGGATGTCATTTGGGTGATTCTTGATCGACTCACCAAATGTGCACACTTCATTGTTATTCGATCTAATTGGAAGCCGGCAAATCTAGCTGAATTATACCCTCAGCACGTAGTCCGCCTTCACGGTGTTTCTTCGTCCATTGTCTCTGATCGTGATGGACGATTCACCTCAGAGTTCTGGAAGAAGCTGCGATGATGAGGCAACGAATGTTGACCGCTCAGATTCGCCAAAAGTCTTATGCTGACCATAGGCGTAGAGAGGTCAACTTTGAGGTGAGCGACAAGGTGTTCGTTAAAGTGTCACCCACGAAGGGAGTCTTCCGTTTCAAAAAGCGAGGGAAGCTGAACCCTCGATATGTCGGGCCATTTGAAATTCTATAGCGGGTAGGCAAGGTTGCCTACCGCCTTGCACTGCCTCTGTTAACTCATCCAATACAGGACGTCTTCCATGTATCACGGCTAAGAAAGTTCGTGCCCAACCCGACCCATGTCTTGAGCTATGAGGACGTCCAGGTCCGCCCACCGGAACCTATGAGGAAGAACCGGTGCAGATTCTAAAGCGACGAGAGAATCAATTTTGCACCAAGGTAGTTCCGCTCGTCACGGTGCTTTGGTCAAAGCCCGAGAATCAAGAGATGTATGATCGAAGGAGAGATCGTCAACAATGATGGCTCGAAGAGGACAGCTCCTTTTGCATCTGCTTGGGGGACGGCAGCTGGCCACACCCAGTCAGATGAGGATACTATCTCTGCGAGAGGTGGTCAGCCAGTAGTTTTCTACAACTAGGGTAAGCCGGGCCATAAGAAACCTGCATGTGAGTAGAACACTCAAGTTTGTAGAGGATATAGAAAGTATGGACATATGAAGAAGTTTTGTATGTACTCGAGGAATGGTCAAGCTCGATCATAACAAGCTTTTACAATTGCACCGCGAGCTTCAAACTCAGCAACAAACCGGCCTCAACCATGGGGTCATAATAGGCAAGCTGCGTTGGAACCTATAATGCGGAATAAGAACAAGGCCTCAATGGAAAGAACGTCTAAGCAAGGTCATAAGCTTTACACCTTAGATGCCATTACCAAGGTTGATGAACAGGAATAAGCTACACTGGAAAAAAGGTTTGTGCAACGTCAAGCTGTTTAGTAATTCCTTTATGCTAGTACATTCTAGCATTTCAATAAAGTGAGGCAACGGACAAGTATTTCCGATAAACTCCATATCTAGCCATCAAAATTCCGGTATTGTTATTCTAAGTGGCCAATTTGGGATTCATCTTTACAACCTTACAAGTTCAAGTCAAAGTGGAGAATTGGTGTGCGAAATGGGCAATATTCTAACGTTGAATACCATATAAGTTTCGCACACTTCCCTACTAATACTCCTCTCATGTTATATAGTCAGCTCCAGTATGTTAACACTTCTGATTCCATACCAACCTGGTCGAGCCGTGTTTTTACAGACACCGAAAAAGAGTCGGGAAGTGCTCCCTATAGACTCTAGAAAGGCTCATTTGTTCCACTTCTGTATAAGCAGGAATAGTACCCGCATGTGAAATCAGTGATTAACAATCGATATGTCATACGTAAGGTTCTTTAGGAGGATAATTAGTAAATTTTTATGTAGGTATGTTCACTTTTCCTAAATCTTGATAGTATTAAATGATCATGGCCTATATATCTCATCTCTCCTTTCCATGATCGAGCAACCGAACTCTCATTGGTAAAAAGCTTGAGAATAGTATTTTTAAATATAGATATACACGATTTATGTTTATGAAGAAGAGAATGACGCAAGGACGCATGTGCTGAAGAACCGGACAATGTTCATGTCGATAAACCAAAAGACGAAGACCCACACTCATCTCATATGGGTAAGGCTGACTAGTTTTGTCACAATGGTTGCCTTCAAAGCCACCCGGGCCATTTGGCAACCTAGAAGTGGATATAAACTAATCTCAAACCAGGAAATTGGTAAATTAGTTGATCATGATCGATAAATATCATCTCCGTAGCAATGAAACGATAAATCTCGTCTCATAGTGATGAAACGATAAATTTCATCCCCATAGTGATGAAACGATCATGATCGATAAATATAATAATAATAATAATAATAATAATATTGTTGTTGTTGTTGTTGTTGTTGTTGTTGTTGTTCCTAAACTCAATGGTTAAACAATCCAGTAGATTGTGACACTTATCTCGCTAAGAGTTCAAAGTCTTGATACCATTTGTAAACAATCCAGCAGATTGTGAGTTTTCATCAAAATCTGCATAAGAGGTTGAAGACTTTGTTGTTGTTGTTGTTGTTGTTGTTGTTGTTGTTATTGTTGTTGTTCCTAAACTCTTGTTGTTGTTGTTGTTGTTCCTAAACTCAATGGTTAAACAATCCAGTAGATTGTGACACTTATCTCGCTAAGAGTTCAAAGTCTTGATACCATTTGTAAACAATCCAGCAGATTGTGAGTTTTCATCAAAATCTGCATAAGAGGTTGAAGACTCGAATTTCAGATTCTTATAAACTCTAGAAGAGATATGATCTTATTTTAAGCATTTGTACTCGTGAAGAAGTACATGGAATATGGGTTTTGACATATTCAGAACTATTTTTAGTTGGTTAGCATAACCAATATAAATAACCACAAAACATGATCTGGTTTACAAGGTCACTTCCTGACAATCCTCTAAGCCTGACCCGCAGCATGTCCCTCTCGTAGAAGGTGTAAAAGAGGTAAAGGTTAAGCGCGCAACTGATGTTATTGTTGTGGCTTATAACTAGGTTATCTTTGTACTATTCATTTATAATGTCTTGAAGAACATTATGAATAAAGTTAATATAGTTGGTCATTAGTTTCATACCTGCAGTATGACACCAACAAAAGATCTGAAAATACCCAGTTAAAGACATCTGATTAAATAAATTGATCACCATGTACAAAGTTCAATGATTATAATGTTTTACCGTTGAAACTTATTATGTCAATAACTAAGAGTTATCTCATGATAAAATCTAATTCTTTGTGGCATTTGGTCGCTCAAGTTAAACGATGATTTGCAAGATCATTGAAATTCACATGAATACCCACCAAAAGGACTAGAAGATCCTAGGACCGGAAGATCCTCAATAAGGGAGACCATTCATGTACGGTTTATTCTCTTGGCAAAATAATGACAAGACCGTCTACAATAAATAGTAAATGCAAAGTCTCTTATGTCTCTTGACCGAGTTCAATGAGACAACTACGAACATAAAAGATCGGCATAGGGATCAATGTTATTCCAATATAGATGTCTTAACACATTGGTTTTATGAAAAGGTAGAGAATGTTTGTGGAGCATATAGTAGCTCACAACGACCTAGGAGAGTCGTTAGTCAAATATGCCCATGCAATTTTGCATTTCGAATTTGACACAAACTTCTCCCAAATTATCTCCAGAAGAGAGTATATGTTCCGAGACCTCCTCCACAATTAACTAAAAGACCACAAAGAAGTGGAATGTTTATTAATTTAAAATAAATTGTTAATCAATTTGGCAATTAAAAAATTATTAATTTAATATTTTAATTATATTTGATAATTACTTTCAATAATTTAAAGTCTTTAAATGAATTTTTTTTCAAAATATTTAAAGAAAAAAAAATTTACAGAAAAATTCACAACTTAAAAATATGTTCAAAAATATTCAAAATTTACAGGGAGATCAAAGAAACCCGGTTTGAGACCGCGTTTCATTCACAAGATGTATGTTCTGGAAGTGGAAAAAAAACAAACGAAAGAAACGCAGTGTAAAACCGCGTTTTATAATTAATTTTGGATAAAACGCGGTTTGAAACCGCGTTTATTCCCATTTGTATTTTTAAATTAAAAAATATATTAAAAAAAATGAATGAAACGCGGAATTAGTCTGTGTTTCATGTGTGAACCCTACCGCCCATGTGCTCCCTCTCTGGCGCCGGCTCTGCGCTCCCTCATCCATGGCGCCTCACCTCCTCCCTGACTTTCATCGCCGATGGGAGACCGAGGTTGAGACGAGAGAGAGAGAGGCGGACGTGGAGGCACCGATTGTGGGATTGGCACTGAGAGACCTCAAGCGCCTTGCTTCGCTAGACGGCCGCTGAATCGAATATCGGATCGGACTGACGGTAGCACAACGTATTTTCATAAGACCTTCAGGGCCGCCGCCTCGAGATTCGTGTTCAGCGGCTTCAATCGACCTCAACTCGGAGCGAGTCTCGGATGAGCTGGGAACGAGTTAGGGATCCATAGTCCATGTATCGATACAATCTGTCTCTAAAGGGATTGATCGATAGAGGTATTTTCATAATTTCTTCTGCTAGTGGGAGAGGTAGAACAGAACATAGTTTCTCCGCCCACCATTGTTTTCCTATAATGAAATCACTAACAGAATCATTTTGGTTTATATTGTGCAGAGCGTCAATTCTATCGATAAGTGGAGTCGTTGTTACCCAATTATCTGTCCAAAACTTGATTGATTTTCCATCCCCAATGAGATGAGACCTGATTTGAACATCGGAATCAGTGGGCTTAGTTTAGACCATTACCAGGAGGCACTACCTTTCCTAGTATAGGAAAGTATGTGGCATTATTTTAAGTATTTGTACTGTATAATTTTGACCCAATAATTATCTGGTTCTGCTAGGATTTTCCATAGGAGTTTTAGTTGGAGTGCTTCATTCATTTCTCTAGTTTTTCGTATTCCTAGTCCCCCTGCCACTTTTGATTTACAAATTTTCTCCCATCTGATGAGTGGGTTGTGTTGTTGTGCTCCAGCCCCCGTAGTATACGACTCCGACGTCGCATTAATAAAGCATTTATTATTATAAAAACATATATCTATTTTAAGCATTATTATTAATAAGAGGTGTGAACTTCATTTACATAGGAAGCCCAACCCATTAGTTATTTAGGGCCATTAGTAATTAGAGTTTAGTAGTATTCTATTTAAATACTCTATTAGGTTGTCATTTATTCTGACGTCAAATTTAGAGGATTGCAGAGCATTGAGTTGAGACTCCCTCTTTCCTCCCTGACGTCAAACCCTATCTTTCTTTTGCTACTGATTCCTGCTGAATTCAATTCGGATCTTCAATCAAATGTTCTCGCTTAAATTGATTGAAGATCGGAATCTCGTCATCGTTTGGAAGCGATTTGTAGGTGCCGCTCACCACCACCGTTCCGCTTTCGTCCTACACATCGCACCACCATTGCCGTTCGAGACCCACCCGTCTCACGAAGGCCCTTGAGTAATTGAAAATTCCGGATGCTCTCGTTCTGAACGTGGCTTAATTAATTTAGCCTTTGCTAATTATTTAAGCTATCATCAATCGCCAATTGTTCCACCGCTTCAATTGGAATTTGGATTCAACAAGAGGAATTTGGAAAAGAAAAGTCAACGCAGATTCAAGTAGGTGGTTGTGTTGGGTTCGATCAGTGCAAGTCCGACCTGAGATCACTGCCGTCGCTTCGGAATCAAAACCGAGTCGAGTCCTAGTACCGAGCACGGGTGATCGAATCGACTTACCTATTAACAATCGAACTATTGGGCGTTATACTCGCTCAAGACGAGTCGAGTACGTATTAGCTGTATTGTGCATCTTTATTTCAGAAGAAAGTTCTGTTGACTTGATCTAATTGTTTATGAACCGCCACTGGGAGCATTAAACTCTGCATTGCATATAAAGGTTTCGACGACAGGTTAGAAGCTATAAGTGTGGCTCTACCGTGTTGTGATAGAGCATTAGCCCTCCATTTGCAGTGGTCTTTAGACTTACAAATCATTTCTCCGAAAGTTTCCTTGGTAACCCTTCCATTTATGATCGGGCAACCCAAGTACTTTTTCAGATTCTGTTCTAGGGGTATGTTAAGAATGCCTTCTAGGTAATGTTATTAGGATCGGGATTCTAGGATCGAATCACAGCAGGGTATGTGGATCGGATCGTATGATCCCATTAAGGGATCGTAAAATCCTCGAAATATAATAAAATAATATAAAATAAATAAATAAATATAACAAAGTAGCTTAATTTAAAGTTTTAGAATGAGGAAAAAAAATGTTAGTCGCACAATATATTTTGGTTTCAAGAGATAAAAGGCTAAGTTTTAGGATACATAAAGAGGCATGATTGACATTTTATACACCGGGAATCATTAGATCAAGAGCAAGAGACCTAGAAGCATTATTATTAGAATCTCGATCCGGATCTTTAGAATCCTAAGATTCTACGATTCTACTCAGGAGCCCGATCCGGATCTATGCATAGAATCTTTTTTTTTTTAGGATTTACGATATGATCTTTAGAATCTTAATGGATCTATAGGATCTTACGATCCTACTTGACTCTAAAGATCCTATTTTTATTATCAATATGTATTTTTAAAACATTTATTTTGTTTCCTAGGTTGATTTTAAGGAGTTTAAATGTACACATTCATGTATAAAACGTGAAAATTGGCTTAGAGACAATTGTTTTTGTGTCTTTTAATCAATATGATAATGTGTCAATCATGCCTCTTTATGCCTCTTTATGTATCCTAAAACTTGATCTATTTTATATTACTTTACACTGGCAGGCATTTGTTGGTGCATTGCCTCCACCTTCATGTTTTGCTCTTACTTCCAAGGAGAATGGAGTGCCCAAAAAGCAAGTTTTGCAAGAAAAATCACATGGAATACTAAAGGCAGGAGAAAATATTCTGCATTTTGGCAAATAGCACTACAAAAAAAAAAACAAATTGGCATAGGCAAAGTACCGTAGCAAAAAGTGATTTGGTGTGGCAAAAGATGGCTAGCAACGACTCTAGCGACGGCAAGTGAGGCGTGACCAAACCTGCGGTGGCAAAAAACTGTAGCAACGACAACAACCGTGGGTAATAACTAGCCACGGCTAAACGACGGCAAGTTGCCGTGGCTAAGTTATTGAGGGGAAATTAAAAAAAACTGCTTTTTAGCCCGGACTCTTTAGGCTCGGGCTAAAAAGTCCCATATTTTTTTTAAAAAGAAATTACACAAATAATTATTCGTGTATTATATTTTCTTCAAGCCCAGCCTAAAAAAGTCTAATTTGATTCTTTCTAAAACCAAATATAAAAATTTAATTAATTATGCAAATTTACATATAGATACTACATAATTATACAAATTTACATACATAATACACCGGGCAATCTAAGGCGCATTTACATAGTATTAAATACATGACCCAATTCAGTATGACTGCATATAAAATTCAGTTTTTCAATTTTTTAGACAGGGAATTTTTAATTTCATGGATGCCATTTTCATGCTATTTTTCCGGGTCCTACTCATGCATGTCTCAAATTTTTTCTATCCGTATTTTTTGTAGTGGCACTGCATATCTCAAATCTTTATACAAAACCCATTTAAACACTAAATTTTAATTAAATAGATGATATGTTATCATTTGGGAGATATGGAAGACAAATACAATATCTAGTGTTTGTAGTGCACTGGAAAGTGAAAACGGTAAGCAAAATCAGTTGCTTGAAGGCATAAACATCTCTTTTCCCATTGTCTACTTGAGTAAAAGCCCCTCAACAAACATCTCAAGCATTTCAATGGAGAATCTATCTACTTGAGTAAAAGCCAAAGAAACAACTAAAGGACGGTTTCTATTAACTCCAATCAAAGACATATTTAACAAGGTTCTATTGTCAAATTACCCATATATAATGACAAGGTTCCAATCAAAGACATATTTGACAGCCAAAGAAAATAAAGGACGGTTTCTATTAACTCCAACCCTAGAAACAGTAGAATGGAATTGCAATTCAGAACCTAGAGAGTATCTGGGACTCTTGAACTCAAACCCTAGAATATGTTTGAATAGCGCAAAAGAATGACAGACAGAGGGCAAAGTGAGTATAATCATCGCCCAACACTCAATTTGAAGAAATCGAAACTATACCTTTCAGGTTGAGGAAACGAGAATCCAGAAGAAGAGATCTCAAGATCTGAGAGATATTTTGAGGCTACATCGGCGAGGTGTCGTGCTCCTGGTGTAGACGTCGAAATGCAGCTGATCTCAAGAGATCTCGAGATATGAGATCTGGCTTTGGGAGATTTGAGATCTGAGATCCGGCTTTGGGAGATTTGAGATCCGAGATCGGCTTTGGGAGATTTGAGATCTGAGATCCGGCTTGAGAGATTTGAGATTCGGCCTCCCATGAAGAAGAGAGGCGTGAGGAAGCAGAAGCATCATCTGAGATCCAAGGGGGAGAAATATTAAGAGGAAGAACGACAAGAGGGAGATGGAAATCGGGTTCATGGGAGGCGGAGGAAACGTGGAAGGAATTAGGTTAGATTTCAGACGAGGGAGATGAAATTGAAATGTGTAATGATTTTTATTAACAAAAAAAAAGTACACTTTGCCACGGGCACTCACTGCCATCGCAAATACTACCTAGTTGTAGCAAAATTTGTCACGGAAACCCATTTGCCGTAGCAAATTTTGACAGCCACAGACTAGCCGTAGCTATGCCATGGCTAAAAATGACTCAATGGCCACGGCAAATCCATGCCGTTGCTAACAAGCGTGGCTATTTTTTGTTTTTTTTTGTTTTTTGTAGTGTAGGCTACAATGCTATGTGCACATGTGGTTGTACAAAGGCATACCAAATGAGAGATTTAATTGCAAGATGACGAGGTATCATTGCTTTATCCACATTTTGTTTTTTGAATGACTTGCTTTAGCAAGGAAGCTTAATTCCAGTGTATGTACTGTATTTGGAACAACTTATAATCACTAAGTATGCTTTACAAAATTTAGTCTAAGTAGTGAAAAAGTTCCATTTTCTCAATCGCCAAAGAACTTAATATTGCCTACTATTGATGCAAGTTATTATGAAAGAGCTTGTAATATATAGGGTCTACCATGATGTCATCACACCTATGATCAATCAAGAAGCAAGACGTACCGAAGCTCCAAATGACACATCAAATGAACAGCCTCTCGGATCCATAACTCGAGCTCGGGCAAGACGTCTTCAAGCCGACCTTCTTCAAGGACTCTTAACCATTTCCATAAACTATGAAGATCAAGGTCAAGCTTTCACAAGTTTACAACAAATTGAAGATCGCAACCTGCAACCCAAGAAGCCCGGAAATGCCTCGGTTCCCGCTATTGATTATGAAGGCAAACCTGATCCAAATTCAAACTTCTCATGCATTTAAAGACACATTGGGAAGAGAAGACATCAAGGAATACATCCCCTATGCAGCTGGTGCTTTTGTGCAGAGAACAACTTTCAAGATTGCATTTAATGCAAGCCACCTTTTCCCAAGCATGCACAAGTTGTCCACAAACATCCTCTATATTACTCAGCCCTTGTGGCCATTAGGGGGCACGAAATTTATCATAAAAAACCAGGTTTATATCCTTAGTTTGAAGCTTGAAAACTTCATCTCCTTCATGAATCATGTAGAAGGCCCGATCTTGTATTTTCGGTGCGTAATATCCGTTTGTACTTGATCTTTGTTCAAGAACTTGTGGTGAGTCATATCCACCTGTTTTTGTTCACCTATCCCTTATAAAATTTAGTTTGTTTTTCCCCAAATCTGAGTTTTATCATTACTTTGTACTGAGATTTAAGGATCCTCAAGGTTAAACTCATCAAGTGGTATCAGAGCTATCTTTAAGGTAAGTTTCTCAAGCCAAAGGGGTACGAATTAGCTCTCCATTTTCGGTTTGTTTTGCTCGATTTTCAGCCATTTCTATCCATCCTTGTTCCTGATTATTCTCCAGCCTTTTCCATCTTTTTTTGTTCATTCTTTCTACCTTTATATGTGTGTTTAAGATCTGCAAAAAAAAATAGATTTATCAATTGTTATTTCGGTTTTCTATGCTTCTATCTAGTGTTCTTGTGTGTTTGCATGAACCTTCATCCTTCTTACCCAAAAACTGAACTTCACCCTCGAAAGTGTTGCACCATTATTCTCCTAATGCTTTGCATAGTATATGGTGATGATCTATTGATGGAATGTGCTTGATAAGTGTTTGAAGATTGAAATAAGTTCTGATTTGCAAGTGTTGTTTGTGTTCTTTGATTCTGGGAAATAGAAAAAAAACAGAAAAAAAAAAAACAAAGAAAAGAAAAGAAAAAGAGAAGAAGTTAGAAAAGCTCTAAAAGTTGTTCTATGTGCAAGTTGTGAGTAGTTGAAGTGCAAGTTGTGTTGGTGTTGTGCTAAAAAACAAGACATTCTCATCATATCATTAGCTACTCCAAGCCTTGTTCCTTGCCTTGACTAAACCTTGTTTACCCTTTCCCATTCGAGCATTACTTACTTGATTTTGGAATTTGGTAAATACTTGCCTTTGGGCTTGCCTTGTCTTGTGCTTTTGATACTTTATGTGAGTTTCCAGGATAACATCACTAAGTTGCCTTGCCTCAGCGGAGATAGACCTTGTTCTAGCAAGGAAGAAGCATCCTCACATCACCTTCTTGAAGAAGTACCGTTTGCATACTTGTGTGCTTACAATCTGAGTTTTGAGTGAAGTGAGATCACATTCAAAGTGAGGGACAATTTCACCCCCAAAAAGAAAAATTCATGAGTGAAAAGAATACGAGGGAGGTGAGAGAGATATCTTTTTATTTCTAACCCTAACGTGTTTGCATGTTTTTATGATTTTCTCGGTTCTTCTTTGTTTTTTCCCTTTTGTTTGTGCATTTTGTGTGTAGGAAAACATGTCTAATGCAGGAAATGAAGAAAGAGCTATCACCCTAACTGATTTGCAAGCCGCTCTTAGACAATCTAAGGTAGAAGATGTATCTGCGAGACAAGAAGAGTATGAGAGGACTAGGGCTGAACTATTGAGAGTCCTTGATGAAAGGATTGATGAAAGAATTAGTGGTACTAGAACCAATGTCAGAAATGATGAGCCACATGACACCGGTCATGAGAGCGAGCCCAATGGGACTCCACAAGGGTGTGGTCAAACAAGAGGCCCTCACAATGAGACATGGCCCCGACGACCACATAATTACCTAACTGATTTTGATGATAACATAAGTGTTAATGATCGCAGGGAGCATCAACGAGCTCATTATGCTCAAGATCCACCACTCCCACAACAACCTTAACCACTTAGGATGCCCCGACGCAATCCACAAGATCAACGTGCTAGATTTGATGGCATGTTTCATAGGAGGTACCAAAATGAGGAGCGTGAGTATCGCCAAGATATGGGGTGAGATCAAGACCATGGCGTAAAGCTTACCATCGATCCCTCAATTTTTTGGAACTTCTGATGTTGAGGCCTACATGGATTGGGAGTCTAAAGTTGAGTCCATTTTCGATTATTATGGTTATCATGATGCTCAAAGGGTGGATGTTGCTACCATTCATTTTTCAGATTTTGCATACTCATGGTGGCAAGAAGAAAAGCAAGAGAGAGCCTATATGGGATACCCTCATATCACCACTTGGGAGGATCTCAAAACAACCCTAAGAGAAAGATTTGTGTCCGAAGATTATATGGATCGTGTCCAAGTCAAATTGGAACGCATCAAGCAAGGCTCCCGCACTCCCGATGAGTTCTACAAGGAACTAAAGCAGCTTGTTTTTAGATCGGGAATCCGCTTTCCCGAGAGGTATGTAATTTCAAAATTTATTGGTGGGCTGAATTTAGATATTGCTTCACATGTTGAAATGCAGTGTTTTGGTGTGGGAACTCAAGTTGAGGAGGTGATGCATTACACTAACCAAGTGTACCAAAACCTTCAACGGCGAAAGGGAACACATGACTCTAAACCTAGGAGCTCAAATCCTAGCCCTGGAGCTTCATCAACTTCACGCCAAAATGAGCCCAGAAGTGAGCCCCCTAGGCCATCCACACGACGAGAAGCTCAACCCCCAAGCCATGACCCAAGAAGTCACAAGCCTAATGTTCCGAATCCAAGGGGTGAATCTGAATCTCGTACTCGGGACCTCAAGTGCTTCAAGTGCTTGAGTAGGGGTCATTTCTCTAGGGAATGCCCTAATCGAAAGCAAGTGCTACTCAATGATCAAGGAGAGTATGAATCTGAGGAGGAGAGTCAAGAAGAGCCAACCTTAAGAGATGAGGAAGAGGATATTCATGCTAATGCGGTTGTTGGTGAATGTTTTGTGGTGAAGAGAGCATTGATCTCCAATGATGCTCCTTCTTTGCCCACTCAAAAAGGGATCCTCTTCCATACTCGATGCCTCATCAAAGACAAGGTATGTAGTGTCAGGTCACCTGTGTTTTATCCATGTGTCATCTCCATTACCATCCATATCACAACCATCATTTATGCATTCTACATCTTCATCCTGCACATCAAAGTCCTCTTCCATAACATTTGTACCCTTGGCAGAGTTGTAAGCCTGTAATGCCAATTTATTTTCATCATGTATAGATTCTATAACCTGTTCTTCAGTGATTTCCTTCACAGCTGTAACATATAAAGGCAATGTCCAATTCACTCCCTTTAATTCATTAATTTGTAAAAAAAAAACTCCTCAAATCAGTGTCATTCTCTATTGAAAATGGCTCAGTAGTTTTCTTGAATGGATGCAAGTGACTGAATTGAAGAGTAGGAGACAAATTGTCACTCATTTTGAATCTGTTCAGTATCTCAGACTTCATCTCATACAGAGTTACAGTGTGCCCGATGACAATTGCCTTTGATGACACATCCCCAACAAAAACTAAATCACCATCTTCCAACTTCCATTCTCCTCCAAATTTTACCGTTAACAGATTGGCCTCCATTGTACCGGATCATTAGTGACAAATACTAAATTTCATAAATACAGTGATTACAGGTACACAGATGCACTCAAACTCAGATATCAACATGTAGGTTACAGTGTAATTTTGGTTACAACAGGATAATCACAACATCAACATCTTAGATCAGCAACTACATCAACAATATAATCTAGGTTACAGTTCTATAATCACAACACCATCAACGTAGATCAAAATCGCCATCTGATGTCAAAATCGATGATAATTGTTCACTTTCTGTTAATGTAATCAATTGTTCTCCAAATTGTTGTCCAAGTCCGCAACTCAGACAACAATTGTGCTCCCAACTACAGTACTATAATCAAAGCAGATTACATATTAAAGATTATATGAAAATTATCGGTTGAAACATGATTTTTGGCTGACAGTGCTGTTTTCGAACAGATTTCTCTTCAGATCTGATTGAAGAGCTCCTAATCGTCAACAATTGGGGCTGAAATCAACTACTGTGCTTGAGATTGAAAGCCAGATTGAAATCACGCCTCGCCTCTGCTTGTGCTGTGTCTCGTTCCGTGAAAATGAAGAAAGAAACGGGAATAAGGAGGCAGGGGCAAAATTGGAATTTTTGGAGACCCTCCTAATTTTTCCCCTCTTTTGTCCTAAAAATATGGACATTCACCAAAAAAACCCCTAATAAATTTGGCGAGTTTTAGTAATATACACGAAACTTATAACGACAAAATATGAAATTCCTCGATGTTTGTATTTTTGGCGATAAAAATATTCCTCGATAAATATTCCAAATTCATCACTAATTTTCTTATGCTTTAGGCGACCACATTACCATAACAATCAATGATGAATAAAAAAATTTGTCACTAAATGTCACCTTTAGCGAGAAATATGGGTTCCTCACTAAAGTATGCATGCCCTTGTACGAGGAGCGATCATGTTCGTTGCCAAATACCACATTTACCGAGGAAAAATAATTTGTCGCTAATATTTTGGTCGCTAATAGGGATTTCTATTGTAGTGATATCGGATCGAGCCATGGATCGAAGCTCTGCTGTGAAGTGGCAAGCAACAACCAATCGGCTGTCTTCGAACGACAAGGGAGCCAGGAGAGATTGTCAGGGGCGCCATGGATGAGGGAGCGGAGGGGAGGCAAGCACAAGGGTGGCAGGGCTTATACAAATGAAACACGGACTGATTCCGCGTTTCATTCCTTTTTCTTTTTTTTAATATATTTTTTTATTTTAAAATACAAATGGGTATAAACGCAGTTTCAAACCGCGTTTTACCCAATCTAAAGTAGAAGATGTATCTGCGAGACAAGAAGAGTATGAGAGGACTAGGGCTGAAATATTGAGAGTCCTAGATGAAAAAAATATTTTCAAGTTGTGAATTTTTCTATAAAATTTTATTTTTCTTTGAATATTTTGAAAAAAAAATTCTCTTTAAATTAAATTGTCAATAAATTTGAAAAATAAAAATATTATTAATTTAATTTGTATTTATATTTTATAATTAATTTTAATAATTTAAAATGTTTAAACTTACTAGTAAATTAATCCAGGATCTAAAAAAAAATTAATTTTATAATTATATTTAATAATTTAAAATATTTTAACTAAATTGTTAATAAATTTAATAGTTGAAAAAATTATCAATAATAGTATATAATTATATTCTAATATTCTATAATTAATTTCAATAATTTTAAATATTTTTTAATTAAATTGTTAATAATTTTGAATCTTTTAATTAAAATTTATTAAGGAAAATAAATTAAAGAAAATAATTTATTAAACCGGACATGTTTCATCATTTTATTGGATTCAAATATGGGTATGTGCCAAATATATCGAGGCACCCCAAATTTGGGGAGGTTTTCACAACGGTCGGATTCCCAAAATAAGATAAAAAAGTGAAATCGAGAGGGGAGCTCCCGATTTAATGTACTTCTCAAAAAGTCTTGCATCCGTTGATACCCACAGCAAAGAGTAGCTAATTGTGTAAAGACTCGGATTTTCAAATCCTAATTTTTCGGAAAAAGACGATTAAAAATGAATTTAAGTCGACTTTAAAACTCGTTTAGCGAATTCCGACCGTAATATAAAATTGGAGAATTATTAGTAAATACCCCACTTTGATAATTGGTTTGCAAAAATACCTTGTTTTGAAAACAATTGCATCCACATTTGAAAATTTGAAAAACTACATTATTTAATTATCAAAACTACCCACCACTCTAAAAAATAAGAAAAAAAAAATTCTCAATCTCAATCCCTACTAGACCCAGTGGAAAAAAAATGACGCCATCAAAAAACCCTAAAAGCTTGAAATACAACGCGCTTCACGCGCTCTTCGATCCGCCTCCTTTTTGTCCTCGCCGACAGCCGCTTCTTCCACCTCCTTTCAGATCCACCGGTTGGTGAACCACCCCTACCCTAATCGAGTGCTCCTTTGGCATCCATGGGAGGTAGCTCCCTCTTCATGGGTCTGTGTCCAATCTCCATCTTATTCTACTCGATCATGCTCCTTGCAAAGTTCTAGTGGCGGGGCGGTTTTCGTCGTGCAGGCTGATTGCCACTCGACCGATCTACCCTTAATTAATGATAAAATATCCTTTGGCAGTGGGATTATGACCCACTGATGAACGGTTTATTTTCAAACAAATAAATTTATAAGATCGAAACCCCGCTATAGTATAGTAGGGTCAAGTTCGTCCGCAGGGAGAAAGTCAGTGACTCAATTCTAGTTACCAAAGAGCAAGAAATAGCAAGAAGAGATGGAAAATTATAGAATTTTGGGGGTTTTAGGGCTGCTGGAATTTTTAGGAAAAATCAATAATAATAAAAGTCTAGGGCATAGGGATCACCACAACAATAATCACACAAGCATTGCAATGAATCAAGTAAAAATCATGTTTTTATCTATTAAATAGGTCAACTTGCATCAACCCTAGCAAAGCAATCAATTTATTTTCACAAATTAATTAACTTTACTAACAATCTTAATTAGGTTATCAAACTTTCGTTTCAAAATCATAACTACTATCCAATTCACAAATCAATCTTTCAATTTAATTGCAAAAAGGAATTTCCCCCAATTTTCATTGAGATCTTAAGCACATAAAATAGATAAAATCAATCAATTCATCAATTCATAGCAAAATTGCAAGCATAACTATCGTTGGGATCACCTCAACCCTAGAAAAGGCGACTACTCACGCATAAACATGGAAGACATTGCGAAATTAATGAAATAAATAAAAATCAGAAAATTAAATTGCATAAAAACCTGAGAATAACGTCAACAAAGCGTCACAAAAGCCTCCCAAAACGTTCTCCAACTTTCACCGAAGAAATCGCTTCAAAAAGCTCTCAAATCCGCTCACAAACGCTCTCTAAACGTGTGTTCCAATTCCTAAAAGTGCTGAAAAAGTGGTGGGAGGAAGAAGAAGATCCTCCAAACCCTAAAAATCCTATTTATACTTAATAGCTCATAAACTAAATTAGGAAATAACAAATATATCAATTTTATCTAAAGTCTATCTAAGGAAAAGGGGTAAAAATAATTAAATCCGGGTAAATAAGCTCCGCTGGAGCCCATACCGAGGCGGGTGACCTCGGTACCGACCCCCCTTAGGGTCGGTATGAACACTGTTGCCCTTTTCTTGCTTCGCACTTCCAGATCAAGCCTCGGTACCGACCCCCCTGAGGGTCGTTATGGGGTCGGTATGACGGTAGTCCATCTCGGACTTAGAGAAACGTCTGTATCTCCTTCGTTATAACTCCGATTGCTTCCGTTCTTTTTCCTATGCGCTCTAAATTCCCTTCCGCATCTTTTCTCTATTGAAAATTTCTTCAAAAACAGCTTCCAAAAATCTGTAAAACACACAAAAGCTAGTGAAGACATCTATTTCTCATGAAATATGAAAACTTATGCAAAAGACACTAAACCCAATGCAAAACCTATGAAAATGACTCAACATGATGACAAAACACATGGAAAAATATGACTAAAACCATGCACATCAAAATACCCCATACTTAGACTTGCTTGTCCTCAAGCAATAACCAAGCAATAACCAATACCTAAAACACATCATTCAAGTCTTCGCCCTCGTCAAAAGCAACATCATAAAGTTGTAGCAAAGCAAAGCAAGTGAATTTAACGTCATCACACATATATGAGCGATCCATAGGCATATGCAATATAAATCCAACCTCACAAGGATAATGTGTTTACACTCAACTCTCAATGTGTTTAGGCTATGAAGACCAACTCTCAACTCGATTCCATATACAATCTCATAAACATTGCAATTTAAATGTAAATCCACTTCGCAACCAATTATGTAAATGCAAACAAGAACCATCAGGAGGACTTCGCTCAATGGAAGACTTCAAAGAAGACTCCATTCGGCAGGGTTGTAATGTGGCTTGGTATAAAATAAAGGGCGTGGAATTATTTGGCTATGTGGTGCTTAATAAAATTCGGGAATCAAGACTCCTAAATCTTCAACACAACTCAACCAAACCAAAACTCTCAATCATATGAATAAACCAAACTCCCCAACTCATCTCAATGAAGAACACAACCTCTCAAACTCAATAAACCTCTCAAAAGTATGAATCTTACAAAAGTAAAGGAAATAAGGTAAATTTGGCTCATGCATTTTATTCATAACATATAAACACAGACTAGACTTCTTCTCTGTTTGTTTTTTTTTCTTTTTTTTTTTTCTTAATTTTGTTTTTTTTTTTTTTTTCGAAATAAAATATCATAAATAAATAAATAAAAGTAGTGCATTTATAGGGTGAGCCAAAAATCCTTTTACAAAATATGCATAGCAAGATAAAAATATCAAACCAACCCATAACTCAATAAATTCAAGAAACCTTCTCACTTGAAATCAAACACAAGCTCATTCCTCCCACAAACAATCATTCCAACCAACTCTAAGTCTTAATTCCCAAATGGGGGTCAGGCTCAATTTGGCTAAGGAAAATTTTGTGGAGCTTATAAATAAAGGTCAGGCTAATGTTCTGGCTTCAAGCAGGGATAATGCAGGGTAGGTAAAGAGAGGATAAAATTGGCTTAAAAAGTGCCTCCATCATTTAATTCTTATTCACATAAACATATAAATGTATTGACTTTGAATAACTATCACAACATTTAGAGATGCATAAGAAGAGTAAAATACACTCAAGAAAGCAGAGGGATTTTTAATGTTCTCCCTATAAGGCAAAAATTCTCACTAGGACAAACTTTGTTGGATTTCAACCTTTAGCCTAGGATCATATGTGCTCAATTTCATCACAAGTTCACAATCCACATAAAAACATTTTCAAGGACTTAGGCTAAACCTTCCAAACATGTCATAGGATTTACATGATCAAGTTAGTCATTATTTATCATCATAGGACATCTAAGTTAGGGTATAAACTCACTAAAATATAAGACAAATAAAAAATAAACATGCAATTTTTTTTCTTTTTCGACATTTTTTTCAATTTTTTTTTTGGGTTTTTCAGATTTTATGAAACTAAAAGCAAAACTAAAGTGACTAAAATATGACAAAAGACTCAAATGCATAAAAACTTAAACATGAATGCATAACATAATCAAAATAAGGTGCAACACATAAGACATGATCTAAAACACATAAAAATGACACAAATAAGTTTTCTGAGTCCCCCACCGCATACTTAAAAATAGACAGTGTCCCCACTGTCAAAAGAAAAATCAAAGTAAAAGGGAAAAGACTCAAAAACTCACAAAAGAAATTCAGAAGCTGCTGAAGACATCCATAAGCTCTACGGAGAAGGCGGTGGTGGTGGGAATGGATGCTGGTTCGCCAGAGGGGTCGGTACCGAGCCCCGGGGGATCGGTACAACCTCGGTACAGTCCTGTTTCTTGCTCCGATCTCTGTTTTTCACCCGTTTTCACCATGGTCACCTCTCAAGACATGCATGGTTAGTGCAATATGTTCTATCCAGCTAACTTACCTATCCTAGAATTTAAAAATAAAACTAAAATTTAAAAAAAGAAAGGAAAATAAAGTGGGTTGCCTCCCATAAGCGCTACCTTTAACGTCGTTAGTTTGACGTGGTTACCTCAACTTCAATCCGGATCGGGAGGGGGTGATGGATCCGGTGGCTCAGCTGGAGGAGATGGTGGTGGAACGTCCTTTGGTGGTACATCATAATAGGCCCTCAAGTGACATGGACCTTGCTCATTCGTTTTGTTCTTCCTTGGACCCTCTTTAATAGCCTCACGAATAAGCTTGAACCTTCCTGAGTGGACGCTCCAATCTTCCACCCATTCATCTTTCCTTAGAAAGCACTCAGCAGGTGTGCTTTCCTCATATATAAACCTCTTCCTCTTCATTGAATTGACTTCTTGAGCTTCCCCACCGTCATACACAAATAGTTGTATTTCGTTGTTGAGTTCGGTGTACAATGGCGGAGGGGGAAGATATTCCTCCACCTTGTCGTCTATCGCCTCATCCTCAATGTGCCACTTCGCGAGAACCCCATACATAAATGCGACTGTCGATTGATCGAAATCATCGAGAATCACTTTCACCTCGAATGACAAAGGTGGCGGTGGACTAGTAGTAATAGTAAAGCACGCTTGTTGATCATGAGAAAAGAGGTTAGGGATCATACCTGAGCTTACCTGTGACTCGGTAGGATTTTGAGAGTTTTCTACAGGAGGTTCCTCTTTCTCTTTGAGCACTTCTTCCTCTTGTTGGGGTTCCTCACATGGCTCCTCCTCTTTAGGATCTTTGCGACTCTCTTCATCCTCCTTAGGACATGTAATCGAATCGTCAAGAGCCTGAGTAGAGTTAGCACAAGTGTATGTTGACTTTGTTGGGATAGGTACCAACTCATTCTCAGGCTCTTCTCCACCTACAAGCTCGCAAAAAATAATGTTATCATATGAACCAACCTCATACCTATATGACATCTCTATCGGTTCTGAGGCTGCGTCTTGTGAAGGTGAATCTGGCAAGTCCTCCTTCTCTTCGGCCAAATCTCCCAATTGCGCTTGGATACCCTTCAATTGGGAACTTATATCATCGCGAAGCCCATGGAGTTCCTCTTTGAGCTCTTGTACCCATGATGGTGGTTCTTGGTGCTCAGAATACCAATATGATTCTTCCGTAGGCGAATCCCATTGCTCATAAGGAGGAGGAGGAGGAGGTTCTTGATAGAGATTCCAGGGTTGGGAGGGCTCATACGAGTCCATATAGTCATGTTGAGCATAATACCTCTCTGTTGGATGATAGGAATCATATGACTGTTGGGCTTTGGTTGAATCATCGGAGAACTTCTTTGCTTTCCAACTATCAAAATCAATGAAATCTTCATCCTCCTCATCAACCTCGGCTAGATAGCTCGCAAACTCCTTTTTCCTTGCTTGTCGTCTTTCTTGTTCAGCCCTTGTTTCAAAATAATCATATGCATACTGCATCTTGTACCTAATCTTGAAAACTCAAACAAGTGCACATATCAAATAGCAAGGGTTTGGCACCAAGTTGGTACCGATGAGGCGGGTGGTAGGAGGTGGGAGGTGTTCGAAAAATAAAAACTAACTAAAATAGAAGAAAATAAAAGAAAAGAAAATAATATTTACAAAAGAAAAGAGATGGGCTATTCCCAAACCCTTATAGTAACTAAAACTTTGGCACAATTGAAATCTCCCCGGCAACGGCGCCAATTTGATGAAGGGTTTATTTTCAAACAAATAAATTTATAAGATCGAAACCCCGCTATAGTATAGTAGGGTCAAGTTCGTCCGCAGGGAGAAAGTCAGTGACTCAATTCTAGTTACCAAAGAGCAAGAAATAGCAAGAAGAGATGGAAAATTATAGAATTTTGGGGGTTTTAGGGCTGCTGGAATTTTTAGGAAAAATCAATAATAATAAAAGTCTAGGGCATAGGGATCACCACAACAATAATCACACAAGCATTGCAATGAATCAAGTAAAAATCATGTTTTTATCTATTAAATAGGTCAACTTGCATCAACCCTAGCAAAGCAATTAATTTATTTTCACAAATTAATTAACTTTACTAACAATCTTAATTAGGTTATCAAACTTTCGTTTCAAAATCCTAACTACTATCCAATTCACAAATCAATCTTTCAATTTAATTGCAAAAAGGAATTTCCCCCAATTTTCATTAAGATCTTAAGCACATAAAATAGATAAAATCAATCAATTCATCAATTCATAGCAAAATTGCAAGCATAACTATCGTTGGGATCACCTCAACCCTAGAAAATGCGACTACTCAAGCATAAACATGGAAGACATTGCGAAATTAATGAAATAAATAAAAATCAGAAAATTAAATTGCATAAAAACCTGAGAATAACGTCAACAAAGCGTCACAAAAGCCTCCCAAAACGTTCTCCAACTTTCACCGAAGAAATCGCTTCAAAAAGCTCTCAAATCCGCTCACAAACGCTCTCTAAACGTGTGTTCCAATTCCTAAAAGTGCTGAAAAAGTGGTGGGAGGAAGAAGAAGATCCTCCAAACCCTAAAAATCCTATTTATACTTAATAGCTCATAAACTAAATTAGGAAATAACAAATATATCAATTTTATCTAAAGTCTATCTAAGGAAAAGGGGTAAAAATAATTAAATCCGGGTAAATAAGCTCCGCTGGAGCCCATACCGAGGCGGGTGACCTCGGTACCGACCCCCCTTAGGGTCGGTATGAACACTGTTGCCCTTTTCTTGCTTCGCACTTCCAGATCAAGCCTCGGTACCGACCCCCCTGAGGGTCGTTATGGGGTCGGTATGACGGTAGTCCATCTCGGACTTAGAGAAACGTCTGTATCTCCTTCGTTATAACTCCGATTGCTTCCGTTCTTTTTCCTATGCGCTCTAAATTCCCTTCCGCATCTTTTCTCTATTGAAAATTTCTTCAAAAACAGCTTCCAAAAATCTGTAAAACACACAAAAGCTAGTGAAGACATCTATTTCTCATGAAATATGAAAACTTATGCAAAAGACACTAAACCCAATGCAAAACCTATGAAAATGACTCAACTTGATGACAAAACACATGGAAAAATATGACTAAAACCATGCACATCACCCACCTTGTCGATCTGGGGTGTCTAGGCGGTGGGTCTATGCTTTTGGTAGGCGCTCTCGGTTCATCCGGTGGAGGGGCTGGGTCTTTCTCCATGAACGTCCACTCGTCCTGTGATTTATCTTCTCTTTACCTAATGATTTCTTTACCCCAGGTAATTTCTAACCTTGTTTTGTATATCAACCCTAGTCGAGTCTTTCGTGAGAAAGACTCCCTTACTTCGTATATCAACCCTAGTCGAGTCTTTCGTGAGAAAAAATAGGAATATGTACCACAGTGAAAGGAGGAACGATGTAATTTATGGAAAATGGGGCCGGTGTTTTCACTAGGGATTTCGATGGAAGCACATATGCAGGCAATTGGGGAAATGAGTTGGAAGAAGATCAAGTCTCGTTGAAGGCCAAATTTAGGGTTTCTCTAGAAGAAAGAGTCAATTTTCCAAGGATCTGTATATGAGAGGAGGACGAGGAAGAGTGTGGGGATATTACTTGTGACATAGTCGATAATCTGGAGGTTTGTAAGATGTGTAGAGATGCAAAGACTCCATCTTGCAATGGCGAAGGTGATCGATTCACAATACTGCATTGTAGTAGCTTAAGCCCTAGGCCTTACTTGTATGTTGGTGGAGATGACCAGGTTAGAAACCTGGACATATAATCTCCAGGGGCCATAAGAACTATGTGTTGATGCTTAATTTGCAATTGGGTATCAGGTAACATTATGTTAGATGTTAGTTTTGATGCAAGGTATCGGAAAACCCGATTTGATTTGTATAAATGTGGGTGGCATTCAGTTGGCCGGGAAGCATGCGTCTAAAGCTAGAGAGCTAAAGCCATCCGATTTCGAGTCCAGAGAGAAGTACTGGACAAGGTTTCCACCTGAAGGATCGAAATTGACGCTTCCACATCAATCAAAGGACTTCAAGTGTAAGGATTACTGTCCTATGGTGTTCAGGTGGTTTACATTGGAATTTCATTACCTGTTTTTTGGAAATTATTGTCTGTGGATTTCATCTTCATTGTTGTTTGAATTTGTGCAGATACTTGAGACTGTTGTTTAGAATCGATCCAGCTGAATACATGCTGGCGATTTGTGGGAGTGATGCTCTAAGGGAGTTCTCTTCGCCCGAGAAGAGTGGAAGCTCGTTTTATCTAACGCAAGATGATCGATTTATGCTAAAGACAGCTAGGAAGTCTGAAGTTAAGGTTAGATGGAAATTCTTGATTTAGTGTAGTTTATTTCCATGGAATTTATTTTGAATCTTTGCTAAATATGATGCTGGTTATTCATCATACTAGGTTCTTATACGAATGCTTCCGAGCTACTACCAACATGTTTGCAAGTACAAAAATATCCTAGTGACAAAGTTCTTCAATCTGTTCGGTATAAGCCTAATCTCACCATCGAAGGAAGCTCGTGTTAACATGGCTTGTGTTAGGAAAACATGGGAAGATTATATACTTTGTTGGCTGTCAATTTTGCAGGGGACAAGAAGCTTGGTAAGGCGAAACAGGGCCTTGCTAAGGAGGCTGCAATACTGCTCATGGCTGCCTATGACGGGTTTTCGGCCCTTGAATTGTGCCTACACTATTTCCGCAACTAAGGTGGATGATATGGTGTTCTCGTGTACGATTAGCAAGCTGAATATCAATGAGATCTCCGGGTTGATTAGGTTCTTTTTGGAATTATTTTTTGTTTCCTGTAGAAGTTTAAGTCTCATGAAAATTTTGCAAGTTATGTAAGGAGAAGATTAGGGTAATGCTATGAAATTGGCCTTTGTGGACATAAGTTTTGATACAATATGATATCTAAAACTTTTATTTTGTGATTGAAGAAAGTGTTGTGTTGTATCTGAAATTGCCTGATTTCTTACTTAGACGAACTTGCATATTCATCATGTTCTAGATATTAAGACACCAAATGCAATACTCAGAGAAAACAATGTGCCAAAACTAGATTGTTAATTAGCCAGATGATCCCATAAACTATAGTTGTTCATATCCGTGACTGCAATGACAATCAATCGATTGCACACATCCTGTCAATGTTCATAATTGGCATTGTCAACGTTGATATTCATTCTGTCAATTTAATACTATTATGGTTTCAAGACATATAATGACAATACTTTTGTAAATATGACTAATAATCCAGTAGATATGATTTACCGTATCTTTAGTCAATATCTCCCCGATTATAGATTCAATCATGTCAACATAAATCTATAGTCTTGTCACTATAAACATTAATCCTGTCAGTGTAAATAAATAACTTTGTCATCTTGGATATGCCTTTAATTTATTGTTATGGTATGGATAAAATCATATCTTTATTTTCTTCCGTATTATAGACTCCATCATGTCATTATTAGTTATTTGGTTTGTCATAAAAAACATATATCCTGTAAAAAACAAATATATTCTTGTCAATTTTTTATTCTCTTAATAAGACATTGATCGATTTTTATCCGGCTAGTTTTATTATTCTTAGATTTTCGAGAAAAATTTATTAAAAACAATATTTTAATATATATTTTATTTTATTTATATATTTTTTACTTTTCTTTTAATTCATGATTCTCCTTTAAATGATTTTTACATTTAAATTTAAAAGTAAAATCAATCATTATTTTTTAGCACAAATGACCTATTTTTTAGCACAAATAACCCACCTATTCTATTTTTGCTATTCTAAAAAAATGGGTATACTTTTGCAAACCGAACACCGATTTGGTGTATTTATGCAAATCGGCTTATAAAATTTGACGAACGATTTCCGTTCTTTTATCTTGAAAACTCAAAATAATTATCGGATGTCGATATCCTTTATGCTTTTAAAAAAAGTCTAATTGATCGAGATGGTTAGAGTCGGAAAAACTAATATTTGGAAACTAAT
Source organism: Persicaria tinctoria (assembly GCA_037127255.1). Lineage (NCBI taxonomy): Eukaryota > Viridiplantae > Streptophyta > Magnoliopsida > Caryophyllales > Polygonaceae > Persicaria > Persicaria tinctoria. The sequence continues at coordinate 34,756,670 of JBANSL010000017.1, read as the reverse complement.
TTCAGGATTCGAAATTCACATATTCGGGTTTTATTTTCGGATATTTGTTTATCCAATTCAACACCAACTCCCTCACCTCACCTTGCCTCTTCAAAGGCCATCCCTCTCCCCGTCACTCTTCATTCACATGACGCTCATCACCCGGATTACCATCACTTTCACCAACTCCCACTCCCTCCATACCTTTGTTGATCAATACCACCATCGTCACCTTCTCGTTCCTCACTCACGCCACTCCATCACCAATTCTGACCACCATTCCCATCGTCACACCATCATCGCCAAACATCACCTCTGTTTCACCGAGATCAAACCGTCATTCCCACACCTCGTTCCTCCTTGCCTCTTGAAGAGCAGCGGCATCAGCACCATCCCGCTACCTTCATCGATGTCCAGCGCCACACCAGAGGCACCCAGGAGCCACCAACGCGAGCGACGAGCCACCGAAGCGCAACGTACCATGTTCGAGTGCGAATAATGTTCCGGTAAGCCGTTCTCCTTCGTTTCCGATCTAAACCACTCTCGAGACCTACCATCACGCTCACCCATGTCCGACACAGGTCCGATGAGCCATCGCGAGCCTCCGACGATGCCCAAACCTCTGATCGAAGCTCTGATGTCCGCGAAATCGCCTCGGTGGGCTCCTGTAGCTTCTTTCCCTTCCTTGTTTCGAATTCGTACGTTGTTCAATGGTTAGATTAGTCGGGAGTGAGTGAGGGCTGAGTGCGGGATGATCGGGCAAGCTCGAGAGCTCCGGTGAGCTCAGGAGAGGTCCAGTGAGGTGAGTGAGTGTTCGGCGATGAGCGAGGTTGAGGGAAGCTGTGTAACGAGGGTACGAGGCCGGGAGCAGCAAATGCGAGCGGAGGCGAGTGAGCAGGCTAGGACGAGCGAGGGCCGAGGAGCCGGCCATGAGCAAGGTCGAGCTGTGCGTCGACGTCGAGCAGCGCGAGGAAGTTTCGGTGCCATGGCGGGCGGGAACCTCCGGTTCGAAGTGAAGAAGAAGGCATGGCTGTGGGTCCCTCCTTATTATATTATATATTTTGTTTAGTAATGAACCGGTTGAGATTGGGATTACCGGGTTGGGGTTTATTTTGCGGGTTTGATTCGGTTCGGTTCGGGTTTATCCGTTAATTTATTTACCTATTTAACGGCAATTAAAATATATTATAATATTATTTGAGGAGTTAAATGATAAAATGTTATTTCGGGAGTTTTATAAAGGGTTGGTTTTATCAAATAACAAATGGGTTCGAATTACTTCATAAAGGATTTAGAAATCCTCTCTAAGAGTGTTTTATTAAATGGTGTTTTAAAATATTATATCTATAATAATAAATTGAGAAAGGAATTTAGCGAGTATTTTCAAGGGTCGGAATTCTTAACTGTTTAATTTGAATTTGAAACAGTTTTGAAACTAACACGGGAATAAGACTTATTCGATGACTAACTAGCATGATAATATGAGTGTTTGACTAACGACATGATATGTGTGACTAATAGCATGAATTGCGGTGATTTACTATATGAGATTAAATGTTAGTGTTGAACAAAAAAGCGCAATAATCGTACAACACATTTTATATAATTTTTAATATTTGAGTTCGACCCCTTTTGGTTATCCTCTTGATTCGAAGTCGTATTGATACCAATATTTGAATGGTTTTGGTGATTTGAGCTGCACCCGAATTTTAGAGGGTTGCCTACGTATCTCATGAAAGAGAATCAAGCCTCACGTAGTTCGTAGTGTTTTGGATTTGGTTTTGTTTTCTTATATGCATCATAGGATGAAGTTCAAACCCACCTTCTACGAAGGGTAGCTCGAACAACACTCCACCCGAGTAACCTAAGCCCACCTTCTCGGAAGGGTAACTCAAGTAAACCGCCTATCATTTGCATATAGAAAACGATTTGATTTTGATCTTGATGTGGAGTTTGATTTAATTTGATTTGAGATTTGACTTAAAAGTCAATTTGGGGATCGTGATTGAACTCGTTTGTGAATTTCCTACGTACCCTTTTGGAAGGGATCAAATCACACGTAGTTCCTTTGAGAACCATTTGATTTTTTGGTTTGACGATTGAACCAGACGAACTTTAGCTTTATGTCCGGTGGCCTACGTATCCGATAACTCGGAATTAAATCAAGCGTAGTTCTGTACGAACCATGTTTTGATTTTCGGGAAAGGCGACTGAATTCAGTTTATGTTAAATTTTTGTACCGAATTTCCTACGTAACTCGTAAAAGAGTATCAAGTCTTACGTAGTTATAAACGAACCGAGTTTACATTTGGTGAAACTCGATTTGAAATTTTGACTCCGTTTTTATTGAAACCGGTTTGAGATTGACCCACTAGAATCAATTGGCAAAGAATATTTGACAATTCTGATTTTATATCTTGATCAAACTCGAATTCTTAATTTATACCAAAAATAATTATTATATTTTATTGGGTCAATTGTGTAATTAAACACATTTCAAATTCCGAATTTGATCGGTCATGTACACCTCTTTTAAAGACGTATATATTTAATATGGCCATGCAAACAATTCACAACCGAATGAAGGCACATGCTTCTTTAGATTTTGATACGGGCCCGAGTCCAATTCAAATTTTATTAACCTAACCAATGAACTCTTGCCAAGAGTTGCTTCTTTGTGCCTCACTACTATGAGATCAAGGGTTCAAATCCCACTAGGAGCAATTTGTGGTTGAGTGGGTACTCATGCCTTGATTTGCCTTGGCATGGGTTAGCCTGTCTTGCGGCTTGCCGCTTGGCTTACCCGGCTCGAGTGCTTTGCAGGCTAGTGCTCGGCCCGTGGAGGACTAGTCGATAACCTCGGAACCTCCACGTCATCGAAAAAAAAAAAAAAAAAAAATAAAAATTATTGACCTAAAATTAATTCAGCCCAAGTGTAATTTATGAAGCTATATTTAGCATCTTCACCCGCAGAGCCTCGGTAGCATTCCGCCTCCCTCTCTCACCTCAGTTCACACACTTTAACATTTTTCTAATGAAAGCGATAGTCTGAGAAGGTCAACAACGGAAGACGTCAAGGACCAGATCCCTTTGAGAAGATCTAGAAACGTTTTTAAGGGTTGAAGCTAACGGGAGACTTGGCCTTGATTTTTATTTTTTTAGATCGTTTGGACAGAGGCAAAGACAACCAGATTCGAGGCAGGGCCGAAGGGCTTTCGAATGCAGATCTGAGAGTCTCGGTCGATTGAAGAAACAAAATAGGTTTGCTCTCCATTCTTTTCCGTAATCTGTCTTTAATTTTGGCTGATTTTGGTTTGGGAAAATCAGTTGATGACTTTTGATTTGGGAATTTCTTTTTGTTACGGAGAATCGACTGAGAAAGCAAGCAATTCCAGAGCAATTGGAAGGGATGGCAGCGCTGCAAGGGTCCATCCAAGCCTCAAATGCGCCATGGTTAATCCGAGAGCGAACATAGGCTCGGCCTCTCCGATTAGGTATGCTCGACATCTTTCTTTTCCTTCCGACAATTTAATATCCTTGACTTATCAGTAGTACTGATTTGTTAGATCTACTGATTTGGATTTCAATTTGTGCTTTGATGCTGGATCAACATGTTAATTTTGAGACGAAATTTGACTCCCAATCTCTTGATTTCAATCACTGTTTCCCCCTTTCTTTTTTTAATCACCAATTTAGACTAGTTTCAATTTGGTAGCAAATGTAGACAGTTTAGGTGTTAGCCTGCTAATTGCAATTTGGTAGGCAATTAAGCATTTTTGTTTTGATTCAAGGCTAGCTAGGAACTGATTGTAAGTTTTGATTCAAGGCTAGCTAGGAACTGATTGTAATTATCCAGTAACCAAAACCATCTGGGGGAAATTCGGCAGCATTTCGCCTATGGTTAGGACGCTACCAGGACTCCGAAACCCCATACCACTTGCGTTAAAGCATGAAAGCTTTGCAATGGGAGGTTCGAGAGTCCATTTCGATAGCACCTCGACATGATTTGGAGGCAGTTTGGTGACTCCTAAACCTATACCACTTGCGTAAAGCATGAAAGCTTGCAAGGGGGGTTTCAGAAGCCATTAAAACTACCTTTTGCTTCTTCTGCTGCTGCTGATTTTTTTGTTCTTGTGGTTGCAGGTGTCTCTCCCAGAACTGGAAAAGCCAGGAGGAAGAAGAAAAAGCTTGTAGGTGCTTCTTCTCTTTTGCAGACAAAGTGCCAGGAGAGAACCGCTCTCTTTGTCTTGCAGTTTAATAGCTCCACCAGGAAGAAAAGCCAACCGGGTGAACAAAAACTGCAGTTATCCTCCTTTTTATAGGGTGGATGAACCGATGAAGGCAGTTATCAGATCCCCACTACATCACTTATTCTGCAGTTTTTGTTTTGTACACGTTTAATTTTTTCCTGTAACCTCCAGCAACTGCTCTTTTCTGGATTGGGCTTTCTTCTTCTTCTTTTTTTAGCCCGTATTGGGCTTGTATTGGAAATTTGAAGATCCAACTTTAAATTGCAAGCCAAGATTTTTACATTTACGAAAATTAATCACATTACTTTATAGACTTAATGTGACAACGTTATATATGAAATCATGAATCAATAAAATTCATGAATTTTTACCCTCCAACAGTTGCCCCCGAACTTTGCACATTTGAGATGTCGAAAACGTTCAAAGTTCGTTATTGTGTTGTATATGCACCATTTTTGTTTCTCGTGGACTTTGCTTAAGAAAGCTTTTTGTTTGATTTGTAGTCCGGAGAAAATGGAAACTTGCATTTATTGTCTTCGATAAAAATTGACTATATGAGAAGCAAATTCTCCAAGAGCTTCCTTATGGTAAATACGATACAATCTGATATGGGTAGGTGAAAGTCGGAAAAATTCTCCGTCTCTAAATTTTATTTCTGCTTTTGTAGCTTTTTAACCATTTGCTCTTGAAGTTTTAAACTGATTGGAATTTTTTGGCTTGAGTCATATTTGGCTTTGTCCTTTGCCGATTTTGTCTTTTGACTTTTGGCTAATTTGTTTTTTGGCTTTTGGTTGGAGATTTTTGACTTTAAGATTCAACTAGTATAATCCCCGTGCCATGGCGCGTTTATATAAAAAATAAAAAAAAATCATTATAGACAGTAGGTAAGTTATACTTTTAATTCTAGATTCTTGATGTTTCCAATATCGAGAGATTGAAAAATGAAAAATGAAAATTTTAAAATTAAGATCCAAAGTAAGTGTGGAACAAAATTCATGAATGAATGATCATGAAATCGCTTTACAGTTTACACATTGTTTATACTTTTCTTCCCAATTTATACGGAGTATCCGTTTCGATGGCTATGGCATTCCCAATTTGACCGAAAAGGAGAGAAACAAAATATTAAAAAAATATATAGAAGCATTTTAATTTAATTTTTTTTACTTTTTGCATAAAACAGACGAAGGTTCAAATCAATTCACATGGAAGGTTTCCTTTCCCAATTTCAGCGTCGTCATCGCTGCTTGCAACGCACACGAAACATATCTCAACTGCAAAATCTTCCCACCATTTCATGCGCTTCCATCCGTGCAACAAGCTATACTCCTTCAACAACCACAAGTAACGATCTCCTCTTGTGGAGGGAAATGGATAACAACAAATCAGAAGTTAAGATTTTTCCATAAAATATGAATAAATTTAAAAGAAATTAACAAATCAGATAACTCAACACATTGTTTATACTTTTCTTCCCAATCTAACAAATAAGATACCTCATCATATTGATTTTCAAATGTTAGATTTAAAAAAATAGAAATCTAATTAGATGATAAGATTTTGACAGATTTAACCGAATGATTTTCAAATGTTAGATTAAAAAAGTAAAAATCCAATTAGATGTTAAGATTCTGACAGAAAATAGGAAGAAATAGAAAAAAATAACAGACCTATTTCAGTCCCTTCTATATAAAAAATTAGTCTGTATATACAAAAACACGTCATTGCCACTCATAAGAACTTACAGAAGTGGCAAGCAACTCATAAGTAGCATGAGATAAGAACATTGCAACTTAAAAGAGCTTACAAAAAGAACTTACAAAAATGGCGAGTAACTCATAAGTAGCTTGAGATATGAGCAAATTGAACTTGTTTCACTTGATGTGGGAAAGGATTCCAACCCCATTAGTTTGGCCACCAGATCAGGTGCTTTACTTCCATAACCATCATCTCCATTAAAGGATGGTGTGTAGTTATTGTTGCCATTTGATTTAGTTGGGTAGGCATCTTCGCTAAAACGTGAATCTCTCTTAACGAAAATATGAAAGCATCATATATCACTCTCAGTAGATAAACAGGGCAGTTTTCATCCATAGTAAGTGATCGAGCACCTCGGATAAGTGAATGCCTTTATCACTACAATTACAATTAGATGAGGATATATATAAAAAAAGAAAGGATCCACTCTCACCAAAGGAGACGGAGAAAATACTGAATCACCAAGATTTTCATTCCCTCCATTTGCACATGCTAAATACAAATTTGCAATGTAAATGCTCCGATCTAGTACTAAAATACAAACTCCTGGTAAAAAAAAAATTTAATGAACTTGGAAGTTATAGGAGGAAATGCAAACAATACCTGATGTTTGAGAATGATTTTGGACACAATTTTTTACGGGATTTATTATACCATTCAAATAAGTAGAGGAATCTTCCTTTGGTGCCCTTCTTCTCAAAAGTCATAATCGCTAAATTGGCTAACAAAACCAACTCACAGAGAATTTATGCGACCATCTGCAAAATATATTGGACTCTGTTAAACTTCCTAATTAATGAACAACTAATCACAATAGCATATTCCACATTAAACAGGACCTGAAAGTACAGGAATCATGTTCATAGAAAGAGATGGGCATCGGAAGGGGGTGGCGGCCAGTGTGCAGCATCCATGGCCAACTGTTGCTTCAAGGTCGAAATCCATCGCCGGTGGCTCTGGTGAAGGTGAGAAGGTCGATTAGGATTAGCCGATTAGGAGAGGTGGATAAAGGGTCGAAGGGACGAATTCGGAGAAGAAGATGGGCGTCGGAAGGGAAGGGATCACTCACGCTTAAGCCGTGGTGAATTGCTTATCTTGTGGGATCACTGAACGAGAATGAAACTATGAAAGGGGCAGCGATAGTCTGAAGAGAAAAGGCCAGATGAAAGGGGCTTTCGGTTTGGAAGAATAAAACATTAAAGGAAAATTAAAGAAAAAAGGCAACAAAAAAAAATGATGGGTTAACTAACACTCCTAAAACTCCTCTAGTGATGACACATCAGCGAAACTCTTCTAAATTAAGAGTTTATATAGACTTGGATTTGAAGATTTTCTTGTGAGAGACAAGAATTTGGCTTTGACGACTTGATGTCGTAGGCTTGAATTTTTGTCTTTTGACCGATTTCAGTTGGATTTTCAGTCTTAGACTAAATTTTGGTTTTGCCGACTTGGTGTCGTAGGATTGAGCTTTTGTAATCTTTGTGGTTGAAGCTTTGTGATGAAAGCATCAAAGAAGATGATTTCAAAATCTATACCCATGCCATTAGAAGCCAAAATATTTGATGACTTTTTTCCTTTGAATTTTTGTTTCAAGTTTTGGGGGCTTTGAATGACCATACATATATAGATGATGTAGGCCAATTTTTGTTTGGGATGATTTGAAAGGTTTTGAGAGGCTTAGGCCTTTTTGGATTTTGAGAGAAGAAAATACATTGACCATTTGTTTAGTCAATTTTGAAGTAAATTTTGGGTTGATCTTCCTTGGAAAGAAATCTGATTTTATATGACTTGAATTGATTGCCACATTTAACCATGATAATCAAAGTAGGAAAATTTAGGCATAAGCCGTTTTGTTTGTTTCTCTGTATGAGAACGTCTTTGAAAGACATTTTTTTTTTCTATTTTTTTTCCTTTGCCTCATTTTGAATATACATGCACGAAATGTGCAAGTCTTCGGACCATATTTGGTTTTTCTCCTTGTAGTCGAGACAACGCTCATATGACCACATAAGCAAAAGATTTGACTTCTTTTTCTTCTTTGTTGAGAAAAGAAGATGATTTGTTTGTTTTTGTACGATTATTGCGCATTTTTGTTCAACCTCAAAATTTTATGCTTTAAGCAAGTGGGTCAATCAGTTACTGCTGAAATGGACTCTCGAAATAATTGTACAACACTCCACCCGTGTAACCTGAGCCCACCTTCTCAGAAGGGTAACTCAAATAACCGCCTATCATTTGCATAGAAAACGATATGATGTGGTGTTTGATTTGACTTAGTTGTTTGACTTAAAGGTCAATTTGGGGAAGGTGGAATTTGAGTTTTATTGTTGGTCGTGACCAAACTCGACGAGTGAAAGCTTTGTATCGAGTTATAATGGACACTTTGGTTTTGATGGAAAATTTGATATTTGGGACGACTAGAGTCGACAAATGGATTTGAGGAGATTTGATTGAAAGTTTGAGTATGACTGGACTCGGTGAGAACCGAGTTTCCTACGTATCCATTTGATTGAAAGTCATCATAGTTTGGAAAAAAAAATGAATTTTGTATTTGGGTTTGATCGCGAGATCATTGGAAAGTGGTGATTGAACTCAACGAGCAGAAGCTTTGTATCGAGTCAGAATGGACAATTTGAATTCGTTTTTGGCGATTGAACTTGACGAGCCTTGGCTTTATGTCGAGCTACCTACATATCTCTTAGAAGAGAATCAAATCACTCGTAGTTCTCAAACGAACCAATTTAATTTGTTTGGTTTTGACCTCATATTCATTTAAAGGGAATTTAGAGGTAGAAGACTGTGCCCGATATATTTTTAGGATTTAATATCGGGTTACCTACGTAGCCGTTTTTATAGCGTCAAGTCTTTACGTAGTTCTACCCAAGACCAAGTTTATATTTGGTAAAACTTGATTTGAGACTTCGACTCCGTTTTTGTTGAAGTCGATTTGAGATTGACCCACTAGAATTTATTGACAAAGAATATTTGACGAGGTTGATTTTATATCTTGATCAAACTCGGATTCTTAATTTATGCCAATTATAATTCTTATATTTAGTGGGTAAGTTTTGTGATTAAACAAAATTTCTTCAAAATATGCAAAGCATATTCGGGTGATAGTTGTATACATATACGATATACATTACATTCCTTTTGTTTCACAAATTGAGCCCCTTAATTTGCATTGCCGAACCCAGCCCAATGTACCTCAATATTTGTTTGGGCCGCGTGTCAACCCCTTGAGCAACATAAGAAACTACTTTCTTCACCCACGTTCTTTCAACTGATCAAATCCCGTTCCATTTCTCATCTCCTTCTCGCATATGAAATTCTCCTCCGCTCGCAAGTTACAACTGTATTGCCTCTCTTCTTAGTTCCTCGATTGAAATTGGAGGCGAAGGTGGACATTAGGGGTTGACGGGTTGTTCTAGGCTTTGCCATTAAACAAGGGGAATCTCCGATTGGGGGATTGAATTGGAGACGGATCAAGGGAGAGAGAGGAGATTAAGGGGCTGCCCCTCGACTGTTGACGGCGGCGTAGAGATGAGAGGAGGCGGCGCCGGAACCCTAAATCGGCAGCACCACCCTCCTTTTGCCGAGCCTGGCCACCGGACTTCCTCCGCCGACAGCCGTAGAACCACCAGAGACCACCAGTGCCGCCTCCATTCGCCTCCCTCTTTGGCTGCTCCATCAACCTCCACTCACAGCGGCCAGTTGTTCCATTTATCTAATCCCCAGTCCGCCCTTTCCACCGCCAAGAGTCTGCTCGCCTCTCCGGACTTCCTCCAGCGATTTCCTGCCGCGCCGGCCTACCCCTCCCAAGCCAGGCCACTGCCGCTTGCTCCTACTAGGTAAGTATCTTCGGCCACTATCCATAGTTTTGAACCCAAAATTTATGAGTTGTTGTGTCTTGGAGGATCAATTATGTATGAGGTTTGTGCTAGATTGAGTTTGTCCGAACTAGACTAAATTGAGTTTGTGCTTAGTTAATGTGGGACTGATTGAGACATCTATTGATTTTCTTGCCTGAGTAATTTGTGATGTCCCTAATGTGCTAAGTGTAGCCTCACCTAACTCTACAAGGCAAGTGGCGATTGATTTTCGTGATTGAGGATTGCGAAGATCGCTGCTAATTAATGTATACAGTTAAGCGATTCGTTGATTTTTTGGGGATTTGCATGATTTAGGTTAGAGTTTGTGATAAATTTATTGCGGATTTGCATGATTTGCATGAGTTTGAGGTTAATTTTATGGTGGAATGATTTGATTGCACAAAATTGCAATGTTGGGTAAACTCACTTTTAAGAATTGTTCTAGACTAGATTTGTTCTCCAGATGCAGTTTTGATTGATTCATCTTTGTTTGATAGTGTTGTTTGATTGATTTGCCTTTGTTGGAGGCCTTAATCTTGATTTTGTTGTTTTGATTTAGTTGATTACTGTGACAAGTGATAACTCCACTCCCTTGATGAAAATCGGAAATGGTTTCAAAGGCTTTGACATATAGCTTATGTCAAAGGTCTTGAAGCTACAACCGTGTTGATGAAACACAAAACTTGTATTATGTGCTTATTATTTCCGGATGATATTATATGTTATGATTATTTATATTGCCAGATATTATTGTATATTATGCACTAACATATGCATCAAGTTTTTCGAATAATATCTCCTTCCTTAAGCTAAAAGTCGAGAAGAATCAAATCGGAGATTATGGCTTCAGAGTTTCCCAATATAGAAGATTGTGAAGATTGCCATGATCGGTCTAGCCATTGAAGAGAAGATCCTTCTTTGAAGATGGTGCCGATTTGTTCAATATAAAGGAAATGAAGAAGGGAAGACAAACACACAATTGTTGAACACAAGCATTTATTCACACTCAAGTATTCAAGCCAATATGTCTTCTTCGTGTGCTCTCTACTAGTGGTTAAGAGTTGTATCTTTTGTTTCAAAGCATTTGAGAGTTACATAGTGAGCTTATAGGATATATTTCGAGTGAGTGTTATACTCGAGAGTTTGTAACTCAGGAAGTGGACACTAGGCGATTAATTCACGAAGTGTAAGAGGATTGTTCTAGATAGCTGAGAGAGGTGGGGCTCTTCTAGATTGGTCTAGGTCTCCAAGGGAACGTGAGTTGACTAGATTGAAATTGTATAGGAGAGAGGCTTCTTGGTGAGCTATTAGGATCCTAAGTCTTGTGAATCAATAAAGCCGGTTGAATCCTAGGGTTGTGGAAGAACCTTAGGCGGGGACGTAGGCCAAGTTCGTGCCGAACCTCGTTAACAATTCGTGGCGTCCTTTAATTATTGCTTTACCTTATTTCCGCACTTGTTTCGAATTGTATAACTCTTTTGTGATTAAGGTTTTCCAGAGGAATGAATTACGTCTAATCTCAAAGGGTTTTACAAGCGTTACAAAAGTCTTGAGATTATCAGCGAAAAGTTGGCATACTCTATTCAACCCCCCTTCTAGAGTATCTTTATATTACTTTGTTATACATTATCGAACCTTCATTTGGTATCATAGCTTTACTCACTGCTTTTGATCTAACAATCTTGTGAGTTTTGATCATGTCTGGTGAAGCAGGCGGAGGATTTGCACAAGGAAGGTCTACCAGTAGACCACCACTTTTTGTAGGAAACAACTTCGTCCACTGGAGGTCCTTGATGAAAATGTTCATTATAGATCAATATCTGGAACTTTGGAACATTATAGAGACTGGTCCGAAGGTTCCAGTGAAAGACGGACCAAATGGAACCAAAGTTGCGAAGACCGAGGCTGAATTTATCCAAGCGGATCTTGAACTCGTCTCCAAGAACTACATGGCTATTAACTTACTATACTGTGGCCTTAGAACTGATGAGTTTATCCGTATTTCATCTTGTAGGTCGGCGAAAGAGATTTGGGACAAGCTGGTTGCCACATACGAAGGAACCAATCAAGTGAAGGACATCAAGATCATCATTTTCCTTCGAAAGTATGAACTCTTCAAAATGAAGCCAGATGATTCTATCAAGGCTATGTTCACACGGTTCACGGAAATCACAAACAACCTTGACTCTCTCGGCAAGACCTTTGAGAATGTTGAGAAAGTGAGGAAGATATTGAGGTGCTCCCAAAAGACAAATGGGGTCCGAAAGTGACAGCCATAGAAGAAGCCCAGAATCTCACTACTCTACCTCTTGATAATTTGCTTGGGAAGCTGATTAAACATGAGATGATTCTCAATGAAGACGATGGAGAACTTCCAACAAGCACTAAGAACTTGGTACTTAAGTCTAAGAAGGATGAGCCCAAAGATGCATCTGATTCTGAAGATGAGGATGATCCCTTTGCTCTCATTACAAGGGGTCTTTCTCGAATCCTCAAGATGAAGAAGCAATTCAACAATAAGGATGGATCAGAGTCTTCTAAATTTTGAGGTAAGTCTCAATACAACAAATATGACAAGAAGACTAAACCTTTGTCTTGTTTTGAATGTGGTGAAACATACCATCTTGTGAAAGATGGAAAAAGAAAGTCATGGTGGCAACTTGGAGCGATTCTGACACAGACTCCGATGATGAGAAGGCCAATGTCTGTCTTATGGCCTTAGGAGATGAATCCCACGATGAGCAGCTTGAGGTAACTGTAAGAGAGCTTATGGCAAGTCCAAAAGAGGTATTATCGGAATTCCTTTCTAATATGATTGCAAATGATAAGAAACTTATTGCTCAAACTAACACTCTTATTAAGAAAACTGTGGACCAGGAAAGAACTATTGAGGATCTATCTATGAGGGTCAAAAGTCTTGAAACTTCTTATTCAGGTCTTAACATTAAAGTCAAGACTCTTGACTCAGAGAAATCTGAACTCAAGCAAGATATCTCCACTCTAAGAAATGAACATCGTGACTTAGAGAACGAAAAGATCTCCTTGAATAAAAAGATTCAAGACCAACAAACATCTCTCATGAGTTTTACCAAATCCAAAGGCACTCTTGATAGGATGTTGGGTGAGCAACAAAGTTCTCTAAACAAAAGTGGTATTGGTTACAATCCAAGGTTTTTAAAGAAGCAGCACATTACCGCTTTTGTAAAGGCAAAAGGAAGCTGAACCTCTCCTATATGTCACCACTGTGCGAGAAAGGGACATGTAAAAGAGACCTGCCCCTATAGAAGAAAGGATCCACATATCATTCACAATACATTTCCTGTTCACTTGAGAAAAGAACGGATCACACAAGTTTGGGTCCCCAAAGGCACTATTTTACTAAATATGGTTTATCCCAATAATGGATCTAAATTTGCTTATGGGTCTAGCCACAAAGGTTGATGTTTGTCTTGCAGGAGATCACCAAGGTGAAAGAGCGAAAATGGATTATTGATAGTGGATGCTCGAGACATATGAGTGGGAAGGGGTCTCTCTTCCATTATCTAAAGAAGCAATCCACTGGAACAATCACTCTTGGTGACAAAGGAAAGTGTGACATCGTTGATATTGGTAGTGTCGGGAGTGATCCTAACCATATTTATTAAAAATGTTTATCTTATTAATGGTTTGAAGTATAATTTGCTTAGTGTTTCTCAACTATGTGATAGTGGTAATAATGTTGGATTTAACAAGAAAAGATGTCTAGTGCGCAGAGAAGACACATGTGAAGTAGTTGTAACTGCCTATCGTTATAACATCATCTATGCTGTGAATGCTGAGCAAGTGGCACAAGGAAGCTTAACCTGTCTAAAGGCTTTGACGGACGATCCAAAGCTTTGGCACAGGAGACTCAATCATGTGAGCCCACATACACTACAGAAGCTTGTGTCCAAAGGGCTTGTAAGAGGACTACCTGAGATGGACTTCAAAGGCATTGATATATGCAAAGCATGCACACGAGGTAAACAAACACATAGCTCTTTCAAACCCAAAAAGGTTGTAATTACTTCTAGACCCCTTGAACTTTTACATATGGATTTATGTGGTCCTATGCGAGTCAAATCTCCCAATGGTAAAAATTACATGCTTGTAGTTGTTGATGATTTTTTGAGATATACTTGGGTTGCATTTTTAAAAGAAAAATCAGAGGCATTGTTTGAGTTTTCATAACTTTGTAAGGAGTTGCAAGCTTCAAGAAACGAGCCCATAGTGTCAATTCGAAATGATCATGGTAGGGAGTTTGATCAACTTCAGTTTGATTTGTTTTGTGCTAAATATGGCATCTCCTATAATTTTTCTACTCCTAGGACACCTCAACAAAATGGGGTTGTGGAACAAAAGAACCGCACCCTAGAGGACATAGCCAGGACTATGCTTTTAGAAAATGCATTACCTAAAACCTATTGGGCTGAAGCTGTTAACACAACTAACTATATTTTGAATCGTTGTCTTATTCGTTCCATCTTAAAGAAAACTCCTTATGAACTTTCCAAAAGCCGCAAACCACTTATATCATATTTTAAACCCTTTGGTTGTACTTGTTTTGTTCATAACAATGGAAAAGATAACATTGGGAAATTTGATGCGCGTAGTGATGAAGGTATATTTATTGGCTACTCCACAAGTAGCAAAGCATATAAAATCTTCAACAAAAGGACCAAGTTGGTTGGGGAAAGTATACATGTTATATTTGATGAATGCAATGACGGTTCTTTAAGTGAAAGTGTTGCAGATCTAGATCTTAACAACCATACAGAGAATGAGGATGGTGATGATATTGCTAATAAGAACACAGAGAAGAGGAACATGCAAGATCAGATTCTTAACACTGAAGAATTGGCCTAAGGTGTTGAAGCTCTGTCCAAAGCACCTGGCGACCAATCCAAAAGTGTTGAGACTTCAGAAACTGCTGTAACTGAACCTAACAGATCCACGGAGTCGGATGTACCACAAATCAATCATGTTTGTGTGACGAATCAAGGAGCTGATACTAGCAAAAGAAAGTTCAAATAATCCTCATCACACTCATTAAAGGATATCATCTCTGACCTTACATCTAGTGTTCAAACTCGTTCTAAACTTAAAGATCTTTCTGCTTTTCACGCGTTTGTTTCTCTTATAGAACCAAAGAAGGTAGATGAGGCCCTTCAAGAGCCAGACTAGATCATTGCTATGCAAAGTGAGCCTAACGAATTTGAAAGGAACAAAGTCTGGACCTTGAAGCCTAGGCCAAAGCATCAATCAGTCATTGGCACACGTTGGGTATTTCGGAACAAGCTAGATGAGAATGGTAAGATCGTGAGGAACAAAGCAAGACTTGTTGCTCAAGGCTACAATCAAGAGCAAGGTATTGATTACGAGGAGACTTTTGCTCCCGTAGCCAGGCTTGAAGCCATTCGCATATTATTAGCATTTGCATCTTTTATGGGCATCAAGTTATATCAAATGGATGTCAAGTGTGCTTTTCTTAATGGTTTCTTAGAGGAAGAAGTCTATGTGGCTCAACCCCCCAGGTTTTGAAAGTTTGGAATTTCCTAATTATGTTTACAAACTAGACAAAGTGCTATATGGTTTGAAACAAGCCCCAAGAGCTTGGTATGAGCGCTTGTCAAAATATCTTTTAGAAAACTATTTTAAAAGGGGGTTGATCGACAAGACTCTTTTTATTAAGACCAAAGGAAAGAACATTTTGATTATTCAAATATATGTTGATGATATATTATTTGGAGCTACTAACACATCTTTGTGCAAGGAATTTTCTGACATCATGTGCAGTGAATTTGAGACGAGCTTGATGGGTGAACTCAGCTTCTTTTTGGGATTACAAGTTCATCAATCTAAGAAAGGAATCTTTGTCAACCAAAACAAGTACACTAAGGATCTCTTGAAGAAGTTCAAGATGGATCAATCCAAAGCAGCCAAGACACCCAGGAGCTCAACCTTGTCTCTAGATCAATACAAGACCGAAAAGAGTGTCAATCAAAAGGAGTATCGAGGGATGATTGGATCTTTATTATATCTTACTGCTAGTAGACCTGACATCATGTTTAGTGTTTGCATGTGTGCTAGGTTTCAAGCTGACCCTAAAGAATCTCACCTCGTAGCTGCGAAGAGGATCTTTCGATATCTCAATAGCACTAAGGAGCTTGGCTTGATGTATCCAAAGCAAAGAGATTTTACACTAATTGGGTATTCTGATGCAGACTTTGCAGGATATAAGGTGGATAGGAAGAGCATGTCGAGATGTTGCCAATTCTTAGGAGCATCTTTGATCAGTTGGCACTTAAAGAAACAAAACTCAGTTGGTCTATCCACTGTCGAAGCCGAATACATTGCAGCTGGAGCATGTTGCTCCCAAATCCTTTGGATAGCTCAACAAATGAGAGATCTTGGCATTAACCTCAAAGGCATTCCCATTAAGTGTGACAACAAAAGTGCCATCTCCATTACAAAGAATCCTGTTCAGCATTCAAGGACCAAACATATTGATGTAAGACATCATTTCATTAGAGACCATGTCGAAAAAGGTGATGTGTCCATATCCTTTATTTCAACTGATTATCAATGGGCTGACATTTTTACTAAGCCTTTGGCAGATGACAGGTTCACCTTCATTAGACGTGAGATCGGAATGCTTAACAGGGATGCACTTTCGTAGGGGGAGCTTTCCCTTTACGAAAGATAAATTTGGCAGTGTCAAGATCTTTGAGATTCATGTCAAAGTTTGTGAACTGAATGGTAGAGTACATATAACAGATCATATATTTGGTTAATATCTTTTTAGATATTTGATCAAATATAGTTTTAATGGTTTTTAACCTTCTTTATACATTACACATTTTATTTTCCAAAAATCTTTTATCCGAGTATATTTCTTTATGGAAAATATTTTTCGAAAATATTCCTTCTTGAATTTGAAATGTGACAAGATGGTTTGAATTTTGAATTATTTGGGAAAACGGATCTTTTCAAAATGGCAGTTGTGTTATGATTATTACTCTTGGAACCATAAACCTGTCCCATCAACTTACCCCTCTCAACCTTTTTAAACCACACATTTTACCCTAACTATTCCTCACCTCTCCAGAATTACCTAAACCCTTGATCTCTTAAACTTCTCCTTCAACCTTTCTCTGAAAGCATAGCCGAATTCCATCCATGACACCCAAATCCAAGAAAACCTCCACACCCAAATGCCTTGGCACTACCCCCAAAGGATTCCATGCAACTCTTGTGATCTCTCCTCAACCCGAACCCTCTCCTCAAGCTATTATCCCAGCCATTTTCCCGAGCACCTTCCCTGAGAGCTCCATTGCTGAAATCAAGCGGTCCCTGAAGCGACCGAAGAAGAAGTCTCTCAGTTCCAAGCAGAAAGGAAAGAGAAAGATCATTGATGAGGAAGAGGTGGAAGAGAAGGAACTTGATGCGATTCTAGAGCGAGATGCTGCAAAAGAGGCCGAGGAAGAGGACCAGAAAAAGAAAAAGGCTGAGGAAGAGGCAGAGATAACAAGGAAAGAGGCCGAGGAAGAGGCCCAAAGAGCAGCAGAAAAGGAGGTTCCCACTGAAGAGGAACCAAAGGAAGAGGAAGAGGAGGACGACGAGACTGCAGGCGACGACGAGGAAGCTGAGGGAGACGATGCTGAAGTGTCCGCTGAGGACTCGGGGTCTGAGGAAGAAGAGGAAGAGGAACCAGAACTTGTTCCCTCTCCTACTCCTCCTCCTCCTCCCCCGTCTCCGAAGAAGCGCAAAGCCACTAAAGCAAAGCCTCCATCTCCCAAGCGCACAAAGAAAGGCACTCTCAGAAGCCTTGACGTGCCTTTCAAGAAGTCTGCTCCCACAAAAGCTCGAAGGAAGAACGTCGATCCGCCTGCAATTATCCAGGTAAACCAATCCTTACCCTCCTCTTGGTTTGAGAATGCTGAGATGGTTGGAAAGTAGGTAGATGAGTTTAGAACTCGTAAGATTTGTTGTTCCGATTTCATTGATCTTGATTTTTTGGAAGCTTTGAACCTACCCTGCATCTCTCTCCTCAAACAAACCTCTGCCTGGACCCTTCTGAACCTTGAATCCGTATACTACCCCCAACTCACCCGTCTATTTTACGTAAACCTTAAAGCCAAACACAATGCTGATGGTTGGTCTTTGGAATCAGTTGTCAAGGGAGTTAGAATCACCTTCAACTCCATTGACTTCGATGATATCCTTGGCCTTCCTAAACCTTGTCCACTCTCTCTTGAAACCCCCATAAAAGAACAGTGCGTTGCTCTTGCCCGATCCATATACTTGCTCCTCGAAGCATCCAACAGCACCACCAAACAACTTACCCACTCGTCCTTTACTCTCGAGGCAAAAATCATCTTCAAAATCATTGTGAGATGCCTCTTACCCCGAATCAACTCTGGCTCCCTATTTACTGACAATGCTATGGTCCTTTTATACCGACTTTTGAATGGCCATGATCTTGATTTGGCCAATACCATTCTAGGATCTATGGCTCACACTCGCAAAGCCAGAAAAGGAACTCCACTCCCCTTCGCAAACCTTTTAACCCATGTCTTCAAAGCTTCTGAAATCGATTTCAAAAATGAAGAACAACAGCATCATATGGGTAAATTCGACTCCAAGAGCTTTGAGAAGATTGGCATCACTCAGTCCCCCCAAGGGACTTGGAGTCTTGCCTCTCCCTCAAAAACTCTTCCCACTGCCTCTGCCATTGATGAGTGCATGGAAAACCTGGAGTTGGGTTTGGAGGAAGTTCGCCTGGACATCAAGGAGCTGCATAGAGAGTTTTCACTAGAGATGAGCGGGGTGGCTAAGTTGTTGCATGAGCTGAAGTTGCTGTTCACGGATGGTGCTCTTGATGATGAATCCTAAATCCCTACCATACCCTAATCCTTAATCTAAACACTACTGGTTTTGGTTACTGTTTTAAAACTTTTGGTTACTGTTTTATCCTCCTCCCTTTGTTGAAAGACAAAAAGGGGGAGATGGTTTGATGGTTTAGACTTTGAAACTGCTGTGAACCAAGGGTCTTGGAAGACCTTGTTTTGTTTTACTTTGTTGGATGTTTCTCTTTGGCTTTAAAAACTTATGATCCAACATTTGAGTAACCCATGCAGGTACTTAGTCCGATTTTGCTTATGATATATTTGCTTGACTAAGTTGTAGGGATGCACAGGTTTTGTCTTTCATCAAGAGGGAGATTGATAACTTCACTCCCTTGATGAAAATCGGAAATGCTTTCAAAGGCTTTGACACATAGCTTATGTCAAAGGTCTTGAAGCTACAACTGTGTTGATGAAACACAAAACCTGTATTATGTGTTTATTATTTCCGGATGATATTATATGTTATTATTATTTATATTGCACGATATTATTAAATATTATGCACTAACATATGCATCAAGTTTTTTGAATAATATCTCCTTCCTTAAGCTGAAAGTCGAGAAGAATCAAATCGGAGATTATGGCTTCAGAGTTTCCCAATATAGAAGGTTGTGAAGATTGCCATGATCGGTCTAGCCGTTGAAGAGAAGATCCTTCTTTGAAGATGGCGCCGATTTGTTCAATATAAAGGAAATGAAGAAGGGAAGACAAACACACAATTGTCGAACACAAGCATTTATTCACACTCAAGTATTCAAGCCAATATGTCTTCTTCGTGTGCTCTCTACTAGTGGTTAAGAGTTGTATCTTTTGTTTCAAAGCATTTGAGAGTTACATAGTGAGCTTATAGGATATATTTCGAGTGAGTGTTATACTCGAGAGTTTGTAACTCAGGAAGTGGACACTAGGCGATTAATTCACGAAGTGTAAGAGGATTGTTCTAGATAGCTGAGAGAGGTGGGGCTCTTCTAGATTGGTCTAGGTCTCCAAGGGAACGTGAGTTGACTAGATTGAAATTGTATAGGAGAGAGGCTTCTTGGTGAGCTATTAGGATCCTAAGTCTTGTGAATCAATAAAGCCGGTTGAATCCTAGGGTTGTGGAAGAACCTTAGGCGGGGACGTAGGCGAAGTTCGTGCCGAACCTCGTTACCAATTCGTTGCGTCCTTTAATTATTGCTTTACCATAATTCCGCACTTGTTTCGAATTGTATAACTCTTTTGTGATTAAGGTTTTCCAGAGGAATGAATTACGTCTAATCTCAAAGGGTTTTGCAAGCGTTACAAAAGTCTTGAGATTATCAGCGAAAAGTTGGCATACTCTATTCAACCCCCCTTCTAGAATATCTTTATATTATTGTTATACATTATCGAACCTTCAATTGGTATCATAACTTTACTCACTGCTTTTGATCTAACAATCTTGTGAGTTTTGATCATGTCTGGTGAAGCAAGCGGAGGATTTGCACAAGGAAGGTCTACTAGTGTTGAACGAAAACCTCATTCATCTACATTGCACACAAGCCCGCAAGTCAATCTGTCTTCTTCGTGTACTCTCTTCTAGGTGTTAAGAGTTGTATCTTTTGTTTCAAAGCATTTGAGAGTTACAAAGTGAGCTTATAGGATATATTTTGAGAGAGTTTTATACTCGAGAGTTTATAACTCAGGAAGTGGACACTAGGCTATTGGTTCACGAAGTGTAAGAGGATTGTACTAGATAGCTCAAAGACCTATCATCTTAGGAGAAGAACCTATGACTCAAGCTCGAGCTAAGAAGCTTCAGAGAGACTCATTCGCATTTGTGATTCATGCTTTGTTCTCGAGCATGGTTCAGCTCCCAGAGCCACCAATGAAGAGATACATGTGCATAGGCCTTGCTGATGGTCTCGATGCCAACACCAGAGGTGTCGATGCCAATACCTTAGCACATGTTTGAAGCAATACAGCCCTCGACGCCAACACCTTCACTTCGGTGCCAACACCTTGTCTAGTTTAGACATGGGCCGAACACTTAGAATATTTCGACATGAGTAATGCTATGGAGGTTCGGCCTCTATTTGGACTCCAATGCACATGTATGTCTTCAATGTTGGCTCGGGTAGTTGAATATTGCCCAAGAACAAAGCATGACTCACAAAGTTGAATGAGTCTCTCTGAAGCTTCTTAGCTCTAGTTCGAGTCATTGGTCCTTCTCCAAGAATGATGGGTGTGTCTGGAGCTGTAGAAGATGGTCCCGCATCAACCTCCCCTTCTTGAAAAGGATTCGACCACAAATCCAAGTCTTCATCCACGACGAAGTAAGGGATTAGATCGGGGACGTTGAATGTAGCGCTTACGCCCATGTCTCCAGGAAGCTCTAATTGGTAGGCATTGTCGCCCACTCTCCTCTTGACTTTGAATGGCCCGTCACCTCGAGGTGAGAGCTTGTTCTTCCGAGCCTCTGGAAACCGCTCCTTCCTTAGATGTACCCACACAAGATCTCCAGGCTGAAATGGGACCAAGCGACGTCCCTTGTTGGCCTTGTTAGCATTGTATTCAGCCTTTAGCTTAATGATACGAGGTTAGCCGTGAGATGGTCCGATCTTCGACAACAAGCAAGAAACTAAAGAAACGGAAGCAAGAACAACAAGAACCAAATCTGACGCAGCAAGAACAAAGCAAGAAAGATGCAAGATTTAAGCAAGACTCGACAAGAAACACCAAGAACAGCAAGAACTCGATGTTGACAAGAAAGAAAGACACAAGACTCGACAAAACAGTGATAAAGACTCGAAATTGATATGAAGACGCGACTTATAAGGACTGAGTCGATCTATATAGAACAAGATAAAGACCCCAGACCTTCTTAGAGGGTAGGACCCAATACCAATGACTATATAAACCGCCTTTGCAACCCAACACAACCAAGCGGACAACTTGGAGGCACAAGAAGGAAGCTTGTGGATACTAGGATCACCAATTCTTGCGAAGTTGATGAACACAAAGCAAACCAAGCTGAGATTACCAATTCGACAATCAATGAGCACAACTCTAATTGATCGACAAGCACTCAATGTGTTTCACATAAGTTTGAGAGACTATTTCTATTCAATAAGTTCCAACTAAATTACAAAGGAGGAATCGACTTATATAGGCCTTAAAGGCTGTTTTGGGCCGATTCTAGTAAAGCTAGAAGATAAAAAGAATACTTAAGTAATTAAATAAAATAACCTCTAAATTACCTAAAATAACTTAAGTAAGAAAGTTGCTAAAATAGGAAATACTATAATGTTCAAGACTTGATAAAATCCCGTCAAAATCAGCGACAGCTCAAAGAATGTGGATTTCGGCCAAGCTCTAGGTCGAATCTGGAAAAATCTTCAACAACAAAGTTGTAGATCTCTTCGTCCTCGTTTCGAAAAGGTATGGCACGCCTCAATCCGATAAATATTGAATCCGTACGACCCATTTTACAGAGACGTCGAAAAGCTGTCAATGTTGCTGGACGAATGTAAAAACGTCAAGCTTCCACCTTTGGGCATTCTCCCATGGTGGAGCCTTCTTCTTCCTCTTAAGGATGACATCATTCTCACAAGCTCGAATCATAGGTGTGCCCGGAGGTGGGTTGGATGGTCCCGCATCATTCTCCCGTTCTTGAAAAGGATTCGTCCTCGAATCCAAGGTCGCATATGATTGCGCAAAGACATCCACATGAGCTCCTGGATCGAAAACCTCATGCCCATGGAAACTCATCTCAAGACCGATTGTTGTACGGATTGACCACTCCTTGATGGTTAGTGTCTCAGCTTCATCTACAAAATCAAGAAAAGAAACTTGATTAGTGCACAATTCAGATTTCATATTAACGTCATGATGTTCTAACTTAATATGCACTGAAGCTTGGTCATTAATCCCTAAGTTTCCATCCAATGCTAGCAAGTTTTCATCCTTTCCCAAGGTTGGATTTTCAATTAATTCAAGACTAGTTATAGTAGAAGAATTTTCACCATCAATGATCATATTAGAAACTTTGCCTTTTTCTAAACATTTAGTATGACATAAATCCTCTCTTTGATTATCATCACAAGACATGGGTTCAACATTTAAATCAATCAAAGAATCACCATGCTCATATTCAATGCAACCATTATCATTACAGGCAAGTCAATTAAGAACTTGATCATTTTGAATATGCTCTACATTTTCAGCAATAAAAGAAGCACCTATGCTAGAAGAAACATGATGTTGAATAACATTATTAGGAGGAATATGATGAGTTTCTTCCCTTTTAATTGGTGGAACTTCATCTCTAGGTGGGACTCCTTGTCCAAACACCGTATTAGAGCCAAAACGCAAAAACTCATATGTCGTAAAGCTTTGATCCAACTTAACCAAGTCTTCATTGGTCACCAAATTCTCTTGGATCTTAGCTAACTTCTCCATGACGGTACTGAACCAATCATTGTCCTGGCTATTAGACATTGCAAATAAAGATAAACAAAGAACTATGTAAAAGTTAGAAAAATATAAACAACCTCACAAGTGTTTTGCTCACACTCCCTCTCTAATTGGTATGTCACGCTTGTGGGGGCAATCCGATTTGGGCGAACCAACACTCAAGCAACAACTTAGCAATCAAGGTATATGAATCAAGAGAATGAACAAAGACACAAGCAAAGAGGACTCGACTAGGCTGTAGAGCACGCAACAGTAGCAAGAGTACTCGAAATAAGGCTTCGCAGCACTCGACGTGGACAGGAGAACACTCGACAGGGGTCTAGTGCACTCGACACAGCAATAGGAGGCACTCGAAATCAGAAGCAAGTGCTCGACACAAACAAGTTCAACTCAGCAATGGTAAGTAGAACTCGACAAAACAATTGCACAATGAACAAAAGCTCAACAATGGCAATTTAAGACACTATAGGGACTGATTTTGTGTGGAAAGAAAAGAAAGGAACAACATTTGATCAATTTATCTCTTTTGATTGTAACCCCAAGTAAGGATGTTGCTAAAATAAGAAATACTATAATGTTCAAGACTTGATAAAATCCCGTCAAAATCAGCGACAGCTCAAAGAATGTGGATTTCGGCCAAGCTCTAGGTCGAATATGGAAAAATCTTCAACAATAAAGTTGTAGATCTCTTCGGCCTCGTTCCGACAAGGTATGACACGTCTCAATCCGATAAATATTGAATCCGTACGACTCATTTTACAGAGACGTCGAAAAGCTGTCAATGTTGCTAGACGAATGTAAAAACGTCAAGCTTCCACCTTTGGGCATTCTCCCATGGTGGAGCCTTCTTCTTCCTCTTAAGGATGACATCATTCTCACAAGCTCGAATCATAGGTGTGTCCGGAGGTGGGTTGGATGGTCCCGCACCACTTAAGCTTCTCTCGAGTTCGTTCATGCAGCTCCTTAATGAACTCGACATGCTTACCTGCCTCAAATGATTCTTTGTCTCTCATAGGATATGGAGTAAGATCAAAAGGGTTTAGTGGATTAACACCATACACACATTCAAATGGAGTGAGTTTAGTAGCTGAATGCATGGTTGTGTTATAAGCAAATCCCACATGAGGTAAGACTTCTTCCCAAAGTTTTAAATTATTCCTAATTATGGCTCTTAGGACAGTAGCAAGGGTTCTATTAGTCACCTCAGTTTGGCCATCAGTTTGGGGGTGGCTGGAAGTAGAGAATAGCAATCTAGTTACCAATTTATTCCATAAAGTTCGCCAAAAATGACTTAAGAATTTCACATCCCTATCACTAACAATGGTTTTAGGCACGCCATGCAACCTAACTACTTCTCTAAAGAATAGATTAGCAACATTGGTAGCATCATCAGTTTTGTGGCATGCAATAAAATGAGCCATTTTAGAGAATCTATCCACTACCACAAATATAGAATCTCTCCCCTTCTTAGTTCTAGGCAACCCAACTATAAAATCCATGGATATATCTTCCCAAGGGGCTAAGGGGGTCGGAAGTGGTGTATAAAGGCCATGGGGCATAAGCTTAGCTTTAGCTTTTATGCAATCTATGCATCTTTTAAGGCAATGTTCTACATCCCTAAGCATATGTGGCCAATAAAAGTGTGATTTTAGAGTGTGATATGTTTTATCTCTACCAAAATGTCCCATTAATCCACCACTATGGGCTTCACTAACAAGCAATAATCTCAGAGAACATCTAGGAATACACACTTGTTCTTTTCGAAATAGAAAGCCATCATGTAGTAACCATCAAATGGACCTGACTCTAAGCATTTTCGAAAAGTGTTACTAAAGTCCAAATCAAAATCATACAATTCCTTTATGTAAACAAAGCATAAGACTCTAGAATCCAAAGTGGTTAAAAGAGCATGTCTTCGAACTAAAGCACTAGAATCGAAATCAGTGTTAAGAACATGCCTTCTAGATAATGCATCAGCAACCACATTGTCTTTGCCTTTCTTATACTCAATGAACTCCATCCATCTACCATGTCTCCTATCAAGTTTATCTTGGCTTTTAAAGTGTTTTAAGGATTCATGATCAGTCCTAAGAATAAACTCGCTAGGCCATAGATAGTGAGACCATGTCTTAAGTACTCTAAACAAAGCATATAATTCCTTATCATAGGTAGAGTAATTGAGACAAACACCTTTCAACTTTTCAGAAAAGAAAGCAATAGGCTTACCTCCCTGCATAAGTACTCCACCAATTCCAACTCCGCTAGCGTCGCACTTAACCTCAAAAGGCCGAGAGAAGTCCGGCAAAGCTAGTAAGGGTGGGGTGTGAGCTTGTCCTTAAGCATGTTGATTGCTTCCTCCTGAGCTGCTCCCCAAGTGAACTCACTCCTCTTCTTTGTGAGTTCGGTTAGAGGTGTTGAGATTGTGCTAAAGTCGCGCACAAATCGTCGGTAGAAGCTAGCAAGTCCTTGGAAGCTGCGTACATGGCCGATATTAGTGGGAGTCGGCCATTCTTGGATCGCCTTGATCTTTGCTTCATCAACACGCGGTCCATTACAGCTTACTACAAAACCAAAAAAGGACACTTGTTCATTACATAGCTCGCATTTCTTTAAATTAGCATACAAGCGTTCAATTCTCAGCGTTTTAAGTACTTCTCTAAGATGTGATTCATGTTCATTAGAAGAGTTGCTATAAACCAGAATATCATCAAAGTAAACAACAACAAATTTTCCAATGAAATCTCGAAGCACATGATTCATTAAGCGCATAAAAGTACTAGGAGCATTAGTTAAACCAAAAGGCATAACTAACCACTCATATAAGCCTAGCTTAGTCTTAAAGGTTGTTTTCCATTCATCACCCTCTTTCATTCTAATTTGATGATAGCCACTCCTAAGATCTATTTTAGAGAATATAGAAGCTCCATGTAGTTCATCTAGCATATCATCTAATCTAGGAATAGGATGACGATATTTAATAGTAATGTTGTTAATAGCCCTACAATCTACACACATTCTCCGTGAACCATCTTTATTAGGGACTAATAACACAGGCACAACACTAGGACTTAAGCTAACTCGAATATAACCCTTATCCAACAGTTCCTGGACTTTGGTTTGGACCTCTTGGGTCTCAGTGGGATTCATACGATACGCAGGCCTATTAGGCAATCCAGCCCCTGGAATAAGATCAATTTGACGCTCAATTCCACGGATAAGGGGTAGGCCTGGTGGTATGTCATCGGGAAACACATCCTTAAATTCCTCAAGAAGAGCGAGAATGTTTGATGGAAGAGAAGCTTTAAGCTCTTCACTCAACATGTTCAAGCTCTTGCAAAGGCGCATAAGGATAGTTCCACCATCCACAAATTCGTCTATGAATGTGCTTTTGGAAACCAAGAACACACTCTTAGGCCGAGTTTGGGGATCCACTTGGCTCGGCTGAGCCTCCTTATCTAACTCACCTTTACTTACCTTGTGCTTCTCAATCTCGTCAGCCACTTGTGTAGGTGTCATGGGCTTGAGAATGACATTCTTTCCTTGAAAAGTAAATGTATATCGATTAGTAAACCCATCATGAATAACCTTACGATCAGATTTCCAAGGACGTCCTAATAGAATATGACAAGCTTGCATAGGCACAATATCACATAAAACATCATCTTCATAATGTCCTAGTTTAATATGCACTTTAACTTGCCTATTTACTTTCAAGAGTCCACAATCATTCATCCAATGTAATTTGTAGGGTCTAGGGTGTTGGACAGTAGGTAGATGTAATTTCTCAACCATTTCTTAACTAGCTAAACTACTACAACTACCTCCATCAATGATCACATTTACAACCTTCCCTTTAAGTAGACGAGTATGAAACAAGTTTTCTCTTTGATTATCATCACATGGTGTAGGAACAACACTTAAAACTCTCCTAACAATCAAAGACTCTCCATGCTCATATTCGACCTCAACATCATCATTATCATAACATACAAGGTTTAGGTTCTGATCATTGTCATTAGCATGCTCATCATGTTCATCACAAGAATTTTCAGATTCATATTCTCCTAAGTGATTAACCATGAGTGTTTTCTTATTAGGGCAATCCTTCATATAATGACATCTACCTTGACATTTAAAGCATACAATATCTCTAGAACGAAGGGTAGAAGGGTTAGGATTACTCCCTTTGGGACTAGTAGATGTCCCAGACGATTCTCGTCCATTCCATGGACCATTCCCTTTGTCGAGGGGTTGTTGGGGTTGTCGGCTATCACTCCTCCCTTGGGGCTGCTGAGCTCGCTCTCTAAAGCCCACATCCGAGCGCCCTTGTGGCTGTTGTGGCCGAGATTGGCGCCACCCTTGCTGTTGCCAATCGACATCTTGTTGCCTTGACTCTTGCAGCGTTGTCTCTTTTCTACTTTCATAGCTAGATGTAACAAATTAGTAGGAGTAGTATAGGGAAAATAATCAATCTCATGAGCTAAAGCAGGATGCAAGATTCTAAGATATCTAACATTAGTTTTCTCATGAGTTTCTACTACATTAGCTCGAGCCATGACTTCTTGCATAACATTGAATGTTTCCTCAACAGTTTTGGTACCTTGTTTTAGATTTTCTAATCTGTTCAATAGCTCTCTATCACAGTGTTGAGGTACAAATCTATTTCTCATTACCACCTTTAGTTGTTCCCAAGAAGCAATAGGTGCATCAAGGGATCTTCTTCTTTCTTTAACAAGATTATCCCTCCAGATTAATGCAAAACCTTGAAATTCTAGGGAAGCTAGTTGTACTTTCTTAGCGTCTGAGAAATTGTGACAGTTCCAGATTTGTTCCATTTTAATCTCCTAGTCAATATAAGCATATGGATCAGCCTTACCATCAAAAGGAGGAATCTTTACCTTAACCTTACATATGCCGTCGTCATCGTTGTACCTAGGCGGTCGGTTCCGATTTCCCCTTTGATTCCGTCTCGGGCGTTGCTCCCAATACTCCTCTTCTTGGAAGTCATCATCCTGCTCCGAGTAATAGAAACGCTCTTGATAGCCACGTCCTTTTCCCTTTCCTTGTCCTTGACCTTGCACATTAACAAACCCATTATTCCGATCATTTCTCCCACCCCGCGGAGAGTTGTTTTCATTGAATAAAGGATTTTGCAAATTAATATTAACATTAGGATTAGGATTAGGAATAGGGTTAGGATTAACGACCTCTCTTTCATCTTGAGGTGTCTCAATTTGCACTTGTTCTTGCTGACCTCCTGTGGTGTTTGAACATTTAGGCCTAGAACTCTCCAATGCCGCCACCCTTGCTGTTAGCGCAGCTAAGGTTTCAGGAACACCCGTCGTGTTGTTCATGATAGTAGCCATGTTGTTCATCATGGTCTGAAATTGCTCGGGCGTCACTGTTGTGCTTGAGTTATTGGCGTTATTTCCATCATTGTTATTCTGATTATTAGACATTATAACAAAGAGAAAAGAAACAAGGAACTATGTTAAAGGTTAGTAAAACTATAAACAGCTCACAATTGTGTTTCGCTCACACTCTCTCTCTCCGATGGATATATCACGCTTGCTAGGGTAATCCGCTTTGGGCAAATCAACAACCAAGCAATAAACTTAACAATCAAAGTACGCAACTGGAGAGAATGAATGAAACCACGTAGAAGAGTACTCAACAAGGGTTGTAGAGAACTCGATGTAAGCAAACAACTCGATCCAAGCAAGTATAGAACTCGACAGTAGCAAGGATCACACAACAAGTACTCGACTGACTCAAACAAGCACTCACAAGGGCTGTAAGTACTCGACACAAGCAAGGTGTACTCGACAGGGGTCAAATACACTCGACACAAGCAATTCAAGCACTCGATTAACACAAGAGAGAACTCGACAGAACTGAGCTCTACTCGACACAAATAGAAAAGAAAGAAAAATAAAAGAAAACTTGGAAATTTACCTCTTTTGATTGAAAACCTTTAAGTTAGAACGTTGTAGTTGCAGGGTAGGGTTTCAATTTTGTGGAGGTATGTGTTTTTGGGATAGTGTGTATCGACTAGGGCTGAGAAAAGGGTTCACCAATTTGTCCTTGGGAGCTTTCTTGCACTTGATCAAACAAACACTTTCTCTTTTTTTTTTTGACTTACTTTTGCCCCTAGTGAATTTTAATCCTCCAAGGTCCAAGTATGTATGTCTTTTTTTTTTTGACTGAATTCGAAACTGAATTTTTTTTTAACCTAATGCAAGAAAAGACTCAAAAAATAGTAAAGGACTCGAAAATTCTGAGATAGATGGTGGTAAAAGATAAAATATGTAGCCCTAAAGATAAATAAATAGGTGGGGCTTTTGTTATCTTTGGTAAGTGGATCTATCTAAAGCTTTAAAGATAAATGATAGATAAAAAGGAATTATATCTACCAAAATCAGATTTATAATAAAAGCAATAGATAAATGGAATTTAGATAAAAGATAAATCAAAATTCCCAAAGATAGAACAAAGTAACAAACTAGGGTTTCATGTGTGTGGAGGACTGATTTTCGGCCAAGCAAGGCTATGGGGACACAAGAGTGCCGTCGGCTATGGTGAACACAAGGGGTTGTGCACACGCAGTGGTCGACTCCACGGTCTCAGCTAGGCTTTGTGTTTAAGCTAACCAACCACAACAATCACAAACAAACAAGATTAGTGAAATAATCAAATAAAGAACAAGAAGTAAAAGACCAAAACAAGAACTGACTCTATTTTTGTGTTTTTGTGTTTTGGAAAAGAAAAATACTCAATCTTGATGTCGGAAACCAAAGCTCTGATACCAATTTGATACGGGGTTAGACGTAGGTTGGTCCGATCTTCGACAACAAGCAAGAAACTAAAGAAAGACTCAAAGAAAATCAAGAAACCAAATCTGACGCAGCAAGAAACTTCAAAGAAAACCAAGATCTCGACCAAGAAAGGCAAGATCGACCAAGAACTCAACAAGAACACCAAGAACAGGGCTGTAATTGATGTCGACACTAAAGAAACAACAAGACTCGACAGAATCAGTAATGAAGACTCGAATTTGATATGAAGACGCGACCGATAAGGACTGAAACGATCTATATAGAACAAGATAGAGACCCCAGACTTCCGTAGAAGGTAGGAACCAATATCAATGACTATATAACCCGCCTCTACAACCCTACACAACCAAGCGGACAACTTGGAGGCACAAGGAGGGGGCTTGTAGATACTCAGATCACCAAGGTTGCGAAGTTGATGAACGACAAAGCAAACCAAGCTGAGATGATATCAATTCGATGACCAATGAGCACTGCTCTAATCGGCCAGCAACTCTCTAAGTGTTTCACACACGTTTTGAGAAATAAACTCTATTCAATGAAATCTGAATGTTTACAAGCATGAATCGAAAATATATAGATGTCTAGGGCTGTTGGCCGGCCTTGCTAGATAGAATAAGATAAATCTAACAATTAATTAAAATACCTAAAAACATAAGTAAATAAGGTCTCTAAAATAATAACTAGAAAAAGCCCAATTCAGGCCAATAGAATTCTTAAGATGAAAATAGGTTCCAACAATTAGAATATTTCGACATGAGTAATGCTATGGAGGTTCGGCCTCTATTTGGACTCCAATGCACATGTATGTCTTCAATATTGTCTCGGGGAGTTGAATCTTGCTCGAGAACAAAGCATGACTGACAAAGTTGAATTAGTCTCTCTGAAGCTTCTTAGCTCTAGCTCGAGTCATTGGTCCTTCTCCAAGAATGATGGGTGTGTCTGGAGCTGTAGAAGATGGTCCCGCATCAGCTAGGAGGGCTGTAAATGCTATATCAGTTATGAGGAATGATTGAGATGAACTACTTGAGGATGAAACTCAAATCCGGCATCACATTGTCTAGTTCTATGAGCAACTGTTTGCTACTGAGCCAGAAGCACACCGGTTTCCAGATATTAAAAGAAGTGCAGTTGTCAGTACAGATGCAAGAACGGGGCTAATTAGTGTGGATTCTGAACAAGAGATAAAAACGACTTTATCGTCTGTAGACATCAACAAGTCTCCGGGACCGGATGGATTTAGAAGCCAGTTTTTCAAGAAGTATTGGAGTATGGTTGGACGGAATTTTCAGAGAGCGGTGGTAGAGGTATTTGAGTAGTGTAGTGTTCTCAAACAATTGAATACCACATTTGTTTCGCTCATACCAAAAGTGAAGAATCCCACTTTTGTCAAAGACCTCTGTCCGATTTCC